>CM067317.1:66867381-68067381 GCA_034231615.1 Meghimatium bilineatum | reverse complement strand
GGAACTTATTGGACACTCCTGCATTTGTTCTGACTTCACATTGGCAATTTTCATAAATGCCTTTGCATATATTGATTAAATGTTCTGGTACTCCATAGATCTCTGATGGAGTAATCTATATCTTGTGTAAGATCATGGAGCTTAAACTTCCAGAAAGTTTATTTAAATAAAGTATGTTTCCAGAATTGTCTATGAAATCTCAAATCTAACTGATAGTTTATTATGGCATTGTAGTGAATGCAGTCACAATTTTACCAATCTTGTGACATTGCTAAAGGTATGCTAAATGATGAGTCTGTTCCCTCCTAACTGTCAGGATTTCTTTTTGTGGGAGCAGACTTCAGCATAAAGAAATAATATATTATTGGATTATTATTGAGAGAAATTGATGTTACCTGGGCATCACAACCCAGAAGGTGCTGAAGTGTGTTTATTAATAGATGTTTTATACTTCCATCCAGAGCTGTGAGTTGTCACTCTTGAACAGTTTGAAATGTATTTTGTCTATCTTCACCTTGAGTGACTCTTTCCCTTGTTGCTAGCAGCCATAACTTCCATTATTAAAGGAAAGAGGGTGGAACTATACATAGATTGCAGGTTGAATGATAGAGAGTAGAATTATATGTAGTTTGCCTATTGAATGATACAAATTGTATGTAAACTGCATGTATTAAGGCTGTAGAAAGGTTTTTGGTAAAGTTCTTAAAATCATAAAATAGGATTACTGCTTGAATATATCTGATTTTTATGTTAAATCAAAATATATATGCTTAAAGAAGGCAACCTTATTGAATATTCGAATCTATAATATAATTGCCGTGTTTTGTCATTCTCTCTGGAATGCTCTATAAATAGAATATTTACATACAACATCCAATAAAAATAATTTGTGTCAAGATGGAATTTCCCCCTGCACACTCAAAGCAGATGGCATTGTTGTATGCAAATGTTATTGTGAGTGCGATCCTCAATCTGATTAATGTCGCTATAATTAACCAACATCAATGGTTTTCATCAACGAAGATGGCAAACCACCCTTTACTGACATTTGCATTTATTCATTCATAAAATATTGGTTATGGACTGTATGATGTCATACTCACTTTTGTTCCCATGAGGTGAGCAGTGTTGGCAAGCTTATTGACAATGTGAGTTATATCAGGGTAAGCAACCCAATCAATTTTGTCCCACCATGATCTGAACAAATCTAGTTTTTAATAAAGATAAGTCTTTATTGTAAAAAATTTTTAATGTCTTCTCTGTGATCTGAGTGTTTCATTATATAAGTCCTACGTGATGACAACTGATCATACTCTTTCATGGTCTTATTAGGTGATTAATGATGGCACTGTTTCATTATAATATTAGGTGATTAATGATGGCACTGTTTGATTATAGAAATAGGTGATTAATGATGGCACTGTTTGATTATAGAAATAGGTGATTAATGATGGCACTGTTTGATTATAGAAATAGGTGATTAATGATGGCACTGTTTGATTATAGAAATAGGTGATTAATGATGGCACTGTTTTATTGTAATAGTAGGTGATTAATGATGGCACTGTTTCATTGTAATAGTAGGTGATTAATGATGGCACTGTTTGATTATAGAAATAGGTGATTAATGATGGCACTGTTTTATTGTAATAGTAGGTGATTAATGATGGCACTGTTTCATTGTAATAGTAGGTGATTAATGATGTCACTGTTTGATTATAGAAATAGGTGATTAATGATGGCACTGTTTGATTATAGAAATAGGTGATTAATGATGGCACTGTTTGATTATAGAAATAGGTGATTAATGATGGCACTGTTTGATTATAGAAATAGGTGATTAATGATGGCACTGTTTTATTGTAATAGTAGGTGATTAATGATGGCACTGTTTCATTGTAATAGTAGGTGATTAATGATGGCACTGTTTGATTATAGAAATAGGTGATTAATGATGGCACTATTTGATTATAGAAATAGGTGATTAATGATGGCACTATTTCATTGTAATATTAGATGATTAACGATGGCACTGTTTCATTATAGAAATAGGTGATTAATGATGGCACTGTTTGATTATAGAAATAGGTGATTAATGATGGCACTGTTTGATTATAGAAATAGGTGATTAATGATGGCACTGTTTCATTGTAATATTAGATGATTAACGATGGCACTGTTTCATTATAATATTAGGTGATTAATGATGGCACTGTTTCATTATAGAAATAGGTGATTAATGATGGCACTGTTTCATTATAATATTAGGTGATTAATGATGGCACTATTTCATTGTAGTATTAGGGGATTAATGATGGCACTGTTTCATTATACAAATAGGTGATTAATGATGGCACTATTTCATTGTAGTATTAGGTGATTAATGATGGCACTATTTCATTATACAAATAGGTGATTAATGATGGCACTATTTCATTATACAAATAGGTGATTAATGATGGCACTATTTCATTATACAAATAGGTGATTAATGATGGCACTATTTCATTGTAGTATTAGGGGATTAATGATGGCACTATTTCATTATACAAATAGGTGATTAATGATGGCACTATTTCATTGTAGTATTAGGTGATTAATGATGGCACTATTTCATAATAATATTAGGTGATAAATGATGGCACTATTTCATTGTAATAGGTGATAAATGATGGTAATATGAAAATCAATACACAAAAGATGGAAACTGAAAATATGCTGAAAACGGAGTCCACTAAACATACAGATAGACAACATAGGAGTAAAATAAGTATTGGAGTTTAAATATCTCAGCAGTATTTTCACAGAAAATGAAAGTCTTGATAGAGAGATAGAGATGAGATGTCAAAAGGCAAATGCAATAACATACCGTCACCTACTTTTTCATCCCCAAGATTGAGATGGAAGCTAAAAGACAAATGATTTATGGTATATTCTTACCAACACTGTGTTACCAGTGTCAAAACTGGTCTCTTTCATCATCACATTACAGAAAGATAAGAGTGACATGTGAGATGAAATGCTTGAGGCAAGCTGCAAGAGTCACCAGGCTTGATAGATTATGAAATTAAGACATTGAGGAAAAATAAGTATAACACCTTGTACAGTATACATGGGAGCTGCGTTAGTGCAGTGGTTAGTGCACTGGCTTTGCATATAAGTGGTCCTGGGTACATTCCCCAGTTGAGGGGGAAATGTATTTCAGATCGCAACGGTTCCTGGGTTGACCCAGCCTTAAATGGGTACCGGATTAATCCGGGAAGTAAAGACTGCGAGGGAATGCCCTCATTTGCAGAGCCTCTGAAATGTGAGATCGGTAACATCTCACACCCCTAAGGCATTAATAAATGCTATGGGTTACTTTACTTTACTTACAGTATACATAGAAAGGCAACAGATCAAGTGGTTTGGCCACATTATGAGAATGCATCATGACAAGTTGCTCCTACAGGCATATAACCAAATGAGATAGGGTACAAAGCCAGAGGAAGACCATGAAAAAGATGGATAGAAAATGTCAGGGACATCTAGAACAAACACAGTCATTGCACAGCCAAGGTGACACCTCTGGTCTTGGAACACAAGCTCAAGCTCCAATCACCCCTATGCTTAATGGCAAGAGTGGATAACAAACCACCTGGGGATGGACAATAGACAATGATAGCACTATTTCGTTATAGGGTCTAATATTAGGTAACTAGTGATGGCACTGTTATTTGATCTTATGAGGTGATTTCATGATTAATGTTGACATCCCTTTCATATTTTTTTTTAATCCAACAATTAGCGGGTAGGTGTGGAGAAAGGTAATATGCTTGAACAAGTCAAAAAAGTATTTGTTGACTACAAGTCAATGGATATTGGTGTCCCTCCTGCTAAGTTCAGGGAAAATAACTATACAGTCAGTTTTGATGCCAATGGTGATATCAAGCTGGTGAACAAGAATCCTATGTATTCGATTTATCAGTACACATCTCAAGGAAAGGTATGACATAATTATCCTTTTTTTTTTTATTATGGTATGCAATTACAGTGGAATCCTGTTATAACAAACTGGTCCAGACAGGTGAAATATATATGTTATAACCAAAATTTGCTATAGGCGTACACAATTATATACATTAAAGAATATATTAATTGGTGTGCTGAAAAATGTTGCTAAATAGGGACTTTTGTTTTAAACATAGTCCTATGCACGATCGAGGGATTCCACTGTATTTTGCTATTGATTATAGTAAAGATCTGGATATAATTATGTTAATGTTAATTTGTCTTCTTTTTTTCACTCTCATTTAACATGCCCTCATAAAAGGTGGATAGTTAATGTATTAGTGACACTCAGAAATATAACAGCAGAAAAGGCAAATAGAAGGGCAAAAGACCGCACACTCACTCTTCACTCAACACTGAAAGGTATATGATGACAGAAAGAAGAAGATTAATTAACATCTTATTTGAACCAAAAAGTGTGAATATTTTGTGCTATGATGTAAATGGTGCCATATTATCATCATCACATGATAAATTCTTTCCAGAACGTTGTCTTTGCAATTGATGTGCTGAACCCGACTCTATCCTGTGCCAATCTGCCTGCCTCCTCCAATGATATCTTCATACAGTCTTTGATGTCATCTGTCCATCTCCTTCTAGGTCTACCTCTTCTTCTACTTTCTGGAATTCTGCCCTCTAATATGCGTCTTTCTATGCCATTGTGTCTTTTTATATGTTCGAAATATTTTAGTTTTCTATGTAAAATTGTACTCACCATCCATCCTTCCTCTATATTCAGCATACTCAAAACCTCACCATTCCTTATCTTTTATGTCCAAGAAAACCTTAATATTTCCCTATAACACTTCAGTTCGAAAGTCGATATTCTTTTTTACCGATGTTCTATTTATTGTCCAAGTCTCACTGCCGTAAGTTGCAACTGAAAAAATGTCTGATCTAAGAAGTATAGCTTTTGTCTCTGTATAACAGTTTTTCCATATACTTCTCATTTCTTTTAATTTCATTATCAATATCACTATGCTTGTCCTAATTTCCTAATGTACAATCACCTAAACTGTTTATATTTGCACCCAGATATCAAACGTGTTTACGTTTTCCAGTTCCATATTATCTATATTAATTCTTGGTGTTACTTTAGTTTTATTTGTTGTCATGATCTTGGTTTTCTGTATGTTTAATTGAAGGTTTTGTTGGTGCCATATAGGCTTGTGAATCTCCCTAGCATAGTGGTTAAGCTGTTCACCTTGTGCTCAAGAAGTCATAGTTTCAATCCGGCTCGTGTCATCTTGTTTACAAGGTGGATTTTTTCGGAGATCCCTGTGGATTATTGCTTGAGGCTATGGAGTTGCATTCTATGAATGGTACTCTCGGCAAGCGGCATGTTGCTTTGTTGAGAGTGACGGAGTACATATAGGAAACTGTGTACAGTGAAGTTAATCCTCTACAAATTTTGAACCCTTTAGACTTATAAATATGTTGTGCTATGATGTAAGTTGAGTGATATATGCCTTTGAATAATTCCTGAACTCATTCAAAGCTCAGTTTATTTTGGTTTGGACCAAATTAATGTTGATTAGGCCCCTATCTTAATAGAAAACAAAAGGCAAATCATAAATTGAATCTTCATACCAACATTTTGTTATCAAAGTCAGATGTAGACAGTAACAACTACACAATAAGAGAGAATGTTTACTACATGTGAAATAAGATAAGAAAAGCAGCAAACAGAAGAGATCAAGCGACGAATGAAAAGATTTCAAGAACTGTTGGAACAAGAAGAGATCATGTGAGGAGTGAAGGAATTACAAAAAACTGCGTGAACATTGTCTGTGGTCAAATATAGGCCTATTGAAAAACAGAGACTGAAATGATGTGGCCACTTAATGAAAATGAATCCATATTGGCCAGCAGCAACAGCATACAATTTGAATGGAAACACCTAGAGGCAGAGGAAGACCACGAAATAGGTGGACTGAAGAAGTTATTGTCATCCTGAAACATAAGGTTACTGCATATCAAATAACGAAACATACCATAGCCATAAATACCGATTGTCATTCAATCCTGTGATGTCAAACAGCAAAAGCAGAGAAAAGACAACAGATAGGTAAATATATAAATAGATAGATATTAGATATATAGACAGGCAGGCAGCCCAGACAAGAACCATACTAGACAGACAGACAGACCAGACCAGACAGATAGACAGACAATTCTTTTTAAAGTATTTGACTATTTTATACATGGTCTTTAATTACCAAATGAACAATCTTTCTCTTGCAGTATGAGCAAGTCGGTAGCTACATTGATGGCAACACTGTCTTAGAAGTGGACAAGTTAATGTTTCGAACACCATCTGGGCTGCCATCCTCAACTGCAACATCTGTATGCAGTACAAATTGTGTAGACTGCTTTAACAATAACAAAATCCCATTGATATTTCTAGAAGGTGATGTGTATATTTTAGGAGTGTTCTCTATACACGAGACCAGCAGTTTGAATCCCTTCAAGTGCGGAGAATTTCGAAGTGTTGGAACTGATGTAGTAGCAGCTGAGGGCTTCCTGTTTGCAGTGAATGAGTTGAGGAGAATTACTAATATAAACTTTGGAGCAATTGCTATAGATGACTGCAATAGTGCCATTAGATCAACAACAGTTCTGTCACATTATTTCTCAGATCTGGTCAAATCTAATGGTTCTGAATTTACACTTCCTATACCAAGAGAAAAGTTGGTAGGCGTTGTCGCATGTCGATCTAGTGGCTGTACAATATCCACAGCACTTTTCTTCATGCCAATGAAAATCCCAGTCGTATCTTATGCTGCCAGCTCTCCTGACTTAGATAGTAAAATAGATTTCCCATATTTCATGCGGACAGTACCAAGTGATGTGTATCAGGCACAAGTCTTACTAGAAATTGTCAAAGCCATGAATTGGGAATATGTTGGATTGTTGTATGTTAAAAATAACTATGGTGCAAAAGCAATGGAACAATTCAAAAATGTTGCCATTAAAGACAACTCAGTATGTATTGCAACTGAACAAGCAATTGAAGAGATAGAGTCAATGTATGATCCATCCAACTTCCGTAGTGTGTACGAACAGTTCATTTATCTCAATGTTAAAGTTGTCATATTTTTTGGCAGAGATATCCGATACAAAAACTTTTTATCTTTCATGGAAAGGGAACAACACTATGGCAAGTTTATATTCATTGGCAGTGAAGACTGGGGGGTCAATCATGATATATATAACGCGGGTCCAAAGTCTGCACGTGGATCCCTAACTTTGAAAGTTCAGAATATTCAGCTAGATTCTTATGCACAGTTCAGAGAGCATTTGGCATCCAAATCACCTACAGTCAATGATACTAACATCTGGTTTACAGAATTCTGGCAGAATGAATTCAGCTGCAACTTAAAGGGAGGATTTATTAACACTTATGACAAGTAAGTTGAAGAGAGAGACACACACAGGCATTCACATAGAAATACATTGTATACACACAGGCATTCACATAGAAATACATTGTATGCACACATACACACAGGCATTCACATAGAAATACATTGTATGCACACATACACACAGGCATTCACATAGAAATATATTGTATGCACACATACACACAGGGATTCACAAATACATTGCATATATAAACATACACATACATAATTCTGCTGATAATGCATGGGAAGAAGAAAGTGATACACCTATACATGATAATATTATAAGATACATGATATTATAAGAAAAGGTTAGGTCTCTATACATGATAATAATATTTCGTACACCAGTGATTCCCAACATTGTTTCACCTGTGACCCATTATCTATTGTCTATCCACAGGTGGTTTGTTATCCACTCTTGCCATTAAGTGTAAGGGTGATTGGAGCTTGAACTTTTGTTCCAAGGCCAGATCTTTCGCCTCGACTGTGCTATGACCGTGTTTGTTCAAGATGTTTTCTATCCATCTTTTTTATGGTCTTCCGCTGGCTTCGTATCCTGATCTCATTTGGTTATATGCCTATACAGGCAACTACTTGTCATGATGCATTCTCATAATTTGGCCAAATCATTTGATCTGCTGTATTTTTATGTATTCTGTGCAAGATGTTATACCTATTCTTTCCCTGTTGTCTTCCTCTAAATTTATTTGCGCACAAATACTTCTATCAGCTCACAAAGCGAGTCATAGAAACCACTTTCAGGTAAAATTGATTTCTCAGGCTTTCCAAAGTACATATTTTTGTGTGTATTTTCATTCTCAAACTCCCGCTGGATCTCTCTTGTAGAAGGACAATTATCCTACAAGATTTCCAACAGGATGTACTCCAGAGAATAGAAATCCACTGCATCACAATTTTATTTGCAGCAGTCTCTCAATCACTTCATTCGAATATAAACTAGAGAATGCTCTGAGTTAGGAAAAAAATTTCAAAGATGGAGAAATTTTGAGACAACTCAGCTCATGAGATTCATTCTCACAGAACACAAGCAGCATATCATCTGGGCAGATGTATGCATACGTCCCAATCTTCTAAGGATTATCTATCTGAAATTACCTCACACAAATAAAGGATTGTGTACTAAATAATACAACAATGCTGTAGACTGGCACAAAGTTGAAGAATTGTGTACTAAATAATACAACAATGCTGTAGACTGGTACACAAAATCTGTAAACTGGTACACCAATAATGTGGACTTGTACAATGATGCTGTGGACTGGTACAAAGTTGAAACTTAGGTTTTTGGTGACTGTCATGAAAAGTTGGCACGCCCCAGGAAACTATAAAATGGTGAAGCTCATAAACAGATTGTGAGACTCATTTACACATTGAATAAATATCTGCTCCAAGCACAAGGCACCAGTGTCGCAGCCTAGTGAAACTGTTGCAACCTGGTAAAACAAATGTAACCTGCTGAAAATGCTTCCTTAGCTGGAACTTAAACTCTAGAACAAGGCTTGATTATCCACTGAAAGAATTGATGGCATCTTGGACCATCTCAATCCAGAGTTGAAACATAGATAGTATCAACTATCTTTACGACTAACTGCAGATTGTAATAATCTAGCAAAATGTACCTAAACAAAGCTCATGTCTAAATTGGATGTGCTAGGACAAAGGTGCAAATAAGCAATTGAATAATAAATAATGTATTCATTGATTAAAATCACAATGAGATGACCATGTATTTCCAAATACAAAAAAGAAGCAAAGAATAATAGCAGCACTGTCACCTACCATACATGGCATAAGTGTTGACTAAGAAAATTTTGGTGTCAAGTTGTCTGTAACACCTTGTACAGGATCAAAGCAACTCACATGTGCCTATATAACATGCTGAAGTCAAATGTTTCTGGTCCAAAATCTAAATATCACAGCTATAACGTACTGCACTCTGTTATCCTGACTATACTTTGTTGATTTAACTAAAGAGCCTGTATGCCATATATTCAGCATCATTAATATAATATAACCATCTTTATTTGATGTGACAAGACATCCTGTCCTTTAATTCTTCATTAGAAATCAACATCATGACATACAGGATATTTCTATATGTTCTCTGCTCTCTTGTTTCATCATGACATACAACATATTTCCATATGTTCTCTGCTCTCTTGTTTCATCAGTTAGCGTGCAGACTTAAAATCTCAGTTCGATGTTGATTATGTAGTCTTTCTCGCCTTCCCCTGGTCATGCTATCTTTATACTCTGTACTCTACATCCATGATGTAACCAATCTTTAATTTAACTAAACATCTTGTATTTATACACTTCACTCTACAATGCCAGACATGGACACTAACTAAAGAACAAAAGAGACAGTGTACAATGTGTGAAATGAGAAATCTAAGAAAAGCAGAAAACACAAGAGATTATTTGAGGAATGAAGAGATTACAAGAACTGTTGGAACAATGTCTGTGGTCAAATTATTGAAAAATAGAGACTGTAATGATTATGCTACCTAATGAGAATGAACCCTCAGTGGCCAGTGGCAAGAGACTACAACATGAAAATAGAAACATCAAGACTCAGAGGAAGACCAAGAAAAAGGTGAATTGAAGGAATTGTCAACATTCTTAGACATCACAATATTACAACATTCTTAGACATCACAATATTACAACATTCTTAGACATCACAATATTACAACATTCTTAGACATCACAATATTACAACATATCAAGCTACAGAATGTACCGTAGCCAGCAAACTGGTAGTCATTCAATTCTGTGACCTGCTTACAGCAAAAGTAGAGAAAAGACAATAGAAAAATAGATAAACTACATAGATAATGTAACCAATCATTTATTTAACTAAACATCTCCTGTATCCTCATGCCACTCTTCTTGCTAAACATCTCCTGTATCCTCATGCCACTCTTCTTGCTAAACATCCTGTATCCTCATGCCACTCTTCTTGCCAGAGACTGCGTTCCAAACCAGAGATTGTCTAATGAACAACTAGATATGAAAGCTGGCGAGCAAAGAGTAGTCCAAGTAATGAATGCTGTCTATGCTTTAGGAAAAGGTCTGGCAGATGCAAAAAGGTGAGTTTTTGCAATTTACATCTTCAAGCATAAAAATGGTTTGAAATATTCCTCTTTCCACACAATCTTACTAAGGATAGTTATCCACACAATCTTACTAAGGATAGTTATCCACACAATCTTACTAAGGATAGTTATCCACACAATCTTACTACGGATAGTTATCCACACAATCTTACTACGGATAGTTATCCACACAATCTTACTAAGGATAGTTATCCACACAATCTTACTAAGGATAGTTATCCACACAATCTTACTAAGGATAGTTATCCACACAATCTTACTAAGGATAGTTCATTAAAAGTAAAGTTCACTACTAAGGAAAATAATTTTCTGGCTGAACCACCTGTGTGGCTGCTGGGGCCTGGCTGAACCACCTGTGTGGCTGCTGGGGCCTGGCTGAACCACCTGTGTGGCTGCTGGGGCCTGGCTGAACCACCTGTGTGGCTGCTGGGGCCTGGCTGAACCGCCTGTGTGGCTGCTGGGGCCTGGCTGAACCGCCTGTGTGGCTGCTGGGGCCTGGCTGAACCACCTGTGTGGCTGCTGGGGCCTGGCTGAACCGCCTGTGTGGCTGCTGGGGCCTGGCTGAACCACCTGTGTGGCTGCTGGGGCCTGGCTGAACCACCTGTGTGGCTGCTGGGGCCTGGCTGAACCACCTGTTTGGCAGATGGAGCCTGGACTTCAAATTTAGAGTGCAAAGAATAGGGTCAATGTTTTATTTCCAGGCATGTTGTAGAAACTGACTAAGGAAATTTGGGGGATAGGCTGACAACATGTCACGTAAAAAATATCGTCACATCTTATCTTAATTTTTTACTTTTGCTTTCTAACAAATAATCTCCATGGATGATAAAGTGATACTGGCCAGTGGACATTACTCCATTGTACTTGTGTGGGAGACTCCTAGATAAGGTGGAATGTTAGATGTACCATCACTGTGACAGATCAACAATCTGTCAGAACAATGATGAGATTGTTAGCCTAGAAGTGTGTGCTGTTTTCTTGGCAAGACTTGGTAATCATTGAATACTGGCACACTGGATGGCTTCCTTTGGGGACTAGACATGAATCCATAAACATCCCTTACACAATTATGCCTGTGAGACAGCCTTACATGAGTCTGGTTGTCACATCAGTTACACAACTGAGAAGAACCTGCCTGTGCTGTGTCTGAAAGACAAGGGGCTATCAAGAGCTACATGCTAAAGCTAAAGGGATTATTTCATCATCATGTGGCTGAACAAAATCTTCAACCAAGAACTTCTTTCTTGAAGCAAACAAGATGACTTGCACACTATAATATAAATAACAAATTAAATGTTCACTGTTCAGATGTAAACTCATTCTTCTGCAATCAGTTTCCCTTGCTCATAAGTCTATACAGGAAGGTGGGCCGCCTCCAGGAATTTAGTCATCAGCAGTAGGTCCTCATGGTTGCCCCACAGTTTTACCTGCAGAGATTTATACAGGTCCACAAGAATCATTAATTTGTAAGTAGAACTATGAACATTACCATAGTCTGGACATGTAAGCTGACATTTTTCTTGTCAAAAATAACCCTGTGGGAATCAATCAAAGGTGGATAAAGATAGAAAATCATGAAAAGACAACATCAACGAATGTGCCAGCCACAATTGTTTATTTCTCATCTGCATCAATGAAGATAGAAGTCTTTAGAGGACTCTTGTCTGTGTATTGTCTCTGTGTTCATTCTCCAATGTAGTAGCCCTGCGACCCTAAAGGATTATGAGTTTTATGGATAGTCATACATATATATCATGTGCTGTCTCTGCACCACAGATTGGCTGCAACATGCTCTCCTTCTGTAACTTGCTTAGTGCTGCTCTTGGTTAGGCTGTATCCTATTAATCTCTTGTATTCTTTCAGATTGTATCTCTGTCTACTGTTTACTTGCTGGCCCTAGATTATACCTTAAAATAATGGCTTCATCAAGGTCTTTTAATATCTCCAAAATATTATCTCATTTTTATTTTCTTAAGTTATTTTTTTGCTTAGCTCTTTTATTGATACACAGTGTTGTGATAACCTTTATTTTCTTCTCTCTCTTAATTCTTCTACATAACAACATCTCCACAGCTTCAATTCTGTCCTTAACTGTTCATGTCTCTAAGAATGCATTAATGTAGAATAAATGTAGCAGTTTATAATTACTCATATATATTGAAAGTATTTCTAGTCATTCATATTCTTCTTATAACTTAGGCCTATGTTTCACATCTACCATCATTTGTGATTGTGTATCCAAGATAGGCTATTGTGGCCTAAGTAATGGTCTACTTGTTGCTTTATTTCTCTATGTACTTTTATGTTTAACATTTTTATCTTTGATTTTACTAATTATCATGGTTTTTGTTTTCATATTTTCATATATAGATCATATAGTTAGTTAGTTAGTCCTCAGGTCATCATCACTGCACACTGGATACGTCATATATAAGTCTATACATATAGGCCTACCTAATCTTATCTTAGTCTTTGCTCCTGAAGAGAAATGTTACATTGTTACTGGCTTGTGTGTTATTTTTTTAAATCATTAAATTCTATACATCACACAGTTGTTATTCCTAATTTAATTTATTATGTCATTGACAGGAAAAAAACTGTCTTCATTAGTAGGCCTATTGATATTTTTGATATATTAATAATGTAGGATTGATTATTAAACTGTGATACGGAAAATGTAACATTTAGTGACCACGATAAATATGAAGGGAAGAGCAGATGGTTGAAACTAAGAGAAAAGCTGTTGGATGGTTTGAAATAATAAAAATAATAATAACAGAAATAATAATAGATGTGATAGTTCAGTGAGTTATTTCTTTAATGTATTCATACACACAAATGCTATTTTTAGATTGTGTGAGGAAGAATTTCCATGCCCCTACTTTCGCCAGAAAGCTGATGAGGTTATGGAATCTATTAGAAAACAAACTCGACAACAAGGGGGTATAACATACAACATTTTTGACAATGTTGGAAATGGAGCTTTAGGGTATGATGTATATAGCATTCAACAGCAAACAGCAGATGGTAACCCATATGTCAAGGTAAGACTTTTTGATTGATTATTTTTAAGATAAATAGGAAAAAGAATGCTGCACAGAAAAACTTAATGTATGGTAGTTAATCTTGAACATTTAGAAATATAATAAAAGAACAAAACTAGCATCAACAGAGATGTTTTTTTTTACAGAAAAATGTTGTGTCCCATGGACAGCTATGAAAAAGAATGAAGTGCTGTACGAAGTAGAAAGAAAATACATAAAAATGAGAAAATTGCATCTTTTTAGGGATGTTGTGTGTAATGAGGCGATTATGGAAATCTTAATGGAAATGATAGGAAGAATAGGTGAAAAGAATATTTCAAAGAACTGTATAATTTCAACAGTCTGATAAGGAAAAAGATGAAGATATCACAGAGCCAGAGATGCTAAGCCAAGAAATAGAAATGACTATCAAGAACAACCCAAATAAGAAATCATCTGAAACAGATGGCATACCTAATGAAGCCATTAAAACATGTAAAAATATTGGGGTAAAATGGCTGCAATGAATGTTAGTGTGAGAAGAACGGGAAGTCCCAGAGGGCTGGCAAAAGTAAGTAATCATGCCATTGTGCAAAAATAAGGGCAACAAAAAATAATGCAAAACATACTGAGACACCTCACTTTTAAGCCACACTGGGAAAATCTATGCAAAGATAATAGAACAATGTGCATGACACATTGCAGAACCACAATTAGACCCCTCTCAATTTGGCTTCAGAAGAGGGGTTAGCTGCACAGACACGCTGAGGCAAATGAGTGAGAGAGCAATAGAATACAACGTCAAATTAACCAGAATATTCATAGATCAGGAGAAAACATTTGATAGAGTCAACAGAGACGTATTATGGGAAATTAGAAATGTATTGTAGTAAAGTATAATTGTTAGAAAGTATAAGAGCTATGTATAAAAACTGCCAGTGCGTGGTAAAAACATCAGATGATATTACAGACGCATTCGAAATAAAAATGGGCATGCATCAGGATTGCGAGATTTCACCCTTGCAAGAACAACTACAAAATAATATTAACTCACTATCTGCAACATGTAGAAAATACAACATGAAGATCAATACATAAAAGACAAAAACCATGAAAATTTGCAGAACACTGAGCACACTAAACATACAGATAAACATATGTAGGAGTAAAACAAGTATCGGAGTACAAATATCTCTGTAGTATTTTCACAGAAAATGGAAGCCTTGAGAGTTTGTAGGCAAGATGTCAAAGGGCAAATGTAGTAACATACGAACTGTCACCACTACTTCTTCATTGCAAGATCGAGATTTAGGTTAAAAACAAATGATTTACAGCTTATTCTTACCAACACTGTGTTACCAGTGCCAAACATGGTCTCTCTCATTTTCACATTAAAGAAAGACAGTAATATGTGAGATGAAATGTCTAAGGAAGGCTGCAGAAGTCACAAGGCTTGACATATTACAAAATTAAGACATTAGGTAAATAATAGGTATAACACCTTGCATAGAAAGGCAGCAGATTAAGTGGTTTGACATCATTATGAGAATGCATCATGACAAGTAACCAGTGAAAGCAGATCAAATGAGATAAGGACACAAAGCCAGTGGAAAACCACAAAAAGATGGATAGAAAACACCACAGAGATCTTGAACAGACATGGTCATAGCACAGCTGAGGCAACACATCTGGTCTTAGATCATAAGCTCGAGCTTCCATCACTTACGCTTAATAGCAAGAGTGGATAACAGGCCACCTGGGGAAAGACAATATACAATAGAACAAGGAAATATAAATCTCTGTTAAACACAGGTCTGTCAATACATCAGTCTATATAATAGGTCTGTCAATACATCAGTCTATAACAGGTCTGTCAATACATCAGTCTATAACAGGTCTGTCAATACATCAGTCTATAACAGGTCTGTCAATACATCAGTCTATAACAGGTCTGTCAATACATCAGTCTATAACAGGTCTGTCAATACATCAGTCTATAACAAACAGATGAAACTAGGAAATGAAGGGAGTGATGAAGTTTTACTAATCACTGGAAACAAAAATGATAAAATTTTTCTTCTTCAGCATTCATTCTCAAACTCCCGCTGGATCTCCCCTGTAGTAGGACCATGGTCCTCCTAGATTTCTAGCAGGATGTAGTCCAGAGAATGAAAATGTGTTGTGTTGCCGTTTTACACATCCGTCTTTGGCGGGAATCGACTTTTCAAACAAAAGGCCTTGTCAAGAACACATTCACAACATAATTCAATGGGCAAGAACGGCACTATCCTTACTGTCCACTTTCATAACAGTGCGATTTTTACAAATCATATTACATCATGAATGTGTTTTTGATAAAAGATCTTTTGATCGAAACATTAGTTTTCTTGTGTGATCATGTGTGTCTCCAAAACTTCATTAGTGATTAGCAAAACTTCATCACCCAATTCCCTACTTTCACTTGTTTGATATAGACTCCATGTTTTGACAGAGATCTATGTTTTGATGCAGATTGATAGACCTCTATGTGTTATGTGCTATACAGAGTGATGCTTTGATATAGGCCCTATAGGGAGCCTAGATTTAACAATGTTTTTATATAGACCAGTTTTTAGATACATGACAGTTCTTAGATATAAACTGATGTATTGTTAGACCTATGTTATGATATAGATCCATGTTTTGATAGACTAGGCCTATGTATTAACCTTTAGCAAGATGTGTTTACAATTACATAATTTCTCTTCTGCAGCCAGATTATTTTTTTTAAATTTGTGTAATTGCTGGTGCCCTTTTCTGAAAAAAGCAATAACTTTTTTGTTGTTAGAGATATTTAAATAATATTTGAGCAAATAAATAAAGAATTGAATTTGGCATATACTGGTGTAAGTTGTGTGTGTAAGAAAGTGGAAAAGACGTTTTTTTCACAAAAAACAAACAAATTATAACAATACCCCAAAAAATATAGTAAAAAATAACTTGCCATTCAAGGAAATTTCAAGAAAAAAGGTAAATACTGTAGAAATATATCTGTACCACTGTTATGTTGTTTCATTGCCAAATTATCCAAATATTGCTGGGGGAACTGAATAAAACATGTAGATTTGCAGTAAAATCGTTCTTGGAAACTAGACCTAGTCATAGGCCTATTTGGTGCTATTTCAAAACATTTGATGTCCAACCTCTACATGTCTGAAACTAACATGAAATTCTGTATATTCTACTGTGGAAACTAACATGACATTCTGTATATTCTACTGTGGAAACTAACATGAAATTCTGTATATTCTACTGTGGAAACTAACATGAAATTCTGTATATTCTACTGTGGAAACTAACATGAAATTCTGTATATTCTACTGTGGAAAATAACTTTCTCCAAGAATTCATCATCCAAATCACAATCCATTATTGTTTTATTCAAAATACAATGAAACAAAAGTCTATAAATCTGATTCACTTTCATGTCTCTGCTCCCACTTGCTGATGTGGACAGATGTAATATATTTCGCTATTACAATGCCATAGATGCCTCCCTGTCCATAAACTGTGTGGAAAAGGAAGTCAAATAGAAAAGTTAACTAGGATTGGTCAAATCTGGTTACTTAAACTTATCTTCAAGTACTAGAGAGTCATAACAATAGTTGGATTACTCTGACTTTAGTGTTAATGATATGCTAATGATGTAGTTGGAACACTGACTATAGCATGCTAAACATTAATATAAAATGCTATTTTCACATTAGATCTATATTTGATATAGAACTATGTTTTGAAATATACCTAGGCTACATTTTGATATAGGTCTCGACCTATGTTTTTTAGATAGACTTATGTTTCAAAATAAAACTATGCGTTTATATAAACTTATGAGTAACTCTTTTACCAGGTTGGCAGTTTCAACTCCAAAAACAATGTCAGCTGGGAACCTATTATTTTCCTAAAGGATAAACTAAGATTTTACGATGCAGGAGCAAACGTCTTGACAGAATTCACTTCCACATGCACCGAGGTATCTCATAACTTCATATTTTACTATTTCTACTGTCACACTAAATGTGATAACTAGGATAATGTAGGTATTGTAGGGGATCAATCTATCTACACACTGTGACCCTTGTTTGTCTTGCGGCATGAGTGGTAGAAGAGTTCTCTGGGGATGACCTTCTTGTGTGCTGTTTGTACGCTTGTTCCTGTGGCTTCTTTGATTTCTGTGATCCATCTTTTACATGGTCTACCTTTGGCTTTATAGCTGTGATATCTATATTTAATGGCCATCTGTGGCATGCTGTCTATTGGTAGTCTAGAAGTGTATGAAAACCACTTGATCTGTTGTTGCTTGATGTGCTCTAATACTGATATTGTTTTGGTTATCTGTCTGATGTTATTGTTTATAATTCTATCTCTTTTCTGTTGTCACTATTTGTATTTTGTCTTGAGCTGTCATTGTCTAGGCTTCGCACTGGTATCATAGTGATGGGATAATAATAGTCTTGTATAATGCAACTTTAGTGTTTATGTTTTTGTTCTTCAAAATACGTGTCATCTGTCCTAGGATCTGGTATGTTTTGTTGTGTCTATTTTGCATCTCTTTACTGGTTTTCCCCTTTCTCGATATAATGCTTCCTAAGTAAGTGAACTCATTTACCTGTTTAAGTTGTTGATCATTGATGGAGACAGTGATATTTCTTTCTTTCTTTGCTATTGCCATTATTTCTGTATTTTCAATATTAATCTTCATGTTGAATTATGATGAATGATGAATAAAGGATGAAAGATTATTAGTAATATAAAAAATGGAAGGCAAGAGATGAAACAAAACAAATAGAAAATTAATGATGATGTTCCTCCTTCACAAGCGAAGATGAGCATGGCATGAAAAACATTAAATGCGATGAAAAAAAAGAAAAAAAGAATAATAATAATAAAATTGGTAATTAATTTGGTTTGTGAGTTTGTAGATGTCCGATGAGTCCGATGCATGCACGGAAAGTTCTGCTGCAGTGCATGCAGGAGTGCTGAAGGTTCGGGGTAGGAGAATTTACGGATTTGTCCTTCTGCTTCTTGCGCTTGTGAATTGCCCACAGTGTTCTTTCTTTTTCAAATTTTGTGATGCCAGCAGTGATCAGGGTGTGCCAGGCTGAGCGATCAAGTGCTGTAGTCTTTCAGGATCTAGGATAAAAAATTAATATGACACAAGTCATCGACATGTAGGAGTAAGGAATGTTAACATCAAAAGGCAATTGAGTATCATATTGGTGGATAAGCCAATTAAACCATTCTTGGTCTTATATTTGTATATTGGAGATTTTAAAATTTAATAGACTACATAAATAAAATCATCTGTGAGAAAATGCTTAAAATCATCATTTAGAATAGACATTTAGAATAGTATTGCCATTTTTCTTAGTGGCAGTATTTGTAACATTTGTGTCAAGGTGATTTTGATCAGTTATTCAATGAGTCTTGAGGGGATTTTACTAGCTGGACAGTATTGAGGGGACTTTACTAGCTGGGCAGTCTTGAGGGGACATTACTAGCTGGACAGTCTTGAGGACACTTTACTAGCTGGACAGTCTTGAGGACACTTTACTAGCTGGACAGTCTTGCGGGGACTTTGGCATGCTTTCTCACAATCTTTTGGCATAAACAGATAAAAGGGCTAATTCCCAGAGGTCCAAGCATGGGCTTTCAGGAAGCTTCATCACAACAAAGATCATAGGATGAAATAGTAAACCTCTCACCCAACCTGCTTACTGTCCTCCACAAAATAGCTCCCAAGACCTAAAGGATTGACTTCACTGCACTAGGGTTTCAACATATGTACTCTGTCTCTCTGAATGAAATGGTACATTATCTGTACTCCATCTTTCTCAATGAAATGGAACATTGCCTGCTGAGATTACCGCTCATAGCACCTAACTCCGTAGCTTCAAGTGATAATCCACAGGGATCTCTGAACAAACTCACTATGTCAACAAGATGTCATGAGCCAGATTCAAACCTGTGACCTTTTGAGAACAAGGTGAACAGTTTAACCACTATATTATGGAGATAATTACTAAATTAAGTATACAGGTTACTGTAGATATAACAAAGAAGAAAGACAATTATCAGAAAACTGTTTGTTTTATTGTTATTTATTATTTTATATTGATAGTTATCTACAGTAACCTGTATACTTAATGTAGTATTTACCTCTTATTTGTCTGGTTACTGTGGCACTTTCCATTTTGTCGAACATCTTCTGATAATTTGGTTATTTAAGTAATGTGGAGATCCGCCTTATTTCCTCCTATAACATATAGGGAATATGGGAGTTAGTGTTACTATTCTTTGCTCTATGTTTGGGCCCCAGCAATATAGGAGCATTGTTTTACATATAAAACTGTATAATTACATTTCAGACCCTGTGTCAACATTGCAAAGCTTTCATGAAACCACCAGATGCAGCAGTCAAGGAGAATTCATCATCTCTGCCAGAATACAGACAATCAGATCTGTTACTTATTTCCCTTATTGTAATACTGATTCTGGCAGTTCTTGTAGCAATTGCCGCCATTGCTGTGTTCTTTACAAGAAAATATAGAAGTAAGTTACATCTACAAAATTGCATCTATGTATTTATGTATTTTATGACACAACTGTTGCAAATAGTTGCATATAGACCTATGTAGGTTGTATTTTATGACTAAACTGTTGAAAATACTTGTAAGTCACATTCATTTTATTATACTGTTGCTGCCCACATTATACTGTTGCTGCCCACATTATACTGTGGCATTTAGGACATGGAATTCTAGTTTTGGGTGGTAACATTAGGACAACTACCTACTTTCCAGGCATGGCATGGTGAGGCAACTAAAGAAAATTGGATGATAGGCTGACAGTCACCTGTCAAAAATAATCATTGTCACTGCATTTCTTGTCTTGATTTCTGCCTTCCATCAAATGTCTTGTCTTGGTTTCTGCCTTCCATCAAATGTCTTGTCTTGGTTTCTGACTTCTGTCAAATGTCTTGTCTGGATTTCTGCTTTCTGTCACATGATCCCCCATGGATGACAAAGTAATGCATGAAAGTGGAAATTGTCTTTTTTTATTTTGTAGCAGACTCTGGTGATGGGGCATGTTAAATGTACCATTATTGCAGTTCCGACAAAGCATGATCTTCCACACTTGAATACCTCTCTTTGGGGACTAACCATGCATCTATAAACTGCCCAAATGCAACCGTGCCTTTCTTTGAGACACGAAATATTATACGAGTTTGCCTGACACCTCAGTTATTCAACTGTGGAGGAGTTTTGCTTTCGTTAGAAAAGTTAGGGATATCCTCACATATTTGGCCATGCAAGAGGAGATATAGAAAAGTTATAACTCTTCCAGTTTGTGACCATTTAACCTTTGACCAGTTTGTGACCAGCCAACCTTCATTTCAGAGACGGCACTTGATGATGAGGATGAACATTTAACCTTTAACCAGTTTCTGACCAGCCAACCTTCGTTGTGGAGATGGCACTTGATGATGATGAATATTTAACCTTTAACCAGTTTGTGACCAGCCAACTTTCATTGCGGAGATGACACTTGATGATGATGAACATTTAACCTTTAACCTGATGTTTGTGGGTTTTTTTCTATGATATTCATCATTAAATCTCTGCAAGGAAGGTTGGCTGCAACAGACCTCCAACATCCTCTCTCTTATTTTGGTAGTGCACACTGCTAGACTGTAACCTGCCCATCTTGTGATGTTACTCTCCCACTTGTATCTCTGCCTATGTCTTGCTCACATCCCTTCGGCTTTCCCCTCAAGTAAGGTTTTCAAGATGTCAAGTCTTTTAATTTTTCCAAAATATTTTTTTAAAATCTTTATTTCCTTTAATAATTCTTATTTCAAATTACGTGTTATTAGAACCTCTTTGTTTGTTTTCTTCTCTTTCCATGATGTTCTCTCTATTCTTAGAACCTCTTTGTTTGTTTTCTTTTCTTTCCAAGATTTTCTCTCTATTCTTCTTATATACCCACATCTCAATGGCATCAATTCTGTCTTCTTCTAATTGTTTATTTAGTGTCAATGTTTCTGAGCCGTACATTAATATAGAATAGATGTAGCATTTTATAATTCTCATTTTCAGCTTATTTGTAATTTGTTTAGATGTTACTATTTTAGATATTACTATCTGCTGTCATTTGTGACTATGTGTCCCAGATATTGATAATGTTCTACTTGTGTTAGTTTCTCTCCATGTATGTTTATGTATAGCTCCTGTTCTTCTATGTCTTTGCTGATTATCATGGTTTTTTTCTTAATATTACTATATATTAAGTGACATATTCTTTCCAGAATGTTGTCTTCATCGTGGATACTCTGAACTCCTCTCTGTTCCAACAAGCAGGCCTGCATTGGCCAAAGACAGGTGCATAAATTCTTCGATGTCACTGGTCCATTGTCTTCTTGGTCTTCCTCTTCTTCTCTTTCCCGGCACTCTGCCCTCTATATTACTAGTCAACAATATCTTGCTCTTTTCAACACTAATTTCCACTTATTTCCATTCCATATTTTGACTTTACTAACATCTCTCGACTTTGAGGTGAGTTCCTGAAGTTCAAATTCTAACACCAATAATTAATGACGTTTGGTTACCTTGTAGTGCCTTCTGCATTATATTTTCTAAATATTAGTGCATGTTAAAAAGTACAGTAGAAAATATGCAGCCCTGATGCACTCCTACATCTGCCTTGAAGTTGCCAATTAAACCATTCTTCTTCTTCTTTCCTTCCTTCCTCTTTTACCCTTTACTGGTGTTGAGAGAGATACAATGTTCTTGTTCTCAATTTTTTGGCAGTTTCAGATAATGTTATTTAGTGTTCATATAATGTCTCTTTGATGTTGTCGATCCAGCGTACTCTAGGTCTTCCCCTGGCTCTTCTTTCTGCTTCTCTTAATATATTATTTATAAACTAATGAATCACATGACATTCTTTCCAGATGACCATACCAATGTATTTGTTGGTTTTGTATGTATTGTAGAATTGATATAACACCCACTCTTTCTCTTATGACCTAATTTCTAATTCTGTGTCTTCTGGTCACTCCTGTGGTTTTTCTCAGACATCTCATCTCTGTTTTAACCAATTTTCTTTTAATGTTTTGTTGTTAAGGATCATTAAACCATTGACTGTTGACGATTACAAGTCAACGTCACTGCACTTCGGGCAAAGCCATAGGTGCTCAGTCTCTCTGAGCAAATATTAAACTGTATGCATACTAATGGCTCATATGGCTCATTGCTTGAACACTTTCCTCATTCTCAGAAAAACCTTAAACTTTAAACTTAATAGATGTTAAATCCAAGTTCTCATTTATTGAAAATGATGCTATCTTAGGATGCACAAGAGATACACCTATCACAGCCATGAGGTTTCTCCTAGACCTACCGAACATCAAATCACAGCCATGAGGTTTCTCCTAGACCTACCGAACATCAAATCACAGCCATGAGGTTTCTCCTAGACCTACCGAACATCAAATCACAGCCATGAGGTTTCTCCTAGACCTACCGAACATCAAAGCAAGACATAAAATAGCTCAGGTTAAAGAATACTTCAAGATCTCCAATAATGATCATCACCTCTTACACCAATCTCTAGACATCACAAAAGGAAGGCATATCAAGAGAGAAAGATCTTGGATGGCAGAAGCAGAAGATACCCTACTCAGAGTTTGTGAGCTGTGGGACATGGAAAGAGGCTGTGAATGGGTGACATTTTGCAAAGATATAAATTTATTGACAACAGTTGCGATACAGATGGGAAGAAAGTTCTGCGACTGGGCTGCCAACAGAACAGAGGAAATGATCCAAGAATTCATTCTGCTGCACTCGATGCCACACGATACGATAATTTACACAGATGGCTCAGTAACACAAGAAACAAACTGATGCGGTTGGGGTTTGATGTCCTACCAAAATGACAAGAAATTAGCTGAGAAGTCGGCTGCATACCTCACAACAACATTGAGTGTGAGAATGGAAATAGAAGTGGTGATAGCAGGTCTCACCTTGCTGGTGGATCAACCACCAACAGACTCTTTGATTCTCTCAGACTCTCAAAGTATGCTGTACAAAATAGAAAAGTGTATGATGAAAACTGAAAGGGCCATTCTTCTCAGCAAGGTGTAGAACATTACATGGATCTACTGTCCAGGTCATGATGGGGTCAGGGAAAATGAAAGAGCAGATGTGTTGGCTGGTAAAGCCTTGGAGAACAGCACAGAGATAAGAAGAGACAGGATTTAATTGATTAAAGCAGTCATGGATACCCTATAAGAAGATGTGGAGGAGGTTGAATGAGACAATGTAGAATGGTAAAAATGGGAGTGACTAGAGGTGATGGGAGAAAGTACTCCCTCTCCGGAAAGATCAGAACGCATAATCAGAAACTGACTGGGACACTGTGCTTATACACTTTTATATGGCTGATGGAACAGCAAACATATATGGGAAATGCCCCCAGTGCTGTGATGCTTGTTCCTAATCAAGAATCTCATTGATTGAAATACTTATTTCCTAACTGTATCTCCATTTTGTACCATCTTGATTCTTGATTAGAAACTGGTCTCAAAGCACATGGGGCATTCCTATAAGTGCTCCGCCCTCTGTTCCAGCAACCATCCAACTCGATGGTGTTTAAAGTCTAATGCTGTCGAAACAGACATCGACATCAGGGCACAACTCTGGCCCTTCCGACAGGTTTCTTTGTTGCCCCCCCCCCACCCATACCATGCCCGTCCTAGTTCAAGCACAATGTCGACCTGTCAGAACAATATGGTAACTATTATCGAAGGTTGCAACTACTATGTACCATCTTTAACATTGTCATATAATATAAAACATGAATTATACACTGAATATGAGGACAATTGATGTCATGTCAATTATGTGTAGCAAGTAGCATGTAGCAACTGAATACAAGTTACAGCACAGTTGTACTAGATTTATAAGCATTCATACATATGATTCTCATATGATTACTGGGAGCCACAATAGCAAAGTGATTAGAGAACTGGCTTCCAAATTTGGGGGTCAATTTTCCAGTTCAAACAAAGAAGGTTCAAACTCCAATTATCTAAGTTCAAACAGAGAAGGTTTAAACTCCAATTGTCTCCTAAGTTGATCCAGCCTAAGGAAATTTGTATCATATTTTCTGGAGAAGTAATGATGCCAAGGTCACCAATGTTGTCAGGCACATCATCCCTAAGTATTTGTTGTTAAAGAAAAAATTAGTACCAAATCCTATTCAGGATGTAGCTATCAATCCAGCATTTTTTTTACTGTAATAATTTTGTAGGCAATCTAAATGCATACAGTAGTTTGCCAGGCCAGTGCTTCCTGAACAGTTCAGATGCACAATTGTCTATGTTGGAATTTGAACTTGGTACTTTGGCCGTCACAGATGTGCTCTACACCATGCCACCACAGAGCCTGAAATTTTATATTTGTCTAAGAGAAATAAAGGCCTAAAACTATATTCTACACCTTAATGGTTAGAAAAAAAAATGACTGCTTCACTTCAATCTATTAAAATCCCCAAGAATTATGAACAATACACTGCTTGTATCATTATTTTTAGAAAGAGATATTCTACAGATTTGTATTTCTACCCAGAAAACTTCAAATCTCACCTTTGTCCTTCATCAGTTATACATTCCTGCTGGCTCACTGAGAATTATCCTTCAAAGTGATGCATTAGACTTTTCCTGTGCTGTGGTGTTATGAAAATAATGAGAAAAGTCAAATGTATCACGTCAGAAGGATGATTACCAATTTAGCCCGCAGGTCATATAGGCCTATTGTCAATGCTCTTAGTGATATGCAATACTTTAAGAAATAGTCTACTCACTCAAAAAGGATAAAAATATAATGTCATAAATGAAGTGATACATGGCTTTCACAAGAGGAAATTCTCACTATATGGACATGACATCTACTAGATCTTTTTGCTTTTGCAAAATGGTTGGTCTGAGGGGTCACTGCTGAAACCGTCAGCCCTTCCGCATGGTGCTGTTGCTATATTATTATTAACTTGTTGTTTCTGTTGTTATCCGCAGGTCTGAAGAAACAAATACAAAGTTGTAAAGAAGAAATCTATGATGAGCCTGATAAAATTGTATACCAGCCATACGCAGACACTCACGGTATTAGCTTTGCCAATTCAATGAACCCTTACCCTATAATAAACAGCATACGACTCAATAATAGTGATGGCACTACTTCAGATCTTAATGGTGGTGTGAACAATTTAGGGTTCATTAATGATAATATTGAATCAGTGTCACAAGTTGGAGCAGCAGTCATCCGAAATAGGTCAGCACGTTCCGATAACCGAAGCCAGTCTAAAATTGATAGAGTATCAACAGCTTCAACAGGACAACTTGTTTCTCCATATTCCAGTCGTCCATTGCCTGTAAGCCCAATTGGTAGTGACTCAAGTCGAAATAGAAATAGGAATCATGGTAATATGGACACAGCTTTTGAAAATAATAGGAGACCTGCTCATCCTTCATCATTAACTGCAGTTAGTCTGAGTAACAATGCTAATATGACTAGAACACCGGAATCTCAGTCACTTGCAGCAGATGACCAAATTTTCTTTGTTCCTTCACCGTCTTTCAGAGGAAAGCCTGCCAGTGGGTCTGATATTCAGGACAGAGTTGTGTATTATGTACAAGGAGCAAATGGTCAACTGACCCCACATTTTAGCCCCTCTTTAGGGGAGAGAGGTGCATTAATGCAACAGAGACAACATTCTCTACAAAAGCAGGCATCATTCAGATCACAAAATTCATCAGCTAATTCATCTGTAAACCCTTCTTATGGTCCTTACAGCACAGCTGCTGTTCAACGGGCACAAATACTTATGCATCAACAGCAGCAACTACATTTCCCAAATACCATCCAGTCAACATCATTGGCATATGGAAGTTCACCCTCAGGGAATGACAATGCTACTAACTTCAATGGCAGCTCTTCAGTCGTCAGTACTAAGCCAACAAGACTGATGGGAAATCAAATATTTTTAGACCAGGAAACTGAAAATTCACCAATACATTATGCAAGTCCATCACGAGACACACAGGATGCTGTCCCTAAAGTGGCAGCACCACATTACCAGTTACCTACATCAAATTTAAGCCTACAACATCACAACCAACCAAACCCCATGCTCAGCAGGGCTGGTCAGTTTTCAATTACTGCAAATGAGAATTATGATAACAATGTAGATAATTTTCCTCATTCTGAGGAATCACAGCAGGACGTAGATGAAACTCAACGTTCCCCAGATAGATCACCAAATCTGTCTCGACACAGCATGATGAGCTCATCCATACCAGACGTTGTTGAACAAACCTCCCAATCATTAGATTATCAAAGGCAGATCAGTCTAGAATCTATTGATCTTTCCTCTAGTAAAGAATCTCTAGATCACCTGGACACAAATATTACAAATACTGTTGCTAAGAAAAATGGCAAAACTATTCTAAGTGCCTTATCAGCACTAACTGGAAACATCAGCAAAGTGTGATATAAGTAATTGGATTACATGTTGAAATTGGATGTGTTGGACCAAAATATGCAGATATCACAGTCACGCTGTAGACACAGTGCATTTCATTCTCTGGACTACATTGTGATAATATGCAGGAGTTTCAGAGTGAATATAGAAGAACTGGTTTATAACTGATCGAGTTCAGATATATACTTTTTATCTCCGGCAAGCTGATAGAATAGCCAGCAGACCGCTTCTGTTAGCGAGCCACTAAAACCTGTATTTTTATAATTGTTTCTCAATACATCATGGCAGGGCAGGAAAACCCGGTACAAAGATAAAGAGTAAAATAAGAGCCAAGTACGTATCAGGACTCTGACGAAATTCTGTTGTTCCTTACATCTCTACCATATCCTACCGATTGCAATGACAATGTGGCTATCATTAAGAATTATGCACATTTAGACAAATGTGTCTACAGTTATTGGTCTGTTGAGGCTGATAAAGAGTTATCAAAACTTGTTTCACAGTTTTAATTATTTTTTATATAATATGAATTTATTGATATATCTTTAGTACTGTATTTAGAGATTAATGAGTAATAATCAAGTGTAACTATTTTTGTTGCAATTCTATCATTGTCTGCAAGTGTCAGTGATTTCTAATGTTATGCATCTTATTCTATGCATTGTTTAAGATTTATATTTATAAGGCATCGTATATGAATATGTTTGTATGGCCTTTACTGTGCACAGGCAACTGATATGGAGAAAGTGCTTTGCCCGTTGTTCACTAACTTTTGCACTAACTGTGCACTCTGTGCCATTGATGTAGTCTAAGGGAAATGCAAAACTGATACATTTGGAAACAAGTAGAACTGCAGGAGATGCAGGATGTGGTCAAATACAACCATGAACTGCCTTAGGGTCCACAACCTCCAGTTTATTTGTAAGAGTTTACTCCCCTTATCATGGGTCCCTCCAGTGCTAACCCACGAGGCAGTAAAATTGTATAAATATGAAAGTATCAAATACTTTATTTGATATTTTGATGAATTTATCCATTGTTTTGAATGACACCAGAAATAATTTTTTAAATAAGAAAATGTTGCCATGCTCACTTTTTAAATGCACAAATAATCACTTTTTCCATATTAACATTTTCTTCACTGTGGTAAAAATATGGAAAGGAAGTATTCTACAATGTTTTGGGCTAACGTAACATAAAAACTAGTTGTAATGAACATGAAATATAATTGATTGATTTATGATCAATAGAAATAAAAACCGATCTGTGTTTGTTCTAGTAATATTTTTATTTTGTTCAATATATCAGTGATTGATGTGGAGTTTAACATCAATTGACCTAATACTAACAGCATTTGATAAGGAAAATAAACATGCTTTCATATATTCAACTATATTTATTCTAAATGTGAGAAACATAGAATAGGTGGGGGGGCAAAATGGTGCAATGGACAAAATGCCTCTCTGGTGCTGTGCTGCTCTTTGTACCCATATCTAAATGTTATCCCTATGGAGGCTAGTGCAGGACTCTCACTATTCATCTTGACATCTACCATTTTGTGACATTTTCATTGGCTGCCCCTCCAATGCTCAAATCAGACTGTCTTGCATCACTGTGAGTCAATTGTGCCACTTTATGTGTTGGCACAGAGGTGTTGGAGATATTGTGCCACTTTATGTGTTGGCACACAGAGGTGTTGGAGATATTGCCTGTCTTTTTGCAGTCAATTCTCATTCCATCTGCTGCCTCTATATTCACAAACATGATCCCTAAAAGTGTTGACCAGGAAAACCACACAAGAAGCTGTATTTCTGCATACATGGTGCACCATGAGGGGGCACTTGATTGGGATCTTGGTTATCTGCTCTGGGTCTGCAGAGAGAAATGAGGTGCCCTTAGCACCCTTCAACATTATTTCTTTGGATAATGAAACTGAAAAGAATGGCGATAGCGCATGCGTGGAAATACAACAAATCAACTATGTTGTAGAACTACAACAAAACCACAATGTTGTAGTAAAAGTACACGGAAAAAGCAAAAATCTCTGCCTCTATGTGGCTAAGATTACAGGAACTGAAGATACATTGAAATTTTTTTTCAGAAAAGTTCTGCAGTCACTTAGTTCCTTAAAAATGGATGAAGAATCATTCATCAGTGAGGCCAATGTAAATTGGAAATTTTCTAATCCGATCCAAAGTAGCGTAACATGCTCACAAAGACATGATTAGCTTCAAAACGGATCTATAGAAGCATCTATTCTTTGTATTAGCCATATATTTTTTCATATTAAAGGTACATAAATATACATAGGCCTAGTTGTAGAATTTTCTAACGATATGATTGAGTAGGTGAAGACAAGCAGTGAAACAGCTGTTTTGCTGTTTTTGTCAATTCTTCATTAATTTCATACTTGTTTAAAGCACCGTTTTGCCTGCATCACTTTGCACCAAAAGTGGGGCAAATAGTTTTTTACATATGATCATACATTCTCATTCTACTGTCTACCTGTAATTGTGTGTTTTCAATACCCCCACTAATGTTGGATGGATAAGCTATTCACTGATGACATTTTGGTCTCTCATAGTTAGTCTAGTTGTCATAATATGCTAAAATGCGAAAAATATGCACCTTTTCTCCCATCTAGCCTATGCATTTTTACTTGCACAAAACAGTGAAAACTGAAACAAGTTTCTGTGATAAAGTTTTAAATAAATGCTTATTTAAGAAACATTCTTGCAATTTCAAAACCATTCGAATTGTTGATCTGGTTACCAAGTAAGTCTATGTTGTTAGATAAATCAAGACACTATTTTGACTTTGTGTGCATGTATTTTAATTGTAGTCATAATGTTTCACCGAGGCATAATAGGCTCCTATGTGTTTGTTATTTGTTAAAAATTGTGAAGGTCATTCATGTTTCTAATATATGTGCCATTAAAGAAATATTTCTTACTAATAACATTCCAACTAACATTCCATAAAATGCCAACTTACCCCGGTATATCTTTACAAAAATGTATATTTTATAATGTTTATTTTGTGTGCAAAGTATTGAGATTGCTTTGAGAACATTTAAAATATCTGTCTATTATATATATATTATATGGGTATTAAAGAACTTATCAATGTACCATTCTTGACATGGATGTGATTAGTAGGATATGCAAACAAGGACTTGTTAAAGACCTTACTGAAAGCCTTTGAAATAGACCAAAATACATGAAAAGAACTTCCAGAAAATACATCTACATGGCACTCTATGGTCAAAAAGGGTGCACAATCTTGTGAAAAGAGGAGAAATGCAGCAGCTCGACAGCAAAGTGCAGCTAAAAGTCATGGATAGACCCAAAACCATCTACAATGGTCATTTCATGACCAGACTATCCAAGGACATTTGTGGCTTGAATAAAACTTATTAGCCATCTACAAACTTATAGGCATGGATATATCTTTAACTGAATTTCAAAAGTGGATGTAACAAATGGTCATCACTTGTGATGGATAAACAACCAACAATGACAATAGCTGAAAATGATTAGTTCCAAACTTTGGAAATATAAAATTGTGAAATGTTGTCCATATAATGAAATAAACAGCTTCATTTGTTCCATGGGGGTGCAAAGGGAACGCATTGCTCTAGGCGGACCCAGGGTTAGCAGATAACCAAGATCCCAAATGTACTTCCACGCGGTGCACCCTGGAAACAGAAATACAGCAGCTCGAGCTGATTCTGGCCAAATCATTGGGGATTGTGTCAGAGAATGTGGAGGTAGCAGATGAAAAGAGATTTGACTGCACAAGAGACAGACAATATCTCCGACACCACCAGCAGACCACATATAGCGACACTGTCGACATACAGTGAAGCTAGTCAGTCCAGTCCGAACATTGGAGGGGCGGCCAATGTAAAATGCACGTAAAGGTAGATGCATGGCGAGAGACTAATAGATTTCATACCGAGTACAATGTAACAATGAAAGGGCAGAACAGCGCTAGAGGGCAGCGCGAACTGCAAATAGAAAGTGAAAAGTCTCTAGGAAAGGGGAACTACAAGCTCCGTCACCTCGAGACGAGCATCTAGTTACCGGAGTTCCTTACAGGCAGGAGACCCAGACCCATTCATTGGCGTTTGGTAAAGCAAGAAGACCTAATCCAACTCTAATGTCGAGCCTTCCTAAACCGGAAATATGCTCGTGAAGAGAAAGGGTTCTGTACCCAATGGGCTTAGGCAAGAAAGGGACAACGATGGTAGTCCTGGTCCAACTCTACTGTCAAGGTTTCCTATACCGGAAGTACACTTGCAGAGAGAAAGGGTTCCGTACCCGATGGGCTCCGGCACAAAAGGGACAACGATTTAGCCCTGGCCCAACTCTTCTGTCAGGTTTTCCTACACCGGAAATACACTTGAAGAGAGAAAGGGTTCAGTACCTGATGGGCTCAGGCGCTATTGGGACAAGGATGATCAGCTCGAGATCGCCTTGCTCTCAAACGCGTGGTGTGAGACTCGAACTTGGACAAGGGGTACACGATTTCGGTGAATGACACCTCGGCTAAGAGGGCGAAAGAGCCAGGGCCCAACTCCTCTGTTGAGTTCTTCCCCTTAAGGAACCAGGCTCACGTATGAGAAGTGGTTCAGTACCCAATGGGCACAGGCACAGCACGTCCAATTACACGAAGCAAGTTCATAGACAGTGGAACACCTCGTACGAGTCAGATGAGAGCAAAAATCGTCTGGGCGAAGAGTCGCCACTACGCATGCCTGGAGATAGATATAGAGGCTGTCACAGGCTAAGGGTAGCCCACCCGAATTGTCAAGGCATGCCAAAATCGGATGTGCTAGGCCTACAAGGCTCATAACGGTGGTACAACGTAATCACGCTCCCGGCGAAAATCGCACGGACACCCGTGATGGTTACAATGGAGCGAACGCAAAACAAATAAACAAACAACAAACATTTATTCCATATAATGAAATAAACAGCTTCATTTATTCAGCTTCTAAACAGGTAATACATAATACAATCTTGAAGAAAACCTCTAAGACTAAATTAGACCATGGGTTCCCAAACTGGGGAATGCACCCCCCACACACACACACACACACACCTAGGGAGGACGTGAGGTGATCTCAAAGGAGCAATATGTTAATGTAGTGCATTAAAGGGATAATTACTTTTGTTATAAAAAATCATTACATTCCAAAAAATTTTAGGGTTAGAAATAATGACTATTGTTCCAAATGCAAGTTATTAGTAATATCACAGTCAGTTAGACTGTGTTCTTATGAAAAACTCAGTGTCAAAAAAAGAGTGAAGTACAGTAGAAATCCGATTATCTGAATCCCAATTAACCAAATCCACAATTATCCAAATCAAATTTGGATGAAATAATTTGAGAGCGAGAGCGTTAGCGGAAGTGGTAGAGAGCTCCCGGGTCAGTGCGCAGGTGCCGTTACTATGTAGATTATTTGCAATACAAAGTTGATTAAATGTTACTGTACTTTTTAATCAATAAAATTACATACATTTCAATGTATGATTGTATGTGTGTGCACTGTATTGCTTCATTCCTCAACTTTATCCAATTATCAGACATTTCGATTATCCAAATTAGCCCGATCCCCAATTAATTTGGGTAATTGGATTTCTACTGTAATATTAAAAAATATAAATTGTATAATGCTATCAAGATACACAATGATATAAAGAGAGATAATGATATCAGGGATACGCAATGATGTCAAGATTACGCAACGATGTCAAGATTACACAACGATCTAAAGATTACACACAATCAAGATACACAATGATATCAAGATATACAATGATGCTAATTGTTTAACAATTGTTTATAGGTTTTTTCAGTACAATGTGGTTGAAAAAGTTAGGTGTGGTGTTAAATTAATTTTAACAGTATTTGGGGGAGGGGGGGGGGCTAGAGTATAAAGCCTTTGCAAAACAAAATGTCCAAAGAAATATGGAAATCTTAAACAATATATTTTCAATTGGTGTTGTCAGCTCTACACAGAAGAAATAAATTTCTGCATACAAGTATAGGAAAACAAAATATCAGATAAATGTATATAGATTTTCATAAGAATCAGAAGTATATGTATATATGTGTTGACACATTTGTCATAAATTTGACATAGTTCAAAAATCGATTAATCTGTGGCAGTTGTCTAATAGAATAACTTATTGTTTGATTATATTTCTTAATGGAAATAAGATTATCTAACAATAAATAACTGCGTATTGTTTGTTATAAGCTTATTCTCAAATTTCCACTGTATTTCTGTTGTAGCAAAACAATGGTCTTACTAGATTTCCAGCTGGATGTAGTCCAGAGAATGGAAATATGTTGTTTTATTTATGCCTGAAACATCTAGCTTTGATGGAAATGTGCATTACATTTGAGCATTTATTAACGTCATGTATTCTTTACAAAAAACATTATATTAATATATCTACTGTTTATTGTATTGATCATCTGTACTCATTGTGTGACTAATTGTGTGATAAATATTATAGGAAAAATTAGATAGCTTGGAATCAGAAAATGTATTGGAAAGTAAGAGAGTTTAATAGAAGAAAATATGTAGGAAAGTAAGAGTTTAGCCCAATAAAATGTATAGTAAAGTTAGGCAGTTAAACAGATACAAAATCTAAAGAAATTATTGAACAGCCTAGCAGTAGAAATGATTGAACAGCCTAGCAGTACAAATTGTTGAATAACAGTAGCTAATAGTAATAAAATTAGACAATTTTAGCAGTTATGTCCCTTCACTGAACTCTTGTATTAAAACTTTAGCACCCTACGAGTGACTATTAGTCGCCGGACTATCTGGCCATAGAGTCCTGTGGTGAGTGTTAGTTGCTGTTGCTATGACCATTATACAGCTGTGTTTACTCACATGACCACTAATGTAACATGATCAGGAATGTGCAAGATAAAGGCTAGGAATACATCACAGAGAAGGATGTCATGCATGTGGTTGTGTCTGTGGGGTCTCACCAATGGCCCACTAGACAAACCACCCATGCAACAGAAAACCTTAGTGGATGACATGCCGTTATATTGAGGTTATCTTCTTAGAGAAACTTCATGGCATGTCATCTATACAATTATGCTTTTATTTTGTTATTGAAATGTGTTTTCATGTTTACCTGAATATATTTGTATGCACCCTCTGTGGTTGGGAGGGAGCCAGAGATGTACTGTGCAGCACTGGGGAGGAGAAAACTGACAGCACTGTTTTTTCCTATGGCTTAGACCCCATCATAGAGGCACAGTGACTCAGGACGTGACAATCCTTTTGATTTGAACATTTGGTTGCATGCCTACAGCAATAGAGAAGCTCGGCATAACCAGTAGTCAATTGGTGGTGGGGAATGAGCACAGTGAACCCTATCTTGGCTACAGTGGCTAGGAGCAGTGCATAGGTTGAAACCTACCTTCCTGGAGGTGTGATAGTTATTCTCTGGCTCTGTCCCGGGGTGGGTCGAAAATCCAGACTTCTCAGCAATATAATGCCATTTAATGGCATTAGGTCAAAGGTCATGAGCACATGGACCGCTGGATCAGCAACCAACCAACCAGAATGATGTCAAGAGTGTCCTGCAAGTGTTATCACTGTGTGGACCATCATAATGGTAGTTAAAAAAAATGGCTGCCCCACAATTGACATTAAGTGTATGATTAGAGTAGGAAGTATAAAATTGCATCAGATTGTAACAGACTTCACAACTGGGTCAGGCACACAGAGTAGTTACTCCAGAGTTAATTGTAGCCAATGAATGCCTCTAACAATAAAACCAGTAATTTGCTCTGAGTGACATAATTGCAAATCATATTCTGGGTTCAGCATACCACATAATACAGTTGTGCTTTATTTTTTCAAAATACATTCACCAAAACACAATATTTAAAAGTTTTCATGTGCAGCCTCATCATAAATCTCATTTGTAGATGCATCTGTATGCCATACTTTGCAGTTACATTTGTTCTATACATTCTATTTTTCTATTCTCAAGGATTGTGAAACTTTTCTCATATTATGACCAATCCTTGATCAATGCACATTTTATCATCATATTTAGTCACAGAACCCTGTGTGCAGTATAGTTTTAAGAAATTGTTCATTGAAATCTGTGCAGGTTGTACGTTTCATCCTGTAACAGCAATACATTTTAAAAGTTTTCATCTTGTTTATTGAGCTCATTATTTTAGTTAAACAGGGTAGATGGTCTACTAGATATGTAGCAACTATCCTTCTTCTGCAGGTCAATATTTATGTTATTTTCTACACCATTTTTACTATTACATTATTTTGTATTTTTTTAAACCACAAACTTGTTTAGTGATTGAAATTCTAAAGTATGCTGAAGTCTGATGTATTGGACCAAATGTGCAGCTATTACAGTTTATGCTGTAAACCATTTCTTTCTTTAGGATACATCATAATAATCTGCAGAAATTTGAAAACAAATGCAGAAGAAAAAGAAATTCTAAATGGAATAATGAATTGATATAGTGTCCTGTAAGTAATAGATGATGGCCTTTTGCATTTTAATTTTTCAGTCATGATTGCTTGCCTGAGCAGATTTTATTGGAGAAAGTATCTTGCCCATTTGCATTAACCTCTCTCAGCTTTGTTAATTAGTTCCAAAGGAAAGGTAAGATAAATATTGTTTGGAAACATGCAAAACTGCAGGAGATGCCAGAATATGGTTTAATACACCGTCGACTACCTTAGGGTCTTCCCTCCGGATTTTCTCCTTTGTCTGAGGCACTACTATGCTAACCCATTAGGTAATGGGGATTGTCTGTAAGGAATAATACAAGCATAATAGTAAATGAGACAGTATTCCTGGTGATTTCCATATATATGTGATTTCCATAATGTTAGACTGACGAAGTACTTAAATTGTTTATTTCCAATAGTTTTCCTGCATTGTCATAATATATTTAGATCTTGCTATAAAATTGGTGGATCTATTTGCTTACTGGCACAGAGGGTGTATGAACGTGACAGTTTTTAATTTGTATCTGAGACAGAGTGAAAAATTAAGAACTCTGCCAAAGATGAATGTGTTGGGCCATTGGTACAAATACAATGATGACACAATGCATTTCCATTCACTGGAATACATTCCCCTGGAAATCTATTATGATCATTGTCCTGCTACAGGAGATCCAGTGGGAGTTTGAGAATGAATGCTGAATAATAAATATAAGAAACAGAATAAATGATATAAAATTTTATAATGAAGAGCATCATATGCAATCATTGTTCATATATGCCTGAGCATCATATGCAATCATTGTTCATGCCTGGAAGTAGACAACAGTTTTTTAGTATCATGTGAGCGAACAGCAGGATATGTAGGCCCGATCGAAAAACAGAATATATAAGTGAATTATTGACAGATGCATCAGTAGATATGAATTTGTGCATTAAATGGGGAAGATTGTGGATGGCGGAAGTAGAAAATAGTCTGGCCTTAGAGTATTAAAGTTGGAAGCAGAAAATAGCCTGGTCTTAGAGTCTGAAAGTTAAAAGGTGTTGGGAGGGAAAGTGAATGGATGGAAGCAGACAAGGAGAAAAAAACCCTTGAGACATTTTGTGATACAGTTGAGAGGAGAGTGTCATTTCTTCTTCTTTCGTTCACTAGGAGAGTGTCATGATTTGGCTGCCACTAGAACTGAGTAAATTATACAAGAATTAATTCAGAAGTATTCAAAACCACCAGACATAATAATCTATATAGATGGTTTGATAAAAGAGAAACAAGCAGATACAATGGGTTTACCGTAGTTGCAAGTTGTGGAGAGACCTAATGTCTATTCCATAACATTGAGTAACAGAATGGAGATAGAACTGGTGACAGCGACTCTCACTTCCCTGAAGATATGATCACCAACACATTACATGATTTTATCACACTCCAAGCATGCTGGATTATAGGAACAAACACAGAATGCAATCACAAAATTAAAGGGAGTAAACTGTGCACCATTCTGTGTATTCACCTGTGTTTATCTTGATAAAGACCTCAGGATGGAAATGTTGATCTGTGTGTTTTTATTGTTCAACATGAAACTTTTATTTAACCATTTTTATTCTCATCTTTATTTGCTGACCTACATTATAGAATTTTTCCAAAAATGATGTCATATTGTTTACTTGTGTGATCTTGGTCCTCAGCGTAGACAGGACTGGAATGTCAATGTTCAAATACGATGTGTGTGCTGGTCAATCGTATATACTGGCTGGACAAATATCTTATAAACTGGGGGAGGTGTGTGTGTGTGTGTTCATAGTTTAGTTTGAAATACTTAAATTATACTTAATTATCATTATGGTCATAAATTGTTGATATCACATTACTATTATCAAAAACATTTCACTAAATAACTAAAATTTTTATATAGCTTAGTCTAAAATATTGTTTATTTTTCAACTGTTTAATATGTTTGAGCAGACATTTTCCAGTCTTGTATTATTTGTGTATCAGAATTCAACAAAGAGAGAATATGATTTATATGTAAAGGACTGCCTTAAAGTGTAAGTTATTTACCATCAAAGCATAACTTCAAAATAACATAACTATAACTATAATTGTGTGTAATTTATAAGTTTGGGTTGGAAGAAGCACACACAAAGATTTTGGGTTGAAATCATCATAATAGTCAGAAAATGATTTCATCACATCCATCCACAAGACCACAGACTGTGAGAAGGGTTTTTATGTGATCATGGTTCCAATGTGGCACCCCTACGACCCCAACAGGTTACAGATTTTATTATTATTATTATTAATTAGTCATCTATGGTAATCATTCCCTCAGACATTTAAAAGTGGTTGGTTGGTTGGTTGGTTGGTTGGAGAATGCATTCCTCTTTTTGATGAGACATACGATTTAACAACCAATGAAGCAAGTCAACCATGGTTATAACAAATAATATAACATTTTAAACATTAGGGCTTCTCAAGTATAAGCAATAAATACTGTACTATGGTCAAGAAGAAAATGGATTGTTTAAACTATGTGGTCAAGAAGAAAATGGATTGTGTATACTATGTGGTCAAGAAGAAGATGGATTGTTTACACTATGTGGTCAAGAAGAAAATGGATTGGAGTTAACATTCTGAGATCTCAGAATATTCCTACGTATCAAGTGACCAAGTGTGCCATTGTCCAAAAACTGATCGTCATTAAATCCTACAATGTTTTACGGCAAAAGCAGAGAATAGATAATAATAGTTTAAGTAATCCTATTACACGATCTCTGATAGATGGATACATAGTAGTTAAGTAATCCTATTATACGACCTCTAATGATTGTGTCTTATGTGTATATGTTACAGTGAAACTGATTTAGTGGGTTTTTCAGCATGACATAGTCATATATATGATTCACTATGACCTTTCTTAATATCTACACATGTAACCTGGCTGTAATATTATAGGTTGCTACTACTGCCATGACTTGGAGGCAAAGTTGGGTTTTCATTATCTCCTTTACTAAATTTAAGACACTAAATGTTCATATTTTCTTCTGCATTCATTCTCAAACTCCTACCAATTAGCAGAACATAGTCAGAGTTGAGAGATCAAGACCAAAAATTCAAGAAGCCAACTACGTAAATTATGAACGCACACCAATTTTGTAAGACACAAATCTATCTCAATAAATACCAAAAGGCAAATAACAAATGTATATCTATATACCAACATTGCATGATCAATGCTCTGGACACTATTGAAAGAACAAGAGAGCAGGCTTACTACGTGTGAAATGAGATGTATAAGAAAAGCAGCAAACAGAACAAGAGATCATGTGAGGGAGTGAAGAGATTATAAAAACTGAACAAAGTCTGTGGTCAAATATATGGAAATCAAATTAAGTGATCTGAAGACTGTAGTCAACACTAACAGTGGGGTAATTCTTCTTCTTCATCGTACATTCTCAAACTCCCGCTGGATCTCTCTTGTAGCAGGACCATGGTCCTATTAGATTTCTAGCAGGATGTAGTCCAGAGAATGGAAATGCGTTGTGTTGCCGTTTTATTTGCGCCAATGGCCCGACACATCCGTCTTCGGCAGAGTAGGATAATTAAATATTGAAAATATATATATGTGTTTACCCCCAAAGATTTCTAATATATATATATATATATATATATATATATATAAAACAGTTCACATGCTTCAACCTATAACTTGCACGAACAATTAGAATTACAGAAAGTCTGCCCATGATAGTTACCCAGAGAACTGACTGTGGGGGAAAAAAGTATGCTACAGGTATTGCCACACTGATGAATTACTGACATAAGTACATCAGTGTTGTTGGTGGACATTACGTGAAAAATGTGACACTTTGTCCCCGGCTACCCTATGTGATGAAAAAAGGGAACGATTTCTGGTTAAAATTACATAATTTCAGCCATTTGTAACTACGTATTTTGACTTTCCTTCGTGACACACGAACAACACAAAATATACACAGGTACGTAACATCCTCTGTGAACATACACGCTAACATTAGTTGGAACCGCTAGCTATTGGAACGCAAGTGTGTGTCACACACAACACACTCACGCACACACACACACACACACAATAAAAACGAGAAAGAAGTCATGCCGCAGGCTGTGGATTACTGGAATAGAGAAAGTGGCGAATGTCATAATGTATCTAGCTCACATCACGATTCAGAAGTATCTAATTCAAATATCAAAGTTACGATGATAGGCTGAGCAGAGTTATAAAAAAGAAAAAGAAGTAGGAAGTTTTAGAGATTTTGATTTATCCACGAAGCCTTAACTCCATATTTTCCCTCAGCACACACATGATAACTTCTGAGCATTTTCGTACAATCTTCACCGATATCTTATTCCCACCGCATTCGGAGTATAGTCCTCACTTTTGAATGAAAAGTAATCATAACAAGGGTTATGGATGCATGTTATCGTTAGCGAACACCTGAACGCCATAGAAGCAAACAACCAAAACAGTGTTCGAGCACATTTTTAACAGCATAGAATCTGTAGTTGGCTTATCTGACAGAAACTGTTCATTTGTACAGGCAGTGTTTTCTTACAAATGATTTGTCTTATTGTTCGAAACCAAATAAATTCACACAATGTGTTCAGTACTAATGTAGTTCAATTCATTGTTCGAGCATGCATGAAGTGAATATTCATTGTTCGAGTATGCATGAAGTGAATATTCATCTCTGCAAAAAAAGACAATCTTAATTTATATACAAGACGTATACTGTCAACGGACATCCAAACGATATGTACTTGAGTGACGTGCTGTCTCGGACAAAAAAATCCACTAAAAGAACGAATAAGACAGCGGTTTGTTCATATTTGAACTAGTGTTTGTCTTCTAATAGACTTACCAGAATCCAGCCAAATTGTGCAGTAGAATGTGCTGACTTGTAATGCGAACCTTCGAATGTCATGTTTGTGGATTTGTTCTTCTCACAGCACACACGCACACACTAGGAGAGCGTGATTTTTTGTTATTTGCTGAGCGCAACTGTCCGTGCTTCTTGTTCATTGTTAGAAACTTGTTTGATGTATCTCAGCCACAGCTCCCATGTGTTCACGATTACCGTCAGGGAGAGAAGAATATTAACATTGCTGCCTTTCATGTATATTGCAAGAGGCGACTAAGAATGTCCGACTTGTATAATAACCCTCCTAATGATGCGGGCTGTGATAAATTCTGCATAACACGTGTACAAATAACACATGTACAAATGACACAATGTACACATGTATAAATGACACAACAATGTGCACATGTATAAATGACAATGTTCCCCATTCCCTCCTTCCCAACGCAAATGTCTATCCCGACTACTGACATTGACACTACAGATGTCTATCCCGGCTACTGACATTGACACTACAGATGTCTATCCCGACTACTGACATTGACACTACAGATGTCTATCCCGACTACTGACATTGACACTATAGCTACATTGAAAAAACATCATCTAGAACTTGCAGACGATGACCAAGACGAATGACATAGAAATTCCAATCTAGAGTCGAAACTGCCTCAGCTAAGGAATACGGGTAACAAATTGTTATTTCCTAAGGGTGTCACCATCAACCACTACCAAACATAATCACCTCCAAATATCGCTACAACCACCAATCAACAACAACTATCACCAACCACCGCCAGTCAGAGAAGTATCAATGATACCACCAACCATCACCACGACCAAAAACCACAAACACTATCTCCATCAGCACTAACCAAAGCAGCACACCCATCACCATTAACCACCACTAACAACATCCGTCTTCCTCGTCACCTCTAACAACATCCGTCTTCCTCGCCACCACTGTCAACATCAGTCTTCCTCGCCACCACTGTCCCTGTATCTCGTTGTTATCTACCTACTTTTGTTTATCTTACCACAGGGCCGTAGATATGTCTTCAGTAAGGGGTGGAGGGGTTTACCTAAAGAACAAAACGGTCATTCGTTAATTTTCACGTGAAAGTTCATTTTTTATCATGAGACATTTGATGGTTTTTTTGTGGACAATTTTAAGAAGGGAGTGGGGGCGGGCTGGGGAATGGGGGGGGGGGGGGTTCTTTATTATCGTTGTCTATTGTCTTACCCCAGGTGGTTTGTTATCCACTCTTGCCGTTAAGCGTAGGAGTGATTGGAGTTCGAGCTTGCGTTCTAAAGCCAGATGTATTGCCTCAGCTGTGCTATGACCGTGTTTGTTCAAGTAGTCCGTGGCGTTTTTTATCCATATTTTCCGTGGTCTTCCTCTGGTTTTGTAACCTGATCTCATTTGGTTATATGTCTTCTCGGGTAATTTGTCGTGATACATTTTCTTAATGTGGCCAATCCATTTGATCTGCTGCCTTTCAATGTAATCTGTACAATGTAATATACATATTCTTTCCCTGATGTCTTCAATTCCTAATCTATGAATCCCATGCAGCTTTTCTCAAGTATTTCCTCTCGCATGTCATTATCCTTCTGTAATGTGAAGATGAGAGAGACCAGATTTGGTACTGATAAGACAGTGTTGGTAGGAATATACTGTAGATCATTTGTCTTTTAACTTCCACCTCGATCTTGGGATGAAGAAGTAGTGGTGACAGTTGGTATGTTACTACATTTGTCTTCTGACATCTAGTCTCTATCTCTTTGTCAAGGTTTCCAATTTCTGTGAAAATACTACCGAGATATTTGAACTTCGTAGCTGGTAGTTAATGAGTTTGCCTCTCTATTGGAGAGGCGTGCCCCTTTCAACCAGCGGACAAAGTTTAATTAGGTTATATCAGGACAAACTACCATAAAATATTAGAGGTAATAAAGACCCCAAGGTTATTTGAACTTCGATACTTTTTTTTACTCCAATAGGTAGGTGTGTTACACAAAAAACACCATAAAACAACTTAACGAGATACAGAGACAGACGACGTTTCGACTATAAATCCTTCATCAGGACAAAGAAACGACCACAATAAAGCAAATCTTGCATGGAGACAAATAGGGATATAATAAGTAGGAGAGGAGGACAATAGCAGATAGGTAATGGAGGAAGCAAAGATATAGAACCATGACAGGTGAGAAAAACGTATGGGGAGAAGTTAGTAGTAAGTAGGGAAGAGAAAGTTGACTGAAGAAAGTGAGATGGACAAAGGAAAAGATATGGTAGCAAGTAAATTAAAAGTACATTAAAATACCTCAAAAGTGGCAACAGAGAATTAATGCTACAGACAAGCAATCATAATGTAATGGAAGAGCAAAATGAGATGGTACGAGTGATCAGGTGGGAGAGAGAGAGAGTGGGGAGAGAGAAAGAGGCCAAAAAGGCAGGAACAGACGAGGAAGAGAATATAAGCAGATAATGGTGATATATGAGAATAAAATATTGCAATAACTTGACTGATGCAGCGACCGGTCACAGTTCCTTCCATATGAATGATCACACACATTATGTCAAGAAAGTAAAAAATGGACAGTGACAGCTAGATTTATATCAAGAGTCATGATAGCATGTATTTGTACAGGTTATAAAAATACAGCCATGCCACAGTCATAGACAGTACCCGAGACGCCGAAGTGAAAATAAAACACACCCGCGAAAGGGAAAACAATGGAATAAGACAATAGCCGGGAGGAAAAATAGGACACAGCGAACACCAACTGATGAGAGTACATGGGCGTAAGGCGAACAGCTAAGAGGGAGGGTGGCTGTGAATCATGACTACATCCAAATAGCCATAGAGAAAGATAACAGAGTATGAGAATAATGCAGAGGTAGAAAATAAAAGAGGGAAAAGAAAAGGAAGAAAAAGAAAAGGAGAAAGAAAGAGACACAGAAAAAAGAGAGAAAGAGCAAGAAAGTACGAGATGGATCGACGAAGGCCCCGAGACGGAGATACGTGACGCTAGAAAGTAAAGTACGGGTGGGAGGGAGCCCAGAGGACACAGGGAGGTTAGTTGGTTGACACTGGAAGATGCGTACAATAGAGTTAGTTACACCCATCTTGTCAACATGCTAAGGGAACAAGATATCCACCCCTGGATCATACGCTGGATAGCAAATGTGCTAATCTGTAGAAAATTCGTCTGGATGTGTGAATCCTGGACGTCTGAGATCAGAACGATATCACCTTGTCTGCCACAATGATCTCCTCTGTCCCAAGTGCTGTTTAATGTGTATACGTTAAATATTTGCTCAGTTGCAAACCTTAAGTAAAAGTAGAGTTCTAACATACGCTGATGATATCCTACTATACAACATGGACAGGAACAGAACATACCGCTGATGGTGTACAGAGTGGACTAGATCAATTTTCGATATCGTGCAGAACATACAACGCTGTGTTAAATCCCTCGAAAGCAAAGGTCGTCTGCAAATAATACACTGGTCAGTGACACACTGCCAGCTGTCAGTTGTATGGGCTCATTCAATGAAAGTGAACAGGACCTTAAACATCTTGGGATAACCTTTGATAGAAGTCTCTCATTCAACAAATACATCACTAATATGATTCAGAAGGCTAAAAGATGGATCAGTGTTATCATAGTTATGGCGACCTTCGACATGCAACAATGGATACTGTTTCTGCTTCTACAAATGATGGTACTCTCTGTCATAAATTATGGCCTCGGCCTACTAACACTGTCACAGACACAAGTCGACAGATTGGGAAAAGTCCAAAATGAGGCAATGAGAACGGTACTGGGGTGTACTAGAGATACACCCATCTCTGCTATGAGATTTCTGCTCTATCTCCCCAGCATTAGAGTGCGACATAGTTAGGTAGTACCTTATAGTGACAGAATAGAACAACCACCCATTACACCAACGTCTAGATGAGCCAAAGGATAAACGAATTAAGCGTGGCAGATCATGGATGGCAGAGGCTGAAGAGACACCGCAAAACGTATGTGAATTGGAAGAAATAGGAAAGGGCAGTGGATAGGTGGAGGTAGACACTGAGAATTACTCACTGACTAAAGTAATAATACAACTAGATAAAGCGTGTCGAAAATGGACGGATGTCAGGGCTCAGGATATAGTGCATGAACTCGCTCGCCCAACTACACTCGAAACCAAATAATTATATACACGGATGGCTCAATTAACAGAAAAATAAAAGCGGTTGGGGTTTTGTTGTCTACACAAAGTGCGTGAAGCTGGTTGAGAAATCCTCAGCATACTCCACTGTCACATCGAGCACGAGGATGGAGACAGAGGGAGTTACATCAGCACTTAATTGGTTGATAACTGATACATCAATACACTCGATAATACACACATACTCTCAAAGTATGCTGCGCAAGATAGAAAAGTTCATGCTGAGAAAAGAAAGGTGGGACTTATTGAACAACTCAGTTTTCCAGAGCATTACATGGATATACTGCCCTGGCCATGCTGGGATCAGAAGAAACGAGAGAGCCAACTTATTGGCAGGCAATGCGGCGATAGACGGCACAATGCTGAGAAGAGATAAAGCAGACTTGATCAAGGCAGTAATAAATTCATTTTAATATGAAGATGATGTCAATGAGGCTGAGAAAGTAATCATACAGAGAATGTCAGAAATTGGAGTATCTAGGGGGGAGGGAAGAAAAAGTAATTTTTTTGGAAGACTCCGAAGATCACGCAATCAAGACTTGACCGGGACTATGAGTATACATACACTGGGATAGCTGCTGGAACAGAGGGCAGAGCACTTATAGGAATGTCCCACATGCTGTGAAGCTTGTGTCTAATCAAGAATCAAAAATCAAGACAAGTTCTAGAAAAGTTTAATTTGATGAAAGTGTTAGGATTGTCTAATATGTGAAGTATATGAACAATGAGTCATAACCAACTATACTGGAGAGTTGCGAGATTAGACTATAAGTTATACTGGAGAGTTGCGAGATTAGACTATAAGTTATACTGGAGAGTTGCGAGATTAGACTATAAGTTATACTAGAGAGTTTCGAGATTAGACTATAAGTTATACTGGAGAGTTGCGAGATTAGACTATAAGTTATACTGGAGAGTTGCGAGATTAGACTATAAGTTATACTGGAGAGTTGCGAGATTAGGCTATAAGTTATACTGAAGAGTTGCGAGATTAGGCTATAAGTTATGCTGGAGAGTTGCGAGATTAGACTATAAGTTATACTGGAGAGTTGCGAGATTAGACTATAAGACAAGTTCTAGAATAGATAAAGTGTTAGTTCTCTGTTCAAGTACTGTACTTTTTGTCTTTATTTGCCGACAAATCAGCGATCCTAAGGAGCACAGAAAACAAAACAATTCAATGTAGGCAGACTATCCCGTAAGAGATGAGGAAACTGTCACGTCTGAAGTGTCTCGAACAAACAACAGAAGGCGGGAAAATTTTCACCTTCAGGGCCTAGACTGTTCAAGAATAACGTGATAATTGTTTTTCGAAAAGCTTTTATCATTTCGTCAGACGATTTTGGGAAGGAACAAAAGGGAACCAATTCAACCATTCTTAAACACAAGTTATGCCTTTTTTACAGGTTTGGTGTGTCACATCAATTTATTTTATGAAAACATGTACACAATTTACCAGTACAGATTCTTATTTTATGAAAACATGTACACATTTTACCAGTACAGATTCTTTTTGTATCTTTTTATACTGTGCTTTTAAACACACGTTATGCTTTTTTTTTTACAGGTTTTCTGCACAGATAAATATGTAAACGAATAAAACATTTTCATGATGTTTATATTTGTGTGTAGCTTCATTAGATTTATAATTTTCATATTTTTGTGGATACATTAGATTTATAATTTTCATATTTTTGTGGATACATTAGATTTATAATTTTCATATTTTTGTGGATACATTAGATTTATAATTGTCATATTTTTGTGGATACATTAGATTTATAATTTTCATATTTTTGTGGATACATTAGATTTATAATTTTCATATTTTTGTGGATACATTAGATTTATAATTTTCATATTTTTGTGGATACATTAGATTTATAATTTTCATATTTTTGTGGATACATTAGATTTATAATTTTCATATTTGTGTGGATACATTAGATTTATAATGTTCATATTTTTGTGGATACATTAGATTTATAATTTTCATATTTTTGTGAATACATTATATTTATAATGTTCATATGTTTTGTGTGGATACATTAGATTTATAAAGTTCATATGTTTTGTGTGGATATAGGTCTACTGAATATATTTATTCTAACAATTGAATCATTTTCTGTAAATCATATAATAATGCTGAATGTGTATGCATCATTGATTACAAGAAAATAGCGGGCATAAGCAATACACAAGAACTACATCACCTTATAACGAGGTGATGTTATAATAGGAAAAAAAGGATTACTGCCCTATTTGTCATATTTGGCCCAAAAAGGAACTAACTATATATTAATACATTAGAAAGCATCGTCAACATTTAGTATAGGCTTTCAAACCTCCAACAATGTTGTGCTCTAAGACGGGCCCATTAGATATACTATCATCAAGCCGATAATCAAAATACTCGATTGAATACTTGATTGAGTAATTATTTTCTGTGGTGCAGTATAAATACACGTTACCTCATGTTTAATTATTTCCCTTGTTTATGTTTGTAAATTTCATGTTCATCATTTAATAATTTATTGATTTATTTATATAGGGTTGGGGTTAGGGTTAGTTATGTAAAACACATCATACCCTACCTCTAATCAAAATACTAAAATAAATTTATATTTAAATTATTAAATGGTTAACATCAAATTTACACAAATAGACAAGGAAAATAACTCGACTATGTGGCGGCAACTTGTACTGTACCGTTTCTGTTTTCTGAAATGTCCTGTATTATTACCGTTAGTATTTGATCAATTAAAAAAGATATACATCTAGTGGTGAGATACTTTCAACAACCGACGTCAGTACACCTTAATTGTATCGGAACTGTTGACTTTCAAATACGATGAACATCGTGGTTCAGGTATTAATTCCTGTCATCACGACCTCTGAATATAATTTTAATGCATATTATAATTATTGAAATAAAAAGTACCTTATATGGTGAGGTACGCATCTCTTTCAACCGCAAACATTTGTCTGATATAGTTATTCCATTCACGATTTTTTCCATAAAAATAATGGCTACTATGGTTCGCCGAACTATAACCTACAAGACATACCAGTCTCTATTACAGTTAAATCCAGTAATAGGGTAATAAAGTTTTTCTAATACTTAATAACACACACAAATCGACGTTTCGACCAAAAGGCCTTTATCAAGACAAACAACTGAAACAAAATTAAAACATATAACAGAAAGCGAACAGTAATGACATCAATGGTCACATTGATATGAGTAGTATGGATACAATGTTTCTCTATTACAGTGCTGACTCCGTTTGATTTTATGGTACCATTCCGTTTGTTTGTTCCTATCTTGAAAAAAGACTTCTGTCGAAACGTCGATTCTGTATATTGTTCCACGTAAAACTGCTAGTAAATCCTTTTATATTTTCTCTAACATTTAATTACCGTTTAGATATTAAATGTCAATATGTATCATGGAACTTGAATCAGTGACAGCGGTTCTCAATTTGTTGACGATGCAACCACCAACACTCACAGTGATTCTATGAGACAGAGTATGCTGAGCAAGGTAGAAAAGTGTATAACAAGAAATAAGTGATTCTTCTCAAAAACTTCCACAGCATCACATGGATCAAATGCAGAAGTCAAAGCATCACACGGATCTACTGTAATATGGCTGAATGGCAAGCTGAGTACATCACATCGCGCAGTGATGCTAGTTACAAACCGAGAGATTAGAATCACACACACACACACACACATATATATATATATGTTGTTTATGAAAGTTGTTTACTCAAGACGTTGGTCACTTTGTTTGCTTATGAATACTGACCGTTACATGCAATTATTTCTCCCAGATTTATATCACTGCCACCATATTGCTTGTCCAATTGATATTCACAAGGAGTTTGGCTCAACAGCAGGAACTTCCAAACGGTAAGGTGGCCTTTTTACACAAATATGAAACTTAGTACACACACTCGTGTCAGCGTTTGCCTTATCCTGACTGAAATACATTTGTCAATATATCAACTTCTATCAACCCATCACTATACCAACTTCTATCAACCCATCACTATACCAACTTTTATCAACCCATCACTATACCAACTTTTATCAACCCATCACTATACCAACTTCTATCAACCCATCACTATACCAACTTTTATCAACCCATCACTATACCAACTTCTATCAACCCATCACTATACCAACTTCTATCAACCCATCACTATACCAACTTCTATCAACCCATCACTATACCAACTTTTATCAACCCATCACTATACCAACTTCTATCAACCCATCACTATACCAACTTCTATCAACCCATCACTATACCAACTTTTATCAACCCATCACTATACCAACTTCTATCAACCCATCACTATACCAACTTCTATCAACCCATCACTATACCAACTTCTATCAGCCCATCACTATACCAACTTCTATCAACCCATCACTATACCAACTTTTATCAACCCATCACTATATCAACTTCTATCAACCCATCACTATACCAACTTCTATCAACCCATCAGTATACCACCTTTTATCAACCCATCACTATATCAACTTCTATCAACCCATCACTATACCAACTTCTATCAACCCATCACTATACCAACTTCTATCAACCCATCACTATACCAACTTCTATCAACCCATCACTATACCAACTTTTATCAACCCATCACTATATCAACGTTTATCAACCCATCACTATACCAACTTCTATCAACCCATCAGTATACCAACTTTTATCAACCCATCACTATATCAACTTCTATCAACCCATCACTATACCAACTTCTATCAACCCATCACTATACCAACTTCTATCAACCCATCACTATACCAACTTCTATCAACCCATCACTATACCAACTTCTATCAACCCATCACTATACCAACTTCTATCAACCCATCACTATACCAACTTTTATCAACCCATCACTATACCAACTTCTATCAACCCATCACTATACCAACTTCTATCAACCCATCACTATACCAACTTCTATCAACCCATCACTATACCAACTTCTATCAACCCATCACTATACCAACTTCTATCAACCCATTTGTCAATAACAAGCAGGAGGATGAGAAGTATAGAGCAGAAATCCATGTGCATCAGTAGGTTTATAGTAGACGGATGTGCTGAAGTACGTGGAATGGGAATAGTGACAATGATGTCAAGGAAGTTGACTGAGGTAGTGGAGATATTAGATGTGAATTGAATAGCAGGGATGGAATTGTTGATGAAGTCGTTGAGGCGAGACAATTCTGTCTCATAAATTTTAGTAATACATATCCCATCATCAATATATCTGAGGAAAAGAGATGGGAACGGGCCATCATAGGTCGACTAAATTAGATGTTCCAGATAAGGGTTTTCACGGTATTGTTGACCACTTTCTGGTTAGGTACAGTCGAGTCAGACGTGCGTACAGTGTAGAAAGATAGGTTGGAGAGTTGTTGGTGGCCCTCCTGGAGGTAAAGGTTCGGACACCACAGCACAACGCCACAGCACAACGCCCAACCCTTATCAGCTGGATTGATAACAATATTAAGAATGCGAGCATTGAAAATTTGTAATAGTGTGAGAGCACCGCCCGCATGTAATACTGAGTGTGCGAGCCGCCCGCATGTAATACTAAGTGTGCGAGCACCGCCCGCATGTAATACTGAGTGTGCGAGCACCGCCCGCATGTAATAGAGTGTGCGAGCACAGCCCGCATGTAATACTGAGTGTGCGAGCACTACATCATATAAATATGATGAAATCAAAATTGAAAGTGAAATTAAATTGAAAGTGACAACTGACCAGATAATCTTCTTCATTGTACCGAACACGCCTCTCAGTTTCCAGCGACAACTGACCATATAATCTCCATTGTACCGTACACGCCTCTCAGTTTCCAGCAATCATTCCGTGTAGATAGTGTGACATTGTTAGTTTCGGTTTATAACAAAAACATTTGAATTGTAAGGGGACTTCATGATCGTTATTGCTCACGAGCATTCACAGTACGAGCACCGAATATCATTGCCAGGGCACAATATCATTTCTAGTTGAGAACGCCTGGTAATAGAGTCACGCATGTTCACAAGAATAAAATTCATTTTAATAGTAAAAGGACTAAAACGTGCATGGTTTGGACATGTATGTCGACAAGATTCCTTGTCAAAATCGATATTGACGGTATTTTTTTAAAGGTGAAAGAAGCAGAGGTATGAAAGAAAATCATGAACTGACAAAAGCAAATACGGTATTGCTCACAAATTATTTTCCGCATCGATATAGAGATGACTAGAATGTTCTGTATGTTGGCCTATTCAATGTACCACACATACGACCCTGACATTTAATGTACCACACATACGACCCTGACATTCAATGTACCACACATACGAACCTGACATTCAATGTACCACACATACGAACCTGACATTCAATGTACCACACATACGAACCTGACATTCAATGTACCACACATGCGACCCTGACATTCAATGTACCACACATACGACCCTGACATTCAATGTACCACACATGCGACCCTGACATTCAATGTACCACACATACGACCCTGACATTTAATGTACCACACATACGACCCTGACATTCAATGTACCACACATACGACCCTGACAGGTTATACGTTAAATACTAAGTAATAACGTTACTGGTAGCTAATATAATAAGTTTGTTACTGGTAACTAATATAATATACTTTTGTTACTGGTAACTAATATAATATAAGTTTGTTACTGATTAATATAATATAAGTTTGTTACTGGTAACTAATATAATATAAGTTTGTTACTGGTAACTAATATAATATAAGTTTGTTACTGGTAACTAATATAATATAAGTTTGTTACTGGTAACTAATATAATATAAGTTTGCTACTGGTAACTAATATAATATAAGTGTGTTACTGGCAACTAATATAATATAAGTTTGTTACTGGCAACTAATATAATATAAGTTTGTTACTGGCAACTAATATAATATAAGTTTGTTACTGGTAACTAATATAATATAAGTTTGTTACTGGTACAATAAATGTTAAAGATAAATCCCCAAAAAGTCAATTTTCTTTTGTTTTTTGTTATTTCTCATTGGCGTTAGTTTTACCCTTTGCTAGTTTAGTAACCAGTGTCGGATTTACCTATAAGCTAAACACACTATAGCTTCTGGCCCCCACTTTCTTGGGGCCCCTAAAAATTTGTATTTCACTATTCATATCTCAAAAAGCTTAGAGCCCTATCAAGTCTCAATCCGGCCCTGCCGTAACATTATAAGATTATCATATGTTACTTCCTGGTTTTGTTACTGCGGTTCGCCCATGTGTTGTCAGGGCCCGAAAGGGGAGTAAAGAATAGCAACACTGTTTACCTTCCACGCATGTCGTAAAAGGCGACTAAGGAGGTTATGGGATGGAGTTGGCTGTCCCACCCCATATAGAGTCAGTGACCCAAAGCCATGCTGAAGTCGGATGTGTCATACCGACAGGCGCAGATACCGCAGCAATGCTGTAAACTATGACACAACGCATTCCGTTCTCCGGACTACATCCTGCTGATCTGCAGGAGTTTGAGAACGAACGCAGAAGAAGGAGTTACTGCGGCACTTATTTATACAGGTTAATGGATTATGTATGAATGGAATGTGATTGTTTTCTACACTTTAATACTATTTGTCGGGATATTACAATTTGCAGTGATTTATAAATAAATGTTAAGAATATTTTAACACTGTCTTGTACTCTTTTGCTTGCTTCAAGAATGTGAGAGAGGAGTCAAGAGGCATCATCCGTCACAAGCCAACGTGTACCAGGTATTTACCAGACAAGATTATCGGAAACAATGGCTTGACTACACGTGCCCAGAGTACACGATCTTTGATCCCAGATTATGTCAATGTGTAGAAAGTCCAAGACATGAAATAATTAGACAGAAACAGCGTCAGGTGCCACAAAAGTCAAAGCTACGGCAACGCAGGTAATGATATGTTACACATATTTGCATTTATACATTCACAAATATATAACATGAAATTCTTTAGCAAGAATCTCTTCTGTTGGTGATTAATTAATTAATATCCATATACTCATCTGAAACAATGTTCCAACTAAACGAGCTACGTGCGCTAGCAAGCACATTTTATCCTTGACGCACACAGTTTGGACTTTGCGCACAAGACTTGCGTATATAAATGTGTGTAAAAGTTCCTGTAGCTTCAGAAAATTATAGATCAATCTATCAAATACGCGTGCTGATTACGATATAATTTGTACACAAAACGCGAGAGGAGACTAAACATATTTTACCTAAGATGTCTTCAAAAATTGTAAACAGCACATGCACGACAAAATTACCAAAACAGAAGTGTTACGGCACACTCAGCTATCATCTGTCATGGAAACACTCAATATAAACAGATTGCGCTGGCTGGGTCAAGACTACAGAACAGATTGCGCTGGCTGGGTCAAGACTACAGAACAGATTGCGCTGGCTGGGTCAAGACTACAGAACAGATTGCGCTGGCTGGGTCAAGACTACAGAACAGATTGCGCTGGTTGGGTCAAGACTACAGAACAGATTGCGCTGGCTGTGTCAAGACTACAGAACAGATTGCGCTGGCTGGGTAAAGACTACAGAACAGATTGCGCTGGTTGGGTCAAGACTTCAGAACAGATTGCGCTGGCTGGGTCAAGACTTCAGAACAGATTGCGCTGGCTGGGTCTAGACTTCAGAACAGATTGCTCTGGCTGGGTCAAGACTTCAGAACAGATTGCGCTGGCTGGGTCTAGGCTTCAGAATGTCAAAATGTCGCATCCCAAAAGAAGTACTATTCGGAGGACTGGCTGCAGGTCATCGAGTCCACGGTAGACCAATGCTGAGGTATAAACATCTGTAAATCCTCAATGAAAGACTTATTCATAGCCCGAAAAATCTGGGAAAACACGGCCGATTCTGGAGCTGTCTGGAGGCGTAATCTGCGTGCAAGTGCAACGTTGGTCTGGGGGAAAAAGACGCAAATTTAAAAAAATCAATTGCTGAGATATGATCACTTGAAAAGTTCTAATTTCTGAGAAAATCTTCAATTGCTGGGACATGATCACTTGAAAAGTTCTAATTTCTGAGAATATCTTCAATGGATTGCTTCTTCTCTTTATTTAGTGATCTTCTGCAACACGTAACAATTCCATACATACAAAAGCTCATATAATAATTTTAAAAAAAAGAGTATTCTGAAGAAAATATGCTATTTTAGTCAAATATTTGCTCAGATAAAGTGACGTTCAAAATGTATAAACCCACGGACAGAGATATTTGTCTTAGCGTGTATATGTCTATGGACAGAGATATTTGTCTTAGCGTGTATATGTCTACGGACAGAGATATTTGTCTTAGCGTGTGTAAGTCTACGGACAGAGATATTTGTCTTAGCGTGTATATGTCTACGGACAGAGATATTTGTCTTAGCGTGTATATGTCTACGGACAGAGATATTTGTCTTAGCGTGTATAAGTCTACGGACAGAGATATTTCTTCACAGACACTCTTCTCTTAGAGGGTACATTTCTCTAAACAGATCCAAATATATTCAGCTTATTTTAGGAAATGTCGATAAACATGCATGATTATGGCACCTGAAACTCGCTGACTAAATGTCGATAAACATGCATGATTATGGCACCTGAAACTCGCTGACTAAATGTCAATAAACATGCATGATTATGGCACCTGAAACTCGCTGACTAAATGTCGATAAACATGCATGATTATGGCACCTGAAACTAGCTAACTAAATATATTTCATACTCAGCCCAACAGATTCCCACACATAATAGTAAATTAATAGCACTCAATTAATAGCAAATCCCGCATACGGGACATCCGAAAATCTCGCTAGTGGCTACCAGACTAACCATCAATCAACGTCAAACCAATGATAGATGAAATATATATAAAGTGATTGTCTCCTCGTGTGGTAGTCACACAACAAATTCATTTCTACAATTACGTCTTTTCCCCCGCATCTATGAGTAGGAAGTTTCTTTTTTAAGCATTGTGCATCGCTGACAGTTGAACGCATCGTTGACAGCTGAACGCACCGCTGAAGTTGAACGCATCGTTGACAGTTGAACGCACCGCTGACGTTGAACGCACCGCTGAAGTTGAACGCACCGCTGAAGTTGAACGCACCGCTGACAGCTGAACGCACCGCTGACAGCTGAACGCACCGCTGACAGCTGAACGCACCGCTGACAGCTTAACGCACCGCTGACAGCTGAACGCACCGCTGACAGCTTAACGCACCGCTGAGAGGAGTTGAAAAAATTAGGGATGAGATAACCAACTTCGCTGCAAAATCTCAAGTCGCGTCTAACGATATGCTTGACACGTATTGCTGCACTCTGCTCCCCTGTCGTGCTCCTATAACACATGGACGACATTGTCCATCCTTGTTGGACACTCATCGACAACTGAGAAATGTGGACAACTGACAAATATATATATTTAGTCTCGTTTGTTTTCGGATAAAGGTTGGTTGTAAAACCGAAACGTACGATTTGCTTCAACAATGCCATTAACACTTTATTTTTTCAATTGACTCATTTTTATTGTATGCTGTTATTTTTAATGGTAACACACAATGACATATTTCTGTTGAGATTACCTGGTTAAGTATTATACAAACAAACGGTACAGTTTATCATATAGTTTATTATTGGAAAAATATATTGTTTTATAATTAGAGATTCCACTCTGTTTACACCGAATCAGAACTGAGGCTCTAAGACAAACTCAAGGACCGGTTTTTGAGGAAAGTAAAGATGGGTACAGAATCGACAATGAAGGATCTGATGACTTCTCTCAGAGTTCAAAGTCATCCTGGCCGCAAGAAAACACTGGCAATTGGGCCCAACAACAGCAGAAAGAGGATAAATTGGGTCAGCAACAGCAGCAGCAGCCAGCAAAGGAGTCCCAAGTGGAACCAGTGTACGAGGTCAAACAAGAAGGACTTCAGCCGAGGTAACCACCAGAAAATTGTTATTGTTATTGAGAGCTACTAATCTCGTCCAATTGTCACTGTGATATCATTACGTTCTTAAAGTCTATGCTAATCAGGCTCGCCTTGTCAATCATGGATTGCAGTTTGGTTATGACATGGCGTATAGTAAATTGTATAATAAATATAGTTTGCTTCCTCGTCTTTTTTTTCCTTGTTAAAATCGATAATAGGGGAATATTTGAAATACGTTAATGCAGTTTTCTCATCTGTGAAAACACACAGGAAAATACACAAGTCGACCATTTTGACTAAAAGACCTCTATCATGAACAGAACATATCTGTATGCAATAACATGACATGAAGAATTGGGATACATGCCGAACGTCAGGAAGAGTATGGAAGGGGGGGGGGAGAGAAAATCATTCACTCATTTCATGTGTCCAATTCTATCGTTTCCATGAAACTTTTGACATTTTTATTATCGTTAAGGTTGGGGAGTGTTTACCGGTCTTTTGGCTAAATGCATAGTTCTGTTAAGTCATATTATGATTTCCTAACAGAAAAGCCACAAAGTAGAAAAGGTTGCCAAAATACTCCAGCACCACAGATGATAGTTTTAAAAAAAACTAAGATTTATGGGAACAAATAAATCAGCTGTGGCATCGCTAAATATGAGTGATAACTGGAAATGTTAAAAACTAGAAGTATGGTGATGGAACAAAACAAACAAAATATGCACACACATACAAACAGAGAATCAAAACACCATAACTGGATATATATGTACACACACAGACAATTAACAGAACATAACAAGATAGATATACGTTGGATTGACGGATGTTTTCTTTTTAAAAAGCTGCACTGCACAAAACTGATAGATATATAAGTTTTTAAGTGCATATACTGTTTTTCCGGTTATCTAAGGAGCTATATAGATTTAGCTTTCAGTGGGACACAGGTCAAATTGGACAACCTGAGAGGGTTAAGTCCGTGGTTAAAAATTAGCAGAGAAGGTTGAATTTAAGGTTGAGTCCACATTAAGTCGCTTAGTTGCCTGTTTAGTTGCTTGTATGATTGTGTTGAGTCCACATGCAGTCGTTTAGTTGTCTGTTTAGTTGCCTGTATGGCTGTGTTGATGATGAGGCCAATAAGGAATTAAAGAAGAGTCGCGTTAGTTTTTGTGTTGTATAGTTGGTTGGTACAGGTGTGTGGTATAGTTGTGTGGTTCCATTGTGTTGCACAGTTTGTGGTACAATTGTGTGGAATAGTTGTGTGGTTCCATTGTGTGGATGAGGAGGCCAGTCAAAAAGTAAAGACGAGTCATGTTAGTGTTTTTTGTAGATTAAGTCCTTCAGATCACGTTTGGTGTACAATATTGCTGCTCTGTGGTGCATTTGTTGTATATTTATGATTATTGAACAGTACTGCTGTAGTTTTCTTCCATTGTTTAATTCTGGCAAATGCTCGAACTCAGTGCGTCTGTGAGACACCGACAACTCAGTACGTCTGTCAGACACCGACAACTACGTACGTCTGTGAGACACCGACAACTCAGTACGTCTGTGAGACACCGACAACTCAGTACGTATGTGAGACACTGACAACTCAGTACGTCTGTGAGACACCGACAACCAACAGTGTGACCTACAGCTTTGACAAACCCTCTCAAAACAAAGATGTCTTTTGTACCCATATTTGTTAACGCATATGTCCAACACCAACTTTGAACATTGGTTGAACATGAAACTCAACTTTGAACATTGGTTGAACATGAAACTCAACTATGAACATTGGTTGAACATGAAACTCAAACGAACATGTTGAACGAGTATACACAGAAGAATCCTTCTGTAGAGAACACATTTATAATAAAAATCCTCTATTTTACATCAACAACTTTCTAGATCGCAAATTAATGTACTATTTCATGTATAGAACTGAATATAATCAATTGTGTGGTTATTATATGAATATTTCGTCGGCCTAGACCAACCTGTTATAAATATATTCCGCTGTAAATTATTAAATAAATAACATACATTGACCAAACAATACGCTTCAAGCGGACAAGTAGATATGATAAGTGTACACTCAGCAGGGTAGCTTCAAATACGTGCACATCAAGCAGTGTAGCTTCAAATACGTGCACATCAAGCAGTGTAGCTTCAAATACGTGCACATCAAGCAGTGTAGTTTCAAATACGTGCACATCAAGCAGTGTAGTTTTAAATACGTGCATATCAAGCAGTGTAGCTTCAAATACGTGCACATCAAGCACTGTAGTTTCAAATCCGTGCACATCAAGCAGTGTAGCTTCAAATACGTGCACATCAAGCAGTGTAGTTTCAAATACGTGCACACTAAGCAGGGTAGCTTCAAATACGTGCACATCAAGCAGTGTAGCTTCAAATACGTGCACATCAAGCAGTGTAGTTTCAAATACGTGCACATCAAGCAGTGTAGTTTTAAATACGTGCATATCAAGCAGTGTAGCTTCAAATACGTGCACATCAAGCACTGTAGTTTCAAATCCGTGCACATCAAGCAGTGTAGTTTCAAATACGTGCACATCAAGCAGTGTAGCTTCAAATACGTGCACACTAATCAGGGTAGCTGACGATCGAGTTGACGTTTTGAACCCCATAAGAGATATAGCACGCGAGAATGAGACTAGTGTGGATGATGATTCATTTTCGATGGCCAGGATTAAAGATCAGAGTTTCTGAAATGCGGTGTTGCCAAAAGTGAATGTAAATTTTTTGGAGGGTGCAGAAGAATGATGGTCAACCAGTAGAGGACAGGTACTGTCAGCAGAAGTATAATGTCGGATACACTCAGGGAGAGAACAGAGGAACTATGGACGTGCCCAGTGTGCAGTGATGATAATCCGAGGACTAACTATCTCTTCTGACGTCCTACTTGGCTGCACTGCCGCGCAGCTTAGATGAAAACGTTGTAGTGGGCATGAATAACAAGTAAGAATCGTGGATAGACTATAATAAATATTTAGATTACACACAACTATGGGATCATATATGTTTGATGACTTATGAACGAACTGGGTTCGAGTCTCAAGTACAATTTTATGATTTCTATCATAATCCCTTCGTCTTGTACTATTATTTATAATATTCTATACGTCAATACAAATTACTTTTCCACGCCACTGGGGCATGCTGGGGAATATGGTATTAGGCGGGTATTTTTCATATCTCAATGACACATCTAAAGATGATGTGGTCAGTTTTCCCGCCGCCTCATTTAATTGCCCAGAAGATGTGTCTATTTCTTTATTAAACGTTGACCCATGTCTCGTCAATGTCAGTTCTGTTAATTATTGATGTATTCATGATAATAACAAAATGTGTTGATATTTAATCATGGAGTGAATCAATCTTGAGCTGTTGACTCGTCCTAACAGGGATACATCTGACAACAAAAGCAGCCAAAAACCCGACAAACAGAAGATTGAATCAGAATGTCAGTAAGTGGCACTGTAATTCATGTTTGTATGTATGCACGGGTCTCAAAATACGCACCTGTTCATATGTTTTCTCCCAGTATGTTTTACATAATATATGTTTTTGTATGTACATCGATGCTTGTCCACTATCGTTCATTCGACCTGATAAAAACATTTTAAACGAAACATTGTATGTGCTTATATTTTTAATATGTGCTTGTATTTGTATTATGTTGTTTGTAGTGTTAGAAACTCTTCACGTGTTTTAACTTGAACAAATCACTCAAAGAACACACAAAACTTCACGTGTTTTAACTTGAACAAATCACTCAAAGAACACACAAACTTCACGTGTTTTAACTTGAACAAATCACTCAAAGAACACACAAACTTCACGTGTTTTAACTTGAACAAATCACTCAAAGAACACACAAAACTTCACGTGTTTTAACTTGAACAAATCACTCAAAGAACACACAAACTTCACGTGTTTTAACTTGAACAAATCACTCAAAGAACACACAAACTTCACGTGTTTTAACTTGAACAAATCACTCAAAGAACACACAAACTTCCATGCGTGATAGGTTTTTTTCCCCATGACATGATTCATAGCAGAACATACCTACATGCATATATGATTAATTACATGCATACCTTCTTAATTCTATTTACATAGCAAACTGCTCATTTACATACCAACCCTCCTATATATATATATATATATATATATATATATATATATATATATATATATATATATATATATATATATATAAATAAAATGGTAAAAAAAACTAAGATCTATGGGGGGAAAATATATATGGCGGTATAGAAATGGATATAGGTGTATGTAAAAATGGCAGGCATGAAAATAGGTACATTGATATGTAAATGTATGACTCATGTCCGTGAGGTTAGAGCGCTGATCTCATAAGGTTCTAGTCCCGGTAAGGACTGGGTTTTTTTTTCTGTCAGAGGGGATATATATATATATATACTACAGAGTTCAATCCCCGACACAGGCAATTGTGCACCCTCACCGTTCAGAAAGCAATAAAAACAAAACTACAGAATATATTCATATTGCCTGAAAATATCACTACAACCAAAAATATTCGGTTGATGGCTACGTTCTGAATAGAATGTGCTACCAATATATGTTTTATCTATGTGTACAATTTTTCTCAACGTTTATGCAAGAATTATCAAGACGTATGGCAGAATTCAATGAATTCAACAATATCTGTCAATACTCTACGTCTCCTGGTAGCGAATGAAAGAAGGTTGTATGATTTATTCATGCTCTTGCTGTCGCCACATGCACAATGTGAGGTTTTACAATTTACCCTCCGACAGAAAAAAAACCCAGTCCTTACCGGGACTCGAACCTTGTGAGATTAGCGCTCTAACCTCACGTCCATGAGTCACACATTTACATATCAATGTATCTATTTTCATGCTTGAAATTTTTACATACACCTATATCCATTTCTATACTGCCCTATTGCCTGTCCCATATAGCTATTTCTATACCATAGGGACTACATAAATTCTTCCTGTTTTCTCTGCCTCTTGATTAGAGGCGTTCGAAATGGAGTGTTATAGACGAGTCCTGGCAGTAACATGAACGGCAAGAAAGAATACCAAGACCGGCAAAGAAAAATTAACGTTCAAGAAGGCTGGCTTTTAAATACCATATTAAGAAGAAAGTTAGGCTTTCTTCGGCCATATGAAGAGACAATAATGTCATAGAAAGAATGTTGTTGGAGGAAGCGATATAAAGCAGTGGAGGCAGAGGTCGACCACGACGTCGTTGGACAAGAGATATTTCAGGAATGCATGCACATGCTATCAGAGGAAGCTGGACAATTTGCCACAGACAGTGACGATTTCATGAGATATATAAGGAAGACTGTGTTCCTGGAAAACATACGTCACATGACACACACATACATATCTATTTACGTACCATACACACATACATATCTCTATTTACGTACCATACACACATACATATCTATTTACGTACCATACACATATACATATCTCTATTTACGTACCATACACACATACATATCTATTTACGTACCATACATACTTAGCCTGTCTATTTACGTACCATACACACATACATATCTATTTACGTACCATACACACATACATATCTATTTACGTACCATACACACATACATATCTATTTACGTACCATACATACATACATATCTATTTACGTACCATACACACATACATATCTATTTACGTACCATACACACATACATATCTATTTACGTACCATACACACATACATATCTATTTACGTACCATATACACATACATATCTATTTACGTACCATACACACATACATATCTATTTACGTACCATACACACATACATATCTATTTACGTACCATACACACATACATATCTATTTACGTACCATACACACATACATATCTATTTACGTACCATACACACATACATATCTCTATTTACGTACCATACACACATACATATCTCTATTTACGTACCATACACACATACATATCTCTATTTACGTACCATACACACATACATATCTCTATTTACGTACCATACACACATACATATCTCTATTTACGTACCATACACACATACATATCTCTATTTACGTACCATACACACATACATATCTATTTACGTACCATACACACATACATATCTATTTACGTACCATACACACATACATATCTATTTACGTACCATACACACATACATATCTATTTACGTACCATACACACATACATATCTCTATTTACGTACCATACACACATACATATCTCTATTTACGTACCATACACACATACATATCTCTATTTACGTACCATACACACATACATATCTCTATTTACGTACCATACACACATACATATCTCTATTTACGTACCATACACACATACATATCTCTATTTACGTACCATACACACATACATATCTCTATTTACGTACCATACACACATACATATCTCTATTTACGTACCATACACACATACATATCTCTATTTACGTACCATACACACATACATATCTCTATTTACGTACCATAATGCATATATATACAAACATAGCCTATATATTTACACACCATACATATCTGTTTACGTTACCATACATATGTACATATCTGTTTACGTTACCATACATACATATCTATCTTTCTACCAGTCTTCTATAATATCATATTTACATGTTTGCCTGCCTATATTTTAATTGGTCTGTCTATCTTTACGTGTTTCTAGATATAGGCATGCCTGATTGTTTGATGTATGGCTCAGAAACATGGACACTAAATAAACACTTAGAAGACAGAATTGATGCCTTTGAGATATGGGTATGCAGAAGAATAGGGGGAGCATCATGGAAAGAGAAGAAAACAAATAAAAAGGTGCTAAAGACACTTAATATGAAGAAAGAATTACTAAGAGAAATAAAGATCAGGAGAATAAAATATTTTGGACATTAAAAGACATGACACCTTATTGAAGATCTTTCTTGAGGGTAAAGTTAAAGGGAGGCGAGCAAGAGGTAGGCAGAGATACAGGTGGGAGAGTAACATCACACGATGGACAGGTTACAGTCTAGCAGAATGCACCACCAAGACAAAGCGACAGGGATGTTGGAGATTCGTTGCAGCCAACCTTGCGGAGACGGCACTTAATGATGATGATGATTGTTTTATTACCTATAGGCATGCCTGACTGTTCGATTGTCTTTGGCATGCCTGACTAATTGATTGCCTATAGGCATGCCTGACTGTTGTTTGATTGCCTATTACCTATTGTCTATTTTGTATTTCTATCTGTCTGAATGCATGCCTGTCTGCATGAACATTTTTCCCTATGTATATTTGTGTATATTTAAATGTTTACCTGTCTATTGACTATTTTTCTTACTGAACAATCATCTTTGAAAGACCGCTCTCGTATCAATCCACAATTGATTATTAAAATGGTCTAATGTTTTTGGAACAACTAATAATTCTATATAATATTTTATCACAGTCTCCATCGAGCTACTGCAAATCCTTCTATATTTGAACGTTGGTCAGATGGTCAATGGGTGGAGGAAGACTGCAATTGGCCTTTCTATACAGGTTTAGTGTGGAGTCAGGGATCATGTCGATGTGTATGGGGCCCAAATCGTACAGTGGCAGTGCCTAATGTTGAAGACAGTAAGAGAAACATTTTCGTTGAGCTGATAGAAAAATATTGTAGATTGTGGTATTTTGTTAGGGTTCATGTTAGGCAGATGTGACCTATTTTTTTTTACGGATTTAATCTCATACACAATTTCAGGCTCAGAACTTTCGCTGAAGACGCATACCCGCAGCACCTATCGATCTGCACGTAACGCACTGAGATACTCCTTCGCCTTCTCCGAAACACCATGTGAGGGGGGGGTGGCTCTCAGTGCGTTACGCGAAGATCGAATTAGCGCTAGCAGACGCTTCGCGGTTTTTTTAATCTTCGCCTCACGAAAGCTCAGTGAAATCAAACATATTATGTGAAAGATGGACTTATCACGTTATGAGGCCACATTTGCCTAACATGTAACGTTGTTAGTTTGATTGTGAGGAAGTTTAGTTTAGTGATATGTTGTTAGTTTGATTGTGGTGAAGTTTAGTTTAGTGATATGTTGTTAGTTTGTGGTGAAGTTTAGTTTAGTGATATGTTGTTAGTGTGATTGTGGTGAAGTTTATTTTAGCGATATATTGTTAGTTTGATTGTGGTGAAGTTTATTTTAGTGATATGTTGTTAGTTTGACTGTGGCGAAGTTTAGTTTAGTGATATGTTGTTAGTTTGATTGTGACGAAGTTTAGTTTAGTGATATGTTGTTAGTTTGATTGTGGCGAAGTTTAGTTTAGTGATATGTTGTTAGTTTGATTGTGGCGAAGTTTAGTTTAGTGATAATAAGTGCCACTAGCGTAAAACTGTATACCAATAGTCGCCACTACTTTTATAAAACACAAGCTCGATATACTTTACAATGAAAGTATACAGAGATTATTAGATAAGTGTATGAACATACAGATAACGGTATGCAAGGCAGTTTCATCGTTCAACCGTAAGGTTTTATTTTAAGAAAATACAAGACAAACATTTGAAAAACAAAACAAAATATGGAAAAATATACCACTATTACAATTCCATTAGGTGACAGACAATTAGCAGCAGTCATCCAAGATAACAAAAAGTAACATTATTACCTTGGATGTAAAGTCTGCTGTAGACAGACAATTAGCAGCAGAAATTTGACAGATCTGGTATCCCGAGCATTGACACTATCCTGATGCAGTAACAGATTCATTGGGAGGATCATTCGGTACGCATGCCAGACCATCGCCTACCAAAGATACTTCTCTATGGTGAGCTGGAGAAGGGTAAGCGATCTTAAAGTGGCCAAAAGCGCTAGAATGACTCGTTAAAGACCTCACTGAAAGCGTTTGAAATAGACCAAGACACATGGGAAGAACTTGCACAAAATAGATCTACATGGCGCTCTACAGTCAAAAAGAGCGCGTCATCTTGTGAAAAGAGGAGAAATGCTGCAGCTCAACAGGGGAGAGCAGCTAGAAGGTCACGGATAGACCAAAATCCGTCCAAAGTGGTAATTCCATGCCCGAACTGCCCAATGACATTTACAACTCGAATAAGGCTCATTAGCCATCTACGAACTATTAGGCATGGTCATAATTCTAACTGAACTTTCGAAACTATATGTAAAAAATGGTCACCGTCATCACTGATAATGGACGAACACACACACACAGCATCAGCGACATCCAAGCTAACAAAAAGTAACATTGTTACATTGGATGTAAAGTCTGCCGCCTAATGCTTTTGTGACAGTGCTTTTATTTTTACTGATGTTTACTGTTGGTCTTGTATTTTCTTGAAAAAGACATTAACGTTGAAACCTTGAAACTAGTGCCTACCAAAATCTAATTAATATTGGCTAACCTTAGACTGACTATCAAGACAAGTAAGATCTATCTATGTGCACGCCTATAAACGTACCTTATAAGGATAATCCTGCAAAAATAATCAATTATATTACGTGTACTTCCTGCATGTACAGGTATTCCAGCCACTTGCCTGCTGATGCTGAAACTGACATTTGATGGTGGGCACATCAAGGACGAGGGCAGGCACATCTGGTTGAATATTCGAAACAAGGAAAACGCTCTTGTTGACAACGATCCTTCAGCAGTCGGTGGAAAGTGTGGTTCCTTCAGGTAGTAAAAATATACTCGTAATATGTGTCTGCCTCGATTCAAATGCAAGAATGTATTATTTGGATTAGCCATTTCACAATAACACTTGATTGTAAATGTATTGTTGAAAGCTCCTTCACAATGCTATATATCTGTGGTGGAGGGTTGAGAGGGATAATAATGGTACACATTTATCAAACACGTTATAACTTTATTGAAAAAAATGTCATCGGTCTAGTGAAAAAAAACACCAAATGTTTTGTAAGGCATGGATGGGTAGAATAACGCACATCAATCCATTTTACTCGTTCAAATGAATTATAAGTCGAATGAATTGAATATACCCGATACTCGCTAAAAATAAAATAAAAATTACCATCCACCCGGGATGTTTCGGACCATTGGCGCATATAAAACTGTAATACAAGACATTTCCGTTTTATGGACTATATTCTGCTATAAATATACTAGAAGCCTCTGTCCTGCTATAAATATACTAGAAGCCTCTATCCTGCTATAAATATACTAGAAGCCTCTGTCCTGCTATAAATATACTAGAAGCCTCTGTCCTGCTATAAATATACTAGAAGCCTCTGTCCTGCTATAAATATACTAGAAGCCTCTGTCCTGCTATAAATATACTAGAAGCCTCTGTCCTGCTATAAATATACTAGAAGCCTCTGTCCTGCTATAAATATACTAGAAGCCTCTGTCCTGCTACAAGTGAAATCTACTGGGAACTTCTGTCCTGTTACAGGAGAGATCTAGTAGGAGCATTCTCCTGCTACAAGAGAGATCTAGTAGTAGCATTGTCCTACTAAAAGAGAAATCTAGTAGTAACATTCTCTGCTACAAGAGAAAACTACTAGAAGCATTCTCCTGCTACAAGAGAAATCGAGAACACATGCAAAATGTACGACTCTGCACTGTGATAATGATATAATTAGTATGTCAAATCTTTGATGTGGCTGGCATAAAACAGTGTTCAGAACGAAATATACGAGTACATCTGGAATGTGCTACCATTTTAGTTCGGCTTATATATGGAGAAAATACTGAAACAAAATTATTATATGGACAGTACCATACTCCGTTTACACATGGATCAAAATATACAGTAATATGCAATGTATGCAATCTGGGATATGTGACCCAGTTGGGTCGCGATACAGGTGAGAACGGAAATTTAGTACGCAATCTGGGATATGTGACCCAGTTGGGTCGATATACAGGTGAGAACGGAGATGTAGTATGCTTTGGTAGTCTAAAATAGTTTTCTGTGCAAAAGAATAATCAGAAGCGACTGCTCATTCTGATGTTAGTTATGCTGGTTGAACCATTCCCTCCTATGCTCATATTGTTTGAACCATTCCCTCCTATGCTCATATTTTACCAGTTATTCATTACGCACGGTATGATTTTGTTTTGGAGCTTATCTGCTACCAGATTTCCCGTTAATTTTTTCTTTACCCACAAAATCAAAGTGTGATGGAAACAATAACACTCTAAGAATACATAAACCACATAATTCGCCCGGACCATACACGTACTGCACGGGATGTATCGACAGAACGTCCTCGGACGATTTATATCTTCATGATGCAAATTAAAGTAGACAGATTGTGAATAGTCCATTTTTTGAAGCTGTTGATCCTTGTTTGTCTCTGTCTTCCTGTGCCCTTCAATTTTTTTTTTTTTCTTGCAGAATTGTTTGTGACAGGGATTCAGGTCGGGGTATATGTCAAAGCCAGCTAATTTCCGTCATTGCAATATTGAAATCATATTTTAGTATACAAGCTTCATTATGTCCAATACATCGCCATAGAAATAGGAAGTTATGTATGTAATCAGTGGCTGAAACATAGTTTCGCCATGCCCGCTCACATCCAAGTAAGACGAATCAAAATCATGCGCAAACGAAATCAAATGGGACTCACGATATCCCAGTTGTGACAAGAGACTGAACGACAGTTGGTATTGCTTGGAGCTAGATAGTTTCATGTAATGTTCCACATGGTAAACTGCAACAATCGGTGCAGTGTGATAGGGAAAAGGTTGAAAGTTGGAATCGAACACACGCACATGGGAACATCATGTGACTTAGAAAATATAGCACAGAATCAGAATCCATGAAGACATTCTAGAAGACGTTCTGGAATCTATGTAAGATGTTCTGGAATCTATGTAAGACGTTCTGGAATATATGTAAGACGTTCTGGAATCTATGTAAGACGTTCTGGAATCTATGTAAGACGTTCTGGAATCTATGTAGACGGTTCACGTGTTATCAGGTCAGACAGGGAGCAAATAATAACAACACATTGACCTGTCATGTCAAGAGGGGATTAGGAAGGGAGCAAATAATAACACATTGACCTGTCATGTCAAGAAGGAACTAAGAAAGTGTGGGGATGGAGCTGGCTGTCCCATCCTATAGAGGTAAAAATGACCCGAAACCACATTGAAGTCGGTTGTAACAGGAAGAACGAAGCAGACAATACAGCCAAGCTGTAAACCACAGCACAATTCATTTCATTTAACCGACTACATTATTCTGATGTGCAGAATTTTCAGAAGGATCGTAGAAGTCAGAAATATTTAGAAAGTTATCTCAACTGGAAAACCCCAGATTTCACAAACTGGCATGGGTTGTCATAGTTAACTCTGATGTGAATAGAAGAAGAGTAGACACACAACGCTTGAAAAGCTTCTCTCATATTTTCTCTATCTACCTACCTGGATAATCTACCTACCTGGATAATCTACCTACCTGGATAATCTACCTACCTGGATAATCTACCTACCTGGATAATCACTAACAAAGTGAACAATAAAATAGCAGCACTTGAAACAAAATCTTACAGGAAAATCCTCAAAATACTATGGACCAAAAAGATCACCAATATAGCCATCCTGAGAGATTGTCTGTTGTCTTTTCCCAGGTGGTTTGTTATCCACCCTTGCCGTTAAGAGTAGGGGTTATTGCAGCTCGATCTTGTGTTCCAAAGCGAGGTGTATGGCCTTGGCTGTGATGTGACTGTTCATTCAAGATGTCCCTGACGTTCTCTATTAATCTTTTCCGTGGTCTTCCACTGGCTTTGTACCGTGATCTCATTTGCTTATATTTCTGTACGGAATTTATCATGCACAGTCCTGACAGAAATGAATGTAAAATAAAATTGGCTAAACAGCATGGTTCTTTTCTGAAAACTGCAATATTTTGGCCATATCAAACGCCATGGGTGATGCGGGGAGACGAAAAAGAGACAGACCAAGAAGAAGATGGAGATAAGATATCAAAGAACAGCTGAACATGACTAACAGATGCAGGAAGATTGGATCAAGGTGGACAGAAGTTTCGAAAGTCTGTGATGACTGTTTCATCCTGTTCAGGATATGCTACCTTATGATGATGACCTACCTACCTACCTATATATTGATCTAGCTATATATATGTGTCTATCATCTATCCATCCATCCGTCTGTCTATCTGTCAGTATGTCTGTCTGTGAAGGACCGTGTCTTGCTATGATGCAGTGTGGCGGCCGCATCAGGCGACACCAATCAAAATACATTGTCGAGGGGCGGAATTTCGTTTAAAAAAATAACTTATGGGTTGGGGGAGGGCGCATGTCGAAGTCTGGCATCATACTGAGAAAATCTACCGAACTGTCCTGTGTCTATCTGTCTCTGTCTTTTCTCTGCTGGTACTGTAATACGTCGCATGATTGACTGGTGATCGATTTTCTCTGCTGGTGCTGTGTAACACGATGCATGATTGACTGACGATCGATTTTCTCTTCTGGTGCTGTGTAACACGTCACATGATTGACCGGCGATCGGTTTTCTCTGCTGGTGCTGTGTAACACGTCGCATGATTGACTGACGATCGATTTTCGAGCTATGATTGATCGCTTGACAATTTTCTTCTTCCTTCTAATTTTCTTCAGTTCTTGCACAATACCCAGAGCATATTTCTGTAAACACTCCATTCCCTTACCAGTTTACTGGACCTATCAATTCCCTTACCAGTTTACTGGACCTATCAATTCCCTTACCAGTTTACTGGACCTATCAATTCCCATACCAGTTTGCTGGACCTATCAATTCCCTTACCAGTTTACTGGACCTATCAATTCCCTTACCAGTTTACTGGACCTATCAATTCCCTTACCAGTTTACTGGACCTATCAATTCCCTTACCAGTTTACTGGACCTATCAATTCCCATACCAGTTTGCTGGACCTATCAATTCCCTTACCAGTTTACTGGACCTATCAATTCCCTTACCAGTTTACTGGACCTATCAATTCCCATACCAGTTTGCTGGACCTATCAATTCCCTTACCAGTTTGCTGGACCTATCAATTCCCTTACCAGTTTGCTGGACCTATCAATTACCTTACCAGTTTTCTGGACCTATCAATTCCCTTACCAGTTTGCTGGACCTATCAATACCCGTACCAGTTTGCTGGACCTATCAATTACCTTACCAGTTTGCTGTACCAATCAATACCTTACCAGTTTGCTGTACCAATCAATTCCCTTACCAGTTTGCTGGACCTATCAATTCCCTTACCAGTTTGCTGGACCTGTCGTAGTTTCATCCTTGAAGGAACACTTGCAAATATTCTACGATGTTGATTATTTCTTCTAACAGGGGATCATCAATAGCCATCCCTTACTTCAAGAGTAATGTTCTAGGCGAGATCTTCCATATTGGATTCATGTTTAAACTATGCCCCGGTGATCCAGACACGGACATACCACTTATTCATAACGATTGTATTGAAAGCGGAGATGACGGCCCGGGAATTATGGTGAGTTTAGAGATGTTCACAGTTCGAGTTTTGTGTATAGATCCTTAGAAAGATATGCTGGATTCATAAATAAATAATACTAGAGTAGAAAATTGAGAGATATATAAGATGTGTACCAACTAGATATTACAGACATCTACCATGAGTACAAACTATATATTACAGACACATCTACCATGAGTACCAACTAGATATTACAGACACATCTACCAACCCATTATATATTACAGACAACTGTACCATGTGTACCCATTATATATTACAGACAACGGTACCATGTGTACCCATTATATATTACAGACAACTGTACCATGTGTACCCATTATATATTACAGACAACTGTACCATGTGTACCAACTAAATATTATTTTATTATTTCTGCTATTCTTCATTATTTATATAGATACTATTGCCAAAACAATTTCTAAAAAAACACCAAGCACTGACCAGCCAAAACCAGACGCTGACCAGCCAACACCAGACGCTGACCAGCCAACACCAGACGCTGACCAGCCAACACCAGACGCTGACCAGCCACCACCAGACGCTGACTAGCCATATAACCTAACAAAACTATTTCTTGCTGATGATAAGTGACTGCTCCACAGTTTTTAATGAAGAGATCCATACATCTACCCAACAAAAGCTGTCTGAATCACAATATGAAGATTATTATAGAAAAAAACAGAAGTAATGTCTATAGGTAGAGAATATAATACAATCAACATACACATAAAAATATCAATTACCGAATTAAGTGCAGGAAATTATTTAACTTGGGAGTTTTTTTACAGACGACTGAAAAAATCGATAGAATAGAAATAAGAATGTAAAAAAAACGTCAACTACGTAAATTATGAACTTAACAAATTTTGAAATACAAATCTATCCCAATTGAAACCAAAAAGCAAATTATAAATTCAATCTTGTTACCAACATTGTGATATAAATGTCAGACATGGACACTAACACAAGAACAAGAGAGAAAGCTGACTGTGTGTGAAGTGAGATGTCTAAGAAAAGCAGCAAACAGAACAAGAAGAGATCATGTGAGACATGAGGAGATTACAAGAACTGCTGGAACAACATCTGTTATCATATATATTGAAAAACTTATGTTAGACCTAATATTAGACTGAAATGGTTCGGTCACTTAATGAGAATGAACCCTTATTTATTAGCAGCGCGAGCATACGACATCAGAATGGTGACACCAAGAGGCAGAGGAAGATCAAACAGAAGGTGGATTTAGTTACCGACATCCTGTCACGTCTCTAATATTAAATCATATCACGTAACCAAGCGTGTCATAACCCGAAAACCACATTCATCCATACGATTTCTGACCGCAAAATCTGAGAAAACAATATATATATATATTATTCATGTACGTGATTGTTTGTTACAGACGTGACCAAGTATATCAGGGCACAATGCTAAACATATTATCGCTTTGACATCATATATGCAGGTGACGTACCAGGCCTGGAGAAAGCAGGTGATCGTGTCTATAAGAACCGTCAACTCACCTGTATTAGTTTCTGAGTACTGCAATCTAGGAAAATCTCAGGTAAAAATATAATTATAAAAACTGTTGAATCTTCGTATACCAAATATGCATTCGGCCAGCCAAAAAAATACCGAGATCAAAGTACAGGTCATCTCCCGATGTGATGTTGCCACCTGTATCGTTTGTTCATCATATTATTGGTAGATTTTGAAGAGCAGTTTCTCAATCTCCTGATATTGTACTCTAGTTTGTAGCTCTGTCTTTCCATAACTGAAGAGCTGTTTCTCAATCTCCTGATACTGTACTCTAGTTTGTAGCTCTGTCTTTCCATAACTGAAGAGCAGTTTCTCAATCTCCTGATATTGTACTCTAGTTTGTAGCTCTGTCTTTCCATAACTGAAGAGCTGTTTCTCAATCTCTTGATATTGTCCTCTAGTTTGTATTCCTTAACTGGCTGACATTTATTTAGTTGTCTAATGGCAATTAAATGTAAGTTAAAAAATGCAGTTAGATTTACGATGAACAAATGCAAGGGATTAAGTTTCGACAAATAGGTCATCAAGAAGTAGACAGAACACCTGTATCCACTGGTCTGTTATCAATTCATAATTCCTTTTATTTCTAGTTTCTGTTGCCGTCAACTTCCTTCCCTCAACTGTTCCCTACAGGGACAGTGTCAGGAAAGAAATCATGTATCACTCGTCATCATTGTGTCAACATCATCATCAGATCCGTGCCGATCATGAATCTTCATAATTCTGTATTTCTGGTATCTTGTATTATGTTTGTTGTTGATTCCTTTTCCATACCTCAGTGTTAAACCATATAATACTTTCTCCTGCTGTTTTCCTCAATCTCACTTGCCATCTATCATTTCGGTTGTAACTATATTCTCCAGAATTTGTTATCTCAAAACGCGTACAAAAATATAGGTTGTCTCCTTCTGATACTATTACGTGACCCTCCTGTCACGGATTTCCGTTTTTCAGCACTTCCTCGTTAGTTTTTCTAGATGTCTATGATACTCTCAGCATTTTTCTATAGAACCACATCTCTGTTGCCTCTAATGTTCCACTATCCAGTTTATTTATTGTCCAGGAATCTCATCCATATGTTAGAAAGGGTATAATACAGCTGTGAACAGCCTTTCGCACTTCTAATGACAGAGATAGATTATACAGTATACTCTTCATTTTTATGAATGCTGTCTTAATGCCTGTCATACTCTGTTTCTGATCTCTATTGAATTTCTTCTGTCCGATGCTATTGCTGTTCTTCAATACTTGAACTGAATGACATGTTTGAGTATTAGGCTATTCACATGAAATAAGTAAATAGTAGAATAAGACTGTTCCGTTTTGTGTTTACTTTTACATTTACAACATTTTACACTTCATAGTTTTCATTTACAACATTTTACACTTCATAGTTTTCATTTACAACATTTTACACTTCATAGTTATCATTTACAACATTTTACACTTCATAGTTTTCATTTACAACATTTTACACTTCATAGTTTCATTTACAACATTTTACACTTCATAGTTTTCATTTACAACATTTTACACTTCATAGTTTTCATTTACAACATTTTACACTTCATAGTTTTCATTTACAACATTTTACACTTCATGGTTTTCATTTACAACATTTTACACTTTATATTTGTAGTATTTTGATATACATCTATATCTATATTTTGATATACATCTGTAATATACATCTGAAAGTATCTATATTGCCTAGAAAATCAAGGTTATTTTCCCACATCAAGAGTCTACCTTATTTTGCGGAAAGCGAAACGAAATTTAGGCAATTTTTTTCTCCATAACTTATTTACCTTGTCTAATCGGTCCATCAATCCGTGTTGGGGTGTCGAGATATTTAATTAAGAAGGTTGTATATGTGGTCTCTCAGTAGATGACGCGCAATTTTTTTGCGGGGTCGGGCGGGGGGGGGGGAGAGGATGAAGAGAATGGCGTTCTCGATTTGTGGAGCTTAAATCGTCGAATCCGGCAGTACTCATGTGTCTATAACAGAATGAATGTCTCTAACAAACTGAAGATTACGTTAGCAATTTTCTATCTGCGACTAGACAGGCAGTAAATGACTTGACAAAACTAGATAAAATTACGGATCTAGGAATAGACAGGCAGTAAATGACGACAAAATTACGGATTTGAATGTGTTTTCTCAATGTATTTGCTTTTGAAAAAACAATTTCTACCAAGTTGTAATATTTTGTTAAAATGTTTTGGTAAAATGTTTAAATGGCATATTTATAAGATTTATTTTGACTTTAGATAGTTTTCTAAAATTAAATATTAAGTATTGATATCACCTTATTTTACTTATGGAATCAGGTTTTGCAAAAATAAACTCTTTTCACTTTAAAAAAAATCAACATTCGATGTTTTCTAGATGTCGTGGTGACTTGATCACCAGAACCGCGACTTCCATTATTTTTAAATTGTTGCAAACTATGATAAAACCAAATTGAACTTAAGTTCGCTGCAGAAAAAATAGTGTACTTCACCACAAACGGTACATTTTACTTCATAAAATCCAGAAACGGTACATTATACAGAAATGGATACCGCGTCCATGCATGCCAAAGAAACAATAATTTACAACTTTTCATATATTTGTTGGTATATATTTTGCACATCTGAACATAATACACTTGATGTATTCACACATCTGAACATAATACACTTGATGTATTCACACATCTGAACATAATACACTTGATGTATTCACACATCAACATAATACACTTGATGTATTCAGTAAATATATTTTGTATCACGACAAACATGAAATGTTGTTATAGCGGGGAAAAGAACATGAATCTTTTTATATTTGTTGACGTTATATTTCAGAACGACTGGACAAAGATTGATATTCGTTATAGCGACAGCTTCCTGGAGGTGCGAGCAAATAACAACATTTGTGTGGAATCCACCAAATTTTTCGGTAAGTAATAATCTCGGAGGTCGCTGTGACAGGACTACCTTAACCTCGACCTACTTTATAGTTAATGTTCACAGATTTGATATAGCCAAATTACACTCAGGACCGTGTTTGAAAGGTCTGCTTGGCATAGTAAAGTGTACTTTTTAAAATTTTAATTGACACAAAATATTCGGTGAGTGATGAATTTATTGCTCTTGTGACAGTCAATAGTATTACGTGTCGGCGTCAAATCACTTACACAGTAGCTCTGGCGTAATTCATAAATTTAAAGTTGTGTACATACTTTAGGTAGGTAAACAGGTAATAAACATACTGACATTAGAAACCTGAACGTTTGATTCATAGTTTATTTCAATCAATCAGTAAACCCGTAACCCTTCAGGGTCGTACGGGTACCACATTGGATGCTTCAAGGTCTCAGGGGTACCACATTGGATGCTTCAGGGTCGTAGGGGTACCACATTGGATGCTTCAGGGTCGTAGGGGTACCACATTGGATGCTTCAGGGTCGTAGGGGTACCACATTGGATGCTTCAGCTTCAGAAGTTTGTGTAACGTAGCAACATACAAGGTTTTAGGAAAAATATTTCTATTTAGTATTCTAAAATATTAGAAAGTTTAATATTTCAACATCCGTTCTAATACAAGATAGCAGAGATATAATAATAAATAATAATAATAAGACCCGTAAGTGTTGTAGGTGTGTCACACTGGACACATAACCCGTCAGTGTTGTAGGGGTCTCAAACTGGATATATCAGCAACAAAAACCTCCAAATAGCTGTGTCCTCACACAATAGCTGAGATAGATAGTTGTGGCGATGTATGATCGCCTATGCCAGTCGGTACAGTATTTGATGACGGGTATGAGATGAGTGTGTATATACTTTCAAATTTCAGGTTTCAATTGTAAAATATATTGTCCCGGTGTTGCCCCAGCTCACACATCTTCAGTACTTGGATTTATTTCTAGATGCTGGACATTTATTCCTAACATTTTAAATGCTCATTTATGTTTCATGAATTTAATTCTAGATAACACGTTTATTATTGCAGGTGTGGTGGCTACCAACAACTGTCCTCTGACCCTATTGGGGGAAGCCTTTTGTGGAAAACTCGACGAGGTAATCATTTTATATTGTAGGCCTACATCACATTGTGGCTGGTTTATATTGTAAGCCTACATCACATTGTGGCAGGTTTATATTGTAAGCCTACATCACATTGTGGCCGGTTTATATTGTAGGCGTACATGACATTGTGGCCGGCTTAAGATATTCTGTATATTTAATTGGTTAGTTAGTCGTCAGACAGCAGCATGGAACTCTGAACAAGTCCATAGCTGCTTCGTTCTCATATTCAGTATGCCATTCAGCATATCGTAAATGATTGTTCCGGATATATGTTGGTTGATAACTTTTGATTTATCTATAACGCTCGTTTCTTGCAACTCCACGAGTCTCTGCCAGGATTGTGTTCTCACCATTGATACGGAAGAAGAAAGATGTCCTACATTCACCAACTGGAGTAATTCCTTGATTGTAATAACAATATCAGCGCGGACCATCAGAATATGACTTGTCATTGTGGCCACTCTCGATGACCAAGTCTGTTCTCTCATTGCTCCAAACGCAAGGGATTTCCATGGCAAAGCCGAGACCATCGACTATAAAGAAGACATATGAACAGAAAGTAAACAAGACTTCAACCGTTACGTTTTTGATTATTCCCGTATTGTCGGTTACAATTTCCATATGCTCCAGGCACAACTGATATATACTCCAAGTACAATTGTCATATACTCCAAGTACAATTGCAATATACTTGCAGTCGCATGCAAAAATGTCCACGACCAACTAACAGAAATAATCTAAATGAGCCTTTCAGGTACTGTTTACCTTTCTGTACCTTTAATACTTCGAGCCTGATCATGGTCAAGACATTCGTATTATCCTCAAGAGGTTGATATTACGCTCAAGAGGCTGATATTATGCTCAAGAGGTTGATATTACGCTCAAGAGGTTGATATTACGCTCAAGAGGTTGATATTATGCTCTAGGTTGATATTATGCTCTAGGTTGATATTATGCTCTAGGTTGATATGCTAAATAGGCTGATATTATGCTCAAGAGGTTGATATTATGCTCTAGGTTGATATTATGCTCTAGGTTGATATGCTAAATAGGCTGATATTATGCTCTAGGTTGATATTATGCTCTAGGTTGATATGCTAAATAGGCTGATATTATGCTCAAGAGGATGCAGTTAATCATTTCATTAGCAGTATTGTTTACAAAGTGGATTTTTTGTCAAAGACTGGGGATTATCGTTTGCAGCTGTCTAGTGACGTAGTATGCGTGGTACTATCGGAGTTAGCGCGCTGCTACGTTGATAGGGACCAGTGGCGTAGCGTGGGTCAATGGCGCCCGGGGCGGAATCATAATTTTCCGCCCTTGTGACATGAAAAAAATATGTCAGTGATTGTGAAAAACTGGACGAAAATAAATTTGCCGCCCTAACGATGATGCCGCCCGGGGCGGTCCGCACCCCCGCCCCCCTCTCGCTACGCCACTGATAGGGACAGAGTACACATGGGATGACTCGAGTACAATGAAACAATACTCTTCGCTCGACGTTTCAACCATAATACCCGCGTCTCCAGTCACAAAAATTATAAATATATATATATTAGCATCATGGGTTTTTAGATGATTAAAACCAATCAAAAACATGTGTTTTCAGGCTTAAAATATGTATGTATGTGTTATTTCCTTAACCCAGAACGGGTACACGCGGTGTAGTTCATGCAGTCCCATCGTTTTGTTGATGTGATGTTTCTTTCGAATTTTCGTGCTTCACCTGCAAAACATCAAATAAGCACATTCCGACTATATTAAATCATAGCTGGTTAAAATGTGGCACACACATTGTAATAAAGTTTTGGCTGGTAAAATACAACTAGTTTTTATCGAATCGAATAAAGGTATTGTTTATCTATTGTGCCTCGACGAATGTTATAAGAGCGATGACAAGCTGGTTGGATGCTTGCCAGTGGGATGGCGACAAGAGAAATTGCCAGACACTTTAATTGTCACACGCCCACTATATTAAGGCTGCACCAACGATTCCTGGTGATAGGTACCACCAACGACAGCGCCAGACCTGGTCAACCTTGTGTAACAACACTAACTCAAGATCCATCATATTATACTAATGCATCTGTGCAACCAAGTCCAAGCAGCAACTTAAACAATAGCTCATACACGATACTTATTCTCGCAAACACTGTCTGACAGATACTTATTCTCGCAAACACTGACAGATACTTATTCTCGCAAACACTGTCTGACAGATACTTATTCTCGCAAACACTGACAGACAGATAATTCTCGCAAACACTGACAGATACTTATTCTCGCAAACACTGTCTGACAGATACTTATTCTCGCAAACACTGACAGATACTTATTCTCGCAAACACTGTCTGACAGATACTTATTCTCGCAAACACTGACAGACAGATAATTCTCGCAAACACTGACAGATACTTATTCTCGCAAACACTGTCTGACAGATACTTATTCTCGCAAACACTGTCTGACAGATACTTATTCTCGCAAACACTGTCTGACAGATACTTATTCTCGCAAACACTGTCTGACAGATACTTATTCTCGCAAACACTGACAGATACTTATTCTCGCAAACACTGACAGATACTTATTCTCGCAAACACTGACAGATACTTATTCTCGCAAACACTGTCTGACAGATACTTATTCTCGCAAACACTGACAGATACTTATTCTCGCAAACACTGTCTGACAGATACTTATTCTCGCAAACACTGTCTGACAGATACTTATTCTCGCAAACACTGTCTGACATACTTATTCTCGCAAACACTGTCTGACAGATACTTATTCTCGCAAACACTGTCTGACAGATACTTATTCTCGCAAACACTGACAGATACTTATTCTCGCAAACACTGACAGATACTTATTCTCGTAAACACTGACAGATACTTATTCTCGCAAACACTGACAGATACTTATTCTCGCAAACACTGACAGATAATTATTCTCGCAAACACTGACAGATACTTATTCTCGCAAACACTGTCTGACAGATACTTATTCTCGCAAACACTATGTGACCGATACTTATTCTCACAAACACTATCTGACAGAGACTAAACTCCTTTTGGTTGCACAAAAATAAGTCCCAACATTAGTCCTACCCTTACTAGACTCCACAAAACCAACAAACTGGCTTGGGCCCAACAAAACAGTCAGCGGCAAAGGTTTTAATTTGTAAAATAGTGCAGATTTCATTCAGCAAATGGTTCATAATATGAAAAAAATAGTGTCATTTAATTTTAACTCAACACCTGTTGATGTGTTTGTTTTAGTGAAACCTGTGTACAATATATTTGTATATAATATTGAATATAACGTACACATTATAGAAAACAATTTTCAAGCGGTTGGCAGAAAAAGTGCTTCAATGATCACCTAAAGAACTATCTCCAGCACTGCAGCAGTAATCCTAGCTCCTGGGAGATTACATCCCTAAATCGCTCAGCGTGGCACACTCAGATCACTGCTGACATCATTAAATTTGAAATAGAGAGAACACTGCGGGCAATTTATAAGCGACGGAAGCAGAAGGATAAATTTGAAAACTCTCCTGCTCGGGACCCTCTGCACTTCTGCATGCACTGCAATAGAACTTTCCTGGCACGAATCGGAATCATCGGACATCTATGAACTCATAAACCCAAACCAAATTAGACAATCACAAATGTTCTCTTTTTTTTCAATATTCAGAACATTTTTATTATATTTTTCATACCATGCTCATCTTCGCTTGCAAAGGAGGAACTTCATCATCATATATTCTATTTTGAAGGTTTTGTTTCATCGCAAATAATAAAACATAAATGCTAAAGGATTGTATGGTTCTTGAGTAGTCGATCCAAACGGGGAACACCTTCCTTGCAGTGTGACAGAATTTGCGTACTTGTGGCAGGACCCGTCAAGGTATAACAGAAGAATCAAGTGTATATTTTAAGCTACACTCGGATATATTGAAGCGATGATCGGATGGTTGATAGAACTGATGGTAACATGTACACATAGCGACATAACAGCAAACCTCGGATGGTTGATCGAACTGATAACATTTACACATAGCGACATAACAGCAAACCTCGGATGGTTGATCGAACTGTTAACAAGTACACATACCGACATAACAGCAGACACCATCGTCGTGATCATTATAAGAAACATCTTTTAGTTTTAAAATATACTTGTTATTTTCATGACTAAAATTATATTTATTTATATATCACCGTGTGGTCACTAATTGAATTTTCATTTTACAATTACTTTCGTAATCAATATTTATTTCTAAAATTATGTTTACTTACCATTATATTATTTGAAAAAAAGTTATACTGAGTATTTGTTTTTAATCTTAAAATTATATTCTTTGTCATTGTTTTAGACTAAAATTACATATTCTGTATCATTGTTTCAGGCCTATAGTTAAATTATATGTCCATTATCTTTCTTTTTTATCGCCTGGCTACAAATATGAAATAAATTAAAGGCTAAGTGAAGCTTAATTGAATTAAAAGCAAGCTGAAATCGAATGTGCTAGACATACATGTCACAAATTCAACAAAAGCACAAGTACTTCACGCTATCTGGGCGAAATTACACGAAATCTCGCGTTGGTTCACAGCAAACTCGTAGAAAGATTATTTGATCCTCAATGTGTATATATTTGCTGACATTGTTTACTTTCCTATAGGTTGTCATAACTAGAGGTTGCACTAACGCCCATGCTGTGTCCTAATCAAATGTGACATCGTGCTCCACGAGCTGAGACTTCTGGCTACCGAGTCCCAGGCATCCAGATTTGACTACGTTAATATTTGTTACACCGTTCAATTCAATTTAAAGTTTTGTTCATTCAAATTACTTTACTTTCTATTGTATCAATTCATTTTAGCTTGGTTTTCTATTCAATAAAATATTCTCATATTTAAATGTTGCTTTGAGTTTCACAATATATATTTCAATAGTAAATGTGAACATTTGACATGGTAACATGAAGTTCAAAGTGCACGGGATCACGGTTACCTGGATGTGTATAAGGAAATGTTACGGTTTTACAGAAAAGAGTCGGTTGTCAAGAAGCATTATCATATCCTGTCCTTGAACCATTTTTCACCAGTATAGCTAGAAAATGCACTAGCCTCGTGTATGCAAAGCCTTTTTCAGAATATACCTTATTTTTTATCTCGCGCAGCGTCACTGAGGCCTATCTTTGCAGCGTCACTGAGGCCTATCTTTGCAGAGTCACTGGGGCCTATCTTTACAGTGTCAATGAGGCCTATCTTTGCAGCATCACTGAGGTATATCTTTGCAGCGTTACTGTGGCCTATCTGTTAGTCGTTGGATCATCGTCATTGCACTCTGGGAAAGTCCATAGGTGCTCAGATCTTTCCTTGAGTGTATCCGCCATTACACGTTGACTGACGATCCCAGTACGTCGTTGATTGACCATCATTCTTTCTCGCCCACGAAAACTCTCCTTTCTAGCGACACCACATTTCAAACCAAGCTCCTTTATTCTAATCATGGAACAAGAGTCATCGTCACTTGCACAATTTGTGCAAACCTATCTGCTCTCTCATTACCCCGGACTCCCGCGTGTCCCGGCACAAAAATAATAGTCACTGTACGCACACAGGAATTTGTCACTGCATCCAGCCACTGTTCTCAAAAATACCCCGCCTGAACTTTCACAATCATGTTCATGGAGTCACTGAGGATACAGGCATGCTCGCAGACAGTCTGTGAGCAGACCCATTGCAAAGCTTTGGTCACCGCCAGAATCTCCATTGTCATGCTGCTTGTCGTCTGAGCGTTGCACCACTTTGCTCTTTGATAGTCTCCCCACCCCCACCTTTGAGCCGTGAAAAGCCCAGGAACTCCTGATGTGTCTCTCAACCGACCCATCTGTATATATAACTATATCACCTTCCCTGGAATTCTCACTGATCAGAGCGAGCACCTCTGACTCGACCACTGTCGGACACCATTCCCTGCAATCTCTATTGAGTGTTATTAATCCTTCGAAGGCTGTTGCATAATCCGAGGGCGCCAGACTCCATTCGACACCAGGTAGTACATCCTCCAATCTGCACACGCTCTGTATAACGTCCTCTGCGCGCCTCATCCACGACTTTCCTCTCTTTAGTCGACTGCCTTTCACTTTGATAATTTCTGGGTGTAGAGGGTGCTCTTTATCAGCGGTTGGGGCCTATCTTTTCAGCATCACTGGGGCTTATCGTTGCAGCGTCACAAGAGCCTATCGTTGCAGCGTCACTAGAGCCTATCTTTTCAGCGTCACTGGGGCCTATCTTTGCAGCGTCACTGGGGCCTATCTTTGCAGCGCCACTGGGGCCTATCTTTGCAGCGTCACTGGGGCCTATCTTTGCAGCGTCACTGGGGCCTATCTTTGCAGCGTCACTAGAGCCTATCTGTGCAGCGTCACTTATCTTTGCATATCTGGCTTTCTTCGTGCTTTTAATTGCCTTGAAACACAAAGTACACTCAAAACGACTGTCTGAGAACAGCACGCATGACTATTTTGGATAAGTGTTTAGTAAATAATAAAAGACAAAAATACATAACGGTCACTACCATGAAGCTAATGAAAAAAGGAAGGAAAGTCACGTCCAACATTAATAACAACAGCCATGCATTATACAAACAACTTACGGGGGGAATGAAAAGACAAGAAAGGATAAACACATTTTATCCAGGACTCCTGCAAATGAAAAGGACCTGTACGAAGAAGGAAAAATGAAAAACATTTTTTTCGCAACAAATATCACAAAGAGCAAAATATATAAAACATTTATGCTAGTCATCCAAGACAAATCAGGAAACACCCTAACAGAGCAATGTGAAATTCTATAAATGTGTCAAACAATACTGTAAAGAAATGTACTCACAGTCACTCCAAAATGGCATAGGGAACCAAATTAAACACAGAAAGAAAAAGGCAAGAATCACAACTTAATGAACACTAAATATGTTTTCTATCATAAATCTCATAACTGAAGGTCAAACTTCGAGACTGATTCGAATTTCAAAGTGGAAACTGACTGAATCCTGAGTGACTGGCTGATCTTGATTGACTGACGAACGTCTGCCTCTTGGTCCGAGACATTCCCTGTGAGTTAACCAAAATTTGTGACTGTCAATTTCGAGTCGCAACTAACTCACGACTTCTAGTTAGTATCACACTCTGACTAGTTTCGTCTGAAAACTGACTGATCGATGTCGAACCGGGGACTCTCCCCTGACTGACTGACTTGGCTACATACTGGCGACCTCTGTCGACGAAGGCTCGACCTTTGTTTGTCCGAACTCTCCTCTGTTCTTCAATTTTCTCTTTTTCTTTCCTGTCCTAATACACTATCTAATCTACTCTCATCCTCGTAATGGCGTTCAGTTCCAAACCCACTAACAATTTACAATCTTTGCCCGTCATTCACACGCTGACCCCCGACTCTTCTATACATAACAAAGGTTATCTTAAAGTATTTGCAATACATAAGTCACATAATGGGCACGTGATAAAAGTGGCAAACGTTTTTAGCACATAAGAAACCAATACGGATGTTGATAACGTCTAAGATAAGTAAATAGTACGAACTGCCATTTTAATGTCTAATATTTCTCAATTGTCACGGCTTGTTTCATTTTGTGGTCTTATTCTTACTGCTGAAGAATAAGTGCGAACTTCTCCATTGTCGGTAAACGACGACTGCCGTCAAAGCGGCGGATGATTGCAATTAACTCCTTCTCCGCAAATTGCACTTAATCTGGACTGTTAACAACTCGTCTGCCTGTGATAATGTTTATAGAACATAGTACAGGCGACGGACATTTTGTCTGCCAAAAGTAAACACCGTCCGCCAAAGTAAAAAATATTCCCTTATAATATCGTACGAGGCAGGTTGAGTGCAAAATATAGCGAATTGCTTTGAGGTACAGTGTTGTGATACTGATGGCCTTTAAAGATTTGGGTTGCCATACTGGCACACATAGACTACACCAAAACATTCGACTGTGTCAATGACCATCAATTATGGGAAATAATTCAAAACACATTAAACGACTAATTACAGCTGTATAATGACCAAGAAGCACCGGTGAAAGTGGAGGCTGCAAGATTAAAGTGATTCATTGTACAGGAAGGAAGAAGACAAGGCTGTACCTTGTCTCCATACTTGTTTAACATATGCGAAAGATATAATGAGACACGTGAGACAAGAAACAATGAAGCCTGATTTCAGACCCGTAAATATAGGAGGGCTGCAGATACCAGAAATTAGATATGCAGATGACACAGTGCTATTAACAACAAACGAACACGACCTATGAAATATAATTAAGTCAATCCAAAAGTTCAGAAAACAGCAAATCTGAAATATAAAAATTACTAAAATAATGGCAACTGACAAAACGAAATCAAGACCCAAAATTAATATTGAGAACTGATATTTAGAAGAAGTGACACATTTTGATTATTTAGGAACTAATATAAACAATGCGGGGGACTGCGAAGTTGAGATTAAGAGAAGAACAGCAATAGTGCTGTCAAAATTAAAACAGCTAAAGAAACTATGGCAGGGTACTAACATTAGAACCATGTTGTGTTTACTACGAACATGTGTTTCCTGTGACGACATATGGATGTAAGACCATTGTGTACGTAAGAAATAAAGTAGAGATGTGTGCAGGTGTCCAGGAGCCATAGCTTTCAATAGTGAAACGACGAAAACTAGCATGGTTCGGACATGTATGCAGGCAAAAACAATACTGCAGGGAACTGTCGAGGGTGGAAGAAGCAGAGGAGGACAAATAAAGACATGGACAGACAACATCAAGGAATGGACAGGGCTAGATATTTCCACACTCATCCGCATCGCTGAGGATAAAATTCGCTGGAGGTCTCTATTGATTGATTGATTGATTGATTGATATGGATGTGAACCATTGAGACTAAATAAAAAAAGTGACCAATAGAATGACATCATTTGAATTAAAGTGCTATAGAAGAGTTGTGAGAATACCATGGACAGCAAGGAAAATAAACCAGAAGGTATTAAGAACAAATAGCGTCCAGGAAGGTTATCTTCTAAACACCATATTAAAGAAAAAGCTAGTTTTTTTCGGTCACATTAAGAGACACAACGGCATGGAGAGAGTGTTACTGGAGGGGATGATAGAAGGCAGCAGGGACAAAGGACGTCTAAGACGCCGTTAGACAAAAGACATTCAAGAATGCCTGTGCATGTCACTAAAAGAGGCGGGATAACTTGCTCAAGACCACGGAGAGTTCTAGAGATACATACGGAAGACTACGTTCTGGAAAGAATATGTCACATGATGATGATTTGCGAACATTTCTGGTAAAGAACGACTCCTTCTGTGACGTTTTAACCCCTGTATAAAGGCCTATTGTGTGTGTAGGTGTCGCTGAATGGATCCAGCTTTTGTGTATGTACATGCCTCTGTTACAAGATCCAGCTTGTGTGTATGTACATGCCTCTGTTACGAGATGCAGCTTCCGTGTATGTACATGCCTCTGTTACGAGATCCAGCTTGTGTGTATGTACATGCCTCTGTTACGAGATCCAGCTTGTGTGTATGTACATGCCTCTGTTACGAGATCCAGCTGTCGTGTATGTACATGCCTCTGTTACAAGATCCAGCTTGTGTGTATGTACATGCCTCTGTTACGAGATGCAGCTTCCGTGTATGTACATGCCTCTGTTACGAGATGCAGCTTCCGTGTATGTACATGCCTCTGTTACGAGATCCAGCTTGTGTGTATGTACATGCCTCTGTTACGAGATCCAGCTGTCGTGTATGTACATGCCTCTGTTACAAGATCCAGCTGTCGTGTATGTACATGCCTCTGTTACGAGATCCAGCTTGTGTGTATGTACATGCCTCTGTTACGAGATCCAGCTTGTGTGTATGTACATGCCTCTGTTACGAGATCCAGCTTGTGTGTATGTACATGCCTCTGTTACGAGATCCCGCTAGTGTGTATGTACATGCCTCTGTTACGAGATCCAGCTTGTGTGTATGTACATACCTCTGTTACGAGATCCAGCTTGTGTGTATGTACATGCCTCTGTTACGAGATCCAGCTGTCGTGTATGTACACGCCTCTGTTACGAGATCCAGCTGTCGTGTATGTACATGCCTCTGTTACGAGATCCAGCTGTCGTGTATGTACATGCCTCTGTTACGAGATCCAGCTGAATAATTGTCTTTGATTAGAATATGCTTTCTTGGGCACTCAACAGAATAGTTAAAAGAATTATATTGAGACAGCAGAGATGTGTTTTTATAGAAGAATGTTAAGAACACCATGGACAGATAAAAACGTAATGAAGATATCTTGGAAGCAGGTATTTCAAATAGAGAGCTGCATATCCGCATCAGAAATAGACAGTACACAGTTTTCGGACACATCATGAGAAGAGGAAAGATAGAACACATTGTAACAACAGGCAAGTTGAAAAGCAAGAAAATTAGGGGAAATCCAAGAGAGAAGATCCTTGACAACCTAGCATTGTGGCATGGGAGAACATCGGTATCGGAAATGGTTGACAGCAAATGAAATAGAAGGATGTGAAAAGAGACTTAATAATCAACGGCACACAGCATGGATCATAAGAAGAGGGTCATGATTGTTAACATAGACAGTTAATTGTATCAATATAGAAATCCGCAGAGATACTGGAACAGAGAGGCACTTTATGGGAACACGAAGAGATACTGGAACAAAGAGATACTGGAACAGACATGCACTTTATGGGAACACGCAGAGATACTGGGACAGAGAGGCACTTTATGGGAACACGCAGAGATACTGGGACAGAGAGGCACTTTATGGGAACACGAAGAGATACTGGAACGAAGAGGCACATTATGGGAACACGCAGAGATACTGGAACGAAGAGGCACATTATGGGAACACGCAGAGATACTGGAACGAAGAGGCACATTATGGGAACACGCAGAGATACTGGAACGAAGAGGCACATTATGGGAACACGCAGAGATACTGGAACGAAAGGCACATTATGGGAACAGGCAGAGATACTGGAACGAAGAGGCACATTATGGGAACACGCAGAGATACTGGAACGAAGAGGCACATTATGGGAACACGCAGAGATACTGGAACGAAAGGCACATTATGGGAACACGCAGAGATACTGGAACGAAGAGGCACATTATGGGAACACGCAGAGATACTGGAACGAAGAGGCACATTATGGGAATACGCAGAGATAGACGGACACGTTTCACAAGATATATAATGACACTATATATATGTCTTTTCATTGCTTTTAAAATTGGAAATGGAAACAGAAAAATACAGAAGAATACTAAGAAGATGGTGTATTGAAGAAGTTAGAAACATTCTGAGATGTAACAATTTTACCACATATCAAGCCACCAAACGTGCCACAGCCTGAATAGTATCAACCATGCGACGCTTTACGGCAAAGGCATAGAAATGACATTAGATAGAAATATAGATAAGAGTTTCTTGACTAAATCTGCTGATCCGTGAACGATTTGGTTTGTTGTGGGATAATCATGGGAACATGTCCTTGCCGGACTGATGAACCTTGTGGAATAATCATGGGAACATGTCCTTGCCGGACTGATGATCCTTGTGGAATAATCATGGGAACATGTCCTTGCCGGACTGATGATCCTTGTGGAATAATCATGGGAACATGTCCTTGCCGGACTGATGATCCTTGTGGAATAATCATGGGAACATGTCCTTGCCGGACTGATGATCCTTGTGGAATAATCATGGGAACATGTCCTTGCCGGACTGATGAACCTTGTGGAATAATCATGGGAACATGTCCTTGCCGGACTGATGATCCTTGTGGAATAATCAAGGGAACATGTCCTTGCCGGACTGATGATCCTTGCTTTTAAAACTTGTTTTTTTTTCTCAGCTCACTGTTGAATCAAATGCTGTGTCAAATGTTGAATCAAATGCTGTGTCAAATGTTGAATCAAATGCTGTGTCAAATGTTGAATCAAATGCTGTGTCAAATGTTGAATCAAATGCTGTGTCAAATGTTGAATCAAATGCTGTGTCAAATGTTGAATCAAATGCTGTGTCAAATGTTGAATCAAATGCTGTGTCAAATGTTGAATCAAATGCTGTGTCAAATGTTGAATCAAATGCTGTGTCAAATGTTGAATCAAATGCTGTGTCAAATGTTGAATCAAATAATGTGTCAAATGTTGAATCAAATACCTCAGCATGAGCGTTTTGTGTGTGACAAGAGAGACGCCAGACAGAAGCAAAAAGTCAAGCAGCTGTGACCGTACATAGCTTTGAGGACGATGACAAGAGGGTGGGTACAGAAACGATTTCTCTTGAACTTCTGGCTGGCTATACTATTAAATGGTTATTGACGTCTACCGTTCAGTGGAGGTGGTAGAAACAGTGAATGTATTAGTTTCCGATGCTGAATTCGGATATGACAAGCCAATAAAACGCAAACAGAACGGAGACACAATGCACTTCCGTTCTCTGAACAACATCCATCTAAAAACGTGTAGAACCATTGCCCTGCTATAAGAGAGATCCAGTAGGACCATTGTCCTGCTATAAAAGAGATCCAGTGGGACCATTGTCCTGTCAATAATTGCTTCATAAAAAGTGTTTAAAATTAAAATAATTTCTTTTTTTTTCACAAAAAAGGGTTTCAAATTCAAATAATTTCATTGCTTCATAAAAAGTACATCAAATTCAAATAATTTCATTGCTCCATAAAAAGTGTTTCAAATTAAAATAATTTAATTGTTTCACAAAAAGTGTTGTTGTCGTCATCTTTTGTCAACCCTTCCTCTTTCCCTAAATTTTCACGACAGCCACACTTTTTCACACCAACCTTCACACTCTAATTTTTGACGTAATTTTTTAACATCCCTGAGTAACATCACACGATGGACAAGTTCGAGTCTAGCAGAGTGCACCACCAAACAAGAAACAGGAGATGTTGGAGATACGTTGCAGCCAACCTTCGTTGCGGAGACGGCACGTAATGACGATGATGATGAACATCCCCTAAACAGGAGAATAGTTCGCCCAAAACAGGTGAATAGTTCGCCCAAAACAGGAGAATAGTTCGCCCAAAACAGGAGAATAGTTCGCCCATAACAGGAGAATAGTTCGCCCAAAACAGGAGAATAGTTCGCCCAAAACAGGAGAATAGTTCGCCCAAAACAGAATAGTTCGCCCAAAACATGAGAATAGTTCGCCCATAACAGGAGAATAGTTCGCCCAAAACAGGAGAATAGTTCGCCCAAAACAGGAGAATAGTTCGCCCAAAACAGGAGAATAGTTCGCCCACAACAGGAGAATAGTTCGCCCACAACAGGAGAATAGTTCGCCCACAACAGGAGAATAGTTCGCCCACAACAGGAGAATAGTTCGCCCAAAACAGGAGAATAGTTCGCCCACAACAGGAGAATAGTTCGCCCAAAACAGGAGAATAGTTCGCCCAAAACATGAGAATAGTTCGCCCATAACAGGAGAATAGTTCGCCCAAAACAGGAGAATAGTTCGCCCAAAACAGGAGAATAGTTCGCCCACAACAGGAGAATAGTTCGCCCAAAACAGGAGAATAGTTCGCCCAAAACAGGAGAATAGTTCGCCCAAAACAGAATAGTTCGCCCAAAACATGAGAATAGTTCGCCCATAACAGGAGAATAGTTCGCCCACAACAGGAGAATAGTTCGCCCAAAACAGGAGAATAGTTCGCCCAAAACAGGAGAATAGTTCGCCCACAACAGGAGAATAGTTCGCCCACAACAGGAGAATAGTTCGCCCACAACAGGAGAATAGTTCGCCCACAACAGGAGAATAGTTCGCCCACAACAGGAGAATAGTTCGCCCAAAACAGGAGAATAGTTCGCCCAAAACATGAGAATAGTTCGCCCATAACAGGAGAATAGTTCGCCCAAAACAGGAGAATAGTTCGCCCAAAACAGGAGAATAGTTCGCCCACAACAGGAGAATAGTTCGCCCACAACAGGAGAATAGTTCGCCCACAACAGGAGAATAGTTCGCCCACAACAGGAGAATAGTTCGCCCAAAACAGGAGAATAGTTCGCCCAAAACAGGAGAATAGTTCGCCCAAAACAGGAGAATAGTTCGCCCAAAACAAAGATGGACGAAGAAATTTTGAATGCCGCAGACTAACTCGTTCACAGTTAAGAGTTGTACACAGCGTCCATAAAGTAAGGATACATTCTTGAATAAATAACAATAATAAATAACAATAATTAATAACAATAAATAGTAATAAATAGCAGCAGCAACAACAACAGCAATAATAATAATAATAATAATAATAATAATAATAATAATACTGACATTGTTTTGATTCTTCAAACGGCGAGAACTTCTCCGAATATTATCTCTGTTTATCTCTCCCATTGTCCTCAGTGTAAATGTTTGGGTTCTTGTGCAAGGGGCATCAGTCTTCATATTAAAACAAATATATGACGTTTTACCAGAGATATGATTAATTGATTAAACTGTATACATTTGTCACCCACTTGATGGCATGACACCACCAGGGCGCGGAGTAGGAACATGTCTATATAACTTTCATTTGATTACTTAAAGAATCCGTAGTGTTAAACAATTTCCAAATCCAAGGTTGTCTGTCCACAAATAGAGACGAGGAAAACAAGTCATTAACGTTAGTCTTGGCTCAATGCAAGGAGATCCTTGTCATGAAGACAACTTTGGTTTGGCCGTGCATAATTTAAATATTGAAAACTGCCGTCCATCAGTTCAATATACTTCAGACGTCGTGGTTAGACAACAGTATCCATTGTTCTCCTGATAAATATGCTGCAGGAATCTGTTGTGATCTATTCTCCTGCAGGAATCTGTTGTGACATGGTCTCCTGCATATACACTACATGAATCTGCTGTGATCTATTCTCCTGCATGAATCTGTTATAACATACTCTCCTGCATATATGCTGCATGAATCTGTTATAACATACACTCCTGCATATATGTTGCATGAATCTGTTATAACATACTCTCCTGCATATATGCTGCATGAATCTGTTATAACATACACTCCTGCATATATGTTGCATGAATCTGTTATAACATAAACTCCTGCATATATGTTGCATGAATCTGTTATAACATACACTCCTGCATATATGTTGCATGAATCTGTTATAACATACACTCCTGCATATATGTTGCATGAATCTGTTCTGACTTGTTCTCAAACTAAAAATTGTTTAGCTGCACATTTTTTCTAATCCATCGCCAGTTCTTCTTTGCGTACGTATGAGTTCTTTTATATTTATACAGTAACTCGGGTCTCTTGAGAAAAATATTTCTGTGTTTGAAAGTTATTAGATAATTGCATGCAGTTTCCTGCAGACATGTGTTTCTACTTACCATTTACTAGTCCGTAACTGGTTTAGAGTTGCAGTCTTGCAGGATATGATGCGTCGTCTGTCCACGTGACCACGAGATTTATACATCCAACATGAAATTCTTCACAAGAAAATCATGTACATTGACCGAACATGAGAAATACAATCAGGCCGTCTAAAGAACCGGTCACAATACAAAGTGGTCACTGTTTGTAGACAGATTATCAGATTTATTATTGACACTTCAGATGAAAGTATTTGTCTCCCCTTGATGCACCATGTCTCGTCTCACTGTTCTCTTGACCATTTTTAGTCTTGCTTGCCAACAAAGACAACGGGATTGTCATTTGGCAAACTGTTTAGAGTTATGGTTACACGCCTTCAATGAAGCCCTTAAATAGTCTAACCTCAGTTTGCTGTAGTTTAATGTAGGACTCGTCGAGCCTTGACTGGCTGACAAATGCAATAACACCTGAAAGAGATTGACCAATTTAAAAATTGTATTACAAGTGTACATGAAACAATGTTCAGTTGGTATGGCATGTTCTGTTAGTCACGTATTACTTATAACTATTAGATTGTGAATATAATTCAGTAATTTCTGAGATAAGTTGTTATACAAACTGGACAACTAACGAAAGGTAAGACTGATTTTCTTCTTTAACAAAGGTTTTCAAACTCCCAAACTCATACCTGATACCTACATGGCGTAAATTGAACGGTAGAACATATACAGACATGCTTAGAGTGAACGAAAGAAGAAGAAGAATGGTAGAACGACTTACTTCACGCTCCCTGGCGAAAATCACAAGACATTCGAAATGATTATTTGAGAGCGAACTCAGAACAAGAAGAACCGCCTTCTGTATATCTCTTGTAAAAAGAATAATGAATATAGTAGAGGGAAGGGCAAACAAGGAATACACTAGGTATAGAGGGCTAACACTGAATACACTAGGTATAGAGGGCTAACACCGTATACGCTAGGTATAGAGGGCTAACACCGAATACGCTAGGTATAGAGGGCTAACACTGAATACACTAGGTATAGAGGGCTAACACCGAATACACTAGGTATAGAGCACTTGGGTCTTTGTTGAAAATCGTAATGGAGTGTAAAGTCACGTGGAGACACCAAGAGCTAGGCAGAGATACAAGTGGGATAGTAACATAAAGAGATGTACAGGTTACAGTCTAACAGATTGCACCACCAAGACAAGAGACTGGGGATGTTGAAGGTCTGTTGCAGCCAACCTTCGTTGTGGAGACGGTACTTGATGATGATGATGAGAGGACTAACACGGAATACCCTAGGTGTAGAGGACAAATACAGAATACCCTAGGTGTAGAGGACAAATACAGAATACCCTAGGTGTAGATAACAAATACAGAATACCCTAGGTGTAGAGGACAAATACAGAATACCCTAGGTGTAGAGGACAAATACAGAATACCCTAGGTGTAGAGGACAAATACAGAATACCCTAGGTGTAGAGGACAAATACAGAATACCCTAGGTGTAGAGGACAAACACGGAATACTCTAGGTGTAGAGGACAAACACGGAATACCCTATTTCTTTGTCCTTGTTAACAACTTGTGACTTCTTTCCTCTTGCTAAAAACTTATCACGAATTTAGAGGACCCCCCCTTCTTAATTATGGCCAAAGAAATACCCCCAATCCCCACCCAATAGCCAAATTATTTATTTTCCAGAAATATGGGGGGGAAAAGCGACATATTTTTACCGATTGTTAGAAAAAGTTCTCAAATTCATATAATTTAATGAATGTATAAATAATTTTCGACGTTAAATATTATCAGTGTATTTATTGTCACCGTGGCTATGCTCACTCATTACCCTTAACATCGGCATGTCCTCTGGTACATGGTTCGAATATGAAGGTAATATTTCTGATTACAGAATGTGTTCATATTTCTATTTACGTAAATAATGTCTGCCATTACAAAACACACAGTGGTAAACCGTTACCGTGACCTAGCAAATCTCATTATATAGCAGCGTATCTAGACATGTATAAAGTCACAACAATAACCAGTATCTAGACATGTATAAAGTCAAAACAATAACTAGTATCTAGACATGTATCAAGTCACAACAATAACCAGTATCTAGACATGTATCAAGTCACAACAATAACCAGTATCTAGACATGTATAAAGTCAAAACAATAACCAGTATCTAGACATGTATCAAGTCACAACAATAACCAGTATCTAGACATGCATAAAGTCACAACAATAACCAGTATCTAGACATGTATAAAGTCAAAACAATAACCAGTATCTAGACATGTATCAAGTCACAACAATAACCAGTATCTAGACATGTATAAAGTCAAAACAATAACCAGTATCTAGACATGTATCAAGTCAAAACAATAACCAGTATCTAGACATGTATAAAGTCAAAACAATAACCAGTATCTAGACATGCATAAAGCCAAAACAATAACCAGTATCTAGACATGCATAAAGTCACAACAATAACCAGTATCTAGACATGTATAAAGTCAAAACAATAACCAGTATCTAGACATGAATAAAGTCACAACAATAACCAGTATCTAGACATGTATCAAGTCACATTAGTAACCAGTAATACATTTTTCAACAGCTGATGACCGAGGACATTTAAACGTGATAATGCTCTCACATGTTCTCTATCAATCACTATGGACGCTGGGTGTTGTAATTTCAATTGCTACATCTTTGGAGAAAACATCAAACATCTTTGTTTATAACCCAATCAGTGTGGAAGATTATGGGAGGCAATCTGCCACATTTACCATTCCCCTGTACGGTGAGTTATCCTTTTTTTCTAATAAGGCATTCCTGTTACAGCCATCAACTTGGCTGTGTAGCCATCAGCTGTAGCTATGCAGCCATCAGCTGGTCTCAGGAAAACTGCAAGCAATTGTCTATAAGTGATAACGCTCCAATGTAGGTAAACACGAAACTGGAGTTCGGGGCTGGGGTAACAAGGAAAATATCAACAGAAGAATCTTCGTGGTAGCAATTATACAAGTGCTTAGCCTGTATTGTGACGCTACGATTGGGAAACGTTGATTCCAGTCGAAGGTGGAAGAAGCAGAGGAGGACCAAGAAGTTCATGGACACAAAATCTAGGTCAATATTGTTCCTCACTCAGCCGCAACGTTAAAATTATAAATTACTGGAAAACTTTGTGTTGATACATCCAGTGTGGTACATGCACACATCTACACATCGTCTGGCACCCCAAGGAGATATGGGTTGATCAATGGATGATAGACGCTATAAGTTTTCAATTTCTCAAATAATTTTATAGTTTTTTTTCAAAAATGTTCTCATGTTATTTGCCAGAAACACATGAACTATTGTACTCACAATAAAGTGGTCACTTTCTTTGTCCGGTCCCAGGAAGCACTACGCGCCCACAAAACAGTCACAACTATTAGGGGCAAATCTATTTGTAAATTATATAATGCTGTTGACATTGGTAGCTTGTCGGATTCCAGGAATAAGCCTCGAAATTGAAAGTAGTTTTCCCCATCGAGACCAGCTCATTAACGAGATTGTGCTTAGTTCAGCCAGCAAAGACTGGAAACTAAAACTGGCTGGGCCGTCCTACATTCGGCAGAACCACAATCCTGCCTAGATAGTTAAGGTGCTGAAGTCAGAGACTGTATGTACAGCTACCGGCCAGAAGGGATACCACAACAATCAGAATGTGATGCATTATCGCACATAAAATGTTTATATCTACACTAGTCAATGGTGCTAACCCTGTGACGATTCACTAGACTTGAATAGCACCGGACATTATTCCTCGAAAGGACCCAACCAATGCGACTGGAGGTTCTCTTCGATTGCCTTGTGATCGCACAAAGAGGCACAAAATTACTATGACAGTGCTTCATATGATGTGCCAATGTTCGCCTGTCACATTATAGCGTTTCTGCTATTTACCCATTATCGCACCTCTACCAGGTTTCAAGAAGATGTGGTCTAGAAAATAAACATATTCGACTTCTGCAGTTAATTTTAATAAGACTTTTGTTTCGGAGTAGGATGACTAACGATGTCATGATAGAATTAAAGCGCATCGATGATGTATAGAACAAATTAAAGCGCATCGATGATGTATAGAACAAATCAGAGACAGAAAATGGGGTTTGAACCAGCTTCATTCAGCCTCACAATCTGAGTCAAGACAATTAGAGGCAGAAAATGGTGCTTTAACTTGTTACATTCAGCCTCACAAACCTTAGTCAACTCAGTTTCCATAATCGACTTATCCGCATCCCAAAAAACGTATTCACTTAAGTAGCTAGGCGAATAGCTGCCAGATAAATGAACTTGATTCAAAACATGTGTCCTGCTTTCTGACTGTTTCAGAATTTAAAGCCTTGTCTATGCCTAAACCTAAATTCTCAAAATCATACGTTATTTGATGATTGATGAGGATATTGTTTGTTGTATCCTTGCAGATTGATGAGGATATTGTTTGTTATATCCTTGCAGATTGATGAGGATATTGTTTGTTGTATCCTTGCAGATTGTACGTACAGCCACAGACCAAATGCAAACACCACCAACTCCTTTCAAATCTACCACAATAAGGAATGGTACACCAAATCCTGCCAGGAGGGACTCATATGGAACCAGACCTTGTGTCGATGTGATTATCCAAACGAGAAGGCACGTTTAGCCCGTTGCAGGTAAAACTGTTGATATGTTTCTGTTACCCTTGCAGGTAAAACTGTTGATATGTTTGGTTGCAGGTAAAACTGTTGATATGTTTCGTTGCAGGTAAAACTGTTGATATGTTTGGTTGCAGGTAAAACTGTTGATATGTTTCGTTGCAGGTAAAACTTTGATATGTTTCTGTTACCCTTGTAGGTAAAAATCTTGATACGTTTATTGCGGTCATGTATATGTATTTGGATATCACATACTGCGATTAAAACTGGTCACTTGCTGGACATCATAATCATCGCCATCACATGCTGTCTCCGCAACGCAGTGGTTGCAGTGGACATCTATTTTTTGCCTGTTGCCTTGTTAGTGCACTCTGTTAGACTGTATCCTGATAACAAATGTCTCCTTCCCATGTGTATCTCTACATACCTTTCACCTCGTATAGGAATCAACTCTCAAGTAAGACAACGCCCACAATACTATATTGTGTAATATTTTTACTTCTTTTAATCGTTATTTTTTATGCAGAGTGTTATCAGAACCTCTGTATTTGTTTTCTATTCTTTCCACGATTTTCTACTAATTTTCTCTATATCTACATCTCACGAATCTCAATTCTGTCTTCTATGAACTTAGTGAGGAACATAATTAATCGGCAAGCAACGGGAACCATAAACACGTACATCCTTCGACTTCAGCTAATGGATATTTAATGGAGGTTAATGTCAGATCATTATCAACCAATATCTGACATCATTACTAACTAATAACTGACATTGTCAATCCATAAATTACATCATTATCAACCAATAACTAACATCACTATCAATCAATAACTTACATCTTTATCAGCAACAATTAAAATGTCTGGTAACTTCTCTGGTCACCACACCACTCCTCAGCATACCAACATCCCGCCATCGCTCTTGTGACGACAGTCGAGGCATCGCAAACACAAAAACACACTCCCTATCGATGAAAACAAAAGATGACGTTTTCTGCATTGAAATTTTACTAATGTGTGTATGCTAAATTTCAACTTGATTCAACTAGTAGTATAACCAGAATTCAGCAAGGTGATGTTTTGCACGTGAAGCATGCAAAATTGGAATAAAACATTTCAACAACAATAAAACTTCACGTTGGTTTGAAAAACTCTGAAATAAACAATTCAAGGGTGAACAAATATGTCACGAATTTGGTGCGTTAGTCTTGATTGCTGGTATATATTTATTTACAATAATTATTCCTTTATTACCTTAAGGAGGTAATGGCTGAACGGCAACATGTCAGAGTGACAGTTCAACAGCTAGATCAAAGTACTAAGGATATAACATGCTAGTTTTAAGTGGGGAATAAGGCACGTTGAATATGAAATTGGATGCTCCATAGTATATGCCAAATTGACCAAAGCGCGTTCTGATGTCTGATGCCATACTAAAAACAACATCAATACTGAAAACAATGTCAGTACTAAAAACAATGCGCAGATATCGCAGCCAAAATTTAAAACAGAGCATTTTTGTCTCCGGACTACATCCTGCTAACAAGAGGGTTTGAAGACGAAAGACGATTGATGCCGTGAATCAATATATATTGTAAACAAAACACGCCCACACATTCAAAACAAGAAGTTGAACAACTGTAAATAAAAGAAATAATGTGAACACTTTTCCAATTTCTGATGGAGCAATATTAAAATCTATCAGAACCAGCATAAACAGAATCTCACTATCAGAACCAGCATAAACAGAATCTCACTATCAGAACCAGCATAAACAGAATCTCACTATCAGAACCAGCATAAACAGAATCTCACTATCAGAACCAGCATAAACAGAATCTCACTATCAGAACCAGCATAAACAGAATCTCACTATCAGAACCAGCATAAACAGAATCTCACTATCAGAACCAGCATAAACAACATGACAGAGCAGATACTCTACACAAGAAAACAATAGTAAACAACATGGTCGATGTTATGTATCTCCGAGAATCGTGGATACATGAATATACTGAGAGATCAGCAACCAGAGCAGTGAAGAATGGAAGCGATGGAGTGTATATACAATATCTAGAAGAAGAAAATGAATCCACATGTTCACCAACTGGAATCTCCTGCTCCAAGTACTCCGCAGAAGTACTCCAAGTACTCCGCAGAAGTACTCCAAGTACTCCGCAGAAGTACTCCAAGTACTCCGTAGAAGTACTCCAAGTACTCCGCAGAAGTACTCCAAGTACTCCGCAGACGTACTCCTTACATGCTCTATATATTGCTGCAGAAATAATTAAAAACACAACAAGCCAATGTCAACAGGTGGTATTTCTTACTGATGCTATGTCTGTCCCACAAAACGTTGACAGCGATAAACTGTCAGACCTGAGGGATGCTATACGAGAAGTGAGTACCACAAGAAGAGCGTTACTACAGTAGATACCATCAAACTGTGGCATACCAGTTAATGAAGAGGTAGATATACTATCACTATCTGAGCAGGTTATTATCTTTCGCCTCATAACAGGACATGACATACTAAAACGTTATTTAAATAGACTAAGACTGGTTCCCTCCTTGTTATAACCACGTAGGTGGTCAACACAGACCGCAGAACACATCATGCAGGACTGCATTACACTTAACCAGTTGAAGGAGGAGCACTGCCCCCCCCCCTCCCCCACAGACAAACATCTACAGAAAGCCGTATGTGAACCTTAATGAGCTTTCGAATACAGAGAAATTTATCCATAAATCCGGACTTGTATTGTCATGATAAACTGTATGTCAGCTTGATGAGCTAACAAACGACAGCATTTACCCAGACTTGCTGTATAGAAATTGGCATATGGTGAGGCATGTGAAATCCCCCTAGTAGTTTATTGCATACATACATTAATGGAAGTTACGTTACTGTATATACATTTTCTAGCCATCATCATCATCATTAGGTGCAATGTATGCTGGCGTAGGCTATCATGGCTCTCCACATCTCTCTGTCTATAGTATTATGTATCATTCTCTCTGTTGTTCCCCTGCTGTGCCAGGTTGTCAAACTGTGTAATATTTTCTCACGTTATCGTCTTCTGTCTCTATTGCCTTCAATCTTTCCCGTTGTGACTATATTCTCCACACTTCCATGTCTCATGAAGTGACCAAAAAATGAGGATTGTCTTTTTATTATATTATTGATTAAGGTCCGTATCGCATTTAACACTTTCAAAACCTCCACATTAGTTTTTCTAGCAGTCCATGGTATTCTCAGCATTCTTCTATAGAACCACATTTCTATTGCCTCTAATTTCCAACTTTCCAATTTGTTTATTATCCGAGACTCGTATCCATAAGTTAGTATAGGAGTACATATAGCATATATCACTGCAGAACTCTCTTTCTCACCTCTAATGACAAGGCCATATTACACAATATATTTTTCATTTTTCTGAATATTGTTTTTGGCTGCCTAATTCTGCTTCTTATTTCTGTTGAACTTCTTTCATCTGCTGTAATCTTTGTACCTAAATATTTGAATTGTTGAACATGTTTTAATACTATATCATTTACTTTGATCTTGCAAAGTGATGTATTTCTAGCCATGCTACTGCAAAATTGTGCCAATAACGTTAACAGTATGTACGTTTTCATGAAAGCATCTCACATACTTCTAGACAACTCATAGTTTTCATGAGAGCACCTCACATACTTCTAGACAACTCATAGTTTTCATGAGAGCACCTCACATACTTCTAGACAGCTCATAGTTTTCATGAGAGCACCTCACATGCTTTTAGACAACTCATAGTTTTCATGAGAGCCCCTCACATACTTCTAGACAACTCATAGTTTTGATGAGAGAACCTCACATACTTTTAGACAACTCATAGTTTTCATGAGAGTACCTCACATACTTTTAGACTACTCATAGTTTTCATGAGAGTACCTCACATACTTCTAGACAACTCATAGTTTTCATGAGAGTACCTCACATGCTTTTAGACAACTCATAGTTTTCATGAGAGTACCTCACATGCTTTTAGACAACTCATAGTTTTCATGAGAGTACCTCACATGCTTTTAGACAACTCATAGTTTTCATGAGAGCCCCTCACATACTTCTAGACAACTCATAGTTTTGATGAGAGAACCTCACATACTTTTAGACAACTCATAGTTTTCATGAGAGTACCTCACATACTTTTAGACTACTCATAGTTTTCATGAGAGTACCTCACATACTTCTAGACAACTCATAGTTTTCATGAGAGTACCTCACATGCTTTTAGACAACTCATAGTTTTCATGAGAGTACCTCACATGCTTTTAGACAACTCATAGTTTTCATGAGAGTACCTCACATGCTTTTAGACAACTCATAGTTTTCATGAGAGTACCTCACATACTTCTAGACAACTCATAGTTTTCATGAGAGTACCTCACATGTTTTTAGACAACTGCTAATGAACCACGGACAATGTATGTTTGCAACCAACTATTATTTGAACATACATAATGTGTTAGTATATCCCAGTATCTGGGGATACGTGGTAAATGGAAGCGCAATAATTTTTTTTTAATGTATGTAACATTATTAAATGCTTGCAGGGGCTACAGAGCGACAAGCAAGAAACCGTCCGCCACATACGAACAGTATGTGAATGGTCAGTGGATAGCAAGGGATTGTTCGCTGGCAGCTGTTGGGTTGGTGTGGAACCAAGCAGCTTGTCAGTGTGTTTGGGACCCACGCAGTAAGGAGATTATTGTTGGAAAAGGTAGGTGTGTGAGAGGTCAGAGTTTGGGATCCACGCAGCAAGGAGATTATTGTTGGAAAAGGTGGGTGTTTGAGAGGTCAGAGTTTGGAACCCACGCAGTAAAGATATTATTGTTGGAAAAGGTAGGTGTTTGAGAGGTCAGAGTTTGGAACCCACGCAGTAAAGATATTATTGTTGGAAAAGGTGGGTGTTTGAGAGGTCAGAGTTTGGAACCCACGCAGTAAAGAGATTATTGTTGGAAAAGGTTGGAGCTTGAGAGGTCAGAGTTTGGAACCCACGCAGTAAAGATATTATTGTTGGAAAAGGTAGGTGTGTGAGAGGTCAGAGTTTGGAACCCACGCAGTAAAGAGATTATTGTTGGAAAAGGTTGGTGTTTGAGAGGTCAGAGTTTGGAACCCACGCAGTAAAGATATTATTGTTGGAAAAGGTAGGTGCTTGAGAGGTCAGAGTTTGGAACCCACGCAGTAAAGATATTATTGTTGGAAAAGGTTGGTGCTTGAGAGGTCAGAGTTTGGAACCCACGCAGTAAAGATATTATTGTTGGAAAAGGTGGGTGCGTGAGAGGTCAGAGTTTGGAACCCACGCAGTAAAGAGATTATTGTTGGAAAAGGTAGGTGCTTGAGAGGTCAGAGTTTGGAACCCACGCAGTAAAGATATTATTGTTGGAAAAGGTGGGTGCGTGAGAGGTCAGAGTTTGGAACCCACGCAGTAAAGAGATTATTGTTGGAAAAGGTAGGTGCTTGAGAGGTCAGAGTTTGGAACCCACGCAGTAAAGATATTATTGTTGGAAAAGGTGGGTGCGTGAGAGGTCAGAGTTTGGAACCCACGCAGTAAAGATATTATTGTTGGAAAAGGTAGGTGTGTGAGAGGTCAGAGTTTGGAACCCACGCAGTAAAGATATTATTGTTGGAAAAGGTTGGTGCTTGAGAGGTCAGAGTTTGGAACCCACGCAGTAAAGATATTATTGTTGGAAAAGGTAGGTGTGTGAGAGGTCAGAGTTTGGAACCCACGCAGTAAAGATATTATTGTTGGAAAAGGTTGGTGCTTGAGAGGTCAGAGTTTGGAACCCACGCAGTAAAGAGATTATTGTTGGAAAAGGTAGGTGCTTGAGAGGTCAGAGTTTGGAACCCACGCAGTAAAGATATTATTGTTGGAAAAGGTGGGTGCGTGAGAGGTCAGAGTTTGGAACCCACGCAGTAAAGATATTATTGTTGGAAAAGGTAGGTGTGTGAGAGGTCAGAGTTTGGAACCCACGCAGTAAAGATATTATTGTTGGAAAAGGTTGGTGCTTGAGAGGTCAGAGTTTGGAACCCACGCAGTAAAGATATTATTGTTGGAAAAGGTAGGTGTGTGAGAGGTCAGAGTTTGGAACCCACGCAGTAAAGATATTATTGTTGGAAAAGGTTGGTGCTTGAGAGGTCAGAGTTTGGAACCCACGCAGTAAAGATATTATTGTTGGAAAAGGTAGGTGTGTGAGAGGTCAGAGTTTGGAACCCACGCAGTAAAGAGATTATTGTTGGAAAAGGTTGGTGCTTGAGAGGTCAGAGTTTGGGACCCACGCAGTAAAGAGATTATTGTTGGAAAAGGTAGGTGTGTGAGAGGTCAGAGTTTGGAACCCACGCAGTAAAGAGATTATTGTTGGAAAAGGTTGGTGCTTGAGAGGTCAGAGTTTGGAACCCACGCAGTAAAGATATTATTGTTGGAAAAGGTAGGTGTGTGAGAGGTCAGAGTTTGGAACCCACGCAGTAAAGAGATTATTGTTGGAAAAGGTTGGTGTGTGAGAGGTCAGAGTTTGGAACCCACGCAGTAAAGAGATTATTGTTGGAAAAGGTTGGTGTGTGAGAGGTCAGAGTTTACTACCAAGACACCTAAACTTGAGAGGTCAGAGTTTACTACCAAGACACCTAAACTTGAGAGGTCAGAGTTTACTACCAAGACACCTAAACTTGAGAGGTCAGAGTTTACTACCAGGACACCTAAACTTGAGAGGTCAGAGTTTACTACCAAGACACCTAAACTTGAGAGGTCAGAGTTTACTACCAGGACACCTAAACTTGAGAGGTCAGAGTTTACTACCAGGACACCTAAACTTGAGAGGTCAGAGTTTACTACCAGGACACCTAAACTTGAGAGGTCAGAGTTTACTACCAGGACACCTAAACTTGAGAGGTCAGAGTTTACTACCAGGACACCTAAACTTGAGAGGTCAGAGTTTACTACCTAAACTTGAGAGGTCAGAGTTTACTACCTAAACTTGAGAGGTCAGAGTTTACTACCAAGCTAAACTTACACATTATCTATTATTCTATACGTCCTCTCCACTTCTTCTACTACTTGCCCATCATCATCATCTTCGCCATCTTCTATACAAAGCTGCAGGTTTTCACTCATGGGAAGCCTACGCCAGTCTTATATACTTCCATATAAAGTGCTGTGAATGCATGGTAGCGTTCTGCATTGCTCACGTGGCGACACGGGGTTCACAGATAACCAAGTTCATAACAGCACCTTCTCGTGCTGCACCCTGGAAACAGAAATACTGCGGCTCGTGCTGTCTTCCTTGCGCGGCTCGTGCTGTCTTCCTTGCCAACATTTGTAGGGATCATGTCCATGGATGTGAAGGCTGCAGATAGAATAAGAATTAACTGTGAAAAGACAAGCAATACCCCTGGACACATCTGTTTTAACTGACCGATTTATCGACTTGCTATAGATAAGGTTCGAGACGAGATGTCAAAAGGCAAATGTAGTAACATACCAACTGTCACCACTGCTTCTTCATCTCAAGATCGAGATTGAAGTTAAAGACAAATGATCTACAGTATATTCCTACCAGCACTGTGTTACCAGTGCCAAACCTGGTCTCTCTCATCTTCACATTACAGAAAGATAGTGACATGTGAGATGAAATGCTTGAGGAAAGCCGCAGTGGTCACCAGGTTCGATAGATTACGAAATGAAGACATAAGGGAAAGAATAGGTAACCTTGTTCAGATTACACTGAAAGACAGCAGATCAAGTGGTTTGGCCACATTATGAGAATTTATCACGACAAGTTGCCCGTACAGGCATATAACCAAATGAGATCAGGGTATAAAGCCAGAGGAAGACCACGGAAAAGATGGATAGAAAACGTCAGGGACATCCTGAACAAATACGGTCATAGCATAGCCGAGGCCACACATCTGGTTTTAGAACGCAAGCTCGAGCTCCAATCACCCCTACGCTTAACGGCAAGAGTGGATAACAATCCACATAGGAAAAGGCAATAGACAATAAACAATATAGATAAGGAATAGAATCTTTTCTCCGTGACGGGGAGCTGACCTTAATGGGGGGTTGTTGTATACCTGAATCTTTGTCTCCGTGACATGGAGCTGACCCTTAATGGGGGGGGGGTTGTTGTATACCTTAATGTAATAGACGACTTTCCGTCTGTCCAGATGATAGTATTATTGTTGTGCAATACGAAATGTAATATACGACCCATGACGATGATAGATTATGACTCGAACATCCAATCTGAACCACAAATATTCGTTCACAGTATGTACAACGAATCACATACCTATTTGTACCATTGTGTGTTGTTGTGTTTCTCAGACGTGTAGCATTTGAACTATCTGTTATGACTTTCTCATTGAACTTTATAACATTCGCTTCCATGCCATACGATCCATTGCAACCTGTTAATATGATTCCATATCAAATATCTCATTGTATATACAGCATACATGTATTCTGTATGAAACACCAGAATGTATATACACCATCTATGATATAACTGTTTCACAGGGACAACACCATGCGACATTATGCTGAATATGACATTTGAAGACGGAATTAAGGATTATGCAAAGAACTCATTTGTTGAAGTTGTGAGAGGTGGCCCGGTGTCAATATACACTTTGAGCAGAGGGGAGTCCGTAGATGGACACAGAGCAGCCATTTTCAATGAGACGTCTTTCAACATATGGTATTTTTCTGGTATGCATCTAGAAATTAATGGATGGATAGCTAAGTAGATGGATTGATAGCTAAGTAGATGGATTGATAGCTAAGTAGATGGATGGATTGTTAGTTAAGTAGATGGATGGATTGTTAGTTAAGTAGATGGATTGTTAGTTAAGTAGATTGATGGATTGTTAGTTAAGTAGATGGATGGATTGTTAGGTAGGTAGATGGATGGATTGTTAGTTAAGTAGATGGATTGTTAGTTAAGTAGATTGATGGATTGTTAGTTAAGTAGATGGATGGATTGTTAGTTAAGTAGATGGATGGATTGTTAGTTAAGTAGATGGATGATTAGTTAAGTAGATTGATGGATTGTTAGTTAAGTAGATGGATGAATTGTTAGTTAAGTAGATGGATGGATTGTTAGTTAAGTAGATGGATGGATTGTTAGTTAAGTAGATGGATGAATTGTTAGTTAAGTAGATGGATGGATTGTTAGTTAAGTAGATGGATGGATTGTTAGTTAAGTAGATGGATGAATTGTTATTTAAGTAGATGGATGAATTGTTAGTTAAGTAGATGGATGGATTGTTAGTTAAGTAGATGGATGGATTTTTAGTTAAGTGGATGGATTGTTAATTGTATGGATCGGTGTATTGATAGATGGTTTACAATGTACAGGTAAATGTATAGGTATATGAAAATATGAATACGAATTATAGATTGATAGATAAACAGACAGAAAGAAGAAATATGAAACAGTTCTATAAATGAGTAAATGAACAATTGGATAGATAGGTAGCGTGACAGAATGATTAACTCACAAACAGACGTGAACGACAGAGAGACACACAAACAGACTGAAAGATAGCAAAAGACATAGAGAGATAGAGGTTCGGTCATATTGAGAGATAAAGATGGATTTATGGATGCGTAAATAGACAGGCAGGAGAAAAACGGACAGATAGATAGATTTTCTATTATCTATTGTCTGTCCCCAGATGGTGTTTTCGAAGCTTCAACTCTTGCCGTTGAACATAGGGGTTTATGAAGAAGATGTAATCTGCGTTCCATAGTCAAGTGTGTTACTCTAGTTGAGGTGTAGCCATGTTTACTCAGGATGGTGGTGAATTTGTCTATCCACCTTTTACTTGGTCTGTCCTTGGATCTGTATCCTGATTCCATCTTGTTAAAGCTCTTACAGGAAGTTGATCGTTCATCCTCATAAGATGTTCAAATCAATTTATTTGTAGTTTCTCTATATATTCGATGCATGATGTGATACCTATTATTTTTCTGATGTTCTCATTTCACATTTTTTTGAGTCAGGTGACTCCAATAGCCTTCCTTAGACATTTCATTTCACAAGTTTCAGTCTTTCTCTTATGTGTAGATGTCAGTTGCCAAGTCTGACATTGGTAGCATAGTTTTGGTATAAAGATGTCAGTTGCCAAGTCTGACATTGGTAGCATAGTTTTGGTATAAAGATTCTCTTAGTCATGTGTTTATTTTCTTCCAAGTCGATTTTTGCGTACAAAAGCAAAGGTGACAGAAGGTATGTCACAGCATTTGAATTTTGACATCTTGTTTCTATCTCTCTGTCGAATCTTCCGTCTTCTGTGGAGATACTTCCTAGGTACTTGAAATCTTTGACTTATTTTTGTGTTCTCTTATTTGGATGTATAAGTGCGCTTTTGATCTCATTATTTGCGTAGTTCCTGTCTTTTGTGTATTATTCCTCATGTATTTATTGCATATTCTTGATAGTGAGTTGATGTGAGATTGCAGTTTTTCTTTCTCATCATATATGATACTTTGATCGTCAGTGAAAAACAGATCATTGAGTTCGTTATTGTTGTTTCTCTTTCGTTCATCATTATCATCAACGGCCGTCTCCGCAGCGAAGGTTGGCTGCAACAGATCTCCAACATCCTGTCTCTTGCTTTGGTGGTGCACTCTGCTATACTAGCCAGTTCATCGTGTGGTGTTACTCTCCCACGTATATCTCTGTCTACCTCTTGCTCTCTTCCCTTTGACTTCACCCTCAAGTAAGGTCTTCAATAATGTGTCATGTCTTTTAATGTGTCCAAAGTATTTTATTTGCCTGATCTTTATTTCTCTTAGTTATTCTTTCTTCACATTAAGTGTTATAGCACCTCTTTATTTGTTTTCTTCTCTTTCCATGATGCTCTCCCTATGCTTCTATATATCCACATCTCAAAGGCATCAATTCTGTCTTCTAATTGTTTATTTAGTATCCATGTTTCTGAGCCATACTTTAATATAAAATAGATGTAGCTTTTTATAATTCTCATTTTTAACGTGTTTGTAATTTGTTTAGATGTTAATATTTTCCTCATGTCATTGACAGCACTTTTAGCCATTCCTACTCTCCTTTTAACTTCTGTTTCACATCTGCCATCATTTGTGACTATGTGTCCAAGATATTGATAATGCTTTACCTGTTGTAGTTTTTCTCCATGTATGTTTATGTTTAGCTTTTCTTATGTTTAGCTGATTGTATCGTTACATATCTAAATGTGTGAGTTTTTTAGTATTCTGTCTTTGTAGATGTTGAATAGAAAAGGCGACATCACACATCCTTGTCTAACTCCTGTTTTTGTTGTGAATGGTTCTGATACTCCGTCTGTCGTTCTCACCTTACTTTGGATTTTTTAAATAATGCTTTGATGTTGTGTAGTAGTTGCCCCTTGATTCCGTATATTTCTAACTTTTCCCATGTTAATAATGTTGTAAACCACCCATGTTAATAGTATGTCTCTATTCTGTCAAAAACTTTTTCGTGGTCGACAAAGATGATGTTTAGATTTTTATCATATTCAATTGTTTTTTTTTCGCTTAGTTGTCTAATGGTAAATAGTGCATCTGCTCCTTCTCTGAAACCAAACTAAACAGATGTATATATACATATATATTATTATATATATATTATATATATATTATTATGCATATAATAAGTAAATTGTTCCTATCCTCAGAATGTATGTACTAGTCTACCAGTTTCATGTGTACATGTGTGTGCCCTTTTATTTTTCAATCACTCAATCTACATTCTAGAATATCGATGGAAACACATTTAATCCAAAGACAGTGCGCGAGATTATTTTCATAAGTATGCCACTGGTTATTCCTGGCGACGAAGCCAACTGGATGGATCGGGTTAGTACGGTACAACATCGGTGCATAATCCTGATTCTATGTCAATGTGCTAGCTTATATTGTCAAAGTAGTTACCATATTCCGGAGGCTATAAACGAATGTTAACGTCGACGTATATGTGCAATCATATCAAGTAAGAACCATCTGGCCTTCTCCATAACCTGGTAAAAAATAGGTAATGACAAGGTTAGGGTGAATTATGAATCGTCGTTAGACTACACGATTTCCGGCTAATCACTCAGCTGCCGAGTTAGTGGTTGACCAGAAACATACCGGTTCAGCTGCCTAGTCAGTGGTTGATAAGAAACCTTGTGACTAACGTCGCCTACATTACTTGCTCAGTAGCGACGCTGCTGTTGCTCCTCTTTCAAAGAGCATGATACTATACTTTCTGATGGCTGGGTGAACTACTGGAGTCATTCTAAATTATAATAAATTGCAATTTGTTGCAATTAAAATACAATTTTTAAAAGCTGCTGTTTACAGCAACAATTTTACATGCAGCAGCAAAAATGTCACGCAAACTTTTGACCGATGTTAGCTTTCAGCAAGATGAACATCGTGTACGAGAACCAGCTGTTTCGTACGTCCAGCATACTTCTATCGATAAGGTTACAAATGTTCACCGTTCACAGGAGTAAAAACACTGGCAGTATTAGTTACTAAATTCATAGTCGGAATGTGCTCAATGTCTCCAATACAACACGGCGATACAACCGCATTGTCGTTCTCTTGACTACGTCCTTGTGGAACTATAGTAGAAACATCCTGCTACAGGGGAGATTCAATGTGAGTTTGAGAAATATAGCAGGGACATCTGGCTACATGGGAAATCCGATGTGAGTTTGAGAAATATAGCAGGGACATCTGGCTACATGGGAAATCCGATGTGAGTTTGAGACATATAGCAGGGACATCTGGCTACATGGGAAATCCGATGTGAGTTTGAGAAATATAGCAGGGACATCTGGCTACATGGGAAATCCGATGTGAGTTTGAGAACGAACGCAGAAAAGGACTGATCCCAGTCTATAAGTTCACAGTTACATTTAAAAAGCCAATACGCCCTGATATAACCACATCGGAGTGTGGTCCTAGGTTGAAAGTGTTTCTCTCTCTCGGCTTACAGTTGTGTTAATCCCATACTTAGCAAACAAACATACAAACAAACATACAAACAAACATACAAACAACATACAAACAAAACATACAAACAAACATACAAACAAAACATCTCTAATCGTCCTTGTAATTTTATGAATGTAAATCCCTGATTCTAAATATCCTTGTTGAAGATATAACATTCTGCATATTTGCCTTTAATTCTGAAAATTACGCAATCATGCAGGTAATGACATTGGATCTTCACTGAGAGTAGAATTTCGTTTCAAGATGGCAACCAATCATGTACAGCAAGATAAATATCACATGTTCATCTCTAACGGCTGTAACACTTCAGCTCATGAGTACACAACACCAACCGTTGCTATAGGTTACAGGCCGTCTGATCAGTCATATCTTTTGGCATTTGAAACAACTAGCACAAGAAAAGCAATAGTTTGTACAAGAACAACGGTGAGTACATTGTGAACATCTATAAAAACAATAGCTAATACAATATGAACATTTGTAAGATCAGTAATACATTTTGAACATCTATAATCACAACAATGAGTACATTTGTAACATCTATAAGGATAGCGGTAAGAAAATTTAGAACAACTAAAAGAAGAACAGTTAGCATGCTCAGAACATCTATAAGGCCAACATTGAGTACATTATGAACATCTGTAAGAACAAGAATACATTTTGAATAACACATTGTGTACACATATAAAAACAAGAGTGGGTACGTCCTAAATATATATATTACAACAACAATGAGTACTTTTTGAATATCTATGTATCCGCATTTTTCTGTGAATGTCTGTCTTAGCGGTTCAGTGCTCCCATGCAGCTTAATGTGAATGTCCGTCTCAGTGGTTCAGTGCTCCCATACAACTTTCTGTGAATGTCTGTCTCAGTGGTACACTGCTCCCATACCTACCTCAACTAAAGTTTGGAGCTAATAATATTTAGGCTAGTTTTGACTTTCCCACCTTTTTCCCTCTTTCCCTTGTCAACAACGTGTCAATAATTCAGGAAACCCCCCCCCTCACAACCGGTATATTTATGTCAAAAATAGTTTACCCATCTCTCTCCCCACCTCACCAATTTTTTGCAGTATATGTGCGAAAAATAGACAAAATTAAAACACAACGCAATGTGTTTTTAATTTCAAACAATTTAATGGGTGAATAAGGAACCGTTTTGTTGAAGTCATCTTTTGTCAACTACCCCACACCCCTCCCTCCCATCTCCCTTGTAAACAACTAAATAACTGTTTCAGACCATCTCACACCCTATAATAGTTGGCGTGACTTATGAACTTCCCCTTTTAGCATTGTTTCCTGTGTGTATATTCACAGAAAGATATTGGTTGGCACACGGTGTCCCTGATTTATGAGGATGGAACATTACTGTTCAGAGTCGACAATCAGCCATGCATCATATCTCAAGACTTCTCAGGTAAGGACAAGTTTATCTATACATTCACGAACATCTAGAAATACTAGCAGGACAGCTGCGGCTTCATAATAAGGGGCGATTGTCAATAAACAATGCAATATTACAGTCAGTATTTTCGATTTTGAACGAATTCTCAGAAGTATAACTAGTAAAGAAATTCTTCTGTAAGATAGTCTTGCGCGCAAATCTGACGATGCGTCACTTGTCTAGGCAAATTTGACTTTTCGTCCGTTTTATTGGCTGGCGATACTACGTATACGAAAATCCACAAATGATCTATCAGCCAATATGAGTGACGTTGTCGAAAATCAAGAGAGAAACTTTTAACAAGACAAAAGTCTTATTAACAAGACAAGATACACAGAGTTGTGGAGAAACATGATCACCTATGCCACTCGACATGGCACTTCATTGATTTATTGTGTAAGATTAGCCACATGCTTCTAGATGTATAGACGGATGTAGACATGGCCGTCTAAAGTATAAGACATATTGAAAATTGGAAATCAAGCATTCTTTTTTGACTCATTTAACTATTCCTATTATTTTCATTGGCCGCTATACTAATACTTTTTTATAATTTGTGTGACAGTCAATGACAATCTACGGCATAGTCATCAAGAAGGATTGATTTCTCATTAACCAATTGTCCTCATACTGCTGACGGCCATGACTGGACACAAGCATAACATACAGTGTTACTTTTTAAAGAAAACGGGATTTCACGCTTAGTTATTACCAAGTCACACAGCGTCACTTGTTTTGGCTGACTCCACTTAGTTATTACACAGTAACACGGCGTCACTTGTTTTGGCTGATTCAACTTATCATTTGCAACTTTGCATATGCGTGTGTCAATGGAACACTATCAATGTAGACCGAATTCGAGTGCTGGGATGTAATATCAAACCAATTCTTTTTTTATGGATGTGAAGCATGGTCTGTAAATAAAACAAAAAAGCGAATTAGAGGCTACAGAGATGTGGTTTCTGAGAAGAATGATGAAATTACCATGGGCAGCTAAGAAAACTAATGCAAATGTTCTCATTGGTGCTGGCGTAAAAAGAAATATTATAGGAAATATGTGTGACGCTTGCTAACGCTGGCAGACGAAATGAACAGTAATAACACCGGAAACATGACACGGAGCTTTTCTCAATTTAGTAAGTCTGCTATTGACGAAAGTCATGACTATCTGCGGGGGTCTAGAGTTTAGGAATTACAACTTCAAGTTCCAAGAGACTTTTAAAAAAGCTTCTACGCCCAAAAGCACGAGAAACACTCAATCCGGCTCGTCGCCCCAAAAAAAAAAAGATTTCCTACCACTGGTACATAACCAGTGCTAATTTGTCTGTACCTACAACTATTTACGATTAACTTCAAGTATTGCTACACATAAACAACATCCATCTCGCAAAGAAAATAGACAATCAACAAGTTTAGTAACACAATCATTTAACAAAGTTTGTCATAAGAATAAATGTTTGTGTTTGCACTAGTATATAAATAATAAATCAGTGAGTAAACCCTTACAGAAAATCGGGAGCACGGATAGAATACCCTAAGGTAGACGATGCTGAATTAAACCATCTTCTGCAGTTCTGCTTGTTTTCAAGCATATTGGCATTACCTTTTTCTTTGGAACTAATCAACAGATCCAAGAGTGGGTTAGTGGAACTAATCAACGGATCCAAGAGTGGGTTAGTGGAACTAATCAACGGATCCAAGAGTGGGTTAGTGGAACTAATCAACGGATCCAAGAGGGGGTTATTGGAAATGGACACGGCACTACCTCTATAAAACCTGCCCAGGCAAGCAGTCATTTGTGAAACATAGTGACTAGACGTTTCGGCAAATGAAACTAGCTTACTTCATAGCAGTCTTTAAAGACACAAAAGGCCATCATCGGTATATAAAAACGAAACGTTCAGTTCTCATTGAATGAAGAAAGAAATGCTAGATTAAGATCTCACTACACAGAAATGTCATCTAATTTCTCATGTTCCAACAAAACTGCTGAACGCTTGTTTATTCTTTTATTGGCAACTTTTTTCAACTTAAGGAAAATCTTGTACAGGCACTCTTTAATAATTTCTAATTTACTGTTTTAGATAGCTAAATCGACTTCAGAAACCCTGCACTTTTTCAAAATGACATTGATCTTGCTAAAAGTAGATGAACTCAGCAGCATTCGAATATCGATATCAGCAACTACAAGACACATTATCTAGTAATCGATTTCGACAGCAACAACTACAAGGTACATTATCTAGTAATTGTTGGAAGCTGTATGGTGGTTGGTTTGACGAGCCCCTCTAGTGAAACCTTCTACAAGCTGCGATCCTTTGAATGTACATCTTCTTTGTTACTAATCATTATTTGACTAAAAGATTGCTATTTGATATATTTAACACATAAAATCTGTCATGTATAATTGTTTTCTATAGGTCCAGTTCAGAAAACAAAGTGTCCGTTGACAATAGGTTCTGACCCACTTGTAAGAGAATCTGCGTTTCAAGGATACATTGATAACGTGAGTACTGAGTTATGATGACCAGACTATTGTCCAGTTATATTTCAAATATTAATTACAGATATTTGTGATTACATTTTAAGAAGAATACTTAACATTAGATAGCAAGTCAAGATAAGAAATCAAGATATATATGTAGAAATCAAGATAAAAAATGAAGATATATATAGTAATCAAGATAAGAAATGAATATATATGAAAACAACAAGCTAAGAAATGAAGATATATGAAGTATGTAGACATCGAGATAGAATACCAAGGTAGAAATGAAGTGGTTAAAAAAACGAAGAGATTAAGACTTGGTTGACATCCAGACTGAAAACTAAACATCAGGTGGCAGGACAAGATTGAACTTCAGGAGATATGGATTAGAACAGCCCATATTCTATTGGATACTCCCGAAATTAGGGAGTTGGTAACATATCCTATTCCCCAAGATTAGGGAGTTGGTAACATATCCTATTCCGTGGATGTAGCATTCAATATACCTCATGTGTCGCAGAATTTTCTAAGCCATATAAATACGTCAAGTGGCTGGCATTTGCTTTCTAAGCGATCCCACGGATGCACAGTTGCCTGCCACGGGGTTTAAATATAGCACCCCATCGGCCCAAAACGGGTTCTGTACCCCTGCATCACATAGTCGGATATATAAAGAAGATAAAACGAAAATACACAGGTCATTAATCAAATAAGTGTCATGACCAGGCTCGTAGGCCATCATGCTTCTCCACAACTCTCTGTCTCTTGTGTAGGTAATAAGTTCAGTTTATGATTTATTTTGTGCCGCAGTTAAAAAAAACACAGAATAGAAGATATAAACTACTTATATACACCTTACTGAACACAGAATATAAGCCACGAGTTTCCAACCCCTCCGTCGCGAGACTTTTTGGGGTGGAGATTTGGATCAAGGATTATTAAATTGTCGGTTGAAATAGTAAACTAAAACAATACTAATTTTGAAGCAGTTTTCATTTGTAATCAGCTTCTTTAAGTTTGAATTAGGGCCTATAGGTATATCATTTTTAAATATCTAACACAATTCACAGAAAAAATAGGAAGGTAAATATTTTGTGTTTTCAGTGGACACACTGAAGTGTCCTGTAGTCAGTCACATGCATCATAGCGTGGACCAAATGTACTTACATAAGCTTTTTTTTTAAAAAAAAATTGTTAACGAATTACAGTTTCAATCTCGCATTAAACTCTTTTTCTCCGTGGGTTTCCTATCCTGCCATAATGTATTTACTTACGTCGAACCGTGAAAATTGATATTTTAGCGGCGATATTCTTGGCAGAAGGGTCTACTAAACTTGCAATCTATAAGTAAGGCAATCTATGGCAGGACACCCAAACAGGTAGCAGGTGATTCATGTAGTGTAGATTGCCACTCTCTAGCCTAGTAAAACAATTTATATATGGCTGTACATCCAAACAGTTAACAGCCCCAGTCCGCCGACGTCAGAACGGCACCATCCCTTTACCGTGGAGTATTCAGGTGCACACGCTTACCCTCCTAACAGAGGAACACAGGAAAAGGGAAAGAAATGTGAATTATATTGTACTAAAACATATATTTTGGATATTTTGTTTTAATTTTACCCCATTAAAAAAACCGTTCATTTTAATATGTATCGGTGTTGAGGTTGATTTTACTTCCATAAAATGGGGTCGAAACTCGAAAAAGGCTGATAATATTATTGATATAAACAGGGTAATGTATGAAATAAGTGAACTATAAATTTCTATACAAAAACTAAAGAAGTAGAGAAGGGAAAGTAAAACGAGCGAGAGATAGTGAACTCAACCAGATTTTATATGCAGGAAAATACAAGGAAATTATAGAGGAAAACCGTACAGCAACAAAATTAATGGATAGCTGATTCTCAAGTCTATACAGAATTAGGTCATCCATGGAGCTGGATTGATTATACCGAATTAGATCATCCATGGAGCACGATTTAATGGAAGTTTCCTGAATATTCCAGGCACCAGGATGATATGTGTCTTTGAGAGTATGACAGCATGAACTCCGAGTCTGTGATTAGTATCATTTAAATTGTCCAAACAATGGTCAAGAATTGAAGAATGTAACGTACACATTAGTATAGATCTCAGGTGTGCAAACTTTTCAGGTGGGCTGGCCGGATCGAGTATTTCTCGCCTGTTGTATGAGACATAATGCTTTGTTTTGGGTAATTGCTCTGAGCTTTAAGTAGCTATTTCTTAATTCTATAGCCAGTGAATAAAGAACGTTTATATCAACCTTGCGGCCTGAAAAAAAATGTCTTGCTGTGGGCCGATGTAGATCTGTGTGCCGTACTTTGCCTGTCACTGATGTAGTTAGATAAGCAGGAGATGAACTTGTTCACATTTTGCCTGTCACTGATGTAGTTAGATAAGCAGGAGATGAACTTGTTCACATTTTGCCTGTCACTTATGTAGTTAGATAAGCAGGAGATGAACTTGTTCACATTTTATTATCAGATACTGATTGCCCGCTACTGCAGAAGATTTGTTGATGCAGTCCAAGCTGAACCAGAAATTCAAGGAAGCAGTCACAAGTCTGTGGAATCCTCTGCAGTTCTGAAAAACATCGGTACCAAACTGATCAAGCAGAGCTTAGATAAAGTCAATTTTCTTCACAAAACAGAAGAAAATAAACGTGTGCATATCCCTAAAAGTAGCAAATATATGTCCGAGATTTATAGTACTACCAAAACTGAGTCAGTGGATACAAGACAACCGCCAATAACTAATTCTGAGGAACATACACCATTCAGCGAAGTTATTCAAAGCTCTAACCGGCAAAGAAATACTATTGAGTACACAAACAGTTTTGGTAAAACAAGAGGATCGAGTAATGGCGAAAGTGACAGAACTAAAGACCATAGTTTGACTGATGAAAATGATGACAGATCTGTTTCGTATGACAGTGATTTAGAGAATCTGCTGGAAACGATCAGACTGATCAAAGATTCTTCTATGAAGTCAGAAGCTGATGAACAAGATTTTGAGAATTATCGGAAAGTTGTTAGACATTTCACAGACTCTGCTTCATCAGACAACATGGATCGATCTGAAAGTGAAGCTAGAAATACATTTAGTAATTCTCAAGCAAATGGTAAATATAACCAGAGAAGCTCGAACATAGAAATGACATACGAAAAGGAAAGTTTGGACAATATTAACTTTCAAAACAAGCCTAAGCCTAGAGACAATTATTTGACTAATAAAGAAAAGAAAAACACCGGTTGGAATCAACTAAATAAACATGAAACTGTTAAAGGTAGAAATAATGAGATGACATATCAGACAATTGAGAACACAAATGTCGAAGATAAGGAAGAGATACAAGGAAAAGGAAACAGTTTGGAAAAGTCTCTCAATTCTGAAGAATCCAGTAAATTTATTGAAAATAGACAAAATAAAATAAAAATATTCGATGACAATGCATATGAAAAAGCAGGACGAACAAATAGTAAAATAAATAGTGATAAACATTCGAAAAAATCAAGAGCGTATCAAAATAGCGGGAAAAAGAAAAATAAAAGGAAGAAAAAGAAATATATAGAAGTTCCCACAAACATGGATACATCAAAACAATACAGACGAGACAGTACTTTAGACAAAAGTCAACGTCACAGAAGTGCAACAGTGCCATTAACAAAACAAACAAATAAAATAAACAATAAACACGTGTATCCAGAAAAGCCTCTCTGGTACGATAATGGAAATAGTACACAGCAAAAAAGACATCGTTTAACCGGAATAAATCTGTCCCAAGGCAGTGTTTTTATAATGGACAGGACAATCAGCAGAAAACACAAAACACGTGAACCGAATGCAATTTTTGTCAAAGGCAGACGAAGAGCTGGGAGCAATAAGAACAACTGGTACGATAGAGTTAACACAACAAGTAAAGTTGAGGAGCCCTTAAATTCAGAAAAACCTAATAGTGAAGCTAAACACGAAATAAAACGATTTAATGAAGACAGGGTCCAAGAAACTAGAAATAATAACACTTATGTTGATATCGGAAGTAAAGCCAAAACTATACGCCTGGAATCGGATTACGTTCTAAAGAAAATGTCAAATAATCGGGCGGTTTTTGGTGACAGTCAGAAAAATAAGGTAGTCAAAGATCAATCAAATAACGATCGGAATAAGCATTACAACGATGAAGTGGTCACGGACCAGTCAAGTCTAGATCGACGGAAAGACGACAATGATAGAGTGGGAATACATCGATCAAGTAAAGGTAGACCTAATGAAGACAATGACAAAGCACTCATAGACACATCAAGTTTAGATCGCCATAGCCATTATAATGATAGAGCGGTCACAGCTAAATCAATTGTAGATCGACAAAATAGAGACAGAGGGGACGCAGATCATTCACGTCAAGATCGAAAAAATAATGCCAATACTGAAGTGATCACAGATCACTCAAAATTAGGTAGACATAATCAAGACAGTGAGAAAGTGGGCACAGGTAAGTCTAGCCTAGGTCGTCATAACTACGACACTGATATTTCCGTCACAGATCAATCAAGCCTAGATCAACACGATTATTACACTGATAGAGTGCCTACAGAGCGGTCACGACAAGATCAACACGATTATTACACTAATAGAGTGCCCAAAGATCGGACAAGTCTAAATCCACAAGATTATCAAACTGATCGAGTGCCTACAGAGCGGTCAAGTCTAGACCGACACACTGATAGAGCGCCTGTTAAGAAGTCAAGTCTCGATCCACAAGATTATCACACTGACAGAGCGCCTGTTGAGCATTCAAGTCTGGATCCACAAGATTATCACACTGACAGAGCGCCTGTTAAGAAGTCACGTCTCGATCAACAAGATTATCACACTGACAGAGCGCCTGTTGAGAAGTCAAGTCTGGATCCACAAGATTATCACACTGACAGAGCGCCTATTGAGAAGTCAAGTCTGGATCCACAAGATTATCACACTGACAGAGCGCCTATTGAGAAGTCAAGTCTCGATCCAAATAACTATAACAATGATATGGCGGTAACAGATCAGCAAACCATAGATCAATACGACACTGAAAGACAAGTGACAGAAAACACACGTTTAGATCGACAAAAACATGACAATGATATTGTTATGACCGACCAGTCAATTCTGCGTGAAAAGAACTATGATAAAATGAGTGTACACACAGGCCAATCAAGTCTACAGGGTGATAACAGTGACAGATCAACTATAGAGGAACAAATAATAGATCGACATAAGCATGTCAATGATAAGGAGGTAACTCGTGAGTCACGTATAGTTAGAGATAGCTATGACAACGATAATATAGCCACAGACCAGTCTAGTCTCGGTCGGCGTAGCTATGACAACGATAATATAGCCACAGACCAGTCTAGTCTCGGTCGACGTAGCTATGACAACGATAATATAGCCACAGACAAGTCTAGTCTCGGTCGACGTAGCTATGACAACGATAATATAGCCACAGACCAGTCTAGTCTCGGTCGACGTAGCTATGACAACGATAATATAGCAACAGACCAGTCTAGTCTCGGTCGACGTAGCTATGGCAACGATAATGCAGTCACAGTCCAGCCTAGTCTAGATAGTCATAACTATGACAACGATGAGGTAGAAGCAGACCAGTCTAGTCTAAATCGACATAACTATGACAATGATAAGCCAATCACAGACCAGTCTAGTCCAAGCGGACATAACTACGGCAAATATAAGTTAGCCAGACACGAATCTAATCTAGGTACACGTAGCTACGGCAATGATAAGGCACGCACCGACCAGTCTAGCCTTCATCGACAGATGAGTACAAATCCACCAAATGGTCATAGAAAGAAATTGCCTCACAAGATTGTAGAAACAAATTTAGAAAATACTGCACATGTGTTTGAAAAACAAACACACAGAAATAGTTCCAGTTACAGCAAGTTTGAAGATTACGAAGATGAGTACAGAAAATCTACTGTTGACATGGATGATAAACCGAACATAGAATCAAGTTTATATGATTCTCCAGACAAACATACGAATAGTGCCCAGGATACTCCAGACAAACATACGAATAGTGCCCAGGATACTCCAGACAAACATACGAATAGCGACCAGGATACTCCAGACAAACATACGAATAGTGCCCAGGATACTCCAGACAAACATACGAATAGTGCACAGGATACTCCAGACAAACATACGAATAATGCCCAGGATACACCGTCGATATCCAAACATAATATCCAGGATACATCATTGATATCAAAGCAAATAAATAAAGGTCGAGGTTTGCCACAGAAAATCATCCGAGGGACGCAACAAAATCGTGAGTTCGATGAAAATCAAAGACATATTGACAGCACCCAAGAGGGACACCTGAGTGAACATATTAATGACAATTTGCGCCGACCACATAGGTCTTTTAGTAGAATTCAAATTAAAAATGAATTAAGTACAACAATCAAAAATAAAAATATTTTAGGTGAATCTCGGGGCTCTGAACATGAGAATATACGAGATGAATCTCGGGGCTCTGAGCATGAGAATATACGAGATGAATCTCGGGGCTCTGAACATGAGAATAGTCGAGATGAATCTCGGGGCTCTGAACATGATAATATACGAGATGAATCTCGGGGCTCTGAACATGATAATATACGAGATGAATCTCGGGGCTCTGAACATGATAATATACGAGATGAATCTCGGGGCTCTGAACATGATAATATACGAGATGAATCTCGGGGCTCTGAACATGAGATTAAGGAAAACTCAGATATGACTAGCATTCATCCAAATTATGAAATAGTCAAAAATGTGGTAGACAATGTTCTAGACGTTTCTCTGACGTCTCAACAAACAAATCTTCGTTCATCGCAACAGTACATTACAACAACTCAGCGAGTTGCTGAAGAAGAACACACAAGAAAGGTTACAGAAAAACACAAAGATGGTTGGTACGACCTGGATCACGTGTACAATCCTTACAACGGAAATGAATATAAAGAATCTGACACAGGTCATGTGTCTAAGGGCCCTCTCAACATGGCAGTCGATGTGACCAAGAGCCGAAGTCTTAAGTCAAACGTTTGGTCACCTGATGATCACATCACGTCGACAGATTCGGACACACAAGTACATGATTAGTTGTATCGAATGATGCTCTATAATATGACAATATTTATAATGGACACAACTAAAATCTTTAATTTTCTACATTCACCAGGCACATGAAATATTTATACATAACATATTTGTGACAAATGTGTATACGTAACGTTCAGAGCTGCTTACAAGCAGCGTGATGTGGGCATGAACAAACATTAGAATAATTTCATACAAATAAAGTGTATTATAATATGTAATTTTGATCAGGCTAAAAATCATCCAATGCCATAAAATAACTGTCTGCACTCCATAACAGCTCTTCAGAAAGATTCTAGTTCGGTTGAAAGTCAGTCCCCCAAAGTTGTACGAGCTGCGATCTATAACAAAAGCTTCAGAAATAATCTGGCTAAATTGAAAATCCTCAAAGACTAAAATGTAAATGGGCTGCACCCCACAACAAATCCTCTAGAATGATTCTATATATAAAACGGAATGAGTACAAGACTATTACTGAAATAATAAACATGTAGACGCAACGAACTGTTTCATTAACCTGTAGAAAGTGTAGTGGATTTGTGTAAGAAATATCACAAGCAGCCAAGGGGGTCGCAAGGCAATCCTTTTTCTAACATCTTCCATACAGTCTAGTTTCGACTTTCTAAAAACTATTTGACAAGGATCAGTTACTGGTGCCAGAAAAATACGAGAGAAACAGAGAAGCTTGGATTAACAACAGCAAAGAACAGTTCCGGCATGGTCTTTCTACACTCTTCCGTATGGCTGAGGACGGATGCTGTTTGAAGGGCTTGTGATGCTGATGTTTGCAACGTGGCACATCTATCACCAAGACAATGAATCAACCTTTCATTTATTTGTATTCGACTTTGATACGTGGATCTAGTTTCTTTTTAAATTTTTTAGATCAAAGAAATAATATTTTACTGTATTTGTTTTCTATACTGTTATTGAATGTGTAATATTTTAGTGTATCATTACTGTGGAATAGTGCAACCAGGCATACCATATATAAATATTAAACTTGTTTAGGCTTACAGAATAAACTATGTGGAATAGTTCAGTTAACATGATTTTGTTTTTGTTTTGTATGTCATAATTTGTTGTTGTATTCCATTTGTTGGTTTGATAGAGCTTACAGTGAGCTGGCCACCTTGCAAACCCAACTACTTGAATTAGCTCATGGTTCGAAAAAGAGATCGTCCACGTTGTACTGGCAGCGCAGTATGGATTTAATTGTTACGTCTAATAATTAAACAGGAGCACAACAGTCTAATATAAATGCCCTGTACATTTAGCAGAGCCCTTTTACAACATGAAATTATTCACTGTCCAATTTCCGTGAGTGAACAAGTTGTAGTTGGGAGAACGGAATATATTGTTCTAGGTATACAACTGGATTGTATACTTATTTTTTGTTGTGCCTACGCTCTCTTCACTGCACCATATCGCCAGATCGTCTGCATACATTGCAACATTTACTTTAGAATATTAGTTTAACTTTAAATAGACATCACGGCTATAAAGCCAGAGGCACACCATGTAAAAGATGGACCACAGAAATCAAAGAAGCTACAGGAACAAGCTTACAAACAGCACACTAGAAGGACTTCTCAAGTGAACTCTTCTGCTCCTGGCGCCACAATGCAAGTAAAGGTCACAGCGTTTAGAGAGACAGACAGACAGGATAGGACGACAGACGGACGGATGGATGAATGGATAGATTCTTGATTAGAAACTGGCCTGACAGCACCTGGGGAATTCCCATAAGTGATCCGCCCTCTGTTCTAGCAGCCATTCGACTAGATATTGTTTCGAGTCAAATGCCGCCGAAACAGACGTCGATATCAGGGTACAACTCTGTCCCTTGCGACAGGTTTCATGATAGATTCATGGATAGATTCATGACTAAAACTATAGTGGACACAGGATATCGAAGACCTTCTTAACATGACAATAAACTGGACAACTTGCACAGAACCGAGATGCTTACAGAGTCGCAGTAAGGGTAGCGTTCTTTAAAGGAATACTAGAATATATACAATGGAATATTATGGTCAAAATGTATCAAAAATCAGAGACTGAAATAGTTCTATCACAAAATGTATCACACAGCAAAGGTTGAAATGGTTCTACCATAGAATGAGAATGAAGCTACAATAGCCGGCAATAAGATCATATAGTTTGAGAATAGACACGCAAGAGGCCAGAAAAGACCAAGAAGAAGGTACATTAAAAGAAGAAGGTACATTAAAAGAAGAAGGTACATTAAAAGAACCACCCACATCCTGAGACCTCAAATATCTGCTTATCAAGCACACAAACTGACATAGTCCGTAAACCGATCGTCATTCATTCCTTCGTCCTTCGACGTATAAAAGTAAAAGTAGAGAAATACGAGAGAAATAAAAATTGTTCATTAAAACAGTAAATTGTACAGCAAAACAGTAAACAAAAAAAGAATATGAAATTCAGCTATAAAAAAAATAACATTACTTAACAGTTTAAAAATTGCATCAGTACATGGACTATATTGTTATTGCTGGTCCATCACAAGTGATTTGTTAAACTCACTTTTGGAAATTAGTTAAATGAGCCAAACGCAGGCTGCAAATGCCCGGATTGATCTGGTAAAAGCCTCGGGACTAAAGTTCGTTCCATAATTTATATTAATCATTTGTTCTCCATTTTCACGAAAACTACCTGTCGCATAAACTGTGTTTAATCTAAGGATTAAGTGGGTCGTAAAACATCCCCACATTACTCCGCGACAACAGGTAATTTTTAAAAATCAGGATGACATATAAAAACAATAGTATTTAAAACATTAAAAAACAATTTAAAACATTATTTAAACAACATATTAAAAACATTTAAAAACGAAATTTAAAAACAATATTATTGGGCACTTAACAATCGATTGTGTTCTGCGTCCTGCAACCAATCACAAGCTCCGACCTACTTCATTCTTAGAGTGAACGGAGTTTAGCAACCATATTTCGCAGTTAGTCTTATACACATTACAATCCTAGGAATTCATATTTTACAAATGGATAGATAGATTATAAAATGCACACAATGTTTCTAACTATATAGTATTGCATTAGCAGCAAAAAATGGCATTTAATTTTACATTTTACCATAATACACAAAATTGTGGGTGCACAACGGTATCATAACTTCATATAATAACAGGAAATGTGAGACAGTTGTGAGATAATTACTTCCAGAGTTTTTTAAAAATACGGCCGTTATTTCCGCAGCCCATAGAAAGTCTCCGTGAACTTCTTCACAGGAAAAAATGTTGTTTTACTTCCAGAGTGTATGTAAAGCAGTTTGTATCTTTGATGATCAAATATGTTTTTCTTGTGAAATCGGTGCTGAAGAGGAATATGTGTATTCGATCATTCCATAAATAAAGGTTACTGCAAACAAATCGTTGTGAAAAAGCTAAAATAATGAACTACCAGTTGAGTTTATTATTACAAATCCGTGATATTGTTAGAAATTTGGTCGATTTGAGAACAATAAAGATTGGCTATTTTATTCTGATTCTGAAGACCCGAAAAGATAGACTTCTGCTAACGGCTGAATAAAATGTAAACCATCTGGTTGTCAATATGTCTCTTCCTCTTGAAGCGCATGCTCTTCACATTTTCTCCAGTACTCAATATCTATTTGTGCGAGGGCGTCACGTGTTATGTTTGTTACGTCACAAAGTTAGAAAATCTTGTTTAGTGCTGAATCTTGACCTTTAACTGCGCCCACACAAGTTCAATAAGATTGAGATATGAATGGTAAGGTATGACCAAAGAGAAGTATGAACATGTTCAGCGATGATTTTTTTAATTATAATAAGTCGTCGCCTTCTTTGTCAGTCTCACAAGTTCTAACAACTCTGGTTTAGGAGGCATTGTCCATAATACTACATGACGGCCTATCCAGTGCTGGTAGAAGTGAATTCACTAACCAATTCCTGAAAATAATTCCATTCATTTCGGCGTGGTAGTCTCTACCATCTGTAAATAACGCTTGGAATATATGTACTGCCCCACTGACAAGACCATTTGCGTTACTGTCTGCATGATATTTCCGACCATACTGTCGTTCATGATTTACATAATTGCAGTCCTGTTTTATCCAAAGGTTAAATGACATTTTTATTTAAACCGAAAATATGATGTGTTCTCTTTTTAGGACCTTGTTTGTCATAATATAAACGACCTCTTCTAGCTTCTCTGCAAAGTAACTGTACAATTGTGCAGTCACATTTTACAGTAGTGAATTTTCACTTCAAACTCATATTGTAATAAAACTCCTAACTACATATATAAATTGACTAAGTCAAATAAGATACTACAATAAAAATCACGTCGAATATGCGATACGCCTCTGAGTAAACTGGAGTTTAACTATTATTTTAACATTAAACAATTACATCATCGAACAAAAAATGCAACAAACTGACACCCTAACAATCTTTATTCTATAGGAATACCAACAGTATTTCTGTGCTTTTTATTGGTGACAATCTCGAAAACACACCACAGTGTCCAATGAAAAGCACGAAGGTATTCATGTCAAATAAATTCACCAACTCTCTCAATAACAATGAAACCTCTAAATCAGGGGTCGGGAACCTTTTTGTCTGAGAGAGCCATGGACACCACATATTTTAAAAAGTAATTCTGTGAGGGCCATATATTATGTTTAAAACTAAAAATTCGAGTAAATGTCTGCATTTTGTGTAATTTCAACACTAAAAGTGCAATAATTATGTCTCTGAATTCTTTTTAATAACATTGTTATGCTGTTGCTAATCAATAATGAGTATATCTTACCATTGATGCGACTTCTGATGCTGAGCTGCAATAGACTTTAGCTCATTTGTAGAATGAAATATTGATATGCAATTAATATATAGATCAAAGGAGTCTAGAGAAACATTTTTTTATAATCGAACATTTGTCTTCGAGCCAGATCAATAGAGCCACATCTGGCTCGCAAGCCATGGGTTCCCGACCCCTGCTCTAAATAAACGACAAAGGACGACACAATTTGCACTTATAACTACCGTGATTTCCATATGACAGCGATTCGACTTGATTTACAACACGCAAAGCGAAAATATATTTGCATTTTACAGCAGTATAATTCAATCACTGATTACTTCTTTTATTTTATCGTGTTTTTAATTGGCCCAGTATATTTATACTTTGCGTCACAACTAATAAACAGCCGGAAATTGTTTTTTCTTAAACAAACTTATTTCTCCTCATCAACTGGGACTGTTGACAGACTAGGCTGCACTGTAAAAAAATGGCACGTTATGTAGATTGACAAAACCGTTATAAATGTGTAATTTATAGAGAAAATGTTTTATCTAATTACATTTTTTTAAGGGCAAAAAAAAAAAATGGTGTCATTGGATCGTGGAGAATTTCAAGTTGGATTGAAAAGATCTTTTTGATCTAATAATTAGCTTTGGAGAAAAATAATTCCACCTAAGTAACATGAATTAAATAACGAACTATAGTATGATTACTTGCGATGGTGTTTGATCTTCCGGTGTCTCTCTAGCTAGTCTCCGCTGTTGATCTGCTGCATTTCTCCTTTTTTTAAATAAGATTTTGTGTCGTTTTTTAAAGTAGAAGGTCATGAAGCTGTTTCAAGCTGCGTCTTCTCCTGTGTCATGTTTTATGTTCAAGTATTTCAGTGAGATCTTAACCAGTCCTCGTAACACTTCTTTTTTCCACCTCGAGAGCGCATGCCCTTCTGAATTTCACCACTGTGTAGTATCTTTGTCAACCGATGATCTGGCATACGTACCATTGGAAATGCTCAACGAAATTGGCGGCAATGGTATCAGTGCTAGGGATACTAGACTTCAAGAACAGGGGTATATGGAATCTTTGTCTTGCCATCTTGATTCTCATCACCTTTCTGAGGCAAGTTATGTGGAAGCGATTGTCGCTACACTGATGGATCTGTTACAGGAGAATTGGAATACTTATGGACATGTCCTGTGTGTGCTGTTGTTGAGGGGGGGGGGGGGGGGTAGGAATACTTATGGACATGTCCTGTGTGTGCTGTTGTTGAGGGGGGGGGTCGGAATACTTATGGACATGTCCTGTGTGTGCTGTTGTTGAGGGGGGGGGGTCGGAATACTTATGAACATGTCCTGTGTGTGCTGTTGTTGAGGGGGGGGGGTCGGAATACTTATGAACATGTCCTGTGTGTGCTGTTGTTGAGGGGGGGGGGGGTCGGAATACTTATGGACATGTCCTGTGTGTGCTGTTGTTGAGGGGGGGGGTCGGAATACTTATGAACATGTCCTGTGTGTGCTGTTGTTGAGGGGGGGGGTCGGAATACTTATGAACATGTCCTGTGTGTGCTGTTGTTGAGGGGGGGGGTCGGAATACTTATGAACATGTCCTGTGTGTGCTGTTGTTGAGGGGGGGGGGTCGGAATACTTATGAACATGTCCTGTGTGTGCTGTTGTTGAGGGGGGGGGGGTCGGAATACTTATGGACATGTCCCGTGTGTGCTGTTGTTGAGGGGGGGGGGGGGTCGGAATACTTATGAACATGTCCTGTGTGTGCTGTTGTTGAGGGGGGGGGTCGGAATACTTATGAACATGTCCTGTGTGTGCTGTTGTTGAGGGGGGGGGGTCGGAATACTTATGAACATGTCCTGTGTGTGCTGTTGTTGAGGGGGGGGGGTCGGAATACTTATGAACATGTCCTGTGTGTGCTGTTGTTGAGGGGGGTGGGGGGGTCGGAATACTTATGAACATGTCCTGTGTGTGCTGTTGTTGAGGGGGGGGGGGTCGGAATACTTATGAACATGTCCTGTGTGTGCTGTTGTTGAGGGGGGGGGTCGGAATACTTATGAACATGTCCTGTGTGTGCTGTTGTTGAGGGGGGGGGGGTCGGAATACTTATGAACATGTCCTGTGTGTGCTGTTGTTGAGGGGGGGGTCGGAATACTTATGAACATGTCCTGTGTGTGCTGTTGTTGAGGGGGGGGGGGTCGGAATACTTATGAACATGTCCTGTGTGTGCTGTTGTTGAGGGGGGGGGGTCGGAATACTTATGAACATGTCCTGTGTGTGCTGTTGTTGAGGGGGGGGGGGGGGGGGGTCGGAATACTTATGAACATGTCCTGTGTGTGCTGTTGTTGAGGGGGGGGGGTCGGAATACTTATGAACATGTCATGTGTGTGCTGTTGTTGAGGTGGGGGGTCGGAATACTTATGAACATGTCCTGTGTGTGCTGTTGTTGAGGGGGGGGTCGGAATACTTATGAACATGTCCTGTGTGTGCTGTTGTTGAGGGGGGGGGGGTCGGAATACTTATGAACATGTCCTGTGTGTGCTGTTGTTGAGGGGGGGGGGGTCGGAATACTTATGAACATGTCCTGTGTGTGCTGTTGTTGAGGGGGGGGGGGTCGGAATACTTATGAACATGTCCTGTGTGTGCTGTTGTTGAGGGGGGGGGGGGGTCGGAATACTTATGAACATGTCCTGTGTGTGCTGTTGTTGAGGGGGGGGGTCGGAATACTTATGAACATGTCCTGTGTGTGCTGTTGTTGAGGGGGGGGGGTCGGAATACTTATGAACATGTCCTGTGTGTGCTGTTGTTGAGAGGGGGGGGTCGGAATACTTATGAACATGTCCTGTGTGTGCTGTTATTGAGGGGGGGGGGTCGGAATACTTATGAACATGTCCTGTGTGTGATGTTGTTGAGGGGGGGGGGGGGGTCGGCCTGTGTGTGATGTTGTTGAGGGGGGGGGGTCGGAATACTTATGAACATGTCCTGTGTGTGATGTTGTTGAGGGGGGGGGGGTCGGCCTGTGTGTGATGTTGTTGAGGGGGGGGGGTCAGCCTGTGTGTGCTGTTGTTGAGGGGGGGGGTCGGCCTGTGTGTGCTGTTGTTGAGGGGGGGGGGTCGGAATACTTATGAACATGTCCTGTGTGTGATGTTGTTGAGGGGGGGGGGTCGGCCTGTGTGTGATGTTGTTGAGGGGGGGGTCGGCCTGTGTGTGATGTTGTTGAGGGGGGGGGGTCGGCCTGTGTGTGCTGTTGATAACCTGGACTCATAGCTAAATATTCTTCTTATACAAAATGTAAGATTTATGATGTATATTGATGTTGTATATTGATGTTGTATATTGATGTTGTATATTGATGTTGTATATTGATGTTGTATATTGATGTTGTATATTGATGTTGTATATTGATGTTGTATATTGATGTTGTATATTGATGTTGTATATTGATGTTGTATATTGATGTTGTATATTGATGTTGTATATTGATGTTGTATATTGATGTTGTATATTGATGTTGTATATTGATGTTGTATATTTATGTTGTATATTGATGTTGTATATTTATGTTGTATATTTATGTTGTATATTTATGTTGTATATTGATGTTGTATATTGATGTTGTATATTGATGTTGTATATTGATGTTGTATATTTATGTTGTATATTTATGTTGTATATTTATGTTGTATATTGATGTTGTATATTGATGTTGTATATTTATGTTGTATTTATATTATGTTGTATATTGATGTTGTATATTGATGTTGTATATTGATGTTGTATTTATATTATGTTGTATATTGATGTTGTATTTATATTATGTTGTATATTGATGTTGTATTTATATTATGTTGTATATTGATATTGTATATTGATGTTGTATTTATATTATGTTGTACATTTATGCTGTATATTTGTGTTGTACAATGGGACTTTTTTCTTTAATTTGTGGAGTGTCTTGAAGTAAGTTCAAAATATGCACATTATGTTTCATGTCGCCACAACAGCTTTGCCAAAGTTTGAGCCAGAGAACAACTCCAGGAAGGCCTTTGGCATATTTTCAAATCCCTGAGTTATGTGCTCCTTTGATTTCATCTTTCCCTGCAAAATAGAAGTACCTTCGGTCATTCCAAATATAATATAATATAATCAATTAACATCGAGTAATTATAGAAACATATGCCAATGCAGATGATAGGATTGAAGGATTGTACAAAGTTATTGGCACATGGGACATCCAGCCTGCAAAAATGACTCGTGGGGCTGTCCATAACTAACGTCAACAATTGTGTACCACTTTCCACTTGTCAATATCTGTCACAAACTCAACCCCTCCCCCACACCCCCTTTCTCCCTGAAGAAGACGAAGAAGACGAAAAAAATGGTTCAAAACCTGCCTGCTACCATCTGATCATTCCAAATATACGAATACACAAGCACAAAAAAACGTCATAAAATCGCATATCATAGAATGTCTTAGGCATTATATGCTACTGCAACATCTCAAGTTAGAAGAAATATGGAAACCAATGATTTATATCATGGTCATGATCACACAAAAATACATGTTCAGAATACAGTAGAAGGACTTGAAATGTGCTGTCTCCAGAGATGACGTTATTATGTCTCCTGAGATGACGTTATTATGTCTCCAGAGATGAAACGTTATTATGTCTCCAGACATGAACGTTATTATGTCTCCAGAGATGAAACGTTATTATGTCTCCAGAGATGACGTTATTATGTCTCCAGAGATGAACGTTATTATGGACTACAAAGAATATTAGTCAACCAACAGAGAACTGCAACATGAGTGGTCGTGGAATTGCTGATATACTCAGGGAGAGATTGGAGCACCTATGGATGTGTCCTGTGTGCAGGGATGATGTGTCCTATGTGCAGGTGATGATGTGTCCTGTGTGCAGTAATGTGTCCTGTGTGCAGTCATGATGTGTGCTGTGTGAAGTCATTATGTGTCCTATGTGCAGTCATGATGTGTACTGTGTGCAGTCATGATGTGTCCTGTGTTCAGTCATGATGTGTCCTGTGTGATGTCATTATGTGTACTGTATGCAGGCATGTGTCCTGTGTGCAGTGATGATGTGTCCTGTGTGCAATCATGATGTGTCCTGTGTGCAGTCATGTGTCCTGTGTGCAGTGATGATGTGTCCTGTGTGCAGTCATGATGTGTCCTGTGTGAAGTCATTATGTGTCCTATGTGCAGTCATGATGTGTACTGTGTGCAGTCATGATGTGTCCTGTGTGATGTCATTATGTGTACTGTATGCAGGCATGTGTCCTATGTGCAGTCATGATGTGTACTGTGTGCAGTGATGTGTACTGTGTGCAGTGATGATGTGTACTGTGTGCAGTGATGTGTACTGTGTGCAGTGATGATGTGTACTGTGTGCAGTGATGTGTACTGTGTGCAGTGATGATGTGTACTGTGTGCAGTGATGATGTGTACTGTGTGCAGTGATGATGTGTACTGTGTGCAGTGATGATGTGTACTGTGTGCAGTGATGATGTGTACTGTGTGCAGTGATGATGTGTACTGTGTGCAGTGATGATGTGTACTGTGTGCAGTGAGAATTATCTCTTGACTAACATACAAACAACCAACAAATGCATATATCATATTTGTTTTCAAACATAGAGATACAAAACAGAAGATGAAAATAATTGCAGTTCTAGGAATGTAAACACTAGACCTAGATGTTATGAACACCTTCAGGTAGAGTGTAGAATTTGATTATGAACACCTTCAGGTAGAGTGTAGAATATGAACACCTCCAGGTAGAGTGTAGAATATGAACACCTTCAGGTAGAGTGTAGAATATGAACACCTTCAGATAGAGTGTAGAATATAACACCTTCAGGTAGAGTGTAAAATATGAACACCTCCAGGTAGAGTGTAGAATATGAACACCTCCAGGTAGAGTGTAGAATATGAACACCTTCAGGTAGAGTGTAGAATATGAACACCTTCAGGTAGAGTGTAGAATATGAACACCTCCAGGTAGAGTGTAGAATATGAACACCTTCAGATAGAGTGTAGAATATAACACCTCCAGATAGAGTGTAGAATATGAACACCTCCAGGTAGAGTGTAGAATATGAACACCTTCAGGTAGAGTGTACAATATGAACACCTTCAGATAGATTGTAGAATATGAACACCTTCAGGTAGAGTGTACAATATGAACACCTTCAGGTAGAGTGTAGAATTTGATTATGAACACTTTCAGTTAAAGTCAAGAATTTATTTAACCATCAGCATACATAAACTTTGACCTGTCAAAGTACAAATATTATACAAATATTATACAAATATACTATACAAATATACTATACATATATTACATATTTGTATAGATTAAAAAACATATAATCTCATTAAGTGCCGTCTCCGCAACGAATGTTAGCTGCAACAGACATCCATAATCTCCTGTATCTTGTGTTGGTGGTGCACTCTGCTAAACTGTAACCTGTCCATCTCGTGATGTTACTCTCGTACTTGTATCTCGGCTTTTTCTTGTTCTCCCACCACCCTCGTCTTTACCTCAGGCGCGGTCTTAAAAACGCTTTCATAAAGAGCTATATGTATTTAAAATAATATTAATAAAAACATTCGTACCTGTTTGAAAAGTGGGACTAATGCCTTCCTGACTCTGGGAAACTCTTTGAGGTTGCTTGGACTAAATATTGTAAAACCTTCAATTCGAAGTTGCTTCTTAATGATGTCTATATTCCAGTTTCTACCTGACGCACAGATGCAATAAGAACATAATTATAGCGGGTGTCTCCATAGTCGATGTGTACTCACATTTGTGACGACACTATGTCATATGAATTATGTCATTCAGTGTAAAGCGACTGTATAGACACCCTATACAAATACAAATTATAGGAATGTTCATACATTTATACTACTGAGGAAATCGTGATGACGTGATTAACACAACAGATATTTCCACTATTTTTCATGATCGTGAAGCTCTGATGTAACCAAACTGCAATAACGTCCGCGGTTGAAGGAATCGTGCCTCACCATAAGTTACATTTTACTTAACCAATCAATGTCAATCAATTAATTACTTCAATAAAAAGGTTTAAAAGGGGTTTAAAAGCCGTAGAAGATTGACTTCACTGTACTCGGTTTCCCATATGTACTCCGTCCCTCTCAACGAAGCGGCATGTTACGGTGATCCCAAAATTACGTCAATAATTTTCTGTCACCTTTATATCCATTCCTTTCTCACTGTTTACAAATATGTATATCCATTCCTTTCTCACTGTTTACAAATATTTAAATCCCTTTCCTCCTCCCTGTTTACAACAGTCAAGAATTCAGGTACACGCACCTCCCCCTTTTCCATTTTTGGTTGTTGAATTGCGTCTCGAATATCCGTCTCCATACACACGTACGCACGCGCACACACACGCGCACACGCGCACACATGCACACATGCACACACGCACAAACACACACACACACGCATACACACAAGCACGTACACATTGACAAGACCAAGGATAAGACAAACTCGAACTAAGTTATGTATTTCAAATATTTTCACATAACGTACGGAGATGAATGTGTTATTGTGTTCCTGCTGACACAACCAAGTAGTATGGAGTCCAGCCTTCGTTTTGTGAAGGTGTGCTTGTATTCTGCAGTGTCCTGTGTGAAGTCTAAAAATTGTGGTTTGTTGTGATCTGCTTAGCTTTAGAATAGGGTCCTGTGGAAAGTTACTGCCTGTTCTCTGACTCCATGTATGTTTGTAGTTTCTTTTGATGATGGTTTTTGCTTCAGTCAGTGATATTCTGTGCTGAACTTGTTCCTTTTTTGCACCTGCTTTTGCCAGTCTGTCAGCTCCTTCATTTCCTGCTATTCCACAGTGTGCATGGATCCACTGCAGCACAACTTTATTGTTGGCAGACAGTTGATTTAGAAGTTCTACAGTTGTTTTTGTTAGGAGATCTTTATGTTCCTTTTGGATGGTTTGGAGTACTGACCTGCAGACACACAAGAAGACTATGTTAGCTCCTTTGAGCCTCTGTTCCTCTAGAGCCTTTGATGCTTCTGAGATTGCTTGTAGCTCTGCCCTGTAATTTGTTGATAATTTGCCAGTAGCGATTGAGAGTTCTAGTTTTGGGGTGTTTGGTATGAGTATTAGTATCCCAGCTCCTCCTTTCTTTACTGCACCCTCTGATGATCCATCTGTGAAGACATGAATCCACTGTGAGGTAGAGTATTGGGTGTTTAGGTGATCAAGTGTTTTTTCCTTAAGGGCAGTACGGGTTTCCATAGATTTGCTCTCAATGCCTGGTAATTTATTTTAATAATAATAATAATAATATTGTGTAAAACTGAGCATTATTGACGTTAATTTTTCTCTTCTCCATTTCCCCATTCTAGGAGCAATGTAAACATTTATCGAGCACAGAAAAGATCAATAGGGAAATAGACATAAAGACAAAGATCAATAGGGAATAGATATAAGGACAAGCATAGAAGCTGCTGGATGGGTTGTCATTACGGCATTGGAGAAAGACATCAGCTGAACTTGTTAATAACACAGGAAACCGGGAGTTGTGGAGAAATATGAAAGCCTACGCCACTTGACATGACTGCTGTGTGATTTATTGATTCATTTAAGTCTCGATATAGTAACATAACTATCAATACAAACGATAGATCTACATATAAACGTCTCTTACCTGTGGAGTGGTCCTTGTTATATATAAACGTCTCTTACCTGTGGATTGGTCCTTGTTATAGGTAGAGATCTGACCACAAATAAGAACTCGTCCCTTCTCTCTCAGCTTGCTATATACTACATCAGAAATGTCACCTCCAACCTGTAATGTAGCAAATGTATCAAGTTTCTGTTGCTTCTAAGCAAGGACAATTATATTCTAGAAATAATTTAAGCACAGTTTAGATTTAAGCAAAGCGGAATTTAGTGACGTCCTTTGATGGAGGGTGTTTCTCTAACCAGTTCTGGGTCATTCCGTCGATCGTTAGATTAATCAACTAACATCATAAAGTCCAGACCGATTTGTGTAACAGAAGTCAGTTCATTCCAATTCTTTTTCATTCCAATTAATTATTTTATGACACTGTGTATTACAACATCGGTTACTTAAGATCGTTTACTGCTGAGTTTCGAGAACAAAAATCTTCGTAGAATAACTAACACCCATTGGAGTGAATTAAAGTCTAATGATAAAATCAGAGAAAGGGCACATCAAAATTTCATCACAGATGTTATCAGAAAACGCCGTAGGTCCTATATCGGGCATGTCCTGCGCGCAGACATCAACAGAATACACCACCAACCTCTTGAATGGATACCTACAGGCAAAAGAGTCAGGGGTAGACCAAAAGAAACACTCAGAAGAACATTACTTAGAGAAAGTAAAACAACCAATATACATAATATTCAGGAACTGCACAGAATAGCTTTGAACAAACAGAATTGAAAAGATGTGACATCTTCCCTATGCGCTAACTTGAGCGCTGAAGGAAAATGAATGAATGAATGAAAGGAAAATTATATTCCAGAAACAATTTAAGCACAATTTAGCAAAGAAAAAAGATAGTTTACTTGCCATGAAAGAGTAACAAAGCAGAGAGACACTGTTTACTTGCCATACAGGTGATACATGTCGGCTAAAACGAATGTTTGAGAGAAGTTGACTGTCCTATCATAAAGGGTCAGAAACCATTCTGAAGTCTGATGTGTCAGGCCAAGAAGCGCAGATATCGCAGCCAATCTGTAAACTGTGACACGGCGTATTCTATTCTTCAGACCTCATCCTGTAAATATGTTGGAGTTTGAGTGTGAACACCGAAGATCAATCATAAATTTCATGTTTCAGAACTTACATTGTCATAGTAGATATCTACACCATCAGGGGCAACCAGATCCAAAGCCGATGAGATGTTCTCAGACTTGTAGTTGATGGCATGATCAAACCCAATCTCCTTAATGTACTCGCATTTGTCTTTAGCTCCAGCCAAGCCAATCACGGTCAGGCCCTAAAAATTGTTACAGAACACATGGGTAACTATCATTCAACAACATTTTGCATGCAATAACATTTGATTGAAATCTTCCAGATGACAATAACTAACTTCCTATGAACGAACGTCTGTCATGACATAACGAACGTTGATACCATCCCGTGTGACGCATGGACGAGAGAGTAGAGAGTTGGTCTCACATCTGTGATTCAGAGTTCGACCCTCTGTAAGGACTGGGATTTTTTGTCTGTCGTATGATGAATTTAAAATACCATGTACATGATTAAGAACCAGCATGACTGCACACGGAGCATTTCCATAAATGATATGTGTGTCATCCCGTCAACAGCTACAAGTTTATTAGCTCAGTGTCCTAGTCAGTTATTGAATGTGTCAGCAGTTAAAAGTACATTAGCTCAGCGTCCTAGTCAGTTATTGAATTTGTTAACAACTAAAAGTATACTAGCTCAGTGTCCTAGTCAGTTATTGAATGTGGGTTCTTCTGGTTTTCCTTGAAGGGCGCACTTCTTCCCCTTCTTACTTTGTCAATCATATTTCTATCATTCTCTGAACATGTACATTGCCTTTCTTCAGCATCATCTTCAGTATTTTGTAATGTTATCCATGATTTCTATCATTAAATCCTTCTGGTATTTTCTTTTTCAGCGTTTATTTTTAAACTCCCACTGGATCTCTCTTGTAGTAGGACCATGGTCCTATTAGATATCCAGCACAATATAGTCCAGAGAATGGAAATGCGTTGTATCGCTGCTTTATTTGAGCCAGTGGCCCGACATATCCGTCTTCTGTGGAAATCCTCCTGGTATCAACCTCATCACATCGTAATGTATCCATGATTGCTATAATTAAATCCATCTGGTGTCATCTCATCATTTTACCATCCACAATACCGTTGCCTGCCGTTGGGTCAGCTCTTTCACTGTCCCTGACTCTTGCATAACCTGGACAATATATTCATATGAATCTCTGAGCGTTCTTGAGAAGAGTGCCCCATTCTGACACTGGTGAATATTATCCGGAAATATATTTAGAGAGAGAGAGAAAATCAATAATATCTTTTTTCTTGAAAATAAAACAATCAAAACACGCATACGCTATAGAAAGTTATTTATCTCTTGTGGTAATCGTTTACGCTATAGAAAGTTGTTTATCTCTTGTGATAAACGTTTACGCTATAGAAAGTTGTTTATCTCTTGTGATAAACACTTAGCTAGGTACTATACGCTATAGAAAGTTGTTTATCTCTTGTGATAAACACTTGGCTAGGTACTATACGCTATAGAAAGTTGTTTATCTCTTGTGATAAACACTTAGCTAGGTACTATACGCTATAGAAAGTTGTTTATCTCTTGTGATAAACACTTAGCTAGGTACTATACGCTATAGAAAGTTGTTTATCTCTTGTGATAAACACTTGGCTAGGTACTATACGCTATATATAGTTCGGTATATCGTGTGCTAAACACTTGGCTAGATAGTTACCTGTAGTTTTGCTAGCTGACCCACAATAGTTCCAACAGCACCTGAGGCAGCACTGACTACAATCACTTCCCCTTTTTTCGGATGACATCTCTCCATGAAACTCAAATAAGCTGTAACTCTAGAGAGAGAAAAACAAATTCAATTAAATAACCATAGAAACCCCACATTCCATGTTGTTTTCCACTTTATTCGTTGACACAACAACATTGCAAGACTGAAGAGATTCTCCTCCCTCGTTCTCCTAACGTAGTCGTACTCTGTTATAGATTTTTCCCAAGAAATATACAGTCTATGAACACATGTTGCTGAATCATGTCAATTTCTATTAGTTGTTTCCGATGGCAACGGTCATCTTCTAGTAATACAGAAGGCAGTTCTCTACCATGTGTTATATGTTTTCTGCAGGTTATTCTGTACAATTTGTTAGGATATATATCGGTGTCGCCAACCCCAAAGCTCGTATATATATATAAATGCTGTTATCATTATGTCACTATACATGCTGTTATCATTATGTCACTATACATGCTGTTATCATTATTTCTGAACAGTATGTATATGTTAAATATGTCAAGTTGATTTAAGAATACAATATGTATATATATGTATGTATATTGTGTGTAGTGTCACTAAAGAGCTTCAACTTCGACTCTACGTTTTGGGAGTATATCGCTGAGAACTGCGAAGTGTCGCGTAACAACGTCAGCAACAGTGCTTGAACCGCGGAGAGGCATCAAGCCACAGAGGCAAATAGTAAACATGCTGCATGAAAGACAGAACAACAAAAACACATACTTCCAATTCTGATCAGACGTATCTCAATTGTGGCAGGAAATTCTGTGCCAGGATTTCAGTCATCCCCACACACAGCAGAAATATTCAACAACACAAATATTCAACAACACAAACATTCAACAACACAAATATGAAACTGATGTAATCATCACCTGCGATGGACGTCTATTGATTATACACATTGTTTAAACCTGTTCTCGAAATTCAAAGAATTATCTCGAAGTTAGGGGTGGCTACATTTCTCTCTGTTATAGACTTAATTGTGAATGAATACATCAACACGATGTCCTATGTCATACTTGTCACACCGGATCACTTGTTTCTTTCTGAATTATTTTTCTGACAGTAATATGATGGCTACTGATAAATATAAACTTACCCTGGCATGCCAATTGCACCAATCCACAAAGAGGGAGACAGGCCTGGTACCTGATCAATCAATTCAACCTTGACGCCAAAACTTAACGGTTTGTTCACGTCAACGACACATTTTGACCTCCATCCAGCATGCGCGCACACTAAGGCACCTTTCGGAAATCCTTTAGCTTTACTTTCAATGATCCTGTCAAATATTTACGATTTTTATGTTTAAAAAAACTGATAAATGGTTTATAATAATTATATACTATTAAAAACAAAGAAACGCAATTTTTTGGGGAGTTACTTTTTATAAAATATATTCGCTGATTGGACATCATTCACTGACACAAAACTATCTGACATTATCAATGAATTCCTATAAAAGACCCAATGTCCTCAAATAAATTCAGTTGATAATTCAATGTGCAAGTATGGTTCATCTCACTACAGAACAATGATGGATTTGTTCGCAAAGAATAAAAGTCCAAAACAAATTTAATGAACATCATTTCATTGTTAAATTCTGAAAGGTTCTTCGTGTCAATGTTGAAACATTAATTCCGTAAAATAAAATGTTGGCACAAGTTTGAAATTTGGTGGCCATTAGCAGAGCAATAATGGTGGTGTCCATTAGCAGAGCAATAATTTTGGTGTCCATTAGCACTGCATAATGTTGGTGTCCATTAGCAGAGCAATAATGTTGCGTTTATTTCTGAACAGTATATGTATATGTTAAATATGTCAAGTCAAGTTGATTCAATAATATAACTAAAACTATACGTGCTGCTATCATTATGATTTCCATAACGCAATTTTCAAGCTGTTCTCCTTGTCTTCTTCTTCTTCTTCTGCGTTCGTTCTCAAACTCCTGCAGATTAGCAGGATGTAGTCCGGAGAACGGAATGCGTTGTGTCATGGTTTACAGCATTTCTGCGATATCTGCGCCTTTCGGTCTGACACATCCGACTTCAGCATGGCTTTGGGTCACTGACCCTATATGGGATGAGACAGCCAACTCCATCCATAACCACCATAGTCGCCTCTTACGATCTACTAGTGGTACTCTCTGCAGGCGGGGCGCCGCTTCGTTGAAAGTGACGGAGTACATATGGGAAACCGAGTACAGTGAAGTCAATACTCTACGACCTTTGAACGTTTGAACTGTGATCATCAGCAGCACAATGGACAAGATTACCAGAAGGCTGTATTTCAGAGAAGATAAATGCATTGTGTAACCGTTGAATTTTTAATTTAGAATCACTTACCATACAAATACGATTAGTCTGAGTATATAATGTAAATATATTAGTAGTCTGAGTATTTTATGTTATAATTTGATTAAAAATATGGCGACAAATTGTGACATATATCAAGCCGCCGCAGACACCTGATTGTTTCAACAACAAATTTGGGAAAGTTAAAATTATATTCGGTTCTTGGTGGAAGCCAGGAAGTTCTCAATTTGATTATTTCCATTGGCAATGTTTATAAGTTCATGTTTATCCTTTATTAATTTTAATATTAATTTATTTAACGTTTAGGCTCGCTGTGTAAAATGTAACTAATCCTAACCCTAACATGTATATAAACGGATATAATATACGAACGATTTCTCCGAGATATAAATTCAGTGGGCTAAAATATACGAACGATTTCTCTGAGATAAATAATGTGGGCTAAAATATACGAACGATTTCTCTGAAAATTTAATATGATCGATACAGAGTAAGTACATGCGTAATCCAAACAATTACTGGTGATTATGTTTGAATATAAAATATTCACACACACAATCATGCAGTATAGAATACTAGAGTGTAACAGACATATGGCAGAGCTAGTCGTCATTGCTAGATTGTGCACTGCCCAGTTCGCAGTGTCTACCACCAGTAGTCTGGTTCGGTTCTGTTGTGACGAGAGACAGTTCACAATGTCTACCACCAGTAGTCTGGTTCGGTTTTGTTGTGGAGAGAGACAGTTCACAATGTCTACCACCAGTAGTCTGGTTCGGTTCTGTTGTGGAGAGAGACAGTTCACAATGTCTACCACCAGTAGTCTGGTACGGTTCTGTTGTGGAGAGAGACAGTTCACAATGTCTACCACTAGTAGTCTGGTTCGGTTCTGTTGTGGCGAGAGACGTCTAGAAATGTATCTGGATATGATACATTTTCGCCGTAAGTAATTATGCATCCGAACTGTTCAGAAAGTAATGTCAAACTACTGAACGCAAAATATTTTCTAGAAAATCACGACAGCCAAACAAATGACGAGCTGATCGCTACGTCGTAAGTATGAGATACTACCAATGTTAATCTGTCCTAATTCTGGGATGAAATTTATCATTTTAGGAGCCTATATCAATATTGACTAGCGAGTGGAAATACTGGTTACAATGCGTGTTCAATTTATTGCAGATCCAGCAGTGACTGTCTTTAGCATAAGACGTAATGACTAATTCGAAATCCAGCCTTCTCCTTATTCATTTGAATATTCCCTCGTATTTTTATTATATATTACAATTATACTTTGTGTGACAGCCAACGAAAATCATGGAAATAGTCAAAAGAGTCGTTAAGACGGCTGGATTTATAATCAGGGAATAGGTCTTATACGGTACACTGTCAGCGTAGGCCTATTAGCCTCATAACTTCAGAAATGTAATACTATACACACTATGATGACGCAGTATATGAACGTTATAACTTCATCAACGTAATACTTATACTGTACTCAGATACTGGAGCAAAGTTCAAATATATTCAAGTAATATTTGACCTGGCTACCTGCTCACCGAGAAGACCAAGTAATAAATTAAAGTAATATTTTACCTGGCTACCTGCTCACCTAGAAGACCATCTTTGGCAGGGAACAACCTAAACAATTTGAATACAAAAATATACAATATTTCATTTTATGGATAAAAATATACAGTATTTCATTTGATGGTTAAAAATATACAATATTTCATTTGATGGATAAAAATATACAATATTTCATTTGATGGATAAAAAAACAACCGTACAGAAAAGTATGAAAATATTTAAAACAAAATAATGATAAATGAATGTATATTTTGCAAAGAGCAGTCGTAGATAGAAGGAGAAGAGGTTGGAAAGAAAATAATGGATTGGAAATTATATGATCGTAGGGGTGCCACTCTTGAAATATCAACAGAAACATTTCGCTGTGCCTCTTTGTTATCAGTTCTTTGTTTGAGTATGGAGAATCTGAATCATGTCCAGTCTTTTATATTATTAATGCATACTTTCCTCTATCCCTCTTCTTCTTTTTCTTCCTCGGCTATCAAGGAACGGTCTGGGTATGATTGCTCTACACTCGTCCGAAGACAGTTTGGAGGGCTCTTTGTGCCAATGGCTCCAGTGTGGTCTTTTTTGACCTTCCCATGTCGACAATCGCTGTAAGTTGTGACCAACTTAAAAAGCGTCATTTATTCCCTGGACAATCACACAAGAAGCACAGTCACATATTAGCGCAATTATTTCTGGACAGTCACACAAGAAGAACAGTATTGAAACACTTCAAAAGACAACAGATCAAATGGTTTTCACACGTTTTCAGATTACCAACAAATAGCATGCCACAAATGGCAATGACACATGGACATAACGGCTATAAAACTTGAGGTAGACCATGTAAAAGATGGATCACAGAAATCAAGGAAGCCACAAGAACAAGCTTACAAACAGCACACAAGAAGGCCATCTCCAGAGAACTCTGACGCCGCAAGGCAAGCAAGGGCCACAGCGTATAGATAAATAGCCATAAAATCATGGGAAAAGTAGCAAAGAAAGGTATTGTTCGTGGTGTTATTTTCTACTTTCGGTCAGCATATCTCTTCACCCTTATACTTCTTCGTGACATATTCGCCTTCCCTGCTGTTCGACGTTCCCTCTAAAATTCCTATCTGCACGGATCAGACCATGGGTATGAACAACTACCAAATTCGCATGCACAAGTTAATCTCGAGACGGTACTTGGTGGCCTTTTAACCCCTTAGGTCTACATTTTGCATGCGGTGTATTAAATTGGTGAATCTCCTCTATAAATGAGTTGTACGTCAACGCAGCTTAGTGGGACCACTGCGGATGTATCATAATGTCCTATTTTAAGCAATGTACTCTCATCACGTTACGTCAGTTCTTATCATACATTGCAAGGCATAAGAAGAACTAAACCTTGTACACAATTACAAAGGTGAGAGGATCAGAAGTCTAACGTACCTGACATATGGATCCAGACTCAGGTACAGAGCTTCAATGAGAATCTCTGGTAGAAATACATTATATATAAAACTATAAATTACTACGCATATTAGATATTCATAAACAATAACATTTTGCAAACCACACAACCAAACAACAGTAATTATTATATTATTAACACTAATACAAAGTGTCTGCAAAGTCATTGCGCACTCATTTACATTTAGATTGCAACACTACTTCATATGAATTGTCAGAATTTAGTTAGTGAGTGAGTTAGTGAGTGAGTTAGTTACTTAGTTTAGTTTAGTTTAGTTTGTTTAGTTAGTTTTGTTTAGTTCGTTCGTTCGTTAGTTAGTTAGTTAGTTAGTTAGTTAATCGTTGGATCATCGTAACTGCACTCCGGACAAGTCCACATGTGCTCCGATCTCTCCTTGAGTGTATCCGCCATTACACGTTGACTAACGGTCCCAGTGCGCCGTGGATTGACCAGCATTCTTTCTCGCCCACGAAACCGCTCCTTTCTAGCGACACCACATTTCAAACCATGCTCGATTATTCTAGTCATGGAACAATGATGTTCGTCCGTCGTCATCGACGATGACCAAAAACTCAACCATAATAATAATAACAATAAATAATTAAATAATAAAGTTAATAGTGCGTTTTTAAATGACTAGCAAGTCCAATGCGCGCACAAAATGTTCTTTTACAGAATTGACAACAATAGAAGGTATCTGTGTGAGGTTGAGATGTTTTTTTCTTTTCTACGTGTCCGCTTCTGTCTTGCAGTTTCTTGTCTGAATTCTTCCGCCGCTAGTGCTCCCGTTCTAATGCTGTAACGCCATGCTGTTCTATCCTGAGCGAGGCTCTCCCAAGCGCCTACGTCAATGTTAAGTAGTTTCAAGGATGACTTGAGCGTGTCTTTGAAACGCTTTTTCTGTCCACCAGCTTTTCGAAATCCTGCCTTGAGTTCTCCATAATATATTTGTTTTGGCAAACGCGAGTTCTCCATACGCACAAGATGGCCTGTCCAGCGTGCCTGCGCCTTCATAAGTATTGTGCTGATGCTTATTAAGGTTGATTTTTCCAAGACCTCGTAGTCTGGTACTTTGTCCCACCAATGGATGTTTAGTAATTTACGTAGGCAGGTAAGATGGAAATGATTTAACATTCTTGCATGTCTAGCATACACTGTCCACGTTTCGCAGGCGTATAGTAAGGTTGGTATAACAGCAGCATGATACACTTGTAGTTTGGTGGTTGTTCTTATACCTCTTCTGTCCCATACATTGTTGCGTAGTCTGCCAAATACAGCACTAGCTTTTGCCAGTCTATTGTTAATTTCCACATCAATGTTGACATCGAGAGAGAGTGCTTCCAAGGTAAGTAAAATTGTCGACTACCTGCAGTTTTTCCTGATTGACGATGATGGAAATAGCAGTATGTTGGCTATTTGATGTTGCTTGGTGCATGACTTCTGTTTTTTTTGGTGTTACAATAAAAAAAACATGGAACAATATGGAAAAATAGTCATCGTACCTTATACAGTCATAATTTAGTGGGGATCTGTATGACGTCAGTGTGTAGCCACTTTACAGATAGTTAGCTCCTTTTGATTTGATTAGATTGTATGCAACGTTGTTGGTGTTCAATAACAATTCTAGCAGCTATTTAAGTCATTGGAATCTCTTTAAAGATGGGGTTGTTTTGTGGTTATGTTTTCTTATATGTGTTTTAGGGTTAGTACTAGGATGGAGGGAAGAGTACCTGGGAAGAGGAGAAGGGGCAGACCAAGAAGACGATGGACTGACGACATTAAAGATAATATGAATACATCGCTAGAAAATGCAAGCCACATCGCCCAAGACAGAGAGAGGTTCAGAGAGTTCATTGGGAAGACAACGTTCTGGAAGGAATACGTCACATGACACACTAGGATGTGGCTGTATTAGCTGTAGAATAAGATAATAGGGTTAGGGTTAGTAGTAGGCTGTAATAGTTGTAGAATGAAATATAATGGTTAACATTACAATTAGGCTACATTAGTTGTAGAGTGAGCTATTAGGCTGTAATAGTTGTAGAATGAAATATAATGGTTAACATTACAATTAGGCTTACATTAGTTCCAGGGTGAGCTATTAGGCTTAGGATTAGGCTGTGTTAGTTATAGAATGAAATGTGTGTTTGATTATAGCACCTCCATCTATCGTGTTACCGGTTAATGTTTGATTATAGCACCTCCATCTATCGTGTTACTGGTTAATGTTTGATTATAGCACCTCCATCTATCGTGTTCCTGGTTAATGTCAAAGACATTAAATGTCTACGTCAATATTTCCGAAAGTAATGAAAAGTGTATTGGCATAGAGGATTGACGTCATTGCAGTCGTCTTATTCTATATACACTTCATCTATCTCAATTAAGAACACTCGGCAGCATCAAACGATAACTCCCAGGGTTATCTAAACATTTCTAATTTTTAAAAAGACGATGTGATTCAGATTCGAAGCGCCACCTCTTGAAAGGCCAGAGATTTTTCAGTTGTGTGTTTGAATGTTATTGTGAAGTGTCAGTGGTATGTTTGGTTTGTAGGAGAGATTTTTTTCAGATGTATATTTGTGTTTGTATATGTTTGAATGAGAGAGTAAAGTGTCCGGATTATTTTTGTGCTTATTTACGTATGTTTGGTTGGAAGAGAGCTTTTTTCAGTCGCATGTTTGGAGAAAATATTACTCATAATTGATAATAAAATTCAGAACCAACCTGTTAGCCAACTTCACCAAATCGTCATAAAATTTCAGTCAAAAACAATACACGGGTAGAAACTATATAAGGTGATCAATAAAACATTTAAAAAATTTATACAATACGCACCCGAAATTTCTATGACATTACCAAGATAATTTTTCTTTATATAAGCTCATTTAACAAGTTTACAAAGATTAACCCGAGTCCGACCTAACCACGACTGACTTTTCACTGTATAAGCTATATTAGATAGATAATAGACTCATCGTTACCTTACTTATCCTTGCCAGTCTTTGTTTATCCATATATAAACTATGAACTGACTTCTGTTACACAAATCGGTCTGGACTTTACGATGTTAGTTGATTAATCCAACGATCGACGGAATGACCCAGACTTGATTAGAGAAACACCCTCCATCAACGGAAGTCACTACCGGAAGTTGGTCCTACATCGGGCATGTCCTACGCTCAGAAACCAACAGAATACACCACCAATCTCTTGAATGGATACCTACGGGCAAAAGAGCAAGGGGTAGACCAAAAGAAACACTCAGAAGAACAATACTTAGAGAAAGTAAAACAAACAATATTCATACTATTCAGGAACTGCACAGAATAGCTTTGAACCGACAGAATTGGAGAGATCTGACCTCTGCCCTATGCGCTAACTTCAGCGCAAAATGAAAATTAATGGATGAATGAATATAAACTATATAAACTACCATCTTGCTCGCCATTGTTTAATATTGCTCGTAATTGGTCTATGTTCCCTTATATAAGCCATATTAGCAGGTTTAATGGGGCTCAACACGACCTTGCCTAGCCTTGTCCGGCCATTTTTCCCTGTATAAGCTATGTAAGCCAACATCTTAATCGTCATTGCTCGTCAGGACGCGTGGTCGCGCGGCTTTAGTTTTTCCATAAATAAGCTATATCAACGAGGCTTAACGCGTTTAAGCCCCGCCGAGGTTGTAGGTGCAAGGAAAGTGCTTTAAACTACTTATGTTATCTAGTTGTTAGCTCACTATCATGTCTCTGAACCATACGTTAATATAGAATAGATGTAGCATTTTATCATTCTCATTGTTAGTTTATGTGTAATTTATTTAGATGTCAATATTTTCCTTCTGTCATTGAAATTACAAAATGTCACTTACTTCTTCAATATTGTGTAAACTTCAGCAGTAATGTTCAATAAATAGACTGGATAACAACTCACCGTTATCTTTTAGCGGATGTAAAATCTCTTCAATCAAAACAAAATCATCCAGTCTTGGTTCTCCTTCAAAGTTATTTTTTGTCTCCCACACTTTTGCCGTTGTCATGGTTTCCATGTGTGTTTTGTGTTTCGTCTTACTAATTGTGTAGATAATACAGGTGGTCTAAAAATTCGATATATCACTTTCTATCATAAGATGATCTGTGAATGTCTCTGACGAATCACGCTAGAAAGTCTAGAGGAAATCTGAAAATAAAATACAATTCTAAGAGTTGTAGAACCACATGTTTACGATTGAGTAATTGCTCTACGATTGATTAATTACTTTACGAGTGATTACTTTCTTTATGATCGAGTAATTGCTTTATGATTGAGTAATTGCTTTATGATTGATTGATTGTTTTATGATTGAATAATTGCTTTATGATTGAGTACTTCCTTACTTTATGATTGAGTAATTGCTTTATGATTGATTGTTTTATGATTGAATAATTGCGTTATGATTGAGTACTTCCTTACTTTATGATTGAGTAATTGCTTTATGATTGAATAATTGCTTTATTATTTGAGTAATTGCTTTATTATTGATCAATTTCTTTAGGATTGATTGATTGTTTTATGATTGATTAATTGCTTTATGATTGATTAATTGCTTGTTTGGTTCTTCTTCTTCATCGTTTGTTGTCAAACTCCTGCAGATTAATACGATATAGCCCGTAGAAAAATGTGTTTTGTGGCATTGTTTATAGCTATTCTGCGATATCTGCGCCTTACGATCCGATACATCAGACTTCGGTATGGTTTTTTGTGTCACTTTTACCATATATTTCATTGGACAGCTAACGCATCCCATAACCTCCTTAGTCGCCACTTACGATATTCATGGAAGGTAAATAGTGTTGCTATTCTTTGCTCCCCCTGCATGCTAAAAATAGTTACGGCGAATCCAAGTATATAAATAGTGAACAACGAAACTCACGACAATAATCAAAAACGTAACCAATGAAATGCTAATTAATTCTGCACATCGGTCTTATAGTATTGTCGGAGATCATACTTAATGCCATCAATTCATGCCGACACCGGCAGATTGTATTTTGCCGAACCAGGGAGATTATATACAGGCAACATAACTGTCTACATCAGGGGTGCGCAACCTTGTCGATCTATGGACACAGTTCAGTATTGTCCCCATGTTAAACGTGTTAAACATGTATTTAAGCCTTTAGAAATTCGAATGGGCGTTGCAGCTGTTTTTGCTAACCAACGAATGTTTTCATTTTTAAATATCAAAGTGTTGTTACTGCTTCTTATTTGGAAGTGAAATATTTCCTCGTCTCCAGTGTGGTACATTAGAAGATGGTGGCGTGCGGTGTTAGTCTATATCGTCACAGTTGAATTTACTCTACAAGAAATGAAGTGGTGAAGCCTGCTATTCTATATTCTTCTTCTTTCGTTCACTTGAAACATGTCTATATCTGTCATTCTGTCTCCTTAATAAAACTCACTGTCTTTTGTAGTTCACACAGTGGCCCATGGAGCTTTGATTCCAGCATTGTTTCATCTGGCCAATATGTCTGCCTCAGTGTTTCAGTAGCTCTATTCCCTTGCCTCCTGGCACCTCGGGGCAATTGAGTAGGTTGAGAGGACCTCCAGTAATTGGAGTTAGGCCCTTTCGAGGTATAGGGCCCGGCACTGTCCCTGCCTGAACGACTGTCAACACGTCTATATTGTTAAAGCTAAAGTTGGTGTGCAAGAAATGAGCATAATGTGAAGCCTGCTTGAAGTTTATGTACAACATACAACATAATATACACCCACAATCGTGTATCGTAGTGCGCAAGAATACTTACATCGAAGACGTCCGCCACATGCCAACGTTCACCGCCAAATATTGCGTATTGAGAGAAGATATTTATGTATAACATCTATCAATGTCTATCTATTTCGCGTAAATATTCATTGCACATTTATTTCAACAGTGTTTCCAAATATATTTTGAATTTGCTAGCTATGAATATTAAAAACGAGTGTTGTTAGCTAACAGTATGTGAGTTTCTTCAAGCAGACGATTTTTCCAGTTATATACACAAACGGTTGAGAGAAATTAGCCCAAAGAACTATGCATCTGTAATGTAACGCAGTGTCACCCTTACATTACACTTTCTGAAATAACCAACAAAAACACAAATGAATTGCCATACACAACATTCTAGACAGCAGGTTATTCATTGACAAAATTGAAAACAAGCTGTACCGGATGACATTGAGAATTATTCTATCCACTTCCTGACTGGAACCGTGACTCTCATGGTTAGAGGACAAGTGAGCAGAATGAAAACAAACCTTTTCACCTCACGTTTTCAATTATTTCCGTGAATTCTGTTGGCAGGCAACACGAAGTATGTACAGCGACCAATGAGAATCACATTAATAGTCAATATCGTCGCACATGAAGGCTTGCTGTGTTTCCAATTGTAGGTCTTATATTATGGAGTGTAACCCTGAAACATGAAGTTAATGCTGACCCCGTGATCTGAGTTTAGTAGTGTCCTAGGTATGACTACAGTAAAAGTGGTGTTTACTTTTTAAAAAAAAGCTAATAACCTCGTATTTACAAAATTGTTGATGATATGTTTCTGGGACAACCGCATGTTAATGGCGAGGTAAGGGGAGGTTCTCTGCCTTTTTTAAAAAATGTTTGATTGTACAAACTTTCATGCTCATCTTTACTAATATTTGGAGGAGAGGCTGCAGTCTTCATCTACACCCCCCCCCCCCTTAAATTAACATGTTTGGGGCTTAGTGCGTCTTACGAGTGCTGAGTCATGCTAAATCTGCACACTAATTCCGTGATTTCGAGTACCCGCCCAAGTCTGCATCTATTATTGAATATATGTGAATAGAAACTACACAACCTATGATAAAGGTAAGACCAAGAGCTCTGTCACTCCTCAAGATTCAAATTTTTTATCGCATCTATCGCACGACAAAGTCGTATCTATCACACGACATAGTCGTATCTAACGTCGTATCTATCACACGACATAGTCGTATCTAACGTCGTATCTATCACACGACATAGTCGTATCTAACGTCGTATCTATCACACGACATAGTCGTATCTAACGTCGTATCTATCACACGACATAGTCGTATCTAACGTCGTATCTATCACACGACAAAGTCGTATCTAACGTCGTATCTATCACACGACAAAGTCGTATCTAACGTCGTATCTATCACACGACATAGTCGTATCTAACGTCGTATCTATCACACGACATAGACGTATCTAACGTCGTATCTATCACACGACAAAGTCGTATCTAACGTCGTATCTATCAGACGACATAGTCGTATCTAACGTCGTATCTATCAGACGACATAGTCGTATCTAACGTCGTATCTATCACACGACATAGTCGTATCTAACGTCGTATCTATCACACGACAAAGTCGTATCTAACGTCGTATCTATCACACGACATAGTCGTATCTAACGTCGTATCTATCACACGACATAGACGTATCTAACGTCGTATCTATCACACGACAAAGTCGTATCTAACGTCGTATCTATCAGACGACATAGTCGTATCTAACTTCGTATCTATCACACGACAAAGTCGTATCTAACGTCGTATCTATCACACGACATAGTCGTATCTAACGTCGTATCTATCACACGACATAGTCGTATCTAACGTCGTATCTATCACACGACATAGTCGTATCTAACGTCGTATCTATCACACGACATAGTCGTATCTAACGTCGTATCTATCACCTGACAAAGCGAAATCATGCAGAATACATAAATGTAAATGATGTATCTTTAAAAATGGTAAATGGTATTTCATTGAAAGTAGTAAATCGTGTATCATTAAAAGTGGTAAATTGCGTATCATTGAAAGTGGTAAATGGTGTATTATTGAAAGTGGTAAATCGTATATCATTCTTCTTCTTTCTGTCCTCATGTACCTTTCGGTGTTGAGGGGAGAGTGAGTGTACGGTCTTTTGCCCTTCTATTTGCCTCCTCTGCTGTTATATTTCCGAGTGTCTCTAATACACTATCTATCCACCTTTTACGAGGGCGTCCAATAGGTCTCCTGTTTTCGTATCGTTTGTTAAGTGTTTTTTGGATAATACTTTGCTCTTTCTGTCTGGTTATGTGGACGTACCATTTAACTTGTTGTTTCTGTATGTATTCTATTGTTGGCTTGATCCCTAATTGTTTCCTTAGTGCTTCATTCCTGATTTTGTCTCTCAAGCTAACTCCAATCATACGTCTCACACATTTCATTTCAGTGGTGTTAATCTTATATATTGTTCTAGAATCTAATGTCCAAGTTTGACACTGATAACACAATGTTGGTAAGAAAATGGTGTTGAAAAGCGCTTTCTTTGTTTCTAGTGTAATATCTTTGTTTCTTAGTAAAGGTGTTAATTGACCAATGATCTGACAGGCCTTATTACATCTTGCGTTTATTTCTGCTTATTGTTTGTTGTCATATCTCAATGTGCTGCCCAGATATTTGAATTCATCTACTTGTTTTAGTTGTTTATTATTTATCTGTATGTTAAATCATTATATCATTAAATATATCCGTATATCATTAAAAGTGGTAAATGGTGTATCATTGAAATTGGTAAATGGTGTATCATTGAATGTATTAAATGGTGTATCATTGACAGTGGTAAATTGATTCACATACCTTGGCAGTATACTATCATAAAATGCCACTCTTTATGTTGAAGTATATATTAGGATCTAAAAAGCAAGCATCAACTTTCAACATACTCGATGCTAACGTATGGCATATATACAGCATTATTCTACAGATGTAATCTATCTATTTGTAGTTCCTCTTCTGATAATGCCATTACTGCGTGGTCATCTGCAAATAGTAGTTCGGATAACTTAACCAGGAGAACGTAACCAGGAGAAATAATCAAAGAGTATATGAAAATTGTTTTTGTCTCCCCTTTAGTCTTAATACTTTGTTGGAGGGGGGGGGGGAATTCTAGGATTAGAATCAGTTCTAACATATCCACTGACCACCCCCGCTTCTAACTTCTAGGATAATCCCCCCCCCCACTCCGAAATTCTAGGATAATCCCACCCTATTCAGGTGCGACATGACATCGTTGCACAATTGAACCTCTACATTATCCATTTTAACAAGACCTGTAAATGACGTCATATCATTGAGCGTGCGAAAACTATGCGCACCGTTACTGAACTCGTGCTTGGTATTTAAGTTCGTACTCATTCCGGTTGTAAACGAAAAATCAGGTAGGCACTAATTGGAAACAAGAACCATATTCTAATTAAGACACAAATTTGCTGGCCTGGCTAGTACCGCTAGCATTGATACTATTCAGATTCAGACACAAATGTTTTTGCAAATTTGTTTATTATTATATTTACTATTATCTCGTTTTTTTTCCTTTTCATCTTCATGTTAAAGTGCCTACATGTTGTGCGCAGTCTATTTATATGTTGTCCTATCTGTTCTTCCTGATATTTATATTTTTCTCCGTAATGTCATAAAAACAAAATGGCTAATTTAATCGGAGATGTCAATTTACTGAGCTTGCCAGCTATCAGGATGATATACATTTGTTACAAACGGGGAGCTGCGCGGGGGGTGGGGGGGTGGGTGTTGCCGTTTTATTTGCGCCAATGGATCGACACATCCGTCTTCGGCGGTGTGTATTTATTTGAAGGCATATGCCTATCTGTTGCGCAAAAAAATTTGAGTCTTTCAGTTTTTTCTTGGAGATCTTGGTGTGTTGAACTCAGTAGAGCAATATCATCTGCGAAGGTGAGATCTTCCAGGGTCTTGTTGTTTACCAATTTGATTCCTAGTTGTTTTTGGTCTGTGCATTTCTTCACCCAATCGTCATTTCAATCGCGATGCAAAACAGTATTGGGGACAAAACACATCCTTGTTTTACTCCCGTTTTCACTGGAAATCAGCTGGAAAGACCACTTTCTATTCTTACACAACAAGCCGTACGAATCTGAGTAAAAAGCTTTCATGACATTGATGTATTTTGATTACATAATTTATGGACAGCCGCACATACCAAACATTAATATCACAATATTGAAGTTTTTTCCTGCAACTTTCCTTCTAAAACAGTAGATAACCATATTATTCTGAAAAATGCTAAAAATATATATTCACACTGCGCGATATTATTTCGTAGAAATTTATGTACTGTATAATTTATTTTAGTCAAACAAGATGTTATTTGTTCCGGAAACAGTTTACAAATTTTGTCCAATATTATTCGTTTTACACTTAGAGACAAGATAATGTAAAATACAATCAGTTAGAGCTAATCCTACTATCTAATAATTCTTTGCCGTGTACAATTAAATGTTAAACAGACGTATTCTATATTATAGTTTAGCGAACTAAGATATCGAATGATTATTTATTGAAATAAAATGAAGAACCTAAGTGATTAAGGGAAACTACTCTTAATATATCTCCTCCATTTCTGTCACAGCTGAACGATTTCTGAGTGTGATAATTATATTACAACGCTGACTTGTGTTCTTTAATTTATTAACATATTGAAATTTCCAGACATCATGTTTAAGGCTTTTTAAGGCAGATACAGTTCTGTTGCTTAAATATGACAGTAAACTGGTGACAATGGGGCAGACGGGGTCAAGCGTGTCTAAGCTAATTTCTCAACCTATTTCTTGGTTACGGGGTACAAGCAGGCAAAGTGATGGAACAGTTACAAATGAATTGGTCCCTAGAGGAACATTATTTGTGTTCAAGAGAAGAGGGTTTGTAACATACTTACACTGTAATTACATTATATTCATACTGTGTGATAATAATTCATAGAAATTAATGTACTGTATAAGTATACTTAGTTACTATTATTATTAACATGTTAACTCATCACTATATAATATACATACTATATATTCCTAAATAATCGGACCGATTCTCTGAGATTAGTAAGTAGCACTAGATCTAAGACTTCTTTTGACATTTTAATCAGATTTATCTTACAAATTGGCATAAATCTGCTTCGGTATGTTGCTAGTTATTGACAGGCTGTATTTCAATATTTAATGTTACCAAAGTAAATTAAATAGCTGTACTTTTAATGAAACATAAGCTCCCTCAAAAATATATATAGAAAATACAAAGAAAATGACGTCACATACCACACATGTTCAAAATGTATAATTAACTTACAAAATTTATATCATTACACATCACAATCATGACAGAAGTGGGGTGCAAAAGGTGCTGCACTGCTCTCGGCAGATCCAGGGTTGGCAGATAACCACGATCCCAAAAGTATCTCCTCATGGTGCACCCTGGAAACAGAAATACCGCTACTCATGCTGATTCTGGCTAAACCTTTTGGTGAATGTGAAGACAGCAGATGGAAAGAGAATTTACCTCAAAAAGAGACCGTCAATATCTCCAACACCACTATGTAAACACATGCAGTGGCACTGTTGACTCACAGTGACCCTAGTCTGTCCGGTCCAAGCTTTGGAGGGGCGGCCAATGAAAATGACACGAAAAGGTAGATGCATGACAAGAGACTAAAAACCACATACTGAGTACAATGAAACACTGAATATGAATCCAGAAAGCAGTGCCAAGTGCAAATAGAAAGGGAAAACATTCCAAGTAAATCAGAACTACAAGCTCTATTGGCTTGAGGCAAGCTTCTAGTTACCGGAGCTCCTTATGGGCAGAGATCCAGACCCAATTGTGGGCGCCCGGCAAAGAAAGCAGCCCTGGCTCAACATTAAAGTTGGGCTTTCCTGTACGAGAAACATACTCATGGAGAGAAAGAGTTCTGTATCAGATGGGCTCGGGCACATACGGGACAATGAAGGCAACCCGACCTACTCTACTGTCAAACTTTCCTATACGGAAAACATGCTCACAGAGAGTAAGGGTACAGTACATGATGGGCTCAGCTCAAGAACACGCCTTGCTCCCACACGTGTGGTGAGACTCGGACTTGGACATGGGGTGAACGATGTCGGTTAACGACACCTCAGCTAAGAAGGCAGAAAAACCCAGGTCCAACTCTTCTGTCATTCTTCCCTAACTAGACCAGGCTCGTGGATGAGAAAAGGTTCAGTACCCGATGGGCACAGAAAGTCTAATTACATAAGGCAAGTTTACTGACTGTGGAACACCTCATGCGAGATAGGCGTGAATGACAATCATCTTGGCGAAGAGTCATTACACAAACATATGCCCATCGACAGATAGGCAGGCTGTCACATGCTAGGGAATAACATTACTCGAATTAAAGGCATGATGAAAACAGATGTGCTGGGCCTCAGATGTTTGGGTCACAAAGTTAGCCAACTGAGGTGCAAACAATATAGTTCAACTGTGGAACTAGTAGTACAACACACTTCACTCTCCCAGGTTGAAATCACACGATTTACTTGTGGTTATAAGAGAATGAATGCAGAAGAAGAAGAATGACAGAAGTAATGTAGACATATTACACTTTCAATTAAAACCATCCTTATGTTAATGTAATTAACGAAAATGATTAAATAAAACAAAAAATTGCATTGTTGCTTTATCGACGGTCCGTAGTTTGTAATGGTATCATAGGATCGATTAAAAGATGGTACATAGCGAAAGAGTTAAACAAAACCAACATGTTCAAAATTTAGATGATGATGATAAACCAATAAAAGAGTATGAATTTGGTACTCTTCTTCTTCTTCTTCCATATAAAAACAAATTGGTAGAATATCCTATTCAGAACATAGCCATCAACCAACATTTTTTTAGCTTTAGTGATTTTATAGGCATTATAAATATGTTCAGTAGTTTGCCATTGCTTTCTGAACGGTCCAGATGCACAATTGCCTGCTGTTCAAACCCTGTACCTTGGCCATCACAGACGCTCACTCTACCACGCCACCACAGAGCCAGACAATATACAGCTGTTTTACTTGCTATGAACCGTGGTTGCTATTAACATTGTAAGATTGTGGTAAATATCAGAATAGCTCGTGAAGAATCATAATATATATACGAAGAGACTGATAAATCATTATTGAACAGGAACATTCTGTCACTACATACTGATGGAGTTATTGAGATGGGAATCAGACCACCTTTGGATGTGTGCGGTGATGTTAGCCTACAGTCATAACTAATAACCGATTGGTGTTTCTCTGACATTCTTTTTATGGCGAGGTTTACCAGAGTTTTTGCAAGTCAGGAATGACTTTTACTGAATGTGATAAGAGCTGTAGGTGTCAATGTCAAGAGTTGGCCAGTCTTCTACTCAAACAATTCCCTCCTAGTAAGCCACGACTAGTAAGCCTTCATAAGGCTTACTTCGGGTGGAGAGCATGTGTAAGTAACCACCTTCATGCCATACCTCCTAGTTGCCTCTTACAGCATGCATGACAAGTGACAGTGTTAGTACAGGTATTCTTTGCTCCCCTTTTAACTCTTTTAGTTCAGTTGTACAGTACAGAGTTATGAACACAATAATTTCGCACAAAGAGCATACAAATTCCTTAAGGTATATTATTTCTACAATTGGAAACTAATAATCTATTGATGCTGATATATTTTAATATGTCTACTGTATTCAGATCAATGTTCTTCGATGAGGATGGTGATCTGGCTCATGAGTTCTACTGCGAGGTCACAGATAGAAAAACTAGCAAGGTTGTGATGAGACGATGTTTAAAAAATCTCATACCACAGGTGCATAAAAGGTTTTTATATTTACTTGTTTGATTATTTTGGACAATTAAAGCGACATAATGGTATCGAAAAGCTGATTCTACAGGGATGAGTGCCAGGTGAGAGAAGAAGAGGAAGACCAAGAAGACAATGGACCAGCGATATTGAAGAATGTATGAACTTGTTTCTGACCAATGCAGGCCTGCTTGCAGGGACATAGAGACATTCAGAATATCCACAATGAAGACAAAGCGGGCCTGCTTGCCTGGCACGATGAAGACAATGCAGTGTCCCGATTCAACAGCTGTGAAGCTGTAATGTCAAGATTTAACTGCTTCTTGTAAAGCAGTTTCAGCATGTCCTTCTTAACCACTGTCACCCCTTCTCTTTTTATGCACTGAATGCAAACATGTTTGCTCTCCCATTATGTGAATGCCAGCATGTCCTGGGCAGTAGATCTATTTAATACCCCAGAAGTTGAACTGTGATATAGCTGTCATCCACAATGTCTACATCTACACTGACTATTTTGACACAATGTATGCAGGTCCACAAGAACCATTACTTTCAATTGTGAAAAAAACAAAATTTTTCATGCCAAATTGCATTTGAGCTTTTGGTTAAAACGTCAATTTGTGTGTGTTATTATTTGTTTCTCCATTGATTAGCAAAACTTCATTATCCTGTTGCAAGTTTTGCTAGCTGCTATGATTAGTAAACTTCATTGTTCCAAGTTTTGTGTGTCCGTCCATTGATTAGCATAACTTTATTACCCTGTTACTGAGTACATATTATATTGGTTACTGAGAACACTAGCACGGCTGGGATAGTTCAGACGGATTCAGCACAGGGGGGGGGGGGAATATTTCGCGCAGCTGGGATTGGTTACTGAGAATAATGCAGTAGCTAAAGGTTTAATGCAAAATAATATAATAATTGTTTCTGTGTTCGTTCTGAAATTGCAGAATGTAGTTCTGTGTTTTTTCTCAAACTCATGCAGATATGCAGAATGTAGTTCAGAGAATGAAATGCATTGTGTTGTGGTTTACAGCTTTGCTGCAATATCTGTGCCTTCTGATCTGAAATGTCCCAACTTCAGCATGGCTTCTAGGTAATGTTGACCCTATTTGGGATACGACATCTGCCTCCATCCCATAACCTCATTAGTTGCCTCTCATAACATGCATGGAAGGTAAACAGTGTTGCTATTCTTTGCTTCTTTTCCAGACTCCGGCAAGACACAGGTAGCATAATAATTCAGTTATTGTGAATAATGTCAAGAAAAGTTGAAGAACTGCCTCATTTAGTCGAGAACAACATATGCTACAGGTGCACCCAGACTGTCATATGCTGCAGGTGCACCCAGACTGTCATATGCTACAGGTGCACTGAGACTATCATATGCTTCAGGTGCACGAGACTGTCATATGCTACAGGTGCACCCAGACTGTCATTTGGCTACAGGTGCACCCAGACTGTCATTTGGCTACAGGTGCACCCAGACTCATTTGGCTACAGGTGCACCCAGATTGTCATTTGGCTACTGTAGACAAGAAATAAACCTTGAGTTATTGAAACATGCAATCTGAGAACATTCATATGAAGTGATGCTGGACAACCTGGCATTAGGACATGGAAGAACATCCGTAGTCAATATAATTGACAGCACATGGAATGGAAGAACATCGGTAGTCAATATAATTGACATCACATGGAATGGAAGGTTGTTGACTGACATGATAACTTATTGCTACATGACATGGATTATAAGAACTAGATGAGATGTTATATCTGTTAACTTTATGTTACAATTGTTAGCAAACCTTTATTATTAACAAACAAACTGTATGTTACATTGATTAACAAACTGTTAAATTTGTTAACATATTGTTACAATTTTTAACAAACTCTATGCTATTTCTGTTAATTAACTGTGTGTTAAGTCTGATAAAACGTAATTGTGCGGCACATCTGTTAACTATGTACTACTCAAGCAATATTGAAATTTCATTTCTTGTATATTGTTTATAAAAACTGATAACATGTATTATGACATCACAGGGAGAAGTGGAACTACCTTATCCACGGCTACATGGAGACCAGCGTGTGATACTATTTGACACTTCTAACCTTCAGCTACATTCATCCTCGCATGCGTGATACAACTGTCTGCATCATCTCGTGGTAGCTTGGATTGTGTCCTCTGTGACAATTTGGAAAAAGCTTGCACCAGTTTTGAGTTTCCAAAAGACAATTTACATTATGTTATGTTTTTTTTGTGGAGGCCACTCAGCTGTTTATGATTTAGTTTTACTTAATGAGTTAAATTGAATTTGTTTGTTGAAAGAAATGAAACAATTAAATCATTGACATATCAGCAATAAATAAATATTTGACATTTACTCATTAGCCACGTCCTTCTTCAGTGTAGCCATAGGCCTGCATGCAGATCTCAAACAGGGTCACCAATCGTGGTCGGTGAGATTTCTTTCCATTTATTTCATTGGCTGGTGTCAATAAGTATATACAAAGCGAGAAATGACCAGTCACACCAGCTACAGTTAGTTTGAGAAATGACCAGTCACACCAGCTACAGTTAGTTTGAGAAATGACCAGTCACACCAGCTACAGTTAGTTTGAGAAATAACCAGTCATACCAGCTACGATTAATTTGAGAAATGACCAGTCACACCAGCTACAGTTAGTTTGAGAAATGACCAGTCACACCAGCTACAGTTAGTTTCAGAAATGACCAGTCACACCAGCTACAGTTAGTTTGAGAAATGACCAGTCACACCAGCTACGATTAATTTGAGAAATGACCAGTCACACCAGCTACGATTAATTTGAGAAATGACCAGTCACACCAGCTACAGTTAGTTTGAGAAATGACCAGTCACACCAGCTACAGTTAGTTTGAGAAATGACCAGTCACACCAGCTACAGTTAGTTTGAGAAATGACTAGTCACACCAGCTACGATTAATTTGAGAAATGACCAGTCACACCAGCTACAGTTAGTTTGAGAAATGACCAGTCACACCAGCTACAGTTAGTTTGAGAAATGACTAGTCACACCAGCTACAGTTAGTTTGAGAAATGACTAGTCACACCAGCTACAGTTAGTTTGAGAAATAACCAGTCACACCAGCTACAGTTAGTTTGAGAAATGACCAGTCACACCAGCTACAGTTAGTTTGAGATCTAAGTGCAGGACTATTGTTAAAAAAAGGACTTGCATTAGCTCTGGAGCATCTGTTAGGTGCAATTTAAAATATACTCAGGATTTTTTTGATTACATTTGGAAATGAATTAAAAGTGTGTAATTATAATGAAAAAAAACATCTTGAATTGAATGATGATAACTACTATGTTTAACTGAGTAGATATTGTAATGTAGTCTCAGTTCAATCACTCAATATTTCTGTAAAACACGGGTTGGCAACCTTGTTTGTTCGACGGATACAGAAATACACAGCTGGTCATAGACTAGATGAAGAACAAAAGCTAACATGAAGCTTACCCATGTTAGTGTCATTAGATAAATATTTGAACATGTTCCAACTAATGCATATTTACATTTGTTCGAACTAATGCATATTTACATTTATATTATTATATATTTAGGTGCAGTCACATGTATACAATTTATTAAAGTTATATGGTTCAAGATCAGGCTGAAAGTAAGCACTTAGATTATTTTTCAGAGCATCGCGGGTCATCAGTTATGATTTTTTGTTGAAGAGCTGGGGGACCTAGTAACTTGAGTTGGGCTTGCTGTCTTGTGTTGTTAATAAGTTCAGTTGGTGATATTCTCACATGTCGCACTGATAACCTACCCAGCAACTTGATCGAGTCGGGCTTGCTGTCTCGCGTTGTTAATAAGTTCAGTTGGTGATATTCTCACATGTCGCACTGATAACCTACCCAGCAACTTGATCGAGTCGGGCTTGCTGTCTCGTGTTGTTAATAAGTTCAGTTGGTGATATTCTCACATGTCGCACTGATAACCTACCCAGCAACTTGATCGAGTCGGGCTTGCTGTCTTGTGTTGTTAATAAGTTGGTGATATTCTCACATGTCGCACTGATAACCTACCCAGCAACTTGATCGAGTCGGGCTTGCTGTCTTGTGTTGTTAATAAGTTCAGTTGGTGATATTCTCACATGTCGCACTGATAACCTACCCAGCAACTTGATCGAGTCTGGCTTGCTGTCTTGTGTTGTTAATAAGTTCAGTTGGTGATATTCTCACATGTCGCACTGATAACCTACCCAGCAACTTGATCAAGTCGGGCTTGCTGTCTTGTGTTGTTAATAAGTTGGTGATATTCTCACATGTCGCACTGATAATCTATCTAGTAACTTCTCTCATTCTCTGTCTCTTCTCCCCTTGATCTTTCTGGTGATTATTAAATATTCAACGTTTGCTTTTCTTATCTCAATCCCTAAAAATCTTTACTGTCTGCTTAAAAAATGTTGGCTATAATTTATCTTTTTACTCCAGCATCTCTGAGAATGTCTAAATTAGTTTTATTCCAGCATCTCTGAGAATGTCTAAATTAGTTTTACTCCAACATCTCTAAGAATGTCTACATTAGTTTTACTCCAGCATCTCTGAGAATGTCTACATTAGTTTTACTCCAGCATCTCTGAGATCGTCTACATTAGGTTTCTTTGCTGTCCATGAAATTGTCATCATTCTTCTCAAAAACCTTATCTCAGTTGCTTCCAGCTTATCTTGAGTTTTTTTGTTTACCATCCATACTTCGTAAGGAAGAAGTGGTTTGATATAACATTCTAGCACTGAAATTCTCATACATTGATAGGACTGCATCGCAAATAATACTTGACGTTTACTGTAACAAAATACCAATATTGAATGTTAATTATTTATTTATTATTTATTAGTTAATAGTAAATATATCTTAAATACCTACATTACATGCATGACTATGTCATAGTTTCACACAAATTCATTCCCAAATGTATATTTGGAACAAAATACCAATATTTAAAAATTGTTTTAGTCTTTGAATAAAATCAAATTTTATACATTATACAACATTTCAAGTCAAAGAAAACATGTCGGGATGTCAAAAGTACATGCTTTTTTTTCACATGACCAGTTTAGTGTTTTTATGTGAGCATCTTCAAACATTCACTTAGGTGTCCTCAAAGAGAATTATTATCAGCATTTGTGTACCTGCACATGTGGGTGTTAGGGGAAATGAAAGAGCAGATAGACTTGTCAGTGTGGCAAGCGTGGTAGTTTAAGGGACTGTGCTGATATTTTGAATGCAGTCATGGAGTTGGAACAGTTGAAAGATATGGGGCATATTTCTTCTTGCATGTCTGTGGCTAGAATGTAAGACTTGGGAGTGATGTGTGGTGTTGCAAGCAATCAGTAGCATATAGAAATTAAAGGAAGAACTATCAGCCAACGCAGAACCAGAACAGTCAGTTACCACACGCTGAGGGACATACTGAATGTGAGATCAGATCAAATATGGACTTGGAGTGCCATGATGATCTGAAAACTAAGCACAGAGAACTAATGATCAGTCTGACTGTGCAAGTTAGCAAAGAGAACTAATGATCAGTCTGACTGTGCAAGTTAGCACAGAGAACTAATGATCAGTCTGACTGCGCAAGTTTTTCCCAGGATCTTATGTATGTTTATGCTCCTCATATTTGGGGACCATTGTTTTTCAACCAATATTTCAGTCATTTGTTTGACCAGTCACACCCCCATAAGATGCTAATTTTTAGAACCGGTAGTATATCTCAGTCACAGTAACTGGTCTCAGTAAATGTTGTATCAAATCATTATCTTCAAAATTTTCATTTGTACAAGACTAAGTCAACATTTGTACGTGACTTAAGTCAACATTTGTACAAGAATAAGTCAACATTTGTACAAGACTAAGTCAACATTTGTACAAGACTAAGTCAACATTTGTATATGACTTAAGTAGACATTTGTACAAGACAAAGTCAACATTTGTACATAACTTAAGTCAACATTTGTACAAGACTAAGTCAACATTTGTACAAGACTAAGTCAACATTTGTACAAGACTAAGTCGACATTTGAACGTGACTCAAGTCAACATTTGTACAAGACTAAGTCGACATTTGTATGTGACTTAAGTCAACATTTGTATGTGACTTAAGTCAACATTTGTACAAGACTAAGTCAACATTTGTACAAGACTAAGTCATCATTGGTACAAGACTAAGTCGACATTTGAACGTGACTCAAGTCAACATTTGTACAAGACTAAGTCGACATTTGTATGTGACTTAAGTCGACATTTGTATGTGACTTAAGTCAACATTTGTACAAGACTTAAGTCAACATTTGTATATGACTTAAGTCAACATTTGTACACTGTGGTCGAAGATGGAAATCGTATTGACTCAAGTTGTGAGGCTAGCGGGTGCTAAGTGGACCTGGTTCAAAACCCATTTCCTGCATGATAATTTGTCTGTATGAATAAATCCTGGTTACTTCTATGTTATATTATTCATAAACATAGCACCTGGTGTTAGCCACACTTCTATGTTATATTATAGCACCTGGTGTTAGCCACACTTCTATGTTATATTATAGCACCTGGTGTTAGCCACACTTCTATGTTATATTATAGCACCTGGTGTTAGCCACACTTCTGTGTTATATTATAGCACCTGGTGTTAGCCACACTTCTGTGTTATATTATAGCACCTGGTGTTAGCCACACTTCTGTGTTATATTATAGCACCTGGTGTTAGCCACACTTCTGTGTTATATTATAGCACCTGGTGTTAGCCACACTTCTGTGTTCATTCTCTTAGTGCAACAGAATAGCAGGATGTACTCTGTGTGTCGATCAACCAATCTATTTTCATAGTTTCAGAATGGAATGCACTGAATCATAGTTTACAGTTTTATTGTGATATCTGTGCTTTCGGCCTGACACATCCAACTTCATTGTGGGTTCTGGGTAATTTTTGCCACTGGGATGGGACAGCCATCTCCAAATTCTTCTTGGAAATGGTAGTCAATTGTAAATTGTTCATATGTGCATGCATCAGATGGTTATTTGAGCATTTGTACTAGCAAATGACTCTTGAACAGATGAGTAGCAGTAAACTAAAGACAAATCATGAGACAGAAATGAAAGGAGTCAGACTACTTTCCCCATTGTCGCGACTTTCTTCATTCCTGTAACAGGGTTTTCCAATCCCCCAATTGGACTTCTCAGCCATCTAGAGACTTACAAACACCTCACCTAATTTCATTTTTTTTAAGTCGATGCTAATCTTCTCTTGCAGAGCTGGAACATCAATGAATTTAACCTACTTATACAACTATGATTTTGTTCACAAGATGTGTGTGCTAGTTTCAATGAGACATACACAAGATGTGTGTGCTAGTTTCAATGATGCATACACAAGATGTGTGTGCTAGTTTCAATGAGACATACAGTGGGTCCATGTTCTTCCTTCCCAGTTAAGAAGTCCAGTGATCTAATGATATTTGTAAGGTATGTCAGGCAATCATTGATTATCATGTACTATAACTTGTTCTTATGTGTTTTCATATTATTTTTATTACAATATTCCATGCATGTGGAACAAAATAATACAGTTTTACCAAATTTGTCACAGTCTGGCATGCACTGGTTGCCATAGAATGCATTAACGTGGAAAGTGCAGATGGTGTTACATTTTCTGTGTAAAACACAGCATGGCGGGTTTATTCATGTGGGTAAATGCGTTTAATAATAATTATTTTACCAAATTTAATCTTGTGAATGAATGCTTTTAATAATTATTATTTTGCAAAATTTATTCATGTGAATGAATGCGTTTAGTAATTAATATTTGATAAAATATATCTCACATTTATTTTTCCTTAGAACAATTGCAAGCAGTTAGACACAGTTGATAATGAAGGGGTTACATTATAATTAGTAGATGTGTTTATAATGTGCAGCAGAAAAGTTAGGCAATCACACAATCATATTAAGAATACACATTTTTTCATTCAACTTGAAATGACAATACATTCAACAGGAAAATGTGCCCATTTTGAACCCATTTTACATGCTGGAATTATTTTGTTCCTGCACCAAAATTTCAAGTGAGAGAATGACATATTCAATTTTTATATAAACATTTAGATATATTTGTCTGTTTCATTCCGCTGTGTTTCATTCCCTCAGTGCTGTACTGGTGCCCCCTTAGAAGCATCAACACAAAGGTCACCCTCGCCTGTGTTGTCTCACTTCTTTGTTTGAGTCTGGAGAATCGTAATCCTGTCTAGTATTTCTTATTATTAATCCATATTGTCTTTTGTATTCCTCTTCTTCTTCCATCTTCAGGATAGTCCAATTTCAGGATATTTTTAGAAAGGGAATCATGCCTCATCATGTGACCAAACCACACAAGTTTACGATGTTTCACCACACAAGTTTGTGATGTTTCACCACACAAGTTTACGATGTTTCACCACACAAGTTTGTGATGTTTCACCACACAAGTTTACGATGTTTCACCACACAAGTTTGTGATGTTTCACCACACAAGTTTGTGATGTTTCACCACACAAGTTTGTGATGTTTCACCACACAAGTTTGTGATGTTTCACCACACAAGTTTGTGATGTTTCACCACACAAGTTTGTGATGTTTCACCACACAAGTTTGTGATGTTTCACCACACAAGTTTACGATGTTTCACCACACAAGTTTACGATGTTTCACCACACAAGTTTGTGATGTTTCACCACACAAGTTTACGATGTTTCACCACACAAGTTTACGATGTTTCACCACTCCTTGGAGATATTCGTGTTGACCTGCAAGAGCATTTATTATGTATTTCACATATGTGTTGCTTTTATGTTCTCTAGATACAGAATACTCGTCTGTAATATTTGTTCTCAACTGCATGTATTGTTCTCCCCATGCCCATAATAGTAATAGAACAATATAAACATTCAACAATTGTTAGCAATGTCCTGTACACGAAACACTTCAATAATTACATATAGTTTGTAATGTGTGTTATTGGGTCAGTTTGTTGAATCTACCAGTCCCACATTCATATGATAAGAGAATAATGCTATGTTATGTTATGTTCCTCCAGGGCCATAGGCGGCGCATAGGGCAGAAACCATAGCATTCCATTTCTGTCTATGTGTTGCCAGGTCTTTCAATAAGAGAATAATAATGACTACAATCTGTCTGTCATAATTGTATGATAAAAGAATAATAGTGACTACAACCAGTCTGTCATGATTGTATGATTAGTTAGTTTGTGTATGTCCATGTCAATCGTGATTTCATTTTGTGATATTCAAGTTGTGGTTCTTACAAATAAATTGTGATCATGATATCATTTCCATCTCTAGCATTCTTACAAATTATTTATTGTTGTCAACAGCCTGGCTTGGGTTTAAACACACAAAAGACTAAAGTAAACTTAACATTTCATTTCCCTTATTTGGTTTATTTTTTCAGTTCTTTTTTTTATGCACTACAAAATCACAACAGCCAAAAAAAAAGCTGGATTTATGGCTACATCCTAAATAATATATGGATGCTTCCAATGTGTTTTTCTCCTTCTTCAATGTAATTGTCTTCTTGGTTATATTTTAGTATCAATTAATAATTGGGAGTCTGTCCTGTATTCTTCTGTTATTCCATGCCATGTGACATTGGTTATCATGTCTTTCCACAGACTCTTGGTCTTGTCATCTCTTGGTCTCCTGCCGCACTTGCTCTTCAACTTACTTGTCATCTCTTGGTCTCCTGCCCCGCTTGTTCTTCAACTTATGGTACTTGTCATCTCTTGGTCTCCTGCCCCACTTGTTCTTCAACTTACTTGTCATCTCTTGGTCTCCTGCCCCTCTTGCTCTTCAACTTACTTGTCATCTCTTGGTCTCCTGCCCCGCTTGTTCTTCAACTTACTTATCTCTTGGTCTCCTGCCCCACTTGTTCTTCAACTTACTTGTCATCTCTTGGTCTCCTGCCCCGCTTGTTCTTCAACTTACTTGTCATCTCTTGGTCTCCTGCCCCGCTTGTTCTTCAACTTACTTGTTGTCATGATGTACATTCTGTGTAGTCTACTATTCTTGGTACAGGTTTTACTCCCAAGGGGAACATGGGCTCTATATTGTTTATCTTTTTATACAAGACATCTGTTAGCTGCAGTTTCTCTCTAAGTATATGAGCCTCATTCACAACAGTAGGTTCTTTATAATCGGTTTTCTCAGCAGGAGTGATTTACTCTGATGTACATATCACCCCAGATCTTTTTCCCAACTGGTATTTCATACAATAGAGATTCTTTGGTATTCTGCAATCTTTCATTATCCTATTGTGTTCCAGCAATTGCAGCTCAGATCAAACATAGAAAATACTGTGGTATTTCTAATAGACATTTATGACAATAATTCTACATAGGTAAAGCCAGGAGCAGGGTAATGAAGTTTTGCTAATCACCGGAGACACACGTAATAATACACATAAATCAACGTTTCGACCAAAAAGCCTTTATCGACAACATACACAACAGAAAACAACAAGTAAGGACACACTACTGACATGAAAGGAATTCACCATGTGGCATCTATAGTGTCATTCTTACTTGTCGATTTCTGTTGTGTATGATGTCTTGATAAAGGCCTTTTAGTAGAAACGTTGATTTGTGTTTGTTATTATGTGTTTCCAGTGATTAGCAAACTTCATTACACTGTTGCGTGCTTTTGGATTTCAGTTTTACACATATTATCAAAGTACATATCAATAATTCTATATTGGCTGTCAATACTGCTCTTTTCCTGTTAGGATGTTGCAGGGAGGTTTCCAGTGGCTGGTGTGCATAGGCACAGCATATGAATGCTGCATAACCAAATATCTTTGTGTATATTGTCCATGTTTCACTGTTGTAGTCGAGGATTCTGAGAGCACAAGCATGATAAACCAGCATTTATGTTTTTATATGTATTTTTGTTTCTTCCAGATTATTTTTGAACACATTTATGGTCCTATTGAAATTCAGTGACTTTGTCCTATCATATGTTGCCAGGGCCCAAAAGGGGAGCAAGGAATAATGATACTGTTACCTGACATGCCCATCGTAAGAGGAAACTGGTTTTGTGGATGGAGTTGTCTATCCCTAGAGTCAAAGTGACCCAAAAGCCATGCTGAAGTTGGGTGTGTCAGGACCATATGCACATGTCATGCTAAAGTTGGGTATGTCAGGATGAAAGGTGCAGATATTGCAGCAGAGGTGTAAACTATGACACAATACATTCCGTTCCTTGGACTATATCCTGCTAATTTGCAGAAGTTTGATAATGAAAACAGCAGAAGTGATACTTCAATATGCTACTCTGGGTGTATGTTGGTAGCCATACAAGAAAGTGGCAAAAATGTCAAGCATGTATGACCATGGTTCGCTTTCAGCTTGGTGACCAGCATGCACATACGAGAACCAGTTCTCTTGTACAGCAGTATCGTTACATCAATATGGTTAAATCAATGTGGTTACAGCAATATGGCTACAGAGGTGCATCATTCAATGGAAATGGTAAAATAACTGAACGTATTAACTACCAAACGCATCAGATGTTCTGGACCATTGGCACAAATAAAACAGAGACATACTGCATTTCTGTTTACTGGATTACAGCCTTCTGGAAATCTAGTAGGACCATCGTCTTGCTATAAAAGTGATGCAGTGGATAACGGACAGGAAACACACACATAAAACAATATGATCAATAACACAGTTATTTCTTTTATTGACATATACCCACTCTTTCATGACAGCTATAGCTATTGAAGAAGTACACAAAATATGAGCACATTCAAACTACATGAAACAAAATATTCAGAGTAATAACCAACAGAACTTACAACACGAAAATATGAAGATAAAATGATAAGAGCATTGTATGATAGATGAATTCAAATTAATAGGGGCTGCTATGTTTGACAGAGTCCACCAATTCAAATTAATAGGGGCTGCTATGTTTGACAGAGTCCACCAATTCAAATTAATAGGGGCTGCTATGTTTGACAGAGTCCACCAATTCAAATTAATAGGGGCTGCTATGTTTGACAGAGTCCACCAATTCAAATTAATAGGGGTTGCTATGTTTGACAGAGTCCACCAATTCAAATTAATAGGGGCTGCTATGTTTGACAGAGTCCACCAATTCAAATTAATAGGGGCTGCTATGTTTGACAGAGTCCACCAATTCAAATATTTAGGTACAATGATTACAGCAGATGGAAGAAGTTCAACAGAAATAAGATGCAGGACAGGCAAAAACAGCATTCAGAAAAATGAAAAATATACTGTATAATATGACCTTGTCATTAGAGGTGAACAAGAGAGTTCTGCAGTGCTATATAACCCTTATACTAACATATGGGTGCAAGTCTTATACAATAAACAAACTGGAAAGTGGGAAATTAGAGGCAACAGAGATGTGGTTCTACAGAAGAATGCTGAGAATACCATGGACTGCCAGAAAAACTACGGTAATGTAGAGGTGTTAAAAGAGTCAAATGCGAAACGGACCTTAATCAACAATATAAGAAAACGGCAATCTTATTTTTTGGCCACTTCATGAGACAGGCAGGTTTAGAGAACATAATCACAACAGGCAAAATTGAAGGCAACAAAGACAGAGGGCGACAACGTGAGAAAATATTAGACAGTTTGACAACCTGGCACGGCAAGGAAACAACAACGACTTTGATACATAATACTGTGGGTGGAGAGCCATGACAGCCTAACTCCAGCAGGCATGGCACCTGATGATGATGATGTTTGACAATTAACTTGGAAAAGAACTGAGCGGGAAGGACATGATGCAATCCTAGCATAGATGGTGCTAATTCCTAGTCATCTGAGTTTAAACATGTTCTTTGGCAATAAATGAGTGCATAGCAACGAGCAATTTTTTTTCACCAACTGGTGTATTCGGAAAGACATAAGCCACGTCTGCCAATTTTGTTCCAATGACCGCATGCTATGGGTTAAAATTATAAATAAATTTCAAATTAAACTTTCAGAACAGCTTTGCCAAAGTTTGAGCCAGAGAATAACTCCAGGAAAGCCTTCGGCATATTTTCAAATCCCTCAGTTATATGCTCCTTAGCTTTCAACTTGCCCTGCAAGAAAGAAGTTGTTAAATTGATTTTATAACATACGTTTGTAAAGTCACAGTGTATATTAGCTGTACATGGTTCTTTTTAAAAAAAAAAACATGGTAGGAAACAGTTGAGGGTGGAAGAAGCAGAGGGCCTGGACATCATGGATACATCAAAAAATGGATGACCCATGATTTTTCTACACTCAGCATTGTTGAGGATATAAATCATTAGAGGACTGTTTTCAGGTTTATGTATGTTGATTATCATCTTTGCACAACGAACATATCCATAGGTGCTCAGATATCCAAACACATCCATAGGTGCTCAGATATCCAAACACATCCATAGGTGCTCAGATATCCAAACACATCCATAGGTGCTCAGATATTCACTAGAGTAAATCTCTCAGGGAGTCACGACTGATGGTTCCTGTTCTGTGTTGGCTGAGTGCTCTGTGTGAAATGTTTATGCGATGTCCTCTACATTTATGTCAATCCTTACTCCCAGTTCATGTATTCTTGAGATAGACTCATGTTTATTGATCTCAAAATTCTCCAATCAAGCATAGGTCATGCTAGGTGCTCATCTAGCAATCACAAGCATAGGTCGTGCTAGGTGCACATCTAGCAATTACAAGCATAGACCATGCCAGGTGCACATCTAGCAATCACAAACACAGATTGTGCTAGGTGTACATCTAGCAATCTTTGTACTGTCCCAACCATAGATTGAACCCGGGACCTCAAGGGTCTGGGAACGGCATTCTAACCATACGGCAATGCGCTCCACAAAGGCTAAGTATTTGGACATTATTTGTACTTGCAATTAATCACAAATTTGTAGCATATACTAATCAGGATATAGCAATCAACCTAAATTTTTGTTGTGATTTTCTAGGCAATATAAATACATTCACTAGATTGCCGCTGCTTTCTACTTGGCCCATATGCACAGTTGCTTGTGGTGGGCTTGAAGCTGGTAGCTTGGCTCTCTGAGACGCTGACTCTGGCACCGAGCCGGACAATTAATCATCAGATGTTAGACAATGACAGGACAGTAAATTGTGATATTTTAATAATTTATCTGCTTTTTCTTGCTTCTGCATGCATTCTCAATCTCCTGTAGATTAGCAGTATGTAATCCAGAGAATGATATGCATTGTGTCATAGCTTACAGCTTGGCAGTGACACTTGTGCCTTTTTGCCTGAAACATCGAAATCAGCATGGGTTCTGGATAACTTTGGCCTTCTATGGGATGGGACAGCCAACTCCATCCACAGGCCTCCTTAGCTGCCTCGTACAACATACATAACAGGTAACAGTGTTACTATTCTTTGCTCTCTTTTCAGGCCACCAGAAACACATGGGCAGATTTATCTACCTAAAACTGACATTGACGATTATCTGCCATTCCAAAGGTAGACTCAACGCTGAAGATGCAGAGATTATCTGTCATTCCAAAGGTAGACTCAACGCTGAAGATGCAGAGAATATACTATGACAAGCTTCAGTTATTAGAATGCAAATTGAGACAGTTATGGATGCCATAAAATAGATCTTGGAAGCAATGGCAGTTCAAGCTGTTATTGTCTCGTACTCTAATATGTGACCTGCTAAATTCAGAATGGATGGTTGTACGTGAGAGGATAGATTATATTGGGATTCACACCTGCAGGGGTTACATGGATATTTTTCCCTGGTCACGTTTGAGTTCAGGGCAATCTGAGAGTTGACACCCTGGTCGTGTTTGAGTTCAGGGCAATCAGAGAGTTGACACCCTGGCCATGCTTGAGTCAGGGCAATCAGAGAGCTGACTAACTGACATTAAAAGCACCAGTGTTAGAATAGACAGCAATGGACAAAGAGAATATTTTCAATTCCATATATATGTATCTATTGGATTAGGACACTGTGGTGGATGAAGACTCCATGTTGGATGAGGACTACGTGGTGGATGAAACTGTTATTAAAATATTGAAGGAGTTTGAAATATCTCGGGAAGATAGTAGAGGGAATAATTATGGAATCAGATGAGGGAGATATATAATCAATACGCTACTATTAGCAGACATACTCTTCACCATCTGCTGAAAGAGATGAATACCTGTGTGAACAATCAGAATATGCCCACTTTTAGTCCAGAAAATAACTAGCAACTAACACTCACTATCAACAACAATAAATTATACCTCTACAAAAAGTGAAATTAGTTCTTTCCTGAGTCTAGGAATCTCTGGGAGACTAGTTGGACTTCCGATACTGAAGCCGATAATTTTATGTTCCATGACCATGGTTGACGTATTCCAGCCAGTCACTGCAGACAAACAAAATACTTATATTTTGTTTATAGTATTAAATGAACACAGAGGCAAATACATTATAAAACTGACTATGTAAATGGTATTATATGACATGATTTGTTGATTCAAATATTGACATGTCTATAAAATATAACTGCTGACTTCCATTATTTGCTGGCTTGATTAATGAGAATTACTACTGACTTGACTACAGAGAGCTACTGCTGATTTGCATACTTAGAACAGCTACTGACTTGATTATTAGTACTACTGCTGATTTGCATACTTAGAACAGCTACTGACTTGATTATTTAGTACTACTACTGACCTGATTACTGAGATTACTACTGAATTTATTACTACTGACTAAACTGTGTACTAGTCTACAGGTCCTCATATTTACACTCAGAACTGGACACAATAGACTAAACAACCATTTGTATACACAATTTAAAATTGGCACATCAGCAAAGTGTACATGTAGGGAAGCCAACCAGACTTCAGAGTGTATACTTCAAGAATGTGCAAACTATAACACATTAAGTTATTTAATTTGTATAGAACATAGTAAAGGTTAAAATAGAAGGTCAGATAACTTTATAAATTCACATCTGTTATAGAAATTTTTAGCAATAAGTATTAGATATTAGATATGTTGATTATTCTATCCTCACACAGAACATGTCCATAGATGCTCAGATTTTCAACTCAGTAAATCTCTCAGAGTATAACGGCCGATGGTTTCGGTTCTATGTTAGTTCACTGCTTTAAAAAAATGTTTTTAGGTGTTCTCTTCAGGTCATGCCTATCCTCACTCCCAATTTTAGGTGTTCTCTTTTCATTTATTGACATGCTCATTTATGGACATTCTCATTTATTGACATTCTCATTTATTGACATGCTCATTTATTGACATTCTCATTTATTGACATTCTCCATATTGACATGCTCATTTACTTCAAAATCATCTGATTGTGCTGACTCACGAATTAATTGTGCTGACTCACAAAATCATCTGATTGTGCTGACTCACGAATGAATTGTGCTGACTCACAAAATCATCTGATTGTGCTGACTCACGAAGAACAATGAGTAGGCATCTGTCTGCTCGGTCCATAGGCTGACCATCTATTATGGTGGCGAGGCTGGCTATTTGCTCAGTCTATTAATTTTCCTCCACAGCTGTGAGTCCTGGGACGAAGGTAAATGTAAGTCTTCACAGTGAGGCCCGCAATTTAGATCTCTCTAATGATTTCATCAAAAGGCGCTATGTACATCACATGTTTTGACTTTCTGAATTATACTCATTGAGTCACTTAGTATGCATGCATGGGAATAGGCTTGCACGTCCAGCCAGTTAAGTGCCTGCATTACAGCAACTATGTCCATTGTTAGACTTCTTTTTGTTGTGGTAAAGACCCCACTGGCTTCGTATAGGGCCTACTGTTCTTCATTGTGATGTGGCAGTAAAGGTCCATGTGCATTGTTGGTGGTGGATGACTGACCTGTCCATGTAAATCACAACATCTGTGTTGTCTGCATGTTTGCAAATAAGTGTATTGACCTCAGTATCCATGTTCACAGGGCTGTGCTACATGCACTCTCTATTGAGTGTAATGATGGTTTTGGCTGCCTCTTGAAGGACCATAGGAGTAAGTATCCATTCCTTGGCAGTAGTTATGCCTTCTGTGGAGCAAATATGTTTAATTGTATCCTTGTCATGACCCATCCACGATCTGCCTCTCTTGAGCCTGCTTCACTTCACACGAGGGAGCTCACAGTGTAGTGGGTGGTCTATGTTAGAACCTGTTATTGGGTGAACTATGTTAGAGGTATGCATGGGCAGGCCACATATTTCTGTGAGATAAGTACTGTCAGAATAGAAGAAATTGATGTACACAATGCTCACCTGGTTGATGTACACAATGCTCACCTGGTTGATGTACACAATGCTCACCTGTTGATGTACACAATGCTCACCTGGTTGATGTACACAATTGTCACATGGTTGATGTACACAATGCTCACCTGTTGATGTACACAATGCTCACCTATTGATGTACACAATGCTCACCTGTTGATGTACACAATGCTCACCTGTTGATGTACACAATGCTCACCTGTTGATGTACACAATGCTCACCTGGTTGATGTACACAATGCTCACCTGGTTGATGTACACAATTGTCACATGGTTGATGTACACAATGCTCACCTGTTGATGTACACAATGCTCACCTGTTGATGTACACAATGCTCACCTGTTGATGTACACAATGCTCACCTGGTTGATGTACACAATGCTCACCTGTTGATGTACACAATGCTCACCTGGTTGATGAGAGGCTGAGTTGTAGGTAGAGATATGACCACAAACAAGAACTCGTCCATGATATCGGAGCTTGCTATAAACCACAGCAGTAATTTCACCGCCAACCTTGACCACAAAAACAATGCAAGAAAATAGTTTGAACATTTGACATAGAAAATATTGTACCACAAACATATATGAAGCACACAAACGGGCCATTTTCACTAGGTTTTACCTTCCTCAGGTTCAACGGGGTTGAGAAGGAAGCTAGCAAACATTTTTCAAGACATCTGCTCCATATTATTTAAACCACAGGTGGAAATTTTTTTATTTTTTTTTAAACAAATTAAATTGAGTAATAACATGTTATCATTCATTGAAAACACACAGGAAAACACACAAAAAGGATGTTTTGATTAAAAGGCCTTATCAAGGACACAGCATCACAGACAACGAGTAAAGAACAGCATATGCTCATATAAAATTGGAATACATGACAAAAATCACTTCCTTCATTTATTCCTCTTACACTTTTAATCATTTCTGTTGTTCAGTAACTTTCTTTACTTATGTTTCATCTGTCTTTTTAACAAAACATCAAAATGTGCATGTTTTCCTGTGTTTCCAGTGACTAGCATAACTTAATTACCCTGTTTTCAATTTTTACAAGTCTGATTTCAGTTTTACTGCAGTTATTACATGTTATTGATGTGAGTTAAATAAGCATTGCTCAGACAAAATAAACCAAATCAGTGAAGAGAGACATTGTAAATGTGTTGTGTATATGTTGTTTCTAGCTACGGGGAGAGATACCCCACCATTGCTCTGACAAAATAAACCAAATCAGTGAAGAGAGACATTGTAAATGTGTTGTGTATATGCTGCTTCTAGGCATGCACATTACATATTGGCAAAATCTGTCACTACAAGACAATACTATTTGAGGAGAGATGTATAGCCCATGTGTAGCTTTAATGATGTCCTGTTCCTTGACCATCTGTAAAGATGTAGATATTGTTGCTTGTTATCAATAAAAACATTGTACTTCTTTCAGACCCATACTTATTGACACTTCCTCAACAGATTGTATTCCTATATGACCCATAGTTATTGACACCTCCCCAACAGATAATTAGCGTTGTTAATTTAGACTTCTGAACCGACAGTGACTCATTCTGAACAATCCAATAAGTGTTTAGTTTATCTCAGTAGTCTGATCTCAGTTAGTAGTGTATCTCAGTAGTCTGATCTCAGTTAGTAGTGTATCTCAGTAGTCTGATCTCAGTTAGTAGTGTATCTCAGTAGTCTGATCTCAATTAGTAGTGTATCTCAGTAGTCTGATCTCAATTAGTAGTGTATCTCAGTAGTCTGATCTCAATTAGTAGTGTATCTCAGTAGTCTGATCTCAGTTAGTAGTGTATCTCAGTAGTCTGATCTCAGTTAGTAGTGTATCTCAGTAGTCTGATCTCAATTTTCAATTTGTTTTGTTTCATCGACATTAATTTAATTTTTGTATTACAATGTATTATTGAGTCTCTTCCAGAATTTGTGTTTTTCATGTTTTATTTCGATTTATTTGAGCATAGACAGTGCCATCCTTTACTTGTGATCTAAACTCATTTCCTCCAGAGCAACGATACCATTGTTCCTACAAAATGACTGCTCTGGGCAGAGAAATGATATTAGAGTTTCTCTTTTAACATTCTCATCTACTTTGTGTTTAACCATTGAAATTGACTATAATTATTTGTCTTTAATCCCATGCAATTAATTTGTTGTTCTGCTGTATATTTATGGAAATTTTCATTGATCATACATCATGGATTTTCTTATAGTGCTTCATAATATGGTCGTCCACCACAAGTGTTATGACCATTTGTTACATCCACTTTTGAAATTCAGTTAGCTGTGTCCTTGACTATGAATTCATAGATCATAGATGACTAATAAGTTCAGTTCTGACCACATTTGTCCTTGGACAGTTCGGACATGACATCTATCCATGACTATGTAATTCTATTTTTATATAATCGGTCAGTGTACACAAATGTCTGCTGTGGACATTTAATCTGGCACTATGTCATCTGTGATGATATATTTGCTGTGCCACAGAGCCAGACAACTCTGTGTGCATGTGTGTGTGTTAGTCTGGTGTGTGTGTTCATGTGTGTGTGTGGTGAGTGCATATATGTATGTTTTGGTGCATGTGTGTATGTACATGTGTGTGTATGTGCATGTGTGTGAACGAGCTTGTGTATGTATGTATGTATTTAAAAATATGAAAGCTCACATTGTCATAGTAGATATCCACACCTTCAGGGGCAACTTTATCCAGAGCTTCTGAGAGATTTCCCTTCTTGTAGTTGATGGCATGATCAAAGCCAATCTCCTTGAGGTACTCACATTTGTCCTCAGAGCCAGCCAAGCCAATGACAGTCAGTCCCTAAACAAATTGCATATATTATTGATAAAACAACAAACTTGAGATTATGAAATAAATTGAGATTGTAAATTGTGATCTACTATTTATGTTCTAATCTGATACTCAAGTATGACTGGGTATCTGAGGGCAGAATAACTATTGTGTTCTTCTTCTTCTTCTGCGTTCATTCTCAAACTTGATTCTCGCTGAATCTCTCTTGTAGCATGACAATATTCCTGCTAGATTTAGATTTAGTCCAGATAATGGAAATGTGTTGTCAGTTGTATTTGTGCCAATGGTCCAAAACATCCGTCTTCAGAGGGTAAAAATGTGTTCGACTAGTAAGCAATAAAAGCCATAAGTGTGCATCCACTTTGACATCTGCTGGTGAGACTGGACAACTGTGGGCTTACCTGAAATGAATTGACCTCAGTCCCTAACAAATATCCAATACATCATAACTTGCACATGAATAACTTTAGCAACAGTATCTGTGTGAACCAGGATACAACAATGTTGTCATTTGTTTTAATGTGTAGAAAACAGGATGTGGCAATATGGCCAGGTTTTTAGCAATTGTTGAGTTGTTATTATACAGCTTGTCCTACCTGGCAAGGCCATGGATACAACATTTTAAAGAGAGACTTAGAAATTTTATAAAAGGCAATTACTCATATTTGTGGTAGTTGTTTTTATGACCTGGGAAAACTGATGAGGAGAGGAGGGATGGAAGATTTGCTCTAGTTTTATCATGCAAATCATATCCTGTACAGGACATTATTATTCAACGATTTTTGAAGCATCACTAATGTCAGTGCCAGTACAATGTGTCACTAATACATTCAATCATGTGTCACAAATCATGTGACACATTCAGTTTCAGTGTATGCCAAGTCATCCAATGAAGGAAAGATTCCAAAACCTAGCAATGGGGCGACTGAAAAGAAGCAGCTTTATCCATCAAGCTAAACGACTCCGTAGACAACTTACAGACCTACCTGAAGTTGACAGCCCCTTAAGGTCTGTACCAGAACAAACCCCATGGAGTGAAAGGCATGGAATGCCAATATACATTCAGATCCATGTGAAAGGAATACTAAGCAAGGACGAACTGAACAGTGTGCAGCGGAGGACAGTCACCCTCAGTTTCCTGGATGAGGAATATCCACAAGATATATGGGTCAGGGTATACAAAGATGGGTCAGCACAGAATGCTGTGAGGAATGGAGGTGCAGGTGCATATATAGAATATCCACACAAGCCTAGAGATACAATCAGAACACAGGAAAATTCTGCAATAATTATGATGCAGAAATCCAGGCAATTAGTGTGAAAAAAAACTGCTGAACTCCAACTCTGACCTACAGCCTGTGGTATTCCTGACAGATGCAAGGTCAGTGCTTCAAGCTCTCCAGTCTGGAAAACTAACAGACTTGAAAAAACTACTTAGCGAATTGTCTTACCAGTATAGGGTAACCATGCAGTGGATACCCTCTCACTGTGGAATACCAGGAAATGAAAAAGCAGACCAACTGGCTAAGGAAGGTGCTGCCGAAGACCAACCAGATATACCAATCACCTAGCATCAGAAAAAACAGATGATCAAGTCAATAAGAAAGCCACAAACACCAACACAAGATGATTATCACATTATGAACAGATCAGAACAAGTTATAATTCTACGTCTCAGAACAGGACACAACCGACTCCGCAGTCACATGTATACAAAGTTCAAGATTGGCAACACGGCCATGTGTACATGTGGACAGGCAGTACAGAGTGCCAAACATTTACTTCAGGAGTGTTCTGAGCATGAAACGCTGAGGCAGACATATTGGCCAGAGGAAACAACACTGGAATCAAAGCTCTATGGGACACTACATGAACTACAAAAGACAGTGAGTTTTTATTAAGGAGACAGAATTGCAGATATAGACATGTTTCAAGTGAACGAAAGAAGAAGAAGAAGAATGTGACACATTGAATGTAGTAATACATCCAATCATATCACCAGTACAATGTGTCACTAATGTCAGTACAATGTGTCACTACTGTCAGTACCAGTGCAAAATGTCACTAATACATCCAATCACATCACCTATAATGTCAGTACAATGTGGATGGTCACGTAATTATATTCCCAGAACAATATTTTGACACCATTTTTAGCTTATCTCTTAATAAAATATGTTCATGCTACAAGTTGCTAAGGAAAAATATAAATCCTTCGAACCCCCCCCCCCCATACCACTACATACTACTTTGACTATAGGTACCCAGCTCTGCTGCAGGTTATCTTCGAACCCACCCATACCACTACATACTACTTTGACTATAGGTACCCAGCTCTGCTGCAGGTTATCTTCGAACCCCCCATACCACTACATACTACTTTGACTATAGGTACCCAGCTCTGCTGCAGGTTATCTTCGAACCCCCCCATACCACTACATACTACTTTGACTATAGGTACCAAGCTCTGCTGCAGGTTATCTTCGAACCCCCCATACCACTACATACTACTTTGACTATAGGTACCCAGCTCTGCTGCAGGTTATCTTCGAACCCCCCCATACCACTACATACTACTTTGACTATAGGTACCCAGCTCTGCTGCAGGTTATCTTCGAACCCCCCATACCACTACATACTACTTTGACTATAGGTACCCAGCTCTGCTGCAGGTTATCTTTGAACCCCCCATACCACTACATACTACTTTGACTATAGGTACCCAGCTCTGCTGCAGGTTATCTTCGAACCCCCCATACCACTACATACTACTTTGACTATAGGTACCCAGCTCTGCTGCAGGTTATCTTCGAACCCCCCCCCTAATCCTACATACTACATTGACTATATGCACTCAGCTCTGTTGCAGCCTACCAACATCGCACCCACAATATAAATAGTGACTCTGCTCATACATTCTGAAAGTAGATTTCTCCCCCCCCCCCCCCCCCAGATAAAAACTTGATGTTCCTATCTGAAGATGATAGACCTGTCACAACATTATTTTTCAAGTGTATTTGCCTCTTCATTTCCCGATAGGCCTCTGTTGCAATGTACTACTCTAGATGGTGTTTGCGTTTAAATACTGGGTACATAAATATTTGTACAAGTAATCATTCTATTAGTCTATGTAGATTAATGTGATTTCTTTTACTCATTTGTGATTCTATAACTCTGATATTGCATCTGGAAACTAGAATTATTGATAAGAAAAAATTTAAATATTATCACAACATCAAAGATAGGACTATAACTCCCCCCCCCCTCTCTAAGTCAGAGACTCCTACTCAAAGCATCGCAGAGTTGGACTCTTGTGGGTATGAGATAAATCTCTGGACAAAACATTCGTAATGAACATAAGAAGCTGGAACTAATGAATTTTAATGAATATAAGAAGCTGGAACTAATGACTTTTAATGAACATAAGAAGCTGGAACTAATGAATTTTAATGAACATAAGAAGCTGGAACTAATGAATTTTAATGAATATAAGAAGCAAGAACTAATGACTTTTAATGAATATAGGAAGCAAGAACTAATGACTTAATGAATATAAGAAGCAAGAACTAATGACTTTTAATGAATATAAGAAGCAAGAACTAATGACTTTTAATGAATATAAGAAGCAAGAACTAATGACTTAATGAATATAAGAAGCAAGAACTAATGACTTTTAATGAATATAAGAAGCAAGAACTAATGACATTTAATGAATATAAGAAGCAAGAACTAATGACTTTTAATGAATATAAGAAGCAAGAACTAATGACTTTTAATGAATATAAGAAGCAAGAACTAATGACTTTTAATGAATATAAGAAGCAAGAACTAATGACTTTTAATGAATATAAGAAGCAAGAACTAATGACTTTTAATGAATATAAGAAGCAAGAACTAATGACTTTTAATGAATATAAGAAGCAAGAACTAATGACTTTTAATGAATATAATAAGCAAGAACTAATGACTTTTAATGAACATAAGAAGCAAGAACTAATCACTTTTAATGAACATAAGAAGCAAGAACTAATCACTTTTAATGAACATAAGAAGCAAGAACTAATGACTTTTAATGAACATAAGAAGCAAGAACTAATCACTTTTAATGAATATAAGAAGCAAGAACTAATGACTTTTAATGAATATAAGAAGCAAGAACTAATCACTTTTAATGAACATAAGAAGCAAGAACTAATCACTTTTAATGAATATAAGAAGCAAGAACTAATGACTTTTAATGAATATAAGAAGCAAGAACTAATGATTTTCAGTTGCTGGGTATTGAGAAAACAGTTAAGATGTGCACATTTGTGTTGCAGTGTTTTATTACAGATTACTGACAGCATATTTACCTCTAATTTGGCCAGCTGACCCACAATACTTCCAACAGCACCAGAGGCAGCACTGACCACAATGATCTCTCCTTTCTTAGGCTCACATCTCTCAAGGAAAGATAAGTAAGCAGTTGCCCTAAAGATAAGGAGAAAAGGCACATTTTCAGTTTAAGATTGTCGTGTTACTTGTGTCAATAGCCAGACACACATCTGAGTTAAATCGTGTTACTTGTGTCAATAGCCAGACACACATCTGAGTTAAATCGTGTTACTTGTGTCAATAGCCAGACACACATCTGAGTTAAATCGTGTTACTTGTGTCAATAGCCAGACACACATCTGAGTTAAATCGTGTTACTTGTGTCAATAGCCAGACACACATCTGAGATAAATCATGTTACTTGTGTCAATAGCCAGACACACATCTGAGTTTTAAAAAAACATATTCAAAAAGAGAGCTGCTAACTGACACCAGAAAGAAACAGTCCATAGTTTTTGGACATGTAACGAAAAGAGCAAAGATGGAATTCACCATAACAACAGGCAAGTTGAAGAACATAAGGGGTTGGGGAAGACCAAGAGAGAAGACGATAGACAGTCTGGCAGTGTGGAATGGGAGAACATGGATATTAGAAATGATTGACAACACACAAAACAGAAAGTTGTGGAAAGATATGATAGCCAATGTCACATGTCATGGAGTATAAGAGAAACAGTATATAATGTATCATGCATTTATTAACTTACCCTGGCATGCCAATTGCACCAATCCACAGAGATGGAGACAGACCTGGTAATTCTTCTATCAACTCAATTGGTCTATTCAAATTTTGTGGTACACGAACATCAATGACTGTCCTTGACCTCCAGCCAACATGAGCCAATACCAAAGCACCTTTTGGATAACCTGGTGCTTTACTTTCAATGATCCTGAAATATAGGGAATGTATAATGTAGGGGTTCTCAAATATTTCTTTGACTGGTTTGCTTTCAGGAATAATCCTAATCCAAGCAAGCACAGGTGTCGAAGTCGGAAGTACCAGGCTGAGAGACTCACCAGTAACCATAGTATCCTGCAACATGACTAGATAACATGTCTTAACAACAAACAAAACCAACCAACAAAATGTCACTTAGCAACAAACAAAACCAACCATCATGTCACTTAACAACAAACAAAACCAACCATCATGTCACTTCCACCAGTTCTGTTGAAATCACTATCATACAGAGCAGGTCCTCAACTGTTATATACACAGTGAAATCAGTGTAGATCTTGCATGTAATGTCATGACTTTTCTTGTGACTGTTTATTTGTATAAATCTTGTAATGTCAGGACTTTCCTTGTGACTGTTTATTTGTATAAATCTTGTAATGACATATTACAGTTTTGTTGCACTGACCACTGTTTCTTCCTAGATTCATTTCTTCCTGTTTTTTTCTTCAGTACTAGTTTCTAATAAACACACCTTAAAATAAACACACCTGGAATACCGGCCTGACAGAATCAATTAAACTAGTTGACAATATACTAGACAACATTTCCAATTTGTATATTTGGGAAGCAAGATAACAGCAGACTGTGACACCAACTCAGAAATCAAGATTCAAATCGCTCATGCCTCTAACACCTTTAACAAACTTTCAGTCATCTGGAGATCGCAAGTAAACACATCAAACTGTGACTATTCAATGCAAGTGTGATTCCATTATTGACATATGGATGTGAAAGTTGGAAATCTACTGCAATAATGGATAAGAAGTTAGTTGTCTTCGAGAATAGATGCCCCAGAAAAATCACAAACACTAATTTGAAAGACTTCAAATCAAATGACATATTAAGAGAGGAGACAAAACAAGAATATGTGATGAACATCATCAGAAAACGCCGATGGACATACATCAGCCATATACTTAGAATGAAGGAAGACAGAATTCCAAGACAAGCCTTCATGTGGACACCAGACGGGAAAAGAAAACAGAGAAGGCCAAAAACAACGCTCAGAAGAACATTTATGAATGAATTAAAATCAACAGGCATAAATGCACAAGGTCTGCAATCCTTGGCAACTGACCGACAGGCATAGAGAACTATGATATCCGTCCTATGTGCCAAACTTGGCAAAAGAGGAACTGACTGACTGACGTTTCTGATGCTCAGTAATATGTACAAGTTAGTGTGTTGTTTCTGTGAATCCTGTCATCAGCAGGAGGTCCTCACAGGAGCCCCTAAAGTTTTATGTCATCAGCAGGAGGTCCTCACAGGAGCCCCTAAAATTGTATGGTTACTTTCAATTTATTCTCCTTGGGATCAGGTTTTTATCTGTAAATTGCTAATTAAAGAACATGTTTCACCCATGTGTTGACAGGGCCAGAGAGGGAAGCAATGAATAGTGACATTGCCCACATCCATACATGTTGTAAGAGATGACTAAGGAGGCATGGCATTGTAGTTTACTGTTTCGTCCCATACATGGTCACTGATACTATATATGGTCGTATAGATCCCATACATGGTCACTGTCTCATCCTACATGGAGTCACTGATCCAGAAACCACTCTAACCATAAGGTAGATGTGTCAGAACCAGGCTAACCATATAGATGTGTCAGAACCAGGCTAACCATATAGATGTGTCAGACCAAAAGGTGCAGATATTACAGCCAAACTGTAAACATTGACATAGCGCATTCAATTCTCTGGATTGCAACCTGCTAATCTGTAGTAGTTTGAGAAGGAACACAAAAGAAGAAGAAATGTCTGCAGTATATGTTTCGGAAAGTCTGTGGAGATTATTTAGGCATGGTTGCAGACTATAGATACAGCGTTGCTAAGGTTTGGGAGAGGATTCAAGAAAGCTCTTCACTTGGTGTCAGGTGATTTCTTGGGGGGGGGGGGGAGGAGGTGAATCACTCTAGTCCTATTTGCTAGTCGTACTTTTGCAAGGTAACTGGACAAAATATCCCCAGACAAAATATCCCCAGACAAAATATCCCAAAGACAAAATGTTCCCAAGACAAAATATTCCTAGTCAATATTATTATACATACAGTAATAACATCAGTTTCTGGTACAAAACCATCAATTGTTTGACTTTGATTGAATAATTTTCATTAGAGATGTACAGCACAGTTGTGCCCTCAGGCTGTAGTTTTTGCAAAATGTTCTGTCCAAAGTGGAAGAGCATATTCTGTTCTTATGAACACATCCTGCTAATCTGCAGGAGTTTGAGAACAAATGCAAAAGAAGAAGACCAGTATGAACTAATGAATTGATGGTAAAATGTTACCAATAATAACAACTAGATTTTAACAACAAAATACAAAGTCAATGTTTTGACTAGAAAGCCTTTATCAAGGTAGAAAGGTTGAACACACAACTTCTGCCTATATGAGTATCCATGTATGTTCATCATGTCTCTTGTTTTTCATCCTTATGAAGGATTTGTATTCACAGCCTCATCTGTCCTTGTATTTAATTTTTAGTATGTCCTTTATAACATAGGCAGCACTTTAATATACCAGTTTATATTGATACTTGCATTTACCATTTGGTGCACATACCCCTATATTTCCATCTTGTTAGGTTATCCTTGACACTGTGATATAAAATGAAATGTTACATGATATACACGCAATTCTGTCCTGGATAGTACACCCTTGAGACACCAAATGTTAACTTAATCATTTAACAAAAATGAAACTATTTACCTGGCAACCTGTTCTCCAAGAAGACCACCTTGGTTTGGAACAATTCTAAAATACATTAAAAAAACAGTCTTGTGTGATTTTCAAAAATAGATTTTAACAGCATCAATTTCTGATTGGTTTTTATTGCTGCCATCATTATTATCATTTATATTGTGTTTATATACTATTAAAATATTTATGTTGTGTTTATATACTATTAATATATCATTTATATTGTGTCTATATACTATTAATACATGATGATAACAAAGAGAAATGGTTCAGAGAAAAATGGGCACTTGTTTTATTATTTCTTTACTAACTTTTTTTTGGTTTCAAATCACCAAATCTTCAAAACATAAATGATGCTCATGTAAGCATAGAGACAATGTTTCCAACAGTAAGTCTTTATCAAGTCACTAATTTATCAAGCTAGTACTATTATTATTTTGTTTTAACTAATGGCTACATGAAATTTCTCCCCCCCCCCCCCCCCAAAAAAAATTATATAATTAACAATTGCTCTACAAAAAACAAATTTCTGTTTGTCTGTGCTGTCCATCATGTTCGTCCGTCTCTCTCACTATCTATCTATATGTCTGTATCCCTGTCTATCTATTTATCTATCTATACTTCTTTATCACTGAATACAGTGCATAAGGCAGAAACCAGAGTTCTCCGTTTGAGCGACGTGATGCTACTGTGTACAATTCTGTTAGTACTTACGCAGAACACAGGTTTTTGAAGTTTCACTTGAACACAACTGACAATCACTAAGGGGCTATGGGGTGTAAATATGAAAAAATACAGATGACAATACACAAGACATTTTCAACGTTTCGATCCGTCAGATCTTTCTCAAGAATATTTTTTTTTAAACGAGTGAAAAACAATGAAAACAGTTATAACAATATTACCTCCAATGTTATCTGAAAAATTCTTGTGTATTGTCATTTGTATGTTTTCATGTTTACACCCCATAGCCTCTTAGTGATTGCCAGTTGTGTTCAAGTGAAACGTCTAAAACATGTGATATACTTAAGTACTATTGTTGTTCCGTTTCACAGCAGCATTATCTTTTATTTTAAAAAAAAACTTTTGTTACAGCATGCTTTCGTGTGAAGGAGTGAAGGCAGACTTCCTATTTTTTGTATTGATTGTCGTAATTCTGTTATGTTATTGAGACTCATAGTTATACCCAATATAATGATTGCTCTGTGAAGAGTCTCTCTTGGTCTTCCTCTTTTTCTTTTGCCAGCTGGTACCCATTTTAATGCTTGTAGTGCAGTCTGTTTTTATTCATTTTTCACGGATGTGGGTTGCCAGGGCTTTTGCCCAATAAATTGTTGCCATCCTTTATGGACAGCCTCCCCCCCCCACCCATATAGGCATATAATAATAATATAGAATGGATGATAATTTAGTTCATTACAGGAATTAGTGACCATATTTTTAATGGAACAAAGCTTAAATTATGTAACAACGAAACAAAATTTCTATAAAGACACATAAATCAGTGCATCCATCGATCTACACATTACACGATGAAGGGCCCCCATCTCCAGTGAGATGCCTGCAATGCACTATATGCGGGGGCGGGGAGTCTCAGTGCATAGCGAGCAACTCAATTGATCATCAGCAGAAGTTACGACTTTTTATTCTCCTTGTCAGAGAAGCTATATGAAATTACGTATAATAATATTACAAAGTAAAACTTTGGTCATGTGAGGTGGTCACTGATTCCTATAATGTACGGATAATTTCATTGTTAATGAATATGATGATGAAGTAACCGCTGTGCATATTCAAGATAGAAGATGTAAGGCATCACCCACATGTTGCTAGGTAGCAAATAAGGAAAGCAAAGAATAGCAACACTGTTTACCATCCATGCCTGTTGTTAGTGGTGACAAATTAGGTTTTAGGGTGATGTTGGTTGCCCCATCTCTTATATGGTCAAAGTGATCCTGAAGATATTCAAATGTGTCAAGTCGATAGATGCAGAAGAACGCAGACAAGCGGTAAACCGTGAGACTAAACATTCTATTCTCTGGACTACATCCTGCTAATATGCAGGAGTCTGAGAATGACAGCAGAAGAAGAACGAAAACTAAATAATTGATGTGATATTTATCTTATATATGGATCTAGGCTCAAATAGATTTACCTTAATGAATCTAGGCTCAAATAGATTTACCTTAATGAATCTAGGCTCAAATAGATTTACCTCATATATGGATCTAGGCTCAAATAGATTTACCTTAATGAATCTAGGCTCAAATAGATTTACCTCATATATGGATCTAGGCTCAAATAGACGGCTTCGATGAGAATCTCTGGTAGGAAGAAAACAGAACATTTATTGCAAGAGATTTGTAGATAAAAAACATTGAGTTTGTAACTAAGTAACATGTTACCAATAGCAACTGAAAATCTGAATACAATATTCTGTGCTCCCCTTTCAGACCCTGGCAACACACTGATGATTCCTTGCTATATCTTTAGTAGTTGAATGTGTACAACTGTGTCTAAGAGTTACCTCAACAAGTGAGCTAAAAAAAATGTGACCTTTTGACTTGTTTAGAACACCTCTGCACAGAATTAATTAGGCCTTCATTCATTCCTTATCATGATTATTGTCATGATTTTCACTGATCACTATTTATATACTTGGAGTTGCCTTGGCTATTCTTGGCAGAGCACTGACATTATAGTTTCTGTTATTTCTAACTTGCACCTCTAACATAGGCTCTGTGTGTGTGCGTGCGTGCGTGCGTGTGTGTGTGTTGTAACACTAACAGACAACAAAAGTGTTTTTCTTAACAGCTGAATACTGAATGAATGTGCTATTTCAACAATGTGAGGTCAGAAAATAATGGTTTATTGCATCCATGTTGTGACAAGTCAATGATGATGTTGCATCCATGTTGTGACAAGTCAATGATGATGTTGCATCCATGTTGTGACAAATCAATGATGATGTTGCATCCATGTTGTGACAAGTCACTGATGATGTTGTATCCATGTTGTGACAAGTCAATGATGATGTTGCATCCATGTTGTGACAAGTCACTGATGATGTTGCATCCATGTTGTGACAAGTCACTGATGATGTTGCATCCATGTTGTGACAAATCAATGATGATGATGATGATGACAGTACACTGAAGGTATACTTCTACTGTTGTGCTACTTCACAAACTTCTGTCAATCAGCAGGATGTCATCTGGAGAATGGAATGTGTGGTGTCATAGTTTATACCTTCGCTACGATAACTGCACCTTTCATCCTGACACATCTGACTTCAGCATGACTTCTGGGTCTTTTTGACCTATATGGGTAAGGACAGCCAACTCCATTCCATAACCTCCTTAGTCATGTCTTACAATATGCATGGAAGGTACACAGTGTTGCTATTCTTTTTCCTCCACCCAGTAGCAGTGGGGTTGAAGAAATAGCCATGTTTCTCATTTTTGCTAACTGTGTCAAAAGTTAGAGTTTGACTTTGCACTGCAGAATAGTGTCTCTCTGGGCATTCTTTTATGCTGTGGAGGTTTTCATGAACTTTAACAAGTCCCATAGAGATCACTCAAAATGTCTGTCGGGTGCACAATGCCACAAGCTGAACAATCTTCGATTTCAGATAGACTTTGCAGTAAATTTCAGGCATGTTGCTGACAAAATGATTGATTCACTCACACAAGTCTAAGCTTGAGTCATCTACAGGCTTCATCACAGCAGAAATCATGGGAAGAGTTAGTGAATACCCACTCAGAGCCTCTTTAGTTGCATAAATCATGAGAAGAGTTAGTGAACCTCACACCCATCCTCTTTAGTCGTCTACTATGAAATAACATGTATGACAATATTACTGTTTTTAAATCCATTCTCAGGCCTCCAGTAACATATGATAATTGAGCAGACAATAAAACATACAATCAACATCAGAGAACCTTGCTGCATTGAGTTACTGAATGGGCATGGTTGTTTTAGAAATAGACAATGTTCCCTTAGAAATGGACAATGTTGTCTTAGAAATGGACAATTTTGTCTTAGAAATGGACAATGTTGTCTTAGAAATGGACAATGTTGTCTTAGAAATGGACAATGTTGTCTTAGAAATGGACAATGTTGTCTTAGAAATGGACAATGTTGTCTTAGAAATTGACAATGTTGTCTTAGAAATAGACAATGTTTACTTAGAAATGGACAATGTTGTCTTAGAAATGGACAATGTTGTCTTAGAAATGGACAATGTTGTCTTAGAAATGGACAATGTTGTCTTAGAAATAGGTAGGCCTATGTTGTCTTTTAAATGGGCAATGTTGTCTGAATTAGATAAGAATCAAGATTTGCTTAGCAAGTATTCTTTAAAATTTCCACTGGGACTTGAAGGAAACGGGATGGGCATGGAGAAATAATTAGAAATCGGGGGTAGTGGGCACACATCTGTCCAGGGACGAAAATAGGATTGTGGCTACATGACCAATAAATAAATAGAATTATGATAAAGCTAACAAATTCTTGATGCCTCAGAAAGAACGTTAATTACCTTTTCATTAGGCACCACGGAGTCACAGTCCAAAAATGATTGAGAACCACTGATCTTGGTAACCTACATAAAAATAACCGAGAATGAGGCTGCCCTAAAATTAAACATTTCCGGCAGGTCGTGGTGACTGAATTACCAGTCCTCCACTTTTTTTAATGGTTGTAAAGTTCTGATATATCTAAATTGGAGTAATATTCCCTGGTTGAAAGGATTGTATCTCACCATAAAAAGATCTACATTTTACTTACCGGTAACTAACCAAAATATCTTGGACACATAGTCACAAATGATAGCAGATGTGAAACAGAAGTTAAAAGGAGAATAGGAATGGCTAAAAGTACCTTCAATGACATGAGGAAATTATTAATATCTAAACAAATTACAAACAAGTTAAAAATGAGAATTATAAAATGCTACATCTATTCCATATTAATGTATGGCTCAGAAACATGGACACTAAATAAACAATTAGAAGACAAAATTGATGCCTTTGAGATGTGGGTATATAGAAGAATAGGGAGAACATCATGGAAAGAGAAGAAAACAAATAAAGAGGTGCTAAAGACACTTAATATGAAGAAAGAACTACTAAGAGAAATAAAGATCAGGCAAATAAAATACTTTGGACAAATTAAAAGACATGACACCTTATTGAAGACCTTTCTTGAAAAAAAAAAATTTGGGTTGTGATTTCTCCACTGTTCCTCCAGTCAGCCCAGGTGTAAACGAAATGTACCTGAGATGTGGGTTATGGAAGGTAAACAGAACAAAGAAGGGAACTGGCCATCCAACCTAATAGTACATTGAGTTTTCTTCATCCACCTGACGGCAAATTGCTGCCATGGGATCTACCTTTTCCTTTAAAAAGAATCTACGAACTGATTATGCAACTACTTACCATTATCTTTTAATGGTGGTAAAATCTCCTCTATCAATTCAAAGTCATCCAATTTTGGTACTCCTTTAAACTCATGTTTTGCCCTCCACAATTTAGCTGTTGTCATTTTTATATTTTTTTCTGTCTCTTCCGAGTAGATCCTGATCATAAAATAGCAAAAACGTTTCGGTAACATGGCAATATTTATATACATTGTAGATCTATTGTAGATCTATAGTAGATCTATTGGTAGGTGTGATTTAGTTGGAGATCTATTGGTAGATGTGATTTAAATGTCATGACAATATTTATATACATTGTAGATCTATTGGTAGATCTATTGTAGATGTGATTTAAATGTCATGGCAATATTTATATACATTGTAGATCTATTGGTAGATCTATTGTAGATGTGATTTAAATGTCATGGCAATATTTATATACATTGTAGATCTATTGTAGATCTATTGTAGATGTGATTTAAATGTCATGACAATATTTATATACATTATAGATCTATTGGTAGATGTGATTTAAATGTCATGACAATATTTATATACATTGTAGATCTATTGGTAGATCTATTGTAGATGTGATTTAAATGTCATGGCAATATTTATATACATTGTAGATCTATTGTAGATGTGATTTAAATGTCATGACAATATTTATATACATTATAGATCTATTGGTAGATGTGATTTAAATGTCATGACAATATTTATATACATTATAGATCTATTGGTAGATGTGATTTAAATGTCATGACAATATTTATATACATTATAGATCTATTGGTAGATGTGATTTAAATGTCATGACAATATTTATATACATTGTAGATCTATTGTAGATCTATAGTAGATCTATTGTAGATCTATTGGTAGATGTGATTTAGTTGGAGATCTATTGGTAGATGTGATTTAAATGTCATGGCAATATTTATATACATTGGAGATCTATTGTAGATCTATTGTAGATCTATTGGTAGATGTGATTTAGTTGGAGATCTATTGGTAGATGTGATTTAAATGTGATGGCAATATTTATACATTGAAGATCTATTGTAGAACTATTGTAGATCTATTGGTATATGTTAATTAAATGTCATGACAATATTTATACATTGGAGAATATTGTTAGATGTGATTTAAATGTCATATAAGCATAGTTTTTCAGCATATCACATTTGAAAACATCTCTATCTATTGTCCTTTCTCTGCTTTTGCTGTGATGCATCAATGACCTGGGATAGTAATATAACAACAGACGGTAAGAGCAATAAAGAAATACACAATAGATGTGGTAAAGCATACCAAACCCTAGGGCAAATTACACCAATTTTCAGAAACAGAAATGTAGATTTAAACACCAAAATAACACTATTCAAAAAGATTATTATGCCAACATTGTGCTACCAATTCCAAACATGGACAACAACAGCTCACGACATACATAAACCTGTAACAGCTGAAAATGCATGCTTGCACAGAATACTTGGAATATCGCTAAGAGACAAAGTGAGAAATGAGGACATTCAACAAAAAACCGGCACCACCCAAATCTTGTAATATTTAAGAGACAACAGAGATCAAATAGTTTACAAACATCAGCAGACAACCATCAGACGCATAACAATCAATATTACGCTAGTTGTAGCCCACATTTTTAATGCACTATTTTGTGCCTTCTATTAGACATGTGTTAGCATGATACTGGGCATTGTTTTTTGGTGAGGAAGACATTGTCCCAGTCATCAATATTTTTATTATTGTGTTTTCTTTACTGTTATTTGTTTCTTGTGTTTCTTGACAAAAGTCCCAGTAAGATCGATACATTGATAATTGTCCTTGTTCTATGTTTTATTGTTATTTATTATTGTTTTATATCGTTAGTTAAGTATTCACAGTAACTTGTTTACTTTATTTAGGATTTACCTTTCACAAGATGCACCGCATTTATTGCACAGCACAGTTTTTATTGCGCAGCGCCGCTTTTATTACACTGCACCGCTTTTATTGCACTGCGCCATGTAGTTGTATAATGATGTCCATAAATTATGTCAACTGTTTTATTTTAGCAATTTTTTAGTCACCCCCCCCCTATCCCCAATATATTGGCACCAACTTGTCAAGAATCCAGAGAAACCCCCCACCTTTCAGATTAATTATGTCAAAAAAAAGATCCCACTTCCTATTAAAATATTTGTTTAGCCCCAAAAAGTGTGAGCATATTAGAAAAATTTAAGCATATTTCTTAACTTAAACTTTTATTAACATCCCCCCACCTTGTCAACAACAAGTCACAATTTTTATTGACATCCACACCCACTCACCTGAACTGTCAACAACTGTCACAAATTTGTATCAACATTATCATCATAGAAGGAACATTCTATCTCACATAGAAGTAACATTTTACCTCATTGTAGAAGGTACATTTCATCTCACATAGAAGTAACATTTTACCTCATTGTAGAAGGTACATTTCATCTCACATAGAAGTAACATTTTTATCTCACATAGAAGTAACATTTTTATCTCACATAGAAGAAACATTTTTATCTCATATAGAAGGTACATTTTATCTCACATAGAAGGAACATTTTTATCTCACATAGAAGGAACATTCTATCTCACATAAAAGGTACATTTTTATCTCACATGGAATATTTATCTCACCATAGAAGGTACATTTTATATCACCATAGAATGTATATTTTACCTCACATAGAAGGTACATTTTATCTCACATGGAATATTTATCTCACCATAGAAGGTATATTTTATCACATATAGAATGTATATTTTATCTCACGTAGAATGTATATTTTACCTCACATAGAAGGTACATTATATCTCACCATAGAAGGTGCATTTTATCTCACATGGAAGGTATATTTTATCTCACGTAGAATGTACATTTTATCTCACCATAGAAAGTATATTTTATCTCACATGGAAGGTATATTTTATCTCACGTAGAAGGTACATTTTATCTCACCATAGAAAGTATATTTTATCTCATATAGAAGGTACATTTTATCTCACCATAGAAAGTATATTTTATGTCACATAGAAGGTATATTTTATCTCACATAGAAGGTATATTTATCTCACATAGAAGGTACATTTTATCTCACATAGAAGGTCTATTTGATCTCACGTAGAAGGTACATTTTATCTCACCATAGAAAGTATATTTTATCTCACATAGAAGGTAAATTTTATCTCACATAGAAGGTATATTTATCTCACATAGAAGGTACATTTTATCTCACATGGAAGGTATATTTTATCTCACGTAGAAGGTACATTTTATCTCACCATAGAAAGTACATTTTATCTCACATAGAAGGTACATTTTATCTCACCATAGAAAGTATATTTTATCTCACATAGAAGGTATATTTTATGTCACATAGAAGGTATATTTTATCTCACATAGAAGGTACATTTTATCTCACATAGAAGGTATATTTATCTCACATAGAAGGTACATTTTATCTCACATAGGTCTATTTTATCTCACATAGAAGGTATATCTCACCATAGAAAGTATATTTTATCTCACATAGAAGGTACATTTTATCTCACATAGAAGGTCTATTTTATCTCACATAGAAGGTATATCTCACATAGAAGGTATAGTTTATCTCACAAAGAATGTGCATTTTATCTCACCATAGAAAGTATATTTTATCTCACATAGAAGGTACATTTTATCTCACCATAGAAAGTATATTTTATCTCACATAGAAGGTATAGCCAAAGACACAACAAAAGATCCACAACCATCCATTTCCAGGAGGAGAACAAAGACCACAAGCTGAAGACCAAAAGCACCAATTACACAATCAAACAGTCCTTCTTAGGGCTACACCCTAATCCCCAAATATATTTATGTCCTTTTCAGGATATGCAAGCCAGGCCCCTGGTCAAATCACCAATCCCTAACGGGGCAACCTAGGCCACTGGGCCTCAATATACGCCCTGATGTAACCATAGGAAAACCATTCCAAGGTTGAAGTGGCGTGTCTTCTTCTCGAAAGACAAACCCACCAAAAAACAAACAAAACATAGAAGGGCCAATTTATCTCACCATAGAAGGAACAATTTATCTCACCATAGAAGGAACAATTTATCTCACATAGAAGGAACAATTTATCTCACCATAGAAGGAACAATTTATCTCACATAGAAGGAACAATTTATCTCGCCATAGAAGGAACAATTTATCTCACATAGAAGGAACAATTTATCTCACATAGAAGGAACAATTTATCTCACATAGAAGGAACAATTTATCTCACATAGAAGGAACAATTTATCTCACCATAGAAGGAACAATTTATCTCACATAGAAGGGACAATTTATCTCACCATAGAAGGAACAATTTATCTCACATAGAAGGGACAATTATCTCACCATAGAAGGAACAATTTATCTCACCATAGAAGGAACAATTTATCTCACATAGAAGGAACAATTTATCTCACCATAGAAGGCACATTTTACCTCACTACAGAGAATGTACATTTTATGTAACCAACTATTCCCTTACATATTATTTCCCAACATAGCAAATTTCATATAAATGTTCCGAAATTCTACTATTTTGTCGTAAACATATTCACTTAGTCTTATCTAACAACCTAAAATAAACCATCAAATAAAATAAACCTAAAATAAACCAATTATCTAACAACCTAAAATAAACCATCTACCAGGGCATGTGAGGAAGAAAGTAAAACTTGAACATTTAGTCACCACCGAAAAGATCACGGAGAAGACAAAGAGAGACATTTCTGGAATTGTTGTAACTATGGCACACACAAAAAACACCAACTGAAATTAACAACGCCAGAGACATGGAGTTGTGGAGAAGCATGATCGTCTACGCCACTCGGTACGCTGCTTGATTGACCACCACAGAGACGGCAGTTTCCATATAAAATATTAGTAAATCCCTAACAATTTCTATTGAATTTGAAACAACGAATTTGCTTACCTGTGTCTGTGTTGAATGTCTGGTAGTAATGTACTACTGCAACGCTCATTTGTCTCAATGAAGCTGGCGTAGACTTATCACTTTATTTAAACCGACGATAACTAGACCAGGGAACTTTCCAGTGGCAATAAACTGTTGAGTCATTAGTAACTTCCTGAGATTAGACAATGGATTAAAAATAAAAAGGCTATATCACTGTGAGATATTTTTACTGATAGCATTCGTTCTACACTTCCCAAATAGATAACATGAACTAGATTCGGATGTTCTAGTCCAGTATCCGATACTAATTGGTATACACAATGAAACGCAGGTCACCACAGAAATAACTCAACGTGTCCTAGATACAGGACTGCACGCACAACAAGATAGCATTTCAAGCTCAGCAAAACACGAAAACAGAATGAAATATCATCTGTGCGTGTTTTGTTTGCCAAGGACACGGACACCATCAGAAGTATTTTAAACGTTTCAGGGACGGATTAAATTGGTATAATGGCTACCTCTCGCGAGTTGCTGAGGACATACAAATAACTGATCGTCTCATTGAAACAGAATTGCACGCGCAGTGAGATCAGAATTTGAAGATAAGAAGAAGGACGGAACCGACCACCATCAGGGAGTGTTTTGAAAATTTCAGGGACGGTCAGGGTCATGAAAGGCAAGCATAGAATAAGTAAACCCATTTACTTTTCATGTATGTCGTAAGAGGCGATTAAGGGGATTTTGGTGGAATTGGTTGTCACAATCCACATAGAGTCGAAGTGACCAAGAAGCCACACTAAAGTGTCAGGTCGAAGACGCCGATATCGCGTCAATGCTGTAAACCATGACACAACGCATTGCGTTCTCTGCTATTCTGCAGAAGTGTAAGAATGAACAGAGGAAAAGAAGAAGATTGTCATCCGTGAGGGCTGATCTCAATCATAATATTGTCATCTGTGAAGGCTGATCCTAATCATAAGAAGAAGGTTGTCATCTGTGTCTGAGGGAAAGAGATTTGTGTATAAATATTCGAGGGCTGATCCCAATCATAAGAGTTATACCCGGAGATTGTGGTGGCAGTCTTATCTGAACCACATCCTCCATTGTATTTTGCTGGGCAAAAGCTCCGACATAAAGAAATTTGTATAATGTTGAAAACAGAGTGCCTCACCGAGATAGGTAGCGGCACTTTTAATAAAAACAATTATAGTGAATCGTGTTGCGGATTATTTGAAAGATTAATGTGTGAGTGATTTATGAGCGTTATAATGCCGAAGCCAGATGTGTCTGACTTTTATCCGTTCAAGTGGCTACCTTCATGTGTCCCCATGGGCTGATTTGTGACCTCTTCGAAATGAATTTAGTTATCCTTTCGCCCTCCCCTTGAAGACATAGTGACCCGATGACGGTCATAATGTCCCTTTGAGAACCACTGCGTTAGATAATCACAGATCTGCTTGCAAACTGCAATATCAATTCTTGCAACTAATTTGCAGAAATTCTTGCAAAGTGTTATTGACATTCTTGTAAATTCTTACGGAAATGCTTGTAAATGCCAGTTAAATTCTTGCAAAGTAACACAGACATTCTTGAAAAGAGCCACATAAATTCTTCCAAAGTGCCATATAAATTCGTGCTAAGGGCCACATAAATTCCTGCAAAGGGCCACATAAATTCTTACAAAGTGTTACAGAAATTCTTGTAAAGTGGTTCATAAGCTTTTGTAAAGTGCTACAGAAATTATTGTAAAGTGCGATATAAATGCTTGCAAAGGGTTACAGAAATTCTTTCAAAGTGCCACATAAATTCTGGCAAAGTACCTTATAAATGCTTGCAAAGTGTCAAAGAAATTCTTACAATTTGCCACATAAATTCTTGCAAAGTGCTACAGAAATTCTTGTAAAGTGCTACAGAAATGCTTACAACTTTCTACAGGTATTTTTGCAAAGTGCCACAGACATTTCTGCAAAGTGCCATAGGAAATTCTTGCAATGTGCCAACACGAAGACATAAGGGGCAGATGATAGACTGAACATGACTCTCTCGTGGAAACTGTTCTAAGATGGGCACCTCGTGGAAGGCTGAAAAAAATACGGCTCTTGGATAACTGTCAATCACTAGCAGAGGCAGATTTCAACTACACCTTTGCCAGTTTATAACACAGCAGTTGCATGCACACAAACACAACCAAAACCGGTCCACAGATACGACTTTGGTTGGGCTGGGAATAATTCTAAATGAAAAAAACATTCACTTCCTTTGTGGTTATATTTTTGTGGGAATACCGCTAAAGGGAGGAGTGTGTCTAATTTTTTGTTTATTCTATATCTGGAGCGCGCGTCCGTACGGCTAGAACGCCGGCATCAGATTCGGTTAAATCCGCGGTTGAATTCTTTCTGTACACGTCGTAGCAACAGCTTTGGCAAAGCGGCCTTTATTTCCACAGCCTCGTACGCCTCCATAACAGGAAAACATGCAGTAACGAAAGTTTTTATTTCTATATCTAAAAGAGTCATGTCCTGTTTTCTAGGATAGGGAGGCAGGTTGATCATTACACCCCCCCCCCCACTTCCGTATATAGACTACGGCATCGCCGACTCTAGGCATTCTCGCAGCATTGACAAGCTTCGCCCCTACTCTCCTTTGCATACATATCTTTCAGTTGTAACACTCCTTGATATTGATTTTGGCGTTTCAGCCCTGAATGTCTGCTCAGATCGTCATTGCTTAGTTTTGTCGCTGGGCCGTGACCGTTCGACGGTATAGAAGATCTGTTCGTAAGTAAAGTTGGACCCCATACTCTACGTGTTGTTGTTTGGCTTTCAGTTGGTTACTATATATATTATTGGAATGGAATGCCAAAAACACAAAGGGCCGAAAGGCAACATAGGGTTTCAGCGGATAGATAGAAAGATAAACAATATTACCCAAACACTAGCCTTATATACTGCTCCTGATGAGGGATTATCAGACTCAGTTTACATTGGCAACATTCAGGTGGCTTATTATGAGGGATTATCAGACTCAGTTTACATTGGCAACATTCAGCTGGCTTATTATGAGGATGACAATGTATTCACAATAACAGCGGTTGTTTACTACATCGTATTCACAACCAAGACAAAGAGACAGAAAATAATTCTTGCAAAGTTTCATCATGTGAAACCTGACAACTAGTCCTCTCTTAAGAGAGCCAGACAAGCAAGTCCCCACAAACATGTTTTTTTCCTTTCTTATTTTATTCACAAAATAAATATCTCAATCAATAAACGCATGTAAACTCTGAACATGATGTTTATAATAAAGCAAAACATGGTGTAGCTTTATTCCTTGACTCAGCGGTGTCCAAAAATGTCGACCTTTATGAGCGAAATGTTCATCGCGATAACTCCTACATCATATAAAGATAACGAAAACATCATATATTCAAACATACACACCCTGTAATGCACAAAACAATAAAACAGAAAGGGAAGAATTTTTTGATAATATAAATGATATAATAAACAACAATAACATAGAAGTAAACTTATTTGTATTAGGAGATTTTAACGCCCAATTGGGACCCAAAAGATATGAAATAGAAGAATATATTAGACCATTCGGAGACAAAATAAACAAGATAAACAACACCGGCTACAGATTAATTGAAAATTGAAATTTGCATTCAGAGCAACTTATTTATAACTAACATATTCTTCCAACAGAGAATCCCAAGTTCAGACCTGGTACAAGTGGAACAATTTAAACTGCAAAAGTCAGACTTTATATTAACAAGAAGAACCAACAGAAGGAAAATAACAGACGCAAGAGACATACCACACATGTGTGTAGACACCAACCATAAAACAGTAATAGCTGTAAAAACAAACAAAGAAGAAAGACAACAACAAAGATAACAAACCAACAACAATTAAAATACACAAGCTTAAGGATGACACCGTACGGGAGCAATACACACACACAAAATTACAGAACAATTTGAAAAACTACCAGTAGATACTACAACAGCAGATGAAGAATGGAAATTATTCAAAGATGCTATAACACAAGCAGCAGGAGAAGCATGCGGATACAAGAACAGTGTAAAGAAATAAAAAAATAACAGCATGGTGGGATGAAGTAAAAAAAAGTCACAAGAGAAAAGACACAGAAATATAAGAAATGGGTGAAACTTAAAAACCAAGTAGATTACATAGAATACAAGACAGCAAAACAAATGCCAAGAAATACATTAAAACTGCCAAAATCTACTCATAGAAAGAATATGGAGACATGCTCAGCATAGATTATACAAATACACAAATGAGGTTCTACAAGAAAATTAACAACATGAGCAGCAAAGATGATATAAGTAGTATATCATGGAGGATTATAAGATGATATAATTAGTATATCATGGATGATTATAAGATGATATAATTAGTATATCATGGATGATTATAAGATGATATAAGTAGTATATCATGGAGGATTATAAGATGATATAAGTAGTATATCATGGATGATTATAAGATGATATAATTAGTATATCATGGATGATTATAAGATGATATAATTAGTATATCATGGAGGATTATAAGATGATATAATTAGTATATCATGTAGGATTATAAGATGATATAAGTATATCATGGAGGATTATAAGCTGATATAAGTAGTATATCATGGAGGATTATAAGATGATATAAGTAGTATATCATGGAGGATTATAAGATGATATAAGTAGTATATCATGGAGGATTATAAGATGATATAAGTAGTATATCATGGAGGATTATAAGATGATATAAGTAGTATATCATGGATGATTATAAGATGATATAAGTAGTATATCATGGATGATTATAAGATGATATAAGTAGTATATCATGGAGGATTATAAGCTGATATAAGTAGTATATCATGGATGATTATAAGATATATAAGTAGTATATCATGGATGATTATAAGATGATATAAGTAGTATATCATGGATGATTATAAGATGATATAAGTAGTATATCATGGATGATTATAAGATGATATAAGTAGTATATCATGGAGGATTATAAGCTGATATAAGTAGTATATCATGGAGGATTATAAGATGATATAAGTAGTATATCATGGAGGATTATAAGATGATATAAGTAGTATATCATGGATGATTATAAGATGATATAAGTAGTATATCATGGAGGATTATAAGATGATATAAGTAGTATATCATGGAGGATTATAAGATGATATAAGTAGTATATCATGGATGATTATAAGATGATATAAGTAGCATATCATGGATGATTATAAGATGATATAAGTAGTATATCATGGAGGATTATAAGCTGATATAAGTAGTATATCATGGAGGATTATAAGATGATATAAGTAGTATATCATGGATGATTAGTCTGTGCTAGTATGTCCATGTCAATCGTGATTTCATTTTGTGATATTCAAGTTGTGGTTCTTACAAATAAATTGTGATCATGATATCATTTCCATGTCTAGCATTCTTACAAATTATTTATTGTTGTCAACAGCGTGGCTTGGGTTTAAACACACAAAAGACTAAAGTAAACTTAACATTTCATTTCCCTTATTTGGTTTATTTTTTCAGTTCTTTTTTTTATGCACTACAAAATCACAACAGCCAAAAATGCTGGATTTATGGCTACATCCTAAATAACATATGGATGCTTCCAATGTGTTTTTCTCCTTCTTCAATGTAATTGTCTTCTTGGTTATATTTTAGTATCAATCAATAATTGGGAGTCTGTCCTGTATTCTTCTGTTATTCCATGCCATGTGACATTGGTTATCATGTCTTTCCACAGCTGTTTGTTTCATGTACTGTCAGTCATTTTATCTTATAGTTCATGCCATGTGACATTGGTTAGCATGTTTTTCCACAGACTCTTGGTCTTGTCATCTCTTGGTCTCCTACTTCTCTTGCTCTTCAGCTTACCTGATGTTATTTGTTCTCTTTTTATACAAGACATCTGTTAGCTGCAGTTTCTCTCTTAGTATATGAGCCTCATTCACAACAGCTGGTTCTTTCTAATCGGTTTTCTCAGCAGGAGTGATTTACTCTGATGTACATATCAACCCCAGATCTTGTTTCCAACTGGTATTTCATACAATAGAGATTCTTTAGTATTCTGCAATCTTTCATTCTGCTATTGTGTCCCAGTAATCGCAGCTCAGATCAAACATAGAAAAAACTGTGGTATTTCTAATAAACATTTATCACAATAATTCTACATAGGTAAAGCCAGGAGCAGGGTAATGAAGTTTTGCTAATCACTGGAGATACACATAATAATACACAAATCAACATTTCGACCAAAAAGCCTTAATCAAGACAACATACATAACAGAAAGCGATAAGGAAGAATGACACTATAGACACTCACATGGAACCAGAAGACCTTTATCAAGACAATATACACAAAGACAACATACACAACAGAAAAGAACAGGTAAGAACAACACTACAGTCATGAAAGGAATTCACCATGTGGTTATAGTGTCATTCTTACTTGTCGATTTCTCTTGTGTATGATGTCTTGATAAAGGCCTTTTGGTAGAAATGACAATTTGTGTGTTATTATGTGTTTCTCCTGTGATTAGCAAACTTCATTACACTGTTGCGTGCTTTTGGATTTCAGTTTTACACATATTATCAAAGTACATATCAATAATTCTATATTGGCTGTCAATACTGCTCTTTTCCTGTTAGGATGTTGCAGGGAGGGGTTTCCAGTGGCTGGTGTGCATAGGCACAGCATATGAATGCTGCATAACCAAATATCTTTGTGTATATTGTCCATGTTTCACTGTTGTAGTGGAGGATTCTGAGAGCACAAGCATGATAAACCAGCAGTTATGTTTTTATATGTATTTTTGTTTCTTCCAGATTATTTTTGAACACATTTATGGTCCTATTGAAATTCAGTGACTTTGTCCTATCATATGTTGTCAGGGCCCAAAAGGGGAGCAAGGAATAATGATACTGTTACCTGACATGCCCATCGTAAGAGGAAACTATGGTTTTGTGGAGTAACGGCAGTTACCTGACATGGTTTTGTGAAGTAATGAGTTACCTGACATTCTTTGTGGATGGAGTTGTCTATCCCTAGAGAGTCAAAGTGACCCAAAAACCATGCTGAAGTTGGGTGTGTCAGGACGATATGCACTTTATGCTGAAGTTGGGTGTGTCAGGACCATATGCACATGTCATGCTGAAGTTGGATGTGTCAGGATGAAAGGTGCAGATATTGCAACAGAGTTGTAAAGTATGACACAATGTATTCCGTTCCGTGGACTATATCCTGCTAATTTGCAGGAGTTTGATCATGAAAACAGCAGAAGTGATACTTCAATATGCTACTCTGGGTGTATGTTGGTAGCCATATAAGACAGTGGCAAAAAAGGTCAAGCATGTGTGACCATGGTTTGCTTTCAGCTTGGTGACCAGCGTGTATGTACGAGAACCAGTTCTCTTGTCCAGCAATATCGTTACATCAATTTGGTTACAGAGGTGCATCATTCAATGGAAATGGTAAAATAACTGAACGTATTAACTAGCAAACACATCAGATGTTCCAGACCATTGGTACAAATAAAACAGAGACATACTTCATTTCTGTTTTATGGACTACAGCCTTCTGGAAATCTAGTAGGACCATCGTCCTGCTATAAAAGAGATGCAGTGGGTGTCTGAGAACAAACAGAAAACAAACACACACACACACAAATCAATATGACCAATAACACAGTTATTTCTTTTATTGACATACCAGTAAACTGTTTCATGACAGTTATAATTATTGAAGAAGTACACAAAATATGAACACATTCAAACTTAATGAAACAAAATATAAGCACATTCAAACACATAATGAAACAAAATATCCACAGTAAGAACTTACAAGAAGAAGAAAATCTGAAGATAAAATGATAAGAACATTGTATGATGAGTACAAATTAACAGGGCTGCTATGTTTGACAGCAAACTTGGACAATAAATGAGCAGGAAGGACATAACGCAATCCTAACTTAGACGGTGCTAATTCCGGTCATGTAGGTTTAAACATCTTGTTCCTTGCCGATAAATGAGTGCATAACACTGAGCGATTTTTTCACCATCTGGTGTATTTGGAAAGACTATGTCTGTAATTTTTTTCCCGGTGATCGCATACTATCGGTTTAAATTATAAATAAATTTCAAATTAAGCTTTCACAACAGCTTTGCCAAAGTTTGAGCCAGAGAACAACTCCAGGAAAGCCTTTGGCATATTTTCAAATCCCTCAGTTATGTGCTCCTTAGCTTTCAACTTGCCCTGCAAGAAAGTAGTTGTTAAATTGATTTTATAACATACATTTGTAAAGTCACAGTGTATATAATAGCGGTCATGGTTCTCTGTTAAAAAAAAAATTTCTGGTAGGAAACAGTTGAGGGTGAAGGTGCAGAGAAAGAAAGGGGACATCATGGATACATCAAAGAATGGATGAGTCATGATTTTTCTACACTCATCCCAACATTGTTGAAGATATAAATCACTGGAGCCACTGTTTTCAGGGTTAGGTATGTAGACTATCATCTTCACACACCAAACACATCCACAGGTGCTCAGATATACAAACACATCCACAGGTGCTCAGATATACAAACACATCCACAGGTGCTCAGATATACAAACACATCCACAGGTGCTCAGATATACAAACACATCCACAGGTGATATACAAACACATCCACAGGTGCTCAGATATACAAACACATCCACAGGTGCTCAGATATACAAACACATCCACAGGTGCTCAGATATACAAACACATCCACAGGTGCTCAGATATACAAACACATCCACAGGTGCTCAGATATACAAACACATCCACAGGTGCTCAGATATACAAACACATCCACAGGTGCTCAGATATACAAACACATCCACAGGTGCTCAGATATACAAACACATCCACAGGTGCTCAGATATACAAACACATCCACAGGTGCTCAGATATACAAACACATCCACAGGTGCTCAGATATACAAACACATCCACAGGTGCTCAGATATACAAACATATCCACAGGTGCTCAGATATACAAACACATCCACAGGTGCTCAGATATACAAACACATCCACAGGTGCTCAGATCCACTTCAGTAAATCTCTCGGGTAAATAAATCTCTCAAGGAGTGGCAGCTGGTGGTTCCTGTGTTCTGTGTTGGCTGAGTGCTCTGTGTGAAATGTTCATGAGATGTCCTCTACATTTAATGTTAATCCTTACTCCCAGTTTATGTATTCTTGAAACAGACTCATGTTCATCGATCTCAAAATTCTCCGATCAAGCATAGGTCATGCTAGGTGCTCATCTAGCAATCATAAGCATAGGTCATGCTAGGTGCTCATCTAGCAATCATAAGCATAGGTCATGCTAGGTGCTCATGTAGCAATCAAACTAGACTTGTAGAACATTATGAGTAGAGTTTAGTTTTTCAATGCAGCATGTCTGTGATAATATCTTGTGTGTTGATGCAGCATGTCTGTGATAATATCTTGTGTGTTGATGCAGCATGTCTGTGATAATATCTTGTGTGTTGATGCAGCATGTCTGTGATAATATCTTGTGTGTTGATGCAGCATGTCTGTGATAATATCTTGTGTGTTGATGCAGCATGTCTGTGATAATATCTTGTGTGTTGATGCAGCATGTCTGTGATAATATCTTGTGTGTTGATGCAGCATGTCTGTGATAATATCTTGTGTGTTGATGTTTGATGTAGCATGTCTGTGATAATATCTTGTGTGTTGATGTTTGATGCAGCATGTCTGTGATAATATCTTGTGTGTTGATGCAGCATGTCTGTGATAATATCTTGTGTGTTGATGCAGCATGTCTGTGATAATATCGTGTGTGTTGATGCAGCATGTCTGTGATAATATCTTGTGTGTTGATGTTTGATGTAGCATGTCTGTGATAATATCTTGTGTGTTGATGTTTGATGTAGCATGTCTGTGATAATATCGTGTGTGTTGATGTTTGATGTAGCATGTCTGTGATAATATCTTGTGTGTTGATGTTTGATGTAGCATGTCTGTGATAATATCTTGTGTTGATGTTTGATGTAGCATGTCTGTGATAATATCTTGTGTGTTGATGCAGCATGTCTGTGATAATATCGTGTGTGTTGATGCAGCATGTCTGTGATAATATCTTGTGTGTTGATGCAGCATGTCTGTGATAATATCTTGTGTGTTGATGCAGCATGTCTGTGATAATATCGTGTGTGTTGATGCAGCATGTCTGTGATAATATCTTGTGTGTTGATGCAGCATGTCTGTGATAATATCTTGTGTGTTGATGTTTGATGTAGCATGTCTGTGATAATATCTTGTGTGTTGATGCAGCATGTCTGTGATAATATCTTGTGTGTTGATGCAGCATGTCTGTGATAATATCTTGTGTGTTGATGTTTGATGTAGCATGTCTGTGATAATATCTTGTGTGTTGATGTTTGATGTAGCATGTCTGTGATAATATCTTGTGTGTTGATGCAGCATGTCTGTGATAATATCTTGTGTGTTGATGTTTGATGTAGCATGTCTGTGATAATATCTTGTGTGTTGATGTTTGATGTAGCATGTCTGTGATAATATCTTGTGTGTTGATGTTTGATGTAGCATGTCTGTGATAATATCTTGTGTGTTGATGTTTGATGTAGCATGTCTGTGATAATATCTTGTGTGTGTTGATGTTTGATGTAGCATGTCTGTGATAATATCTTGTGTGTTGATGTTTGATGTAGCATGTCTGTGATAATATCTTGTGTGTTGATGTAGCATGTAGCATGTCTGTGATAATATCTTGTGTGTGTTGATGTTTGATGTAGCATGTCTGTGATAATATCTTGTGTGTTGATGTTTGATGTAGCATGTCTGTGATAATATCTTGTGTGTTGATGTTTGATGTAGCATGTCTGTGATAATATCTTGTGTGTTGATGTAGCATGTAGCATGTCTGTGATAATATCTTGTGTGTTGATGTTTGATGTAGCATGTCTGTGATAATATCTTGTGTGTTGATGTTTGATGTAGCATGTCTGTGATAATATCTTGTGTGTTGATGTTTGATGTAGCATGTCTGTGATAATATCTTGTGTGTTGATGTTTGATGTAGCATGTCTGTGACCACACGTGATGATGAGTTGTATAATGATAGTGGTATAAAGTAGTAATGATGTTATTGGCTGTGAAGTGAAGTGATGTTATGTGAAGTATTAGAGATCTAACAACAAGCCCGTAGATAAGAGGAGGGGGGATTCAACCCCCACCATTTTAGGAATCAGAGCATGAGTTTTAGCACCAGGAACATAAACACCTCCTTCTCCCCCTCCCCCTATCAATTTTTAGCAGAAAGGACATAACAAATCTAAATAAAAATAAGAGGAAATTATGTCAGAAAAAGGCACACAACATAACACAAACATTTACATGAAATATTTGGGAAACATTGAAAGACATATCACCTTGTTGAAGACCTTACTTGAAAGTAGAGTTCAAGGGAATTGAGAATTAGGTAGGGAGAGATACAAGTGGGACAGAGAGATCTAGATGGACAGGTTCAAGTCTAGCAGAGTGCAGCACCAAGCAAAAGACAGAGCATGTTGAAAGTCTTTTGCAGCCAACCTTCGTTACGAAGACAACACTTGATAATGATCATTAGACATATTTTGTCCTCAATCCTTTTATTATAGAATTATTCATCATTCTAGTGTCCTCCTTTCTACGTGTCTCAAGTTTGTTCATTTTCAAGATGGCCCCTATATGCAATCATTTATATTGATCATAAATGTATTTCTCTGAGAAAGATCTAGATATTCTGTTCTCAAAAACTTCCAGATATGCTTCATCTTATTCTATTGAGCTCCCAGTCACAAAATTCCTGTCAATTTTCTTTATATGTTATTTCTTTACTTTTAAGTTGTTATGTGATGTATGTGTGTGTCATGTGACGTATTCCTTCCAGAATGTTGTCTTCCCAATGAACTCTCTGAACCTCTCTCTGTCTTGGGCGATGTGGCTTGCATTTTCTAGCGATGTATTCATGTTATCTTTAATGTCGTCAGTCCATCGTCATCTTGGTCTGCCCCTTCTCCTCTTTCCAGGTACTCTTCCCTCCATTATTTGTCTTTCTAAACAGTTATGTCTCTTTATATGACCAAACAGGCGTAGTTTTCTTTTTGTTATTGTGTTTAGTAACCAATACTCTGGAATATTCAGTGTGTTTATAATATCTGAGTTTCTGATTTTATCCTTCCATGATATTCTAAGTATCTTCCTGTAGCATTTCAGCTCGAAGGCGTTGATCGCTGTTTTACTTAGAATCCATGTTTCATAGCCATATGTTGCAACTGGAAAAATAAAAGTTCGTAACATTAGCACTTTCGTTTCTATTTTAAGTTGATTTATTTTAATATTCTTCTGTCCAACTTTGACTATTGTAGGATTTCCAGTACTTTTCTTTGGTAACCAAATTTGACATTAGTTAAATGCACTATGATACTTCATTGCATGGACCCAAGCCAATTACCACTCAGAGCTTATAAAGGATCAGCTGGATACAGAGCAAAGGGAAGACCAAGAAATAGATGGATTGATAACATCACGACCACCCTCCACAAACACTCAGGTATCACATCTGGCCTTGAACATAAACTTACAGTTCCCACCCTTATGCTTAATGGCAAGTGTGAATGCTATCAACCAGCTTCCACCTGGGGATAGACAATAGCAGGATAACTGTGTGTTATATAACACACTGGGGATAGACAATAGCAGGATAACTTTGCGTTAATATAACACACTGGGGATAGACAATAGATAGATACTTCAGTGATAGTATTACTAAAAGTAGATCATCCGGGTTAAGTATTACTAAAAGTAGATAATCCGGGTTAATATGCTGTTCCAGAATGGCTACACTCATGACAGTCATTCAACATTTAATACAAGGTAATTATTTGATCAATCTGAATTCTAGACAGATAGTGTGTGCGCAACATCAAAATAATGTAAAACTACTACCAACATTATAATACAGAAGTAATGTAAAGCTACTACCAACATTACAATATAATAAAAGTAATGTAAAACTATTCCCAACATTATAATACAATAATAGTAATTTCAAACTATTCCCAAGATTATGATTACTAATTATCAGTTAAACAACTCTAGCGTTTAAATTCATTCAAAATTGCAAACATTCCTTTTGACAACTGGGAAAATTTCAAAACTCAAGACATGAGTTGGATTTTGTACACATTTTTCTAGATGTCACTGTCATTGTCTCAAAAATGTGCAAACACACAACTTGGAATAATGCAATAAGTTCACTCTAAGTTGCTGGTCACCAAAGTCTATATCTGTCAAGGGATTTTTATTCTTTTTGTTTCTTTTCTTACGTGTTCTTATTGTCATTCTGACAGCATAGTTGCCTGTGTCTACACAGAATTTGTTATTCCTCTGGAATCAATAACTGAGATCTTATCTTTGTTCTAGATAAGATAAAATCACTGAGATCTTATCTTTGTTCTAGATAAGATAAAATCACTGAGATCTATCTTGTTTGTTCTAGATAAGATAAAATCACTGAGATCTTATTATGCTTGTTTTAAATAAGATAAAAAAAATCAAATCTGACTTCTTTTTCTGATCATTCTTAGAAATTAGAAAGCAGGTAGAATTGTAATGAATAAAACAAATGGAGAGAATGTTGAACCAGTTAGCTACTAGAGTATCAGCAAGCATTCCCTTTATCATCTGTTCAGTGAGACTAATGAACCAATCAAGTGTCATGACAAGTGGCATAGACTAACGTTCGGTGAGACTAATGAACCAATCAAGTGTCATGACAAGTGGCATAGACTAACGTTGAAGAGGCAGATTTTATAATGTAGATTTATCTAAAACTGACATTGAAGATTATCTGACATTCCAAGGGTAAACTCAACGCTGAAGATGCAGAGATTATCTGTCATTTCAAAGGTAGACTCAACGCTGAAGATGCAGAGAATATACTATGACAAGCTCCAGCTATGAGAATGCAAATTGAGGCAGTTATGGATGCCATAAAATAGATCTTGGAAGCAATGCCAGGTTCAAGCTGTTACTGTCTCGTACTCTATGTGATCTGCAAAATTCAGAATGGGTGGGTGTACATGAGAGGATAGATTATATCAGGATTCACACCTGCAGGGGGTACATGAGAGGATAGATTATATTGGGTTTTACACCATGTGCTGAAAAAGTTGAATACTTGTGGGAACAATCAGAATATGTCACTTTTAGTCCAGAAAATAACTAGCAACTAACACTCACTATCAACAACAATAAAATATACCTCTACAAAAAGTGAAATCAGTGCTTTCCTGAGTCTAGGAATCTCTGGGACACTAGTTGGACTTCCGATACTGAAGCCGAGAATTTTATGTTCATTGATGAAGGTTGAGGTATTCCAGCCAGTCACTACAGACAAACAAAATACTTATATTCTGAGTATAGTATTAAAATGGACATGGAGGCAAATACTGTATAATACTGATAATATAAGTGGTATTATATGACATGATTTGTTGATTCAAATATTGACATGTCTATAAAATATAACTGCTGATGTCCTTTATTTGCTGGCTTGATTAATGAGAATTACTATTGTCTTTATTACTACTGACTCTAATACTGAGAACAATTACTACTGATTTGATCACCCATATGTCAGGACCCAAAAGGACACAAATAATAGCAAAACTTTTTTACATATGCATGTCATAAGAAGTGACTGAGGAGGTAATTGGGTGGAGTTGGCTGCCCTAAACCCATATGAGGGCATAGTTGCCGAAGCCAAAAGGCACAGATATAGCAGCAAATCTGTACGCCATGACACAATGTATTCCGCTTTCCAGACTACATTCTGCTAATCTGCAGGAGTTTGAGAACGAATGTGGAAAAACTGATTTGTTTACTGAGAGATACTGCTGACTTGGTTACTGAATGCTACTGCTGACTTGTATACTCAGAACAGCTAGTGGCATGATTACTGAGAGCTACTGCTGGCTTGCATACTTAGAGCAGCTACTGACATTACTGAGAGCAACTGCTGGCTTGTATACTTAGAGCAGCTACTGACATGATTACTTGAATTCTTATAACAATAAGTACTAGGTATTAGTTTGTTGATTTGATGTCCATATGTGCTCAGATCTTCGACTCTGTAAATCTCTCAGGGTATAACGGCTGCAGGTTTCGGTTCTATGTTGGTTCATTGTTCTTTTCAAAACAAACAATTTTCTTCTCTTCAGGCCATGCCTATCCTCACTCCCAGTTCACACATTCTCAATATTGATTTATGCTCATTTATTTCAAAATCATCTGGTTATGCGGACTCACAAAGAGCAATGAGTAGGCCTCTGCTGTCTACTTGGTCCATAAGCTGGCCATCTGTTAAGGTGGTGAGGCTGGCTAATTGGTCAGCCCATTCACTTTCCTCCACAGTTGTGTGTCTGGAGACAATGATAAGCGTGATTTTTCGCAGTGAGGTCTGCATTTTAGCTCTCTCTAATTATTTCATCAAAAGTGTGCTATGTACATCACATGTTTTGACTTTCAGAATCACAACATCTGCATTTTCGCAGATGAGGGCCTTAACCTCAGCATCCACGTTCACAGAGCTGTGCTCATTGCACTCTCTGCTGAGTGTAATGATGGTCTTGAAGGACCATAGGAATAGGTATCCATTCCTCACCAGGAGTTATGCCTTCTATCATGCAGATCTGTTCAATGGTATCCTCGGCACGACCAATCCAGTCTTGAGCCTACATTCCTTCACACAAGGGAGCGCACTGTGCAGTAGATGGTCTATGTCAGAACTCACTCTGAGGTATGCATGGGCAGGCCACATATCATTTCTGTGAGATAAGTACCGTCAGAATAGAAGAAATTGATGTACACAATGCTCACCTGGTCGATGTACAGAATGCTCACCTGGTTGATGTACATAATGCTCACCTGGTCGATGTACATAATGCTCACCTGGTCGATGTACATAATGCTCACCTGGTCGATGTACATAATGCTCACCTGGTCGATGTACATAATGCTCACCTGGTCGATGTACATAATGCTCACCTGGTCGATGTACTTAATGCTCACCTGGTCGATGTACTTAATGCTCACCTGGTTGCTGAGAAGACGCGTTGTAGGTAGAGATATGACCACATACAAGAACTCGTCCATGATATCGGAGCTTGCTATAAACCACAGCAGTAATTTCACCGCCAACCTTGACCACAAAAATAATGTAAAAAATATTTTGAACTTTTGACATTGAAAATATGGAACCACAAAAACAAACATAAGAAGTACAAAAATTGGCCATTTTCATTGAACTCTTCTACCCCTGATTTTGCAAGGCCTAATTTGTTTAGAGCAGATAAAAACAGTTAATGAAATGCTATAAATGATTGGTATTATTGATTTGTTATAAATCCTATGACAGCTGATGAACACACATTTCTATGACATCACCTGCACCTGTGTAGATTCCAAGTGTATTGGTTTTATTTTTCCAAAGTGCTCTTCAACAGGATTGAGAAGAGAAGCTTGGTTTTACCTTCTTCAAGTAGATCTTCAGAAAGAAGCTTGTATACATTTTGCAAAACACCTGCTCCATATTAGTTACACCATAGGTGAAAATAATTTTTTTTAAACAGGGTAATAATGTTTTATCAATCATTGGAAACACACAAGAAAAGACACAAAGTAAATGATGATGTTTTCATGAAAAGACCCTATTAAGGACACAGCATCACAGACAATGAGTAAAGAACAGCACTGTCCATGCTCATATAAAATTGGAATACATTACAAAAATTACTTCCTTCATGTATTCCAATTATGCTTTTAATCATTTATGTTGTTCACTAACTTTCTTTACTTATCATGCTGTGTTAACAAAGGCCTTTTGATTTAAACATCAATATATGCATGTTTTTATGAGAGTTTCAAGTGGCAAGTGCAATTTCATTACCCTGTTTTCAATTTTTTTCAAGTCGGATTTCAGTTTTACTATTTGTTACATGTTATTGATATTAGTTAAATAAGCATTGCTCAGACAAAATAGACCAAATCAGTGAAGAGATTGCAAATGTGTTGTGTATTTGTTGTTTCTAGCTATGGAGAGACACACCACCATTGAAAATGTGTTGTCTATTTGTTGTTTCTAGCTATGGAGAGACACACCATTGAAAATGTGTTGTGTATATGCTGCTTTCTAGCTACGGGGAGAGATACCCCACCATTGCTCTGACAAAATAAACCAAATCAGTGAAGAGAGACATTGTAAATGTGTTGTGTATATGCTGCTTCTAGGCATGCACATTACATATTGGCAAAATCTGTCACACAAGACAATACTATTTGAGGAGAGATGTATAGCCAATGTGTAGTTTTAATGATGTCCTGTTCCTTGATCATCTGTAAAGATATAGATATTGTTGCTTGTTATCAGTGAAAACATTATACTTCTTTCAGATCCATACTTATTGACACTTCATTAACAGATATTAGAGGATTCAGCTTTGTTAATTTAGATTTCTGAGCCGACAGTGACTCACTGTGGACAAACCAATAAGTGTTTAGTTTATCTCATTAGTCTTGTCTCAATTTTCCATTTGTTTTGTTTCATCTTTATTCATTTAGTTTTTGTATTACCATTTCTTATTGATCTTCTGCCAGTGGCATCCTTTATTTATTTTCTTAACTCATTTCCTTCAGAGCGATGATACCATCGTTCTATGAAATGTCAGTTCTGGGCAGAGCAATGATAGAGTTTCTGTTTTAACATTATAATCTATTTACTTTGTGTTTTGTTTGTGTTGAATCTTTGAAACTGACTAGAAGGATTTGTCTTTAATTCCATGCCATTAATTTGTTGTTCTGACATGTATTTATGGAAAATTTCATTAATCATGCATCATGGAATTTTCTTAGTGTTTTCATAATATGCTCAGAAAGTGGATGCTCTGTCAAAAGCAGGAAGTGAAATGGAGCAACACAGACACCCACTTTCCTACAGAGAAACAAAAGAAATAATCCAGAACACATACACATCAGAGTGGAAGAAATAAATGGAAGAGGAATACAAACATGATGCAATACATCTCCTCCAAAGACATCAACAGACCACAATATTTCACTTTAGAACAGGCCACTGCAGATTGTTGGGTCACCTTTATCGATTAAGGATCTCATACACAGATGAATGTCCATGTGGATCTGGATCCCCACTCTGGAACACATACTTCAGGACTGCCCAACATACAAAGAGCAGAGACAGCAGACTTGGCCAGAGCATACAGACTTGAGGTAAAAGTTATGGGGCAGCTGCTCTAACCTGGAGAAGACAGTGGACTTCGCCCTGATGACAGGCCTGACAATATATGACCACAGATGCTGAACGCAGAAGAAGATAATATTGTCACCCACCACAAGTGTTATGACCATTTGTAACATCCACTTTTGAAATTCAGTTAGTTGTGTCCTTGACTATGAATTCATAGATTCATAGTCGGCTAATAAGCCCAATTCTGGCCGCATATGTCCTTGGACAGTTCCGACATGGGATGATCACTGTAGAAATGTGTTTGTAAAATATATCCATAACATGTAATTCTTATTTCTATGTAAGCGGCCGGTGTGCACAACTGCCTGTTTTGGAAATTTAACCTGGCACTGTGGCGATCTGAGATGACATATTTGCTCTGCCACAGAGCCAGACAACTGTGTGTGTATGTGCACATGTGTGAATGTGTGTGTGGTATGTGTGCATGTGTGAATATGTGTGTGAATATGTGTGCGTGGTGTGTGAGTGCGTGCATGGTGTATGCATGTGTGTGTGTACGTGCTTGTGTATGTATGTATGTATTTAAAAATATGAAAGCTCACATTGTCGTAGTAGATATCCACACCTTCAGGGGCAACTTTATCTAGAGCTTCTGAGAGATTGCCCTTCTTGTAGTTGATGGCATGATCAAAGCCAATCTCCTTGAGGTACTCACATTTGTCCTCGGAGCCAGCCAACCCAATGACAGTCAGTCCCTAAACAAATTGCATATATTATTGATAAAACAATAAACTTGAAATTATGAAATAAATTGAGATTGTAAAATTTTGATCTGCCATTTATGTGTTAATCTGATACTCAAGTATGACTGGGTATCTGAGGGCAGAATAACTATTGTGTTCTTCTTCAGCGTTCATTCTCAAACTTGATTCTCGCTGAATCTCTCTTGTAGCATGACAATGGTCCTACAAGATTTCCAGCAGCATTTAGTCTAGAGAATGGAAATGCGTTGTGTCATTGTTTTATTTGTAACAATGGCCAGGTACATCTGTTTTCAGAGGAGACAATATTTTCACCCAGTAAGCCCCAGAAGCCATGAGTATGTATCCACTTTGACATCTGCTGGTGAGACTGAGCAACTGTGGGTTTACCTGAAGTGAATTGACCTCAGTCCCCAACAAATATCCAATACATCATAATTTGCACATGAATAACTTTAGCAACGGTAGCTGTTTGAAACAGGATACAACAATGTTGTCATTTGTTTTAATGTGTAGAAAACAGGATGTGGCAATATGGGCAGGTTTTTAGCAGTTGTTGTTATACAGCTTGTTCTACCTGGCAAGACTGGATACACCATTTTAAAGAGAGGTAATTTGTGGTATTTTTTATTACCTGGGAAAACTGGTGAGGAGAGAAGAGAGGGAAGATATGCTCTAGTTTTATCATGCAAATAATATCCTGTACGGGAATTATTATTGAACGATTTTTGAAGCGTCAGTGCTAGTACATGTCACTAGTAAGCTAGTCACTAATACATCCAATCAACAGTAAAATGTGTTACTACTACATTCCATCATATCACCAGTACAATGTGGATGGTCACTAATACATATCCAATCATATTACCAGTAAAATGAGGATGGTCACATAATCATATTGCCAGAAAAATGTAGATGGTCACATTATAGCCACAAGATAATTTGATGAGTTGGGCTTGCGAGGTGGGTTCACTATCAGACTAAGTCGGAGACTACTTCACAAAGCATGACAGACTAAGTCATAGACTACTTCACAAAGCAAGACAGACTAAGTCATAGACTACTTCACAAAGCAAGACAGACTAAGTCATAGACTACTTCACAAAGCATGACAGACTAAGTCATAAACTACTTCACAAAGCAAGACAGACTAAGTCATAGACTACTTCACAAAGCATGACAGACTAAGTCATAGACTACTTCACAAAGCATGACAGACTAAGTCATAAACTACTTCACAAAACAAGACAGACTAAATCGGAGACTACTTTACAAAGCATGACATACTAAGTCATAAACTACTTCACAAAGCATGACAGACTAAGAGTTCGAGTCTTGTGGGTATGAAATGAAGCTGTGGAGGAAACACTTTTAAAGAACATAAGAAGCAAGAACTAATGACTTTTATTGAATATAAGAAGCAAGAACTAATGACTTTTAATGAACATAAGAAGCAAGAACTAATGACTTTTAATGAACATAAGAAGCAAGAACTAATGACTTTTAATGAACATAAGAAGCAAGAACTAATGACTTAATGAATATAAGAAGCAAGAACTAATGACTTTTATTGAATATAAGAAGCAAGAACTAATGACTTTTAATGAATATAAGAAGCAAGAACTAATGACTTTTAATGAACATAAGAAGCAAGAACTAATGACTTTTAATGAATATAAGAAGCAAGAACTAATGACTTTTAATGAACATAAGAAGCAAGAACTAATGACTTTCAGTTGCTGGGTATTGAGAAAACAGTTAAGATGTGCACATTTGTGTTGCAGTGTTTTATTACAGATTACTGACAGCATATTTACCTCTAATTTGGCCAGCTGACCCACAATACTTCCAACAGCACCAGAGGCAGCACTGACCACAATGATCTCTCCTTTCTTGGGCTCACATCTCTCAAGGAAAGATAAGTAAGCAGTTGCCCTAAAGAGAAAAAAATAGATAAATGTTAAAAAATGGTCTGTGTATACTGTCATAGGCAGATATGCATATATAGGCCTATATGCTCATATACCTAATATATACCCTATATATAGAGGCCTATAAGCGTCTACACCTGATAGTCTCTATATACCTATAGGCCTAAACATACAGGTATACAGTATCTAAACATACAGGTATACAGTATCTAAACATACAGGTATACAATATCTAAACATACAGGTATACAGTATCTAAACATACAGGTATACAGTATCTAAACATACAGGTATACAGTATCTAAACATACAGGTATACAGTATCTAAACATACAGGTATACAGTATCTAAACATACAGGTATACAGTATCTAAACATACAGGTATACAGTATCTAAACATACAGGTATACAGTATCTAATCTCATAATAATAATAGTAGGCCTATATTCTAATTTTATGTTTATTCTTATTGTTAAACCTTTCAATTCACAGCCTTGGTCTTTGGTAGGGTGACTATCTCTTATGGTTGGGTGGGCTGCACTCTATTTAACCATGGAGTGACACCATGGAGGAGTCAATCCATGCAGTGTTTGTCCAATGAGGTTACATCAGAAATGATAACTATAAAAATGGTGTAGATTGCAGATCTACTGATCCAGTCATCACACCTCCTGTTATGAAGTGCTCTTTACAGCCTTTTCACCATCTATTTATCTATGTTCCTTCAGTGCCGAATATGGTGTGCATCTATATATATATTCCGGCTCTGTGGTGAAGTTGTACAGAGAGTGTCTGTTACGGCCAAGGTACCGAGTTCGATCCCTGTCACAGGCAATTGTGGATCCGAACCGTTCAAAAATCAATGGCAAACTACTGAATGTATATATTGCCTAGAGAATCACCACAGCCAACAAATGCTGGGTTGATAGCTACGTCCTGAATAGGATATGCTACCAATATATATATTATCTAATAAAATATATATCTTATGTTCCTTCAGTACTGAATATGGTTATTAGTGCATGTTGTTGGGGCTCATAGTCATACTCTCAACTGCAAAGAGTCTCTCTTGGTCTTCGTCTTTCTGTTTTTCCATCTGGTACTGGTACTTATTTTAATGCTTGTTGTGGGTTCAAATATTTGGGTATCTTAATAACATCAGATGGAAGAGAAGATGTTCTAAGGAAATCAAATGTAGAATTGCCCAGGCAAAGGCAATATTGTACAAGATGAAGACCATCCTTTGTAATAGTCTATATCTTTGTCAATGAAGGTGTGAAAAAAATAGAACAAAATTGTATGTATAAAAGTGAATCTTGGACAATCAGCAGAATTGTGAAAAATTATATAAAGACAGTAAGAGGTGTGGTTTTATAGAAGAATGTTAAGAATACTATTGACAGACAGTGTAATGAAGATAACTTGAAAAAAGTAAATTATTCTTCACCGTTCTTTCTCAAACTCCCACCGGATCTCTCTTTCTCAAACTCCCACCGGATCTCTCTTTCTCAAACTCCCACAGGATCTCTCTTTCTCAAACTCCAACCGGATCTCTCTTTCTCAAACTCCAACCGGATCTCTCTTGCAGCAGGAGAATGTTCCTGCTAGATTTCCAAATGCATTGTTCCCATTTCATTTGTGCCAATGGCCCAACATTTCTACATTTTCTGTCTTCAGCATTATGAAGTATATTTTAAAAAGAGAGAGGCTAACTCACACCAGAAAGAAACAGTCCATAGTTTTTGGACATGTAACGAGAAGAGGAAAGATGGAACACATTGTAACAACAGGCAAGTTGAAGAACAAGAGGGGTTGGGGAAGACCAAGAGAGAAGATGATAGACAGTCTGGCAGTGTGGAATGGGAGAACATGGATATTAGAAATGATTGACAGCACACAAAACAGAAAGTTGTGGAAAGATATGATAGCCAATGTCACATGTCATGGAGTATAAGAGAAACAGTATATAATGTATCATGCATTTATTAACTTACCCTGGCATGCCAATTGCACCAATCCACAGAGATGGAGACAGACCTGGTAATTCTTCTATCAACTCAATTGGTCTTTGCAAATGCACATTTTGTGGTACACGAACATCAATGACTGTCCTTGACCTCCAGCCAACATGAGCCAATACCAAAGCACCTTTTGGATAACCTGGTGCTTTACTTTCAATGATCCTGAAATATAGGGAATGTATAATGTAGGGGTTCTCAAATATAGGGAATGAGGGAATGTATAATGTAGGGGTTCTCAAATATAGGGACTGTATAATGCAGTGAAGTGGTACAGAGCATGTCTGCGATGACCAAGTTAGGAATTCCGATCCTCGCCACAGGCATTTGAGCATCTAGATCATTCAGAAGCAATGGCAAACTACTGAATGTATTTATATTGCCTAGAAAATCACCACAGCCAAAAATTGCTGGGTTGATAGCTACATCCTGGAAAGGATACGCTACCAATTTTTTTAATAATGAAGTGGTTCTCAAATATTTCTTTGACTGTGGCTTGCTTTCAGGAATAATTTACGACAGTAGTTCCATCCCCATCCTCGTATCTAATGAAATAAAAGCTTACCTTGATTCTTCTTCTTGATTCGAAACTGGTCTCACAGCACATGGGGCATTCCCATAAGTGCTCCGCCCACTGTTCCAGCAGCCATCCGACTCCATGGTGTTTCGAGTCTAATGCTGCTGAAACAGAGGTCGACATCAGGGCACAACTCTGGCCCTTGCGACAGGTTTCTTTGTTGTTCCGCCCACCCACGCTGCACCCATAACTAGTTTAAGCACAACGTCGGCCTGTCGGAACAACATGGTAACTGTTATCGAAGGTTACGACTACGTGGCTTAAAGCTTACCTATGTTCTTTAAGGCTTACTAGTTGGGCATATACATGTTATTAAATATGGTAAACATAGTTACTGCTCTGTCCCAGCCAAGATGGATCCATGGCTTCTCTGTCCCATCCTCTCCTAACCAAGAGGAATCTATGGCCTTTAATTTCTAATTGTTTTTTCTTCATAGCACCAGTAAAACACTGATCTCCCGGGGGGGGGGGGGGGATGTGCCATATAGCCCACATTGAGAACCTCTGATGTAATGTACATATTTGTGCATTTATTGTGACTTGGTTACATATATTCCATAATGCCAATAACTGATGTACGATAATGTATTAGATAATGCCAATAACTGATGTTTGGTTGGTTGCTGATCCAGTGGTCCATGGGCTCATGCCCTTTGTCCCAATGCCATTAAATAGCATTATATTGCTGGGAACACTGGATTTTCGGTCCAGCCTGGGACAGAGCCAGAGAATAACTATCACACCTCCAGGAAGGTAGGTTTCAACCTATGCACTTCTTCGAGCCACTATAGTCAAGATAGGGTTCACTGTGCTCATTCCCCGCCACCAATTGACTACTAGTTATGCCGAACTTCTCTATTGTTCCAGGCATGCAACCAAATGTTCAAAAGGTTGGTCATGTCCCTGTGCCCCTATGATGGGTCTCAGCAATAGGAAAAAAAGAGTACTGTCAGTTTTCTCCTCCCCAGTGCTACACAGTACATCTCTGGCTCTCTCCCAACCACAGAGGGTGCATACATACATTCAAGTAAACATGAAACACATTTAAACAACACAATAAAAGCATAAGAAGCATAATTGTACAGATGACGTGCCATGAAGCTTCTATAAGAAGATAACCTCAATATTATGGCATGGCATCTCCTAAGGTTTCCTGTTGCATGGGTGGTTTGTCTCATGGGCTATGGGGGAGCTACAAACACAACCACAAACATCCAATAACTGATGTATACTAATATATTATGGTACACAAAACGTAGTGAAATCCCCCACAATATAATATGGTAAACGCGCTTACAGTGAAATCCCCCACAATATTGTACATGCGATTACAGTGAAATCCTCCACAATATGGTACACACGCTTACAGTGAAATCCCCCACAATATGGTACACACGCTTACAGTGAAATCCCCCACAATATGGTACACACGCTTACAGTAAATCCCTCACAATATAGTACACACGCTTACAGTGAAATCCCTCACAATATTGTACACATGCTTACAATGAAATCCCTCACAATATGGTACACACGCTTACAGTGAAATCCCCCATTATATGGTACACACGCTCACAGAGTCACTGATACTATATAAGGTCCTATAGATACCTATAGACCTCGACTATAGACCTATATAGTATCAGTGACTCTTTATGGGATCTATAGGACCCTATATAGTATCAGTGACTCTGTATGGGATCTATAGGACCCTATATAGTATCAATGACCATGCATGTCCATTTAAAATTGTTGCTTTAGGTGAACCGGTAAAGTGCATAGTTTTTGTTTTTATCCTGTCCTCGACTATAGACCTCGACTTTACCGATGATCTTGATATACTTGATATACACACAATTCTATCTGATCTATTATTTCTACGAATGTCAGCAAATCCTGGGTAGTACACCCATGAGACACCAAATGTTAAACTTAATCATTTAACAAAGATCAAACCATTTACCTGGCAACCTGTTCTCCAAAAAGTCCACCTTGGTTTGGAACAATTCTAAAATACATACAAAAACAGTCTTGTGTGATTTTTCAAAAATAGATTTTAACAGCATCAATTTCTGATTGGTTTTTATTGTTGCCATCATTATTATCATTTATATTGTGTTTATATACTATTAAAATATTTATGTTGTGTTTATATACTATTAATATATTTATGTTGTGTTTATATACTATTAATATATTTATGTTGTGTTTATATACTATTAATATATCATTTATATTGTGTTTATATACTATTAATATATCATTTATATTGTGTTTATATACTATTAATACATGATGATAACACAGAGAAATGGTTCAGAGAAATATGGGAACTTGTTTTATTATTTCTCTACTAACTTTGCCACATTTCTCATTCAGTTTTACACTGTAACCTTTGCTCTGGTTTTGAGGTATTTCCTAACCTGTGTTATTTGATTTGGCAAGCTTAAAGATTAAGTACTAGAGTATGATTAGGATTAGCAATAATATTTCTTGTGTACACGCAGCTCTCTCAGTGTGTACGCAGAAATAATGAGTGCGCAGTACAGATTATAGGAAAATGTACAAAATTATGTAAAGCTGAAAAGAAACAGATTATGCATAATTTCTTCTGTGTCTAGAGCTGAACTCAGTGATTGTCCGGATGTGACATCACAGCAGCAATTTATTTCATTGGTGTTACACAGAAATCCATGACATCAGCTAGTTAAAAATGTAAACAGTGTGCTATTTATAGCACAGTGTACACCTGAACGAGAAATTTACTACTTTCAATTCATCAAATCTTCAAACAATAAATGATGCTCATGTAAGCATACAGACAATGTTTCCAACAATAAGTCTTATCAATTTAGTACTATTATTATTTTAACTAATTATATGAAATTACTCAAAAAAAATTATATAGAGATTAGCAATTGCCCTACAAAAAACATCTGTCTGTCAGTGCTGTCCATCCGTGTCTCTCACTATCTATCTATATATTTATGTCTGTCTGCCTATCTATTTATCTATCTATGCTCCTTCAGTACTGAATACAGTGTATAGGGCAGAAATTAGAGTTCTCCTTTTGAGCGATGCGATGCTACTGTGTATAATTCTGTCAGTACTAACGTAGAACATGTTTTTGAAGTTTCACATGAACACAACTGACAATCACTAAGGGGCTATGGGGTGCAAACAGAAAAAAATACAAATGACAATACACAAGACCTTTTCAGCGTTTTGATCTGTCAAGTCTTTCTCAAGAATATGTTTTTAAAAAACAGTAAAAACAATGAAAACTGTAAAAAGTATGTTATCAGAAAATGTTGTGTATTGTCATTTGTATTTTTTCATGTTTACAACCCATGGCCCCTTAGTGATTGTCAGTTGCGTTCAAGTGAAACGTATAAAACCTGTGTTCTACCTAAGTACTATTGTTATTCCATTTCACAGCTTTTATTTTTATTAAAACTTTTGTTACTACATGCTTTCGTGTGAAGGAGTGAAGGCAGACTTCCTATTTTTTGTATTGATTGTCGTAATTCTGTTATGTTATTGAGACTCATAGTTATACCCAATATAATGATTGCTCTGTGAAGAGTCTCTCTTGGTCTTCCTCTTTTCCTTTTGCCAGCTGGTACCCATTTTAATTCATTTTCGTGGATGTGTGGTTCCAGGGCTCGAGATGGGAGCAAAGAACAGCAACACTGTTTACCTTCCATTTATGTCATATAAGGTGACTAAGGAGGTTATGGAGTGGAGTTGGTTGTTCCATCCCATACAGTGTCAAAGTGATTCAAAGCCATGCTGAAATAGGATATGTCAGGCCAAAAGACAGATATCGCAGCATTTCTGTAACACACAGCACTATGCATTCTATTCTCTGGACTAAATCCTGTTAATCTGCAGGAGTTTGAGAATGAAAAAAAGATTCATATTTCATTCTACAAAGAAAAATTACATATTAAATATCTTGTAGCAAGGGGTAAACAGACAAAATAAAGTTACAACTATTCAGAACAGTGGCAGCACACGGTTGTGAGACGTGGGCAAAGACATCGACTATGGACAAGAAAATATCGGCATTTGAAATGAAATGTTATAGAAAAGTCCTAATAATATGGACAGAAAATGGCTATGTATGGTTCAGCAACAAAGCACAAGATATCCAGACCTATGGTGACAAGAATGATTCCAAAAGCTATGATGCCTTACAGACAATCTATAGTCCATAATCTTTCTACTCAATACAAATATTGGATGTTAATGACACCAAGCTGCTAATTGAGAGCCCCATATTTTAAAATGTTGGGTAGATCACTTGCAGGATGTCCTCAATCAAATACCTACTGTGTGAAATAAATTATAGCACACATATCACAAGTTCAAATAATTTATAGCACACATACCACAAGTTTAAATAATTTATAGCACACATACCACAAGTTTAAATAATTTATAGCACACATACCACAAGTTTAAATAATTTATAGCACACATACCACAAGTTTAAATAATTTATAGCACACATACCACAAGTTCAAATAATTTATAGCACACATACCACAAGTTCAAATAATTTATAGCACACATACCACAAGTTCAAATAATTTATAGCACACATACCACAAGTTTAAATAATTTATAGCACACATACCACAAGTTCAAATAATTTATAGCACACATGCCACAAGTTCAAATAATTTATAGCACACATACCACAAGTTCAAATAATTTATAGCACACATACCACAAGTTCAAATAATTTATAGCACACATACCACAAGTTCAAATAATTTATAGCACACATACCACAAGTTCAAATAATTTATACCACACATGCCACAAGTTCAAATAATTTATAGCACACATACCACAAGTTCAAATAATTTATACCACACATACCACAAGTTCAAATAAACAGTAAGATCGATATCCCCTCCCCCCAACATAGATGACGTCATGAAATCAACCAACCAACAGCCAATGGGAAAGTACCAGGTGCTAAATCATTGCAGGCAGAAGTTTACAAGACAGGAGGTCCCATTCTGATGCAGAGACTGACCAATTTGTAAAACTGATCTGTGACTAAACTGATGGACAAAAATACCTTGTTCCACAATAAATGAAAGATACATTGGCATCAAAAAGAACTGCATACTGACCCCAACGCATTTCAAACAAGACTGCGTACTGACCCCAACGTATTTCAAACAAGACTGCATACTGACCCCAACACATTTCATTAGTATGTTTTATGTCTTTCTCACAGGGTTGGTAAAATGATGGAAATAAACATTAAATATAACACAAATGGAGATGTATCTTAGACAACTATAAGCCTCCACAAGGTGAAAGCTATATGTCCATAAATTACATCAACAATGAGTTGAGGTGGTTGGAAAAAAGTCCAACATTTTTGTCAAGGAGAGGGGGGGGGGGAAGTGTTGACAAAATTTGTTGACAGTAAAACTGTCTTATAAACCAATCAAATTGCATGAATTTGGAAAACATTTCTAAAAATCTGATAACATTTTTTACAGGAATTAGTGGCCATGTTTTTAACAAAGCTTAAATTATATAATGAAACAAAATTTCTATAAAGATACATAAACCGCTGCATCTAATGATCTATGCGCTACATGATGAGAGCCCCCCCCCCCTCGATCTAGCAATCTGCTCTGCCCCTACATACTGAGTGCAGGAGTATCTCAGTGCATAGCTTGTAGCTGGATTGATCTGGAGCAGAAGTTGCAGACTTTTAAATCTCCAATTCACAGAAGTTGTATGAAAATATGTATAATAATATTACAAAGTGAAACTGTGGTCACGTGATGTGGCCACTGATTCCCGTGGTGAACCGATAATTTGATGGATAATTTAATGAATATTATAATGATGTAACAGCTGTGCATATTTAAGATAGAAGATGTAAGGCATCACCCACATGTTTCTAGGTCCCAAAAAGGGTAGCAAAGAATAGAAACACTGTTTACCATCCATGCCTATTAGGGACAACTAAGGATGTATTAGGTTGAAGTTGACTGCCACATTCATTTTATATTCAAAGTGACCCAAATGATATTCGGATGTGTCAGGTCAATAGACACAGGAGATCGCAGATAAGCTGTAAATCATGAAACTACACATTCTGTTCTCCAGACTACATCCTGATAATCTGCAGGAGTCTGAGAATGACATTAGGAAAAGCAAATAGAGTTATCTTATGTATGGATCTAGGCTCAAATAGATTTACCTCATATATGGATCTATGCTCAAATAGACGGCTTCGATGAGAATCTCTGGTAGGAAGAAAACAGAACATTTATTGCAAGAGATTTGTAGATAAAAAACATTGAGTTTGTAACTAAGTAACATGTTACCAATAGCAACTGAAAATCTGAATACAATATTCTGTGCTCCCCTTTCAGGCCCTGGCAACACACTGATGATCCCTTGCTATATCTTTAGTAGTTTAATGTGTACAACTGTCTCTAAGAGTTACCTCAACAAGTGAGCTCAAGTGTGACCTTTTGACTTGTTCAGAAGTCCTCTGCACAGAATTAATTAGGCCTTCATTCATTCCTTATGATTATTGTCATGATTTTCGTTGATCACTGTTTATATACTTGGAGTTGCCTTGGCTATTCTTGGCATGCGATTATACTACATCCATCTTGTGACAAGTCAATGATGATACCACAATCATCTTGTGACAAGTCAATGATGATACTGCATCCATCTTGTGACAAGTCAATGATGTTGCTGCATCCATCTTGTGACAAGTCAATGATGTTGCTGCATCCATCTTGTGACAAGTCAATGATGTTGCTGCATCCATCTTGTGACAAGTCAATGATGATACTGCATCCATCTTGTGACAAGTCAATGATGTTACTGCATCCATCTTGTGACAAGTCAATGATGATACTGCATCCATCTTGTGACAAGTCAATGATGTTACTGCATCCATCTTGGGACAAGTCAATGATGATACTGCATCCATCTTGTGACAAGTCAATGATGTTACTGCATCCATCTTGGGACAAGTCAATCATGTTACTTCATCCATCTTGGGACAAGTCACTGATTATGATAATGATGACACAACAATGAAGGAATACCAGTAGTTCTACCATTGTATTCCTTCTCTAGCTGCTGCAATTTAGCAGGATGTCTTCTGGAGAACAGAATATGTGCTGTCATGGTTTATGCCTTCACTATGATACCTACACCTTTAAGCCTGACACATCCGGCTTCAGCATGGCTTCTGGGTCACTTTGACCTATATGGGATAGGAAAACCAATCCTACTTCATAACCCCTTTAGTCATGCCTTAAACATACATTGCAGGTCAACAGTGTTGTTACTCTTTGCTGTCCACCCAGTAACAGTGGGGCTGAAGAAATAGCCACCTTTCTCATTCTCGCTGTGTCAAAAGTTAGAGTTTGACTTTGCACTACAGATTAGTGTTTCTCTGGGCATTCTTTTATGCTGTGGAGGTTTTCATGAACTTTAACAAGTCCCATAAGAGATCACTCAAAATGTCTGTAGGGTGCACAATGCCACAAGCTGAACAATCTTCGATTTCAGATAGACTATGCAGTAAATTTAAAGCAATATTCAGGCATGCTGCAGACAAATTAGTTGATTCCCTCACACGAGTCTAAGCTTGAGTCATCTACAGGCTTCATCACAGCAGAAATCATGGGAAGAGTTAGTGAACCCCTCTCAGAGCCTCTTTAGTTGCATAAATCATGGACAGAGTTAGTGAACCCCTCTCAGGGCCTCGTTAGTTGCATAAATCATGGAAAGATTTAGAGAACCTCACACTTATCATTTTAAGTCGTCTCCTATGAAATAACATTATGATATTATTACTGTTGTTTTTAATCCCTTCTCAGGCCTCCGGTAACATATGATAATTGAGCAGACAATAAAACATACAATCATCGCCAGAGAGCCTTGCTGTATATGGTTACTGAATGGGCCAGGTTGTCTTAGAAATGATCAATGTTGTCTTAGAAATGTTCAATGTTGTCTTAGAAATGTTCAATGTTGTCTTAGAAATGTTCAATGTTGTCTTAGAAATGTTCAATGTTGTCTTAGAAATGTTCAATGTTGTCTTAGAAATGTTCAATGTTGTCTTAGAAATGATCAATGTTGTCTTAGAAATGTTCAATGTTGTCTTAGAAATGTTCAATGTTGTCTTAGAAAGAGGGAATGTTTTCTAAGAAACGGCAATTGTTCTTTTAGAAATGGGCAATGTTATTTTACAATTGGGCAATGTTATTTTACAATTGGGCAATGTTATTTTACAATTGGGCAATGTTATTTTACAATTGGGCAATGTTATTTTACAACTGGGCAATGTTATTTTACAATTGGGCAATGTTATTTTACAATTGGGCAATGTTATTTTAAAACTGGGCAATGATATTTTACAACTGGGCAATGTTATTTTACAATTGCGCAATGTTATTTTAAAACTGGGCAATGTTATTTTACAACTGGGCAATGTTATTTTACAACTGGGCAATGTTGTCTAAATTAGATAAGAATCAAGATTTGCTTAACAGGTATTCTTTAAAATTTACACTTATCAAAAGGGGGTGGATATGGAGAAATATTTAGAAATTGGGGGTAGGGGGCACAAATCTGTCCAGGGAGGAAAATAGGAATGTGGCTGCATGTCCAATAAATAACTAGAATTATTATGAGTGCAACCCAAAGAACGTTAATTACCTTTTCATTATGTACCACGGGGTCATGGTCCAACAATGATTGAAAACCACCGATCTAGGTAACCTATATAAAAACAACCCAGGGGAGGCTGTCTTAAATATTTCTGGAGGTCGTGGTTACTGGTTTACTAGTCCTCCACTATTTTTAATGGTTGTAAAACTCTGATATAGGCTATCTAAATAGGAGTAGTATCCCCTGATTAAAGGGAGCGTACCTCACCATTGGAAGAGCTACATTTTACTTAACTAACCAAAAGGCTGCCCTTTTTTTAAACCAGCTGTTCTAAGTAAACTGACTCCACACCGTAGGTGTTCTAAGTAAACTGACTCCACACCAATTGTTCTAAGTAAACAGACTCCACACCCCAACTGTTCTAAGTAAACGGACTCCACACCCCAGCTGTTCTAAGTAAACTGACTCCATACTCCAGCTGTTCTAAGTAAACTGACTCCACACCCCAGCTGTTCTAAGTAAACTGACTCCATACCCCAGCTGTTCTAAGTAAACTGACTCCACAATTATTTTGTGTTTTTCAATTGTTGCCTAATCTAAGAGAGTGCGGGAGTGTGACCGTCGGCAGAATTGAAGACCTAACTGCAGAAAGTAAACAAACCTTCATTCGTTGTTTTTTATTATTGTCTTGGACTTGGTTGATCCCTATTTATATACTTGGAGCCCGCCAGAAATAACCAAGGCATACCAATGAAACACACTGCAATAGTCAAAATCAGTGTTCTACGTCATCAGTCCACAGGTAAACCTACTGGAGCCCGGTCCTGACGGTATCCTAGGCTAGTAGATAGTGGGTTTGCTTCTGTGTCACGATCTGGGTTGTAATTTCATGACTGATAGGACCGCTCCTCCAGTCAACCCAGGTGTAAACGAAAGGTATCTGACACATGGGTTAGGGAAGGTAAATAGAGCAACGAAGGGAACTGGCCATCCGACTTAATAGTACATGAAGAGTTATCTCCATCCACCCAACGGCAAGTTGCTGACATGGGACCTACCTGTATCTTTAATAACAAGAATCTACGAACTAACTAAGCAACCACTTACCATTATCTTTTAATGGTGACAAAGTCTCCTCTTTCAAGTCAAAGTCATCCAATTTTGGCATTCCTACAAACTCATGTTTTGCCTCCCAAATTTTGGCTGTTGTCATTTTGGCTGTATTTTACTGTCTCTTGCAGGTAGATCCTGATCATAAAATAGCAAATAAGTTGAGGCTACATGACAATATATTTATACACTTTAGATCTATTGGTAGCTGCGATTACATGTCATATAAGCATGGTTGTTTAACAAAGCATATCACATTTGAAAACATCTTTATCTATCGTCCTTTCTGTTTCTGCTGTGACGAGTCGAAGGATTGAATGACGATCGGTTTTCGGACTATGGCACCGTTTGATCTCCTGATATGCAGTAATACTGTGTCGTGTCAGAATGTTGGTAACTCCTTCAATCCCACCTGCTTCTTGTTCTTCCTCTGTATATAGCTGTTTCCATTTTTATGTTGTATGCTTTTGCCGATGGCCAATAAGGGCCCATTCTCATTAGGTGGCAAAACTATTTCAGTCTCTTGAAAATATGCACTATATTGAATATCGCTATCCTAATATACTAACCATTATATATATATATATATCAAGTGACATATTCTTTCCAGAACGTTGTATTCGTCGTGGATAGTCTGAACGCGTCTCTGTTCCGGACAAGCAGGCCTGCATTGGCCAAAGACATGTGCATACATTCTTCAATGTAGCTGGTCCATCGTCTTCTTGGTCCTCCTCTTCTTCTCTTACCTGGCACTCTGCCCTCTAGAATCATCCTTTCGCTACCATCGTGTCACTTTAAGTGTCCAAAATACTGTAGCTTCCTTCTTATGATGGTATTTAGAAGTCGCCCTTCGTTTAGTTTCAGTAATTTTCAAAATTTCAATGTTCTTCTTTTTCTCTGTCCATGATATTTGTATGATATTTCAGTAGCACTACATTTCAAATGAATTTATTCTTTTGAATATTGTCTTGTTTAAAGTCCGAGTCTGGCATCCATATGTTGCCACTGGGTAACCATCTTAAAATGGTGAATCTAGTGTCATTATTATACGCATGTGGTTGCGTCTGTGGGTCTCACCAATGGCCCACTAGATATACCATCCATGCAACAGAAAACCTTAGTGGATGACATGCCATTATATTGAGGTTATCTTCTTATAGAAGCTTCATGGCATGTCATCTATACAATTATGATTTTGTTTTGTTGAAATGTTTTTCATGTTTGCCTAAATATATATGTATGCACACTCTCTGGTTGGGAGGGAGCCAGAGATATACTGTGCAGCACTGAGGAGGAGGAAACTGACATCACTGTTTTTCCTATGGCTGAGACCCATCATAGAGTGACTCAGGACGTGACAATCCTTTTGACTTGAACATTTGGTTGCATGCCTGGAGCAATAGAGAAGTTCGGCATAACCAGTAGTCAATTGGTGGCGGGGAATGAGCACATGAACCCTATCTTGGCTACAGTGGCTAGGAGCAGTGCATAGGTTGAAACCTACCTTCCTGGAGGTGTGATAGTTATTCTCTGGCTCTGTCCCGGGGTGGGTTGAAAATCCACAGAATTCCCAGCAATATAATGCCATCTAATGGCATTAGGTCAAAGGGCATGAGCCCATGGACCGCTGGATCAGCAACCAACCAACCAGTGTCATTATTACTATTTTGCCATAGCTTTCTCATTTGTGTTAATTTGAGTGTTGCAATTGGGAGTCTTCTTCTAATCTCAACTGAACAATCTCTGGAACAGTTTATATTTGCTCCCAGATATTCGAATTTGTTTACATATTCTAGTTCTATATTGTCTATGTTTATTATTGGTTGGATCTTTATGTCTGTTGTCAAAATTTTTGTTTTCTGTGCGTTTAGATATAGACTTTGAATCTCGCTGTATTTCTTTGTTGTTGTGATTAGCTGTTTCAGTCTTTCCGGATGTGTAGTAAGGAGGACTGTGTCATCTGCATATCTTATTTCTGGAATGTTGTACCCACCAATATTTATTGGATGAAACTCATTTTCCTCTAGTTTTACTCTTACATTTCTCATTATATTCTCTGCATAGACGTTAAAAAATATAAGGGGACAGAGTGTACCCCTTTCTCACTCTACTTTGAACAGCGAACCATTCAGATGTTTCTCCCTCCACGCTTACTGCTGCTCGTTGTTCGTGATATAGTGTTTCTATAAGATGTATTAGATGTTTGGGGAAGTCAAGGTCTCCCATGATGGACCATAGTTGATGTTTAACACAATCAAACGCCTTGGTGTAGTCTATGAAACACATATGTAGATCTAAGCTGTAATCTCTACATTTCTCAATTATATTCCTCATGTTGAATATGTGGTCTCCTGTTCCTCATCCTGCTCGAAAACCCGCTTGAACTTCATGAACTTCTGTTTCTAATTTGCGTTGTATTCTTTTCATTATGATATGCAGTCATATTTTGCTGGCTGGACTAATTAGTACTACTGTTCTATAGTTGGTACACAGTTGAAGGTCTCCTTTCTTTGGTAAAGGTATGTATACTGACTTTTTCCATTCTTCCGGCCATATTCTGCTTTTCCATATCTTGCAGCATAAAGTATGGTATATTTGAACAATGGGATCTCCACTGGCTTGTATCATCTCTGATGTTAATCCATCATTACCTGGAGCTTTTCCCTTTTACCAGATTCCTGATTGATTGTCTGACCTCTTCCATTGTAAGTTCTGGTTCTTGTTCTACTTTGTTGATGCTCTCATTTGGTGACTGGGTTGTTCCTTTATACAATTCCTGACAATATTCCTTCCACCTATGTAGAATATCTGTTTTTTCTGTTATGGTATTCCCTTTTTTTTTATCTTTTAGAACTTGAAGTGCGGGCTTGAAGTTATTCTGCTGTAATATTCTTATAGCATTGAACATATTTTTACTATTTCCTTGTTGTCTTTGTTCATCGATTTCTCTGCAGATATTCATTATGTATTGTTTGTCATTCCTAATTCGTATCTTAATGTATTTAGATAGTTCCCTGTAGTTTGATTTACTTTTTCCCGTGGTCTTGCATCTCCTATCTTCAATTAAGTTCATTGTTTCCTCTAAGATGTATTGATTTGTGCGTCATTTTTGGAAAAGAAACTTTTCTGCAGTGTCGGTGATAGCTTCACTTATTTTGGTGCCACTTCTTCCTGTATATCTAGCAGCGTGGTAAATATGTTTTTTTTTAAATCTCGATGTTATATTCGCATGGTATGTGTGATGTATCATATCTAATGGTATGGGTGTTCTTGTTGATTTTTAAAATTTTAACTTTAAATTTCACCATCAGCAGTTCGTAGTTCGTGTCTCAGTAGTCTGCTCCTGGTAATGTTTTACTTAAGGGAATGCTTGTTTTCCATCTTTGTTGGCTCAGTATGTAATCTATTTCATTTTTATATTTTCCTTCTGGTGACCTAAACGTATAAAGTCTTCTGGGATATTGTTAAAAATGTGTTCATGGTTGCTATATTGTTTACCAAGCAAAAATTTAGTAATCGTTCAATTTAAACAAGGAGTAAACATCAATCACACCAATTCGTGTACGAAGAATCAAGAACAAAGTAGGCAACATTATCATGTCAACAGAAGTATAAAAATAGGAACATGGAATATAACAAGCTCAAATCACGGGAAATTAACTAAGGAAATGACAACTAAACACAGACATATTGGGTATGTCAGTGCACAGATGGCAAGACGAGACATTTTTATTAGCGTCAGGAGAAATGTGTTTTCAGTTAGCGAGACAGGAGGTCAGCGAGGGGTCGGATCTTACCTGTTCAAACAGAAAAAATCTTCTCTGTTAGGGTACTATCCTAAGGAGAACCGTATTATTACCATCAGAATCAAGGGTAAAAAAGAAAAATATCTCATTGTTGAAATCTACACACCAAGAACAGCAGCAGCAGCAGATGACCAAGAGATTTACACTTTTCTACGAACAACTACAGTACACTCTAGATACAACAGATGGCCAAGAGATTGACACTTTCTACGAACAACTACAGCACACTCTAGATACAACAGATGGCCAAGAGATTGACACTTTCTACGAACAACTACAGCACACTCTAGATACAACAGATGGCCAAGAGATTGACACTTTCTACGAACAACTACAGCACACTCTAGATACAACAGATGGCCAAGAGATTGACACTTTTCTACGAACAACTACAGCACACTCTAGATACAACAGATGACCAAGAGATTGACACTTTTCTACGAACAACTACAGCACACTCTAGATACAACAGATGACCAAGAGATTGACACTTTCTACGAACTACAGCACACTCTAGATACAACAGATGGCCAAGAGATTGACACTTTCTACGAACTACAGCACACTCTAGATACAACAGATGGCCAAGAGATTGACACTTTTCTACGAACAACTACAGCACACTCTAGATACAACAGATGACCAAGAGATTGACACTTTTCTACGAACAACTACAGCACACTCTAGATACAACAGATGACCAAGAGATTGACACTTTCTACGAACTACAGCACACTCTAGATACAACAGATGGCCAAGAGATTGACACTTTCTACGAACTACAGCACACTCTAGATACAACAGATGGCCAAGAGATTGACACTTTTCTACGAACAACTACAGCACACTCTAGATACAACAGATGACCAAGAGATTGACACTTTCTACGAACAACTACAGTACACTCTAGATACAACAGATGACCAAGAGATTGACACTTTCTACGAACAACTACAGTACACTCTAGATACAACAGATGACCAAGAGATTGACACTTTCTACGAACAACTACAGTACACTCTAGATACAACAGATGACCAAGAGATTGACACTTTCTACGAACAACTACAGTACACTCTAGATACAACAGATGACCAAGAGATTGACACTTTCTACGAACAACTACAGTACACTCTAGATACAACAGATGGCCAAGAGAATGACACTTTCTACGAACTACAGCACACTCTAGATACAACAGATGACCAAGAGATTGACACTTTTCTACGAACAACTACAGCACACTCTAGATACAACAGATGACCAAGAGATTGACACTTTCTACGAACAACTACAGTACACTCTAGATACAACAGATGGCCAAGAGAATGACACTTTCTACGAACAACTACAGTACACTCTAGATACAACAGATGACCAAGAGATTGACACTTTCTACGAACAACTACAGTACACTCTAGATACAACAGATGGCCAAGAGAATGACACTTTCTACGAACAACTACAGTACACTCTAGATACAACAGATGACCAAGAGATTGACACTTTCTACGAACAACTACAGTACACTCTAGATACAACAGATGACCAAGAGATTGACACTTTCTACGAACAACTACAGTACACTCTAGATACAACAGATGGCCAAGAGAATGACACTTTCTACGAACTACAGCACACTCTAGATACAACAGATGACCAAGAGATTGACACTTTTCTACGAACAACTACAGCACACTCTAGATACAACAGATGACCAAGAGATTGACACTTTTCTACGAACAACTACAGCACACTCTAGATACAACAGATGGCCAAGAGAATGACACTTTCTACGAACTACAGCACACTCTAGATACAACAGATGACCAAGAGATTGACACTTTTCTACGAACAACTACAGCACACTCTAGATACAACAGATGACCAAGAGATTGACACTTTCTACGAACAACTACAGTACACTCTAGATACAACAGATGACCAAGAGATTGACACTTTTCTACGAACAACTACAGCACACTCTAGATACAACAGACATGACATTATTATAGTCATGGAGGATTTCAACGCTCAAGTAGGGAAAGAAAGAGCACACCACGAAATTAGATCTCAAGGGAAGTATGGCGTAGGAAATTAGATCTCAAGGGAAGTATGGCTTAGGAAATTAGATCTCAGGGGAAGTATGACGTAGGAAATTAGATCTCAAGGGAAGTATGGCGTAGGAAATAGAAACTTACCATTAGGTTTATTTAAATTATTAAAATACCAACTCATTTCTTGTGTAATTCCATTTTTCTTGTGTAATTCCGTCTTTCATGAGAAAGTTGATGACCATTTTCAGAAAAATTGTTATGGGGGAGGGGGTGCTTGATCCAAATACTAGTACTAGAAGTCATATTCTGATTGCCACAGCGTGGGAGAGGTCAAAAGTCTATCCCCCCCCCCCCGACATCTGTATACAGCGTATAGGCTTGTTGACTTTCTAATCACAATTAATACATGGCATCGCCAGTACAATATGGACTATCGTCTATGGATAAGTACACGAAGTCTGTATTGCGAGACACTAACCGAAGATCGTTTCTAGCACAGTAGAACATATTTTATTATAACTAGGCAACATTCTAACATACAGTTAAACAGTTACTAACATATGATCAAATAGTTACTAACATATGGTCAAATAGTTACTAACATATGGTCAAATAGTTACTAACATATGGTCAAATAGTTACTAACATTTACATACGGCTAAACAGTTACTATCAAACATACGGTCAAACAGTTACTATCTAACATACGGTCAAACAGTTACTATCAAACATACGGTCAAACAGTAACTAACATTTACATACGGCTAAACAGTTACTATCAAACATACGGTCAAACAGTTACTATCTAACATACGGTCAAACAGTAACTATCTAACATACGGTCAAACAGTAACTATCTAACATACGGTCAAACAGTAACTATCTAACATACGGTCAAACAGTAACTATCTAACATACGGTCAAACAGTAACTATCTAACATACGGTCAAACAGTAACTATCTAACATACGGTCAAACAGTAACTATCTAACATACGGTCAAACAGTAACTATCTAACATACGGTCAAACAGTAACTATCTAACATACGGTCAAACAGTAACTATCTAACATATGATAATATAGAACATATGATAATATAGAACATATGATAATATAGAACAAAGGGAATAAATTGAGAATCGTCCTTCTAACGTGATGCATTTGACTTTTCCAATGATTTTCATTTGCTGCCGACACAGTGTGGTTGTTCGTGCATCACATGATGATGATGCCCATTTATTACATCCACGTATGAGATTCAGCTAGAGTTATGTCCCTTGACTATGAGTTCGTAGATCTCATAAGCCATATTAAGCCCCTCCATAAGCCATATTCTGGCTGCAAATGTCCATGGGCAGTTCAGGCATTGGCTGCTGTATTTCCACTATTTTCACAAGATTAATCCGCACAAGTCTATTGTCAGTACTACTATTCTTCGATGGACTGAATTAGTCCTTACCTTGAATTCTTTTGAATTCAATGGAGACTTTTTTGATCAAGTTAGCGGTGTAGTAATGGGTACTAAGATGGGACCCAGTTATGCTTGCTTATTTATGGGTCACCTCCAACATCTTATCTTTTCTACATTTGAAGGCCCTATGCCAAACATATTCCGTCGTTACACAGATGATGGTTTCGGAGTTACTGATATTTCTCTTGATGACCTCAATAATTTCATTAATTTTGTTAGTGGTTTCCATCCAGCTATTAAATTCCCCTCTCATATTTCCTCCACCTTTGTTGACTATCTCGACATCTGTGTTTCTATATGATCTTCATCCCTTACCACATCCGTTCATTACAAGCCCACTGCTTCTCATAGTTTTCTTCTTTACACATCATCTCACCCTAGGTCTTGTCGCCATTCCCTACCTTTTTCTCATCTACTCCGTCTTCGTCGTCTCTGCCAGGACGACGCAGATTTCCTGTGCCAGTCTTACAAAAATGTTCGATTTTTTTAGTCGTTGCTTGTATCCTGAAGATATCCTATTACCAGGTTTGCAAAACGTTTATCCATTTCCATCAAAATTTCCATTTTCCATTGATAGATTCGTTGAAGATTTAAGAGATATCACGAATCATTGTGTTTGCCAGGTGGCCATTCATTTCAACAGCCCTTCACATCATGTCAGCACTGATATTTATGTAATTGGTCTGTTACGTTGCTATACCGGTGACCGACAACGTCAGTCTTTGAAATATCGGCTCATTTGTCATATGGGAGTCTTAAAAACACACGTCATAAACATTAATCACTGTATTGTTTGATTTACCTACTACTTTTTAATAACCTCAACTCCCATGTTTTACTGATCCTTGTTGCTAGTGTGACACCACTCAATAATAATTTTGTGTTTGCGAGATTCCTGTGTATTTGTATTATTTCTTCCATTGATTATATTGTATTCTATCTGTCAATTGTGTATGATTGTACCCTATTGTGTAATTGTGTATGATTGTACCCTATTGTGTAATTGTGTATGATTGTACCCTATTGTGTAATTGTGTTGCTTCATTTACATATCTTGACTTTTGTTGTTTTATTTCCTACATTTATTATTGTTAATTATTTTACAGATGCGTACCTACACACACGCACGCACGCACACACACACACACACACACACGCACGCACACACACACACGCACGCACGCACACACACACACACACGCACGCACACACACACACACACATATATATAAACATCATTTGGTAAACCTATTCATTTAGTCTTATCTAGCACCCATAAACAATCTACCAGTACATGGGATGAAGAAAGTAAAGCTTGAACATTTAGTCACCACCGGAAAGATCATGGGTAGAAGAGACAGAGGAAGACAAAGAGATACATTTCTGGATGTGTTGTCACTGTGGCACAAAAAGAAGTCACCAAATGAACTTATTAACACCACAAGAGACAGAGAGTTGTGGAGAAGTATGATCGTCTATGCCACTCGGCATGGTACTTGATTGATTGACCACCACAGAGACGGCAATTTTCATATTAAATGTTAGTAAATCTCAAACAATCTATATTTGATTCTGAAAAAAAATAAAAAAAATTTGCATACCTCTGTGTTGAATGTCTGGTAGTAATCTGCTTACAGCAACGCCCAGTCGTCTCAATGAAGCAAACGTAGGCTTACCACTTTATTTATACCGACGATAACTAGGTCAGGGAACTTTCCAGTGGCAATAACTGTTGACTCGTCACCAACTTCCCGAGATTGGACAAATGATCACTGTCCTACACTTCCCAAGTAGAGAACATGAACTAGATTCGGATGTTCTAGTCCAGTATCCGATACTAAATGGTGTACACAATGAAACGCAGGTCACCACAGAAATAACTTAATCGTGTCCTAGATACAGGACTGCACGAACAACGAGACCAACATTTCAGGCTCAGCAAAATACGAAAAACAGAATGAAACATCATATTTGTGTGTTTTGTTAGCCAAGGGCACTGCTACCATCAGGGCGTGTTTTAAAAGTTTCAGGGGTGGTTTTAGATTGAAGGGCCTACCTCTCGAGTGTCGCCGAGGACATAAAAATAACCGATCGTATCATAGAAACAGAATTGCACGAACAACGAGATCAACATTTGAAGCTACACAAAAACAGAATGAAATTTCTTCAACTGGGCTTGTCTCCATGACCATCTCGGGGGGGGGGGGGGGAGGAATGTCTCCATCTGGGGATGTTATTTTCTCTCAAGGAAACCGCTACCACCAGGAAGTGTTTAGATAATGTCAGAGACGATTTTAGATTGCGAAACCTTTCCTGTGTTGCCACGGCCCGAAAGAGAAGCAAAGAATATCAGCATCGCTTTCATGCATGTCGTACGGGGTGACTAACGCGTTTATGGGTGAAATTGACTGTCACATTCTACAGACAGTCAGTGACTCAGAAGTCATTCTAAAGTGTCAGGTCGAAGGCGCAGTTATCGCACCAATGTTGTAAACCATGATATAGCGCATTCCGTTTTCTGCTAATCTGCAGGAGTGTGAGAACGAACACACAAGAAGAAGATTGTAAACCCATCCGTGTTTGTTATCCATGTTTGTTATCCATGTTTGTTATCCGTGTTTGTCATCCATGTTTGTTATCCGTGTTTGTCACCCGTGTTTATCATCCTTATTTGTCATCGTTGTTTGTTATCCATATTTATCATCCGTGTTTGCTATCCATGTGTGTTATCCATGTTTGTCATCCGTGTTTGAGGAAAAGAGATTTATGTAAAATATTTAAGGGCTGATCCAATCATAAGAGTTATCCCTGGAGATCGTGGTGGTAGTCTTATCTGAACCACAACCTCCATTATATTTTGCTGGGCACAAGCTCCGACATAAGGAAATTGTAAAATGTATAATGTTGAAAGCAGAGTGCCTCACCAAGTTAGGTACCAGTACTTTTATAAAAACAATTATTCAGAATCGTTTTTGTCACTATTTGAGAGATTATCAGGTGTGAGTGATTATGAGCGTTACAGCGTCAAAGTTGGATGTGTCTGACTATGTGTTTGTTTTTCGTTCAAGTGGCTACCTTCATGTGTCCCCTTGGACTGGTCTGTGCCCTCTTCCACTTTAATTGAGTTATTCTTGATTCCTTTCCTTGAAGTCGTCGTGACCCGATGACGGTCATAAGGACCCCTTTGAGAACCACTGCGCTAGATAATCACAGAGCTGCCATGACACAACACGTTTCGAAATCTGGGAGTAAGCTTATCCATTCCGCACCTGCTGCCACATCCTGCAAACGGCACACGCTTTGAATGACATCCTCAGCACATCCCATCCACGACTTCCCTCGTCTGCTGCCTTTAAATTTCTGTATTTCGGAATGCAACGGGTGTTCCTTATCTGCATGTATTTGAAGGTACGCCCGTTGAAGGACTCATTCGACCACACTACATCCCGTAAACACAGAAGTGATTGTAGCCTAAACTTCTAACCTGTAGCCTATATACTCAAATTACTGTTGGTATGAACCCCCTAATTCCACCCCACCCCATACCTATGGGTGTGCACAGGGTCGGTCTTAGGCCATTGCAACATATGCGGCCGCAGTGGGCCCCGCACTTCATAGGCCCATAAATTATTATTAGAATTTATTTTATTATCCTCTTCCCTACTGGGCCCCGCGCAATCCGTTTCGCATTGGGCCCCTCAATTGTTAGAGCCGGCCCTGGGATTACAATTGATATAGAGAAGCTCATTTGGGTTTTCTACTTTCGCTGTCGAAAACGACAATACGAAAGCAACAATAAGCAAAACTTGCATATATAACACAGGATATGTTTATTTGTCAGTAATATTGTACAGCAGATATAAACATGTTAGAAGCACAATAAATGTGTGTAAGCATAACGTTACAACAAACACTTTGAGCATTGGATGAAAACCAAAACATAGCTTTCAATAAATGGAAAACATGCAGACAAAAATGATAGAATCAATTATAAGAGAATTATATTCATTTACATTTGTCATTTCACAGAGCTTCTTCTTCTTTTTCTGAGATTGATTATTAAGCATCCAGTCTGATATTGATCATGTACAGAGTGGTTTATGATAACTTAATGACAAATCGATAACTGAAGAAATGATAATTAGTACTAGATAATAAGCCGAAAAGTGGTTAACCATCCCCCCTCCATTTCATGTAATGTCCCAAAACAAGGTCATCAAGTAAGTATCTCATGAAAATGAAGGAATTGATCACAAAAATAAGAAAATGATCTAGTGTTAGGTAAATCCCCCCCCCCACACCCACCTTAACAAAAACATAACGGTATCTACAGTCATGTTTTGAAATAAATCAAGTGGTGGGAGTCAGTATGATCGCATCTATAAATTGTTCCAATCTCCTGGATCTATAAATTGTTCCAATCTCCTGGATCTATAAATTGTTCCAATCTCCTGGATCTATAAATTGCTCCAATCTCCTAGATACACTACCGTGAGCATGATGGCATTTATGGAAATGAAAGAGCAGACAGATCTGCGTCAAATGTAAATGTGGTCCATGAAATGAAGAAGTAATAATTGGGGGGGGGGGTACATGGTAATTGGTGATCGAACATCTCTGTTAAAGTGGAGGCTACGATCGATAGAGGCTGTAACTAGGATACGATTGGAAGAATTTTGTTCTAGGTCTGGCATGAGTAGAAGTGGGCATATGAGGGACAGAATGAGCGATGTAAATAACCAGCCAGCTACAGGAAACATCAGTATGTGTAAACTTGGAAATGAAGTTGGCTGTCCCATTCTATATAGGGCAAACGTGACCCAGAAGTAATGCTGAAGTCGGATATATTGGGCCGAATGAAGCAGATATCACAGCAAAGCAGTAAACCATGACACAGCACATTTCTTTCTCCAGACGACATCATGCGAATCCGATATTGGTGCGTTCATCAATAAATTGAGCACTGATATTGGTGCGTTCATCAATACTTGAACACCTATATTGTGCGTTCATCAATACTTGAACACCTATATTGTGCGTTCATCAATACTAGAACACCTATATTGTGCGTTCATTAATACTTGAACACCGATATTGGTGCGTTCATTAATACTTGAACACCGATATTGGTGCGTTCATCAATACTTGAACACCGATATTCTCTATTATTTCCGTAATTACTAAGCATATGGGCTTTATATTTTGCATGAGTGGATTATTTCATTTTATTCCAAATATTGATGAATGCACTATAGCAATATTTCTTATATAAAAAAACTTGTCTTGTCAAATAGTGGAGATGATGACACATATTAATTTTATTAATACCGCGATATTTTCCAAGTTTAATGTTTATTCAAAGCTATTACAACAACAAAATTATGATTAGGTTTTTACAATAGCTTTTCCAAAGCTTGAGCCTGAGAACAACTCCAGGAAAGCCTTTGGCATATTTTCAAATCCTTCAGTTATGTGTTCCTTGACTTTCAGCTTACCCTGCAAGAAATATGTTGCTAAATTGATTTTAAAACATATTAGTAAGTATATTTAAACGTCAGTGAGATTACAACACCAATGAATATAACAATAGATAACACCAAAGTGTAACAAGCCAAAGAATTTAAGTATCTAGGCAGCATTTTTTCCGAAGATGGAAGACTAGACAGAGAAATAGAAACAAGGTGCCAGAAAACAAACACAGTCACTTACCAACTTTCACCATTACTTCTTCATCCAAAGATCAAGATGGAAATTTAAAAAAAATAATATCTACAATTTTTATACCAACACTGTGCTACCAATGTCAAACATGGTCTTTAACAGCTTCGCAGCAACAACAAAAATCGTCACATGTGAAATGAAGTGTCTGAGGAAAGCTGCAATGGTTACCAAACTACGAGATAAAACTCGTAGATAAAATAAGAAATGAAGAAAGTAGGAAAAGAGTTGGTATAATATCATGTATCGAACATATTGAGAGACAGCAAGTAAAATGGTTCGGTCACCTTATGAGAATGAAGCCAAACCAAATACCAATAAGAGCATATAATACAAGAATATCCGGGCGTAAAGCCAAAGGTAGACCGAGAAAACGGTGGATAGAAAACATTAAGATGACATTGAACAAACATGGACTAAATGCAACCTCGGCGACACATCTGGCCTTGAAACGACAGCCTAAGATACCACCCCTACGCTTAACGGCAAGTGTGAATTCGATCAACAGTCATTCACCTGGGGAAAGACAATAGACAATAGATATTACAACGACAGCACATGGCATAAGAAAACTAATACCAGCAGAAATAGCATTCCTATGAAGAATAGTTGGAGTGTCATTAAGAGATAGAATTAGAAATGATAACATCAAACAGATAACCAAAACAGCACTAGTATTAGTATACACCAAGAGACAACAGATTAAGTGGATTCCATACACTTCCTGACTACCAACCGATAGTATGTCCCAAGAGGCTAGGGGAACAAGCCTACACACAGCACACAAGGTAGCCATCTTCAGATAACTCTTCTATCCCTTACCCTGCAATGCACAATATGGGTCCCAGTGTATAGATAGAGTGATAAATTGTATCATGTAATGTGCATGCCTCGCAGGACACAGTGTATAGATAGAGTGATAAATTGTATCATGTAATGTGCATGCCTCGCAGGACACAGTGTATAGATAGAGTGATAAATTGTATCATGTAATGTGCATGCCTCGCAGGACACAGTGTATAGATAGAGTGATAAATTGTATCATGTAATGTGCATGCCTCGCAGGACACAGTGTATAGATAGAGTGATAAATTGTATCATGTAATGTGCATGCCTCGCAGGACACAGTGTATAGATAGAGTGATAAATTGTATCATGTAATGTGCATGCCTCGCAGGACACAGTGTATAGATAGAGTGATAAATTGTATCATGTAATGTGCATGCCTCGCAGGACACAGTGTATAGATATCGTGATAAATTGTATCATGTAATGTGCATGCCTCGCAGGACACAGTGTATAGATAGAGTGATAAATTGTATCATGTAATGTGCATGCCTCGCAGGACACAGTGTATAGATATCGTGATAAATTGTATCATGTAATGTGCATGCCTCGCAGGACACAGTGTATAGATATCGTGATAAATTGTATCATGTAATGTGCATGCCTCGCAGGACACAGTGTATAGATAGCGTGATAAATTGTATCATGTAATGTGCATGCCTCGCAGGACACAGTGTATAGATAGCGTGATAAATTGTATCATGTAATGTGCATGCCTCGCAGGACACAGTGTATAGATAGCGTGATAAATTGTATCATGTAATGTGCATGCCTCGCAGGAAACTGATTTTGGGATTTCTATGGTCTTTTAGTCTTCAATTTTCATGTGAAGGGAGTGTGCGAAGGGAGTGTACTTGTAGCCTGTTAAAGAAACTGGGCACAATTAAGTCATTCCCTCCTTCCTGGGACTATGATAAATCCAGCGAGCCAGTAAGTAAAAAGTAAAGTTCCCCTCCCCCCCCCCTACGGGGAATACAGTTGAGACCACATTTTATGTGACTATGATAAATCCAGCGAGCCAGTAAGTAAAAAGTAAAGTCCCCCCCCCCCCCCTTACGGGGAATACAGTTGAGACCGCATTTTCCATTGACCAATGGCATAGCAACAGATGCTGCGGTGAGCATTCAGCCTGCCACCATTACATTCCCAGATTTACTCTGGTAACCATTTTCTTTAGGCTGGTTCGACCTAGGTTGATGGATTCAAAATGAAATATTTCCAGATCAATTGGGAATGAACCTAGGATAAACCGAACAGGAAGCCGGTGTGCTAACAACTGAGCTACTATAGTCCAAACAAGCCAGTGGTAGAAATGAAACCAAGTGATCCAACAGTACTCTATATGTAGAATAACAGCTTTTATCTCTGTTTTATCTGTCTGGAACCCATGTCCCTGACTTCTAGTTATATTTCAAAGAATAGGACCACTGCCTTCTTTTAACGCATGTCACACGGTGTATTTATGTTATCTTTAATATCGTCAGTCAATCCTCTTCTTGGTCTGCCCTTTCTCCTCTGTCCAGGTACTCTTCCCTCCATTATTTGTATTTCTAAACAGTTGTGTCACTTAATATGACCAAACAGGCGTAGTTTTCTTTTTGTTATTGTGTTTAGTAACCAATACTCTGGAATCTTCAATGTTTTTATAATATCTGAGGGTTTTTTTTTTCCTTCCATGATATTCTAAGTATCTTTCTGTAGCATTTCATCTGAAAGGCGTTGATCTTCTTTGTCGCTGTTTTACTTATGGTCCATGTTTCACAGCCGTATGTTGCAACCGGAAAAATAAAAGTTCGTAGCATTAGCAATTTCGTTTCTATTTTGTTGTTTTTTCCATTTGTTTTTCAACTGTGTTATTTTACAATATGCTATTGCTAATCTCTTATTTCTGTCATGCTGTCTCCTGCACCGTTAATGTTTGCTCCTAAGTATTCAAATTTATCAACACATTCTATCTCGGCATTATCTATTCTGATATTTGGTTGTTGTGTTTTTATATCTGTTGACATGATTTTTGTTTTTTGCGTGTTTAAATACAAGTTTTGTGATTCGCTATATTTCTTTGTGTTCTTGATTAGTTGTTCCAATCCCTTTATATCATTTGAAAGAAGCACTGTGTCGTCTGCGTAGCGTAGTTCAGGTATTTCGAATCCACCGATGTTTAAAGCGTGGTAGTCAGCGTTGTGTATGTCTTCTCTCACATTCCTCATTATACTTTCTGCGTAGATGTTGAACAGGAATGGAGAGAGTGTGCATCCCTGCCTTACTCCACTCTGTACCTCAAACCACTCTGAGAGATCGCTATCTAACTTCACTGCAGCCTTTTGATCTTGGTAAAGTTCTTCTATTAAATGTATCAGATGTGTTGGGAAACCCATGCTGTTCATTGTCTCCCATAGTTTCTGGTATTGGACGCAGATATATATATATATATATTAAATATATATATATATATATACCTGTTGGACGAGTTCAATAAGGGCCTTTCTGGCACTGGCAAAATTTTTTGTCACTGTCTGGACCAGTGGCGTTGAAGCCTTGAATTCTTAGCTGTTTGAATATGGTTGCAAAATTCCAATTGTTCCAATTGGTTACTGATAAGGAAATGAAAAAAGAATATATTATTCAATATATATAGATTGAAGGGGATTAAGTAGATTACATAGATTAAGTAGATTACATAGATTAAGTAGATTACATAGATTAAGTAGATTACATAGATTAAGTAGATTACATAGATTAAGTAGAATACATAGATTAAGTAGATTACATAGATTAAGTAGATTACATACATTAAGAAGATTACATAGATTAAGTAGATTACATAGATTAAGTGCCAGTTTCAAACTCTCCCTTAATGAAATCGGACAAGAGAATACTTAACAATTAATGAAAATTGTTATTAATGAAAATTAATGAAAAAACAAGACAAAACTAAAATTAATGTAAAATGATGATAAAGCACTTCTCCTTAGCAGTTCTTCCCTTCTCAAATAAAAAAGTCATCAAAAACTCTACCAAAAGAAAAGTAATGAAATTGTTTAAAAGAAAAATATATCCCTTAGTAATCTCAACCACAGTCTTGTGTTGTATTTGTATTTGAATACAAGAAATTCATAACCACAGTCTTGTGTTGTACTTGAATACAAGAAACTCATAACCACAGTCTTGTGTTGTACTTGAATACAAGAAACTCATAACCACAGTCTTGTGTTGTACTTGAATACAAGAAACTCATAACCACAGTCTTGTGTTGTACTTGAATACAAGAAACTCATAACCACAGTCTTGTGTTGTACTTGAATACAAGAAACTCATAACCACAGTCTTGTGTTGTATTTGAATACAAGAAACTCATAACCACAGTCTTGTGTTGTATTTGAATACATAACCACAGTCTTGTGTTGTATTTGAATACATAACCACAGTCTTGTGTTGTATTTGAATATATAACCACAGTCTTGTGTTGTATTTGAATACATAACCACAGTCTTGTGTTGTATTTGAATACATAACCACAATCTTGTGTTGTTTTTGAATACATAACCACAGTCGTGTGTTGTATTTTAATACATAACCACAGTCTTGTGTTGTATTTGAATACATAACCACAGTCTTGTGTTGTATTTGAATACATAACCACAGTCTTGTGTTGTATTTGAATACATAACCACAGTCTTGTGTTGTATTTGAATACATAACCACAGTCTTGTGTTGTATTTGAATACATAACCACAGTCTTGTGTTGTATTTGAATACATAACCACAGTCTTGTGTTGTATTTGAATACATAACCACAGTCTTGTGTTGTATTTGAATACATAACCACAGTCTTGTGTTGTATTTGAATACATAACCACAGTCTTGTGTTGTATTTGAATACATAACCACAGTCTTGTGTTGTATTTGAATACATAACCACAGTCTTGTGTTGTATTTGAATACATAACCACAGTCTTGTGTTACAGATGCAGTTTTTATATAGTCATCTTCTCGTTTACAGTTTAATACTTCACACTTTTTATCTAGCCTGATCATACAAGCAACCTTCCTACAGTTCCTTGATCACACAAGCAACCTTCCTGCAGTTCCTTGATCACACAAGCAACCTTCCTGCAGTTCCTTGATCACACAAGAAATATCTTTGGTGAACAAGCTCTGTGGCCCTGTCTCGTATATGGTGACCGGAGTAAGCGCAGTTCATTGAAGAAATCCAGAATAGCATGACTCTGGCAGGAGAACGAGAGAGAAGTAGAGCAACATATATGATGTCTGACCTACACACTCACTCAACTTTGACTAACCTTTGAACTACCATGTCTGAACTATGTACTCACTTAACTTTAGCTTTGACTATCAACTTAATAAATATATCAATGAAGTAATAAAGACTGTCAGAACAGAAGAGAAAATAGTGTAGAAGAATAGGAATAACAATTCAAGCTGGAGAAAGAAAAAGTGTAGTTGCAAAAAGGTAAAGCGTGAAAGGTAAGTAAATTCCAGACAAACTTTGGTCATTGTGACATAACGAACCAAATATCCTACCTGCGTGAGAAATTCCTCTAGAGTTGAAAATGTTCAGTTTTCTGAATGAAGCAGACAGCAATTCCTGCTTTTATAACAGACAGTTAAAAAGCCGAGGAACTTACTCGTAATATTTTATTGCTGATTCATTGGTACATGTCCACATGCAAAATTAACGTACAGCTAAATTGAGTTGTTTATGCTAACGGGACAAGTGTATGCAACGAGACCCAGATTAGATAACTATAGTCTCGTACATTCGGTCATGACCTGGTATGCAAGTTCATGTTTTCATTTGATGACTTCCTGCTGCCGTCTACAGCCAACAATGCACCGACATGAACTGTCAGTTTTCAATATTTCACCGCTTGGTCTTATATACAATACAATATAGCATACACTAACGACACTGTTACTTGCCAAGAATGTTGTAGGAGGCGACAAAGGAGGTATTTGGTTTATGCAGTTGGCTGTCCCATTCCATAAGGTCAAAGTAACACAGAGCCATGCTGAAGACGAATGTTTCAAGCCAAAAAGCGCATATATCGCAGCTAAGCCGTAAACCATGACAACGTATTCATGACTTCGTACTACATCCTGTTGATCTGCAATAGCTGAAGAAAGATGGAAGAAGAACACGATTGATTTAGTCTAGCAAATGTGCACATCTGAGGGTTGCCAAATCAGGACTTTGGTGTGGATGTGGTTGAACTCTCCAATCTGTTTTGATGTTTGCTTCCTGTGTTAGCAGACTTGCGTATGTGTGTACACGCACTGGCGTGGAGGAGAAACAGATGTACATATGTGCGCGCACTGGCATGAAGTAGAAACAGACGTGCGTGTGTGAGTAAGCGCACTGGCGTGAAGAAGAAACGACTTTGTGTGTGTGTGCGCGCGCGCACTGGCGTGGAGGAGAAACACACTTGCGTGTATGTGCGAGCGCACTGGCGTGAAGGAGAAACAGACTTGCGTGTGTGCTCACACTGGCGTGACGGAGAAACATATAATTGTAAATATAGAAACAAGACGCTTAAGCCGTGATGTTGGTTAGTCAAACCTGAATGTTGCCATATTTCATAGAAAAATCAGAGTAGTCTCTAACAGTAACGCAACACTCAGGAGTAACCATGGGGCTAACAAAAAATATGCTCGCTAGTTGGAAAAACATCCTTCTGGCTTGAGAAACAGACTTGCGCGCGTGTGTGTGTACAGAGTTAGATATCGTAAATATTCAACCAGCCTTGACCGAAACACGAGACTGGACGGAGAGAATAAAACTGAAAAAATTCTTAAGTGAAGAAAGGATGTGTATAGAGTAGAATAATCTAGAAAGCTTTGTTGACAACTTTAGTGTCGCAAAATAGGATAAAAACTGGATTAGTAGCAAAACATTTGCGGGAAAAGCATGAAATTACTTTTGCGGACAAAAGCATCCAAAATACGTCCAAAACGGGAATGCAGCGGATTGTAATCAATCTTCAGTGACCAGTTGCTCATTTGGCAGCAAACAAGTAACATATCAGCAATGTAACGAAGGTTTAATCGGGGAAATGTCCATGGAGCAAGCAGGGCATGGGTATCTTTGTGTGTGTGTGTGTGTGTGTGTGTGTGTGTGTGTGTGTGTGTGTGTGTGTGTGTGTGTGTGTGTGTGTGTGTGTGTGTAAAAGGATGTTGGAATGCAAGCTGTACAACGAAATGCCGGGAGAATTCAACACAAGCTGGGTTCACTAGGAGCTCAAATGTTGTTGTCAAAAGTGTTCGAATAAAGTTGTGTGAATTCCAGTGTTCGAATAAAGTTGTGTGAATTCCAGTGTTTATAGATAATATATTAGAATAGGGGTGAGTAGACGTAGATTGTGATACTGTCGGATATAATTTGACAGTATATTACTGACACACTCTCCACCGACTGTCGGATATAATTTGACAGTATATTACTGACGCACTCTCCACCGACTGTCGGATATACTTTGACAGTATATTACTGACACACTCTCCACCGACTGTCGGATATAATTTGACAGTATATTACTGACACACTCTCCACCGACTGTCGGATATACTTTGACAGTATATTACTGACACACTCTCCACCGACTGTCGGATATAATTTGACAGTATATTACTGACACACTCTTCACCGACTGTCGGATATACTTTGACAGTTTATTACTGACACACTCTCCACCGACTGTCGAATATACTTTGACAGTTTATTACTGACACACTCTTCACCGACTGTCGGATATCCTTTGACAGTTTATTACTGACACACTCTCCACCGACTGTCGGATATCCTTTGACAGTTTATTACTGACACACTCTCCACCGACTGTCGGATATACTTTGACAGTTTATTACTGACACACTCTCCACCGACTGTCGGATATACTTTGACAGTTTATTACTGACACACTCTCCACCGACTGTCGGATATACTTTGACAGTTTATTAATGACACACTCTCCACCGACTGTCGGATATACTTTGACAGTTTATTACTGACACACTCTCCACCGACTGTCGAATATACTTTGACAGTTTATTTCTGACACACTCTCCACCGACTGTCGGATATACTTTGACAGTTTATTACTGACACACTCTTCACCGACTGTCGGATATCCTTTGACAGTTTATTTCTGACACACTCTCCACCGACTGTTGGATATCCTTTGACAGTTTATTTCTGACACACTCTCCACCGACTGTCAGATATACTTTGACAGTTTGGCTATTATTTATACCCGTGACATGTCAACTGGTACAAGTTCTCAAAATATTTTTTTCTTGTGGTGATGCACGATTATTTCAACCGCGGACGTTAGTCTAGTTCGTTTATATCAGAGCTTTACAAACCGAAAACAAATAGTGCAGATTGCAGTTCAGGTAATCCAACAATCACGACCATTTTAATTAAGTAAGGTTCTGGAAAAGTATGTCACCTGACACAAATATGTGGGTCAAAGTGCATGAACTTTCTGGTCCACTAGATCGGCACTCAACCATAGTTTTGTCAAGTGTTTATTGATGCTAGCTTATTCAGCGGGTGTCACAGTTGAGAAAACAAGAATCGATGACATGGTAGGTCGATATAACTTTGTACAATCTCGCGATTAACAAAGAAGGTTCACATATCACAGGCAATCTATAAATCATAACATGTTTTCTGGATATCATTCTGGTAACCAGCGGGAGTTTCAGCTCAAGAAACCCAGCCACTAATGCGTTGTTAACTTGTGCAGGTTAACAGAAAACTATGGCCAATAGATCCAGGGCCCTATATATGATTACTTTCAGGAGTTGGTTTCACCTAAAGAAAAATTCATTCCTCTGTTTTCGTGTGTACATTTCAGTATTTGACGATAAATTTAAAGACGTTTGTATGATTAATCACTAAGGGCGGAATTTGTATCGACCTAATTGTTAATTTTCGAGTACTAAACATAATGCTCAGATTTGCTGGTGGGAGGGGGGGTTTAATACCCCCAAACCTTCCTATTATTTACGGTCATGAATAGAATTCTTGAACACTTTGTGCTTTTGTGCAATTGTGTTTTCGTGTTCTTCAGAACTATTCCATACTAAATATAACTTCAGCTTTTAGCATCAGAGGTGTCCAGTATTTTGAGAAACCTCTACTTGGAAGTGATAAATAACTGGTACTGTAAATATGAAATAAGGTAAGACGGGGTTTAACGTCTCAAGGGTAAAAAAAAGTCACACATGGCATATACAGAAATCTGAAGTGGAGACATCAAGGGTAAAAAAAGTCACACATGGCATATACAGAAATCTGAAGTGGAGACAATGAAAACAATTGCACTGTTTCAATTATTTTCAGGTACAAAATTTATATACAAAATATGGGGACTATGCACCTAATACTTTTTGTAAATATCCCACTTGTTTATTTTTTCATGTGTCTGATGTTGAAATAACGATCTTCAAAAAAGTGGGTTTATAGCAACTTGTCATTGACAAAATGATTTGATTTGTGAATACATTGTTCAAGAAGCGCATTTACTAATGTATTGTGTTTTTTATAAATGAAATATATCAATATTGTGTGCGACCAAATGGTAAATATTTGTTTAGGGTTGGGGTAAAATGTCACAATATTAAATAGCTGTTACTTCTTGCCGCGCGAAAATTTTGTTTGACTTTCACCTCTGACAGTTTGTATCTTATATGACAAATTTAGTCAGTTAATATCAATCACAAGTTGTTACTATTTAATGTTATGTATTCAGTGTTAATATTTGTCATTGTTATGGTAATAATTTTTTTTAACTATTAAAATATAAGACACAACTTGAAATGTCACTCAGATTTCCCCATATTTTACTAGAAGTCACCTGAAGTGGCTTTAAATAGTATAAATCATAGTCCTTCACATAGCAGCTGGTACAAACATGGTTTTAGTCTGTGTACAGTAAGAGTTAAATAATAGTCCTTCACATAGCAGCTGGTACAAACATGGTTTTAGTCTGTGTACAGTAAGAGTTAAATAATAGTCCTTCACATAGCAGCTGGTACAAACATGGTTTTAGTCTGTGTACAGTAAGAGTTAAATAATAGTTCTTCACATAGCAGCTGGTACAAACATGGTTTTAGTCTGTGTACAGTAAGAGTTAAATAATAGTCCTTCACATAGCAGCTGGTACAAACATGGTTTTAGTCTGTGTACAGTAAGAGTTAAATAATAGTCCTTCACATAGCAGCTGGTACAAACATGGTTTTAGTCTGTGTACAGTAAGAGTTAAATAATAGTCCTTCACATAGCAGCTGGTACAAACATGGTTTTAGTCTGTGTAAGTAAGAATTAAATAATAGTCCTTCACATAGCAGCTGGTACAAACATGGTTTTAGTCTGTGTACAGTAAGAGTTAAATAATAGTCCTTCACATAGCAGCTGGTACAAACATGGTTTTAGTCTGTGTACAGTAAGAGTTAAATAATAGTCCTTCACATAGCAGCTGGTACAAACATGGTTTTAGTCTGTGTACAGTAAGAGTTAAATAATAGTCCTTCACATAGCAGCTGGTACAAACATGGTTTTAGTCTGTGTACAGTAAGAGTTAAATAATAGTCCTTCACATAGCAGCTGGTACAAACATGGTTTTAGTCTGTGTACAGTAAGAGTTAAATAATAGTCCTTCACATAGCAGCTGGTACAAACATGGTTTTAGTCTGTGTACAGTAAGAGTTAAATAATAGTCCTTCACATAGCAGCTGGTACAAACATGGTTTTAGTCTGTGTACAGTAAGAGTTAAATAATAGTCCTTCACATAGCAGCTGGTACAAACATGGTTTTAGTCTGTGTAAGTAAGAATTAAATAATAGTCCTTCACATAGCAGCTGGTACAAACATGGTTTTAGTCTGTGTACAGTAAGAGTTAAATAATAGTCCTTCACATAGCAGCTGGTACAAACATGGTTTTAGTCTGTGTACAGTAAGAGTTAAATAATAGTCCTTCACATAGCAGCTGGTACAAACATGGTTTTAGTCTGTGTACAGTAAGAGTTAAATAATAGTCCTTCACATAGCAGCTGGTACAAACATGGTTTTAGTCTGTGTACAGTAAGAGTTAAATAATAGTCCTTCACATAGCAGCTGGTACAAACATGGTTTTAGTCTGTGTACAGTAAGAGTTAAATAATAGTCCTTCACATAGCAGCTGGTACAAACATGGTTTTAGTCTGTGTACAGTAAGAGTTAAATAATAGTCCTTCACATAGCAGCTGGTACAAACATGGTTTTAGTCTGTGTACAGTAAGAGTTAAATAATAGTCCTTCACATAGCAGCTGGTACAAACATGGTTTTAGTCTGTGTACAGTAAGAGTTAAATAATAGTCCTTCACATAGCAGCTGGTACAAACATGGTTTTAGTCTGTGTACAGTAAGAGTTAAATATGTTTTATTATATTATTAATTATGAGCCTAGTAAATTATTTTTAACATTGTCCCCAGGTTGAGAAAATGAGAACCTACAGGCGTCAAACATATCAGGGGACATTTGATAGAGAGACGGTAATGTCAGGTGTTATTGCTGCAGTGGACAACACTCGGGTGGTCTAATTTCTGAGAGGAAAACAAATCCCGATGGATTATTTAAGATCTAAGAGAATGTAGATACAATAATTTAAAATGTGATAATTTAACCTAGTTTCCTTATATACAGAACACTAGTTTACCTGCATCATTTGTCAAATATGCAGTCCTGCTGGAGCATCGAGTATCATCATTCTAATGTGACACATTTTCTTTTCACGTGATTTACATTGGTTACTTTGTGTGGCTTAAACTGTATAGGGCATCGGTGGTACTCCCAGTGATGTTATACGCTAGTGAAACATGGACTGTGTATAGACGTCATGTGAGTAAACTCAATCACTCGTACATCTTGTGTCAGAAACGTTATGAACATCATAAGACAAGATTCCAGATACCACTGTCCTTGACAGATCTGGTACACTAACATTGACACTATTCTGATGCAGACACAGATTTGTTGAGCAGGTCATTTTGTACGAATGTCAGATTACCACCTACCAAAAATACCTGTCCATGGTGAGTTTCAGAAAGGCATACGTTCTCAGGGTGGTCAAGAGAAGAGCTACATTGACTCGCTAAAAATTCTTCTTCTTGATTCTTGATTAGCGGGACTTTCCAAAAAAATTTACTTTTCCTCCCCTCACCTCTGAATACTCCCATTTCTAACATTCTCTGTATGTGTACGTTCTCAACATCATTGACATCATCTGCATCTCGAAATGAATTTATTACTGCCTTTATTAAATCTGCTTTATCTCTTCTCAGCAATGTGCCGTCTATCGCCGCATTGCCTGCCAGTAAGTCGGCTCTCTCGTTTCCTCTGACCCCAGCATGACCAGGGCAGAATATCCACGTAATGCTTTGGACAACTGAGTTGTTCAATAAGTTCCACCATTCTTTTCTTAGCATGAACTTTTCTATCTTGCGCAACATGCTTTGAGAGTCTTTGAGTATTACCGAGTGTGTTGAGGTATCAGTTATCAACCAATTAAGAGCTGCCGTAACTCCCTCTATCTCCATCCTCATGCTCGATGTGACAGTAGAATATGCTGAAGATTTCTCAACCAACTTCACGCCATTTCTGTAGGCAACAAAACCCCAACCGCTTTTATTTGTGTTTCTGCTAACAGATCCATCTGTGTATATAATTATGTCTTGTGGTTTCGAGTGTAGTTGGGCGAGTTCTTGCACTGTATCCTGAGCCTTGACTCCCGTCCATTTTCGACACGCTTTATCTAGTTGTATTATTACTTTAGTCAGTGATTAATTCTCAGTGTCTACCTCCACCCATTCACTGCCCTTTCCTATTTCTTCCAAAAATCTCGCTAAAAATCTCATTGAATGTCTATGAAATAGGTTAAGATATATGGGAAAACGATGCAGGACATAACGGCTGTACATAAATTATCCAAACAAATAGAGGGTGGGGGGTGTATGGAAAAAGTGTGATAGCTGGTGACAAGGGCTGACAAGTGTTCGATACAATTTTGCTTTGACAGAACGGTTTTTTAATACAGCAAATAAATTGTGATTATTTTAGCTAGGTTAACCCTTACAGAAGACGTATCTGCACCGAGGTAGAAAATCAATCTCCTTTCTGCAGACACACATGATACGCTTCAATTATTAATTTATTTACACGTCACTGAACAGCAGGGGTTCTCAACCTTTCCAGATTGCGTCACATGTAATACCCCACTGAGTATGCCAGCGCCATAACATAAAGTATGATGAAAGGGAAAGTAAAAATGAACGTGATATCTGGCCATGTAATCATCTGTATTGATGATGTAGACACCCTTCATTTCTCCCAAGTCTTGGATAGTAACATTATTTGGTACCGTTTGTACCACAGTTTGAATTGTAAAGGAAACTCGTGATTTGAACTGTTTTTTAACTCACAATTTTTAACTCGTATTGTACGAGCCCCAAATGAGTATCATGGTGCTAGCGATCAACAGATTGAGAGCCCTGCTATAGCGTACAGCTATCGAGAACAAAAAATCTATCGAAAATTCCTCTCAGCTGCGACCTACTTTCTTTCCAATTTTCCTTCTTTCCAATTTTTTTTCTCTCAAGCCATTTGTGTGTTCCCTTTGAGTTCATTTGTGTGTTCACATTGAGTTCATTTGTGTGTTCCCATTGAGTTCATTTGTGTGTTCCCATTGAGTTCTAAAAACGGAGCTATTTATCCAGCGTACGACAGTTTTCTTCAAGGGCACACCTGTCAGGGCATATGACAATGGACAAGAGTGGGTGCCATTTTGGAATTATTTTGTATATGTCTATTAGGCAAGAACTCTGTGTGGTTGGCGAGATTGTCATTAATAATTGTGAAGAAATTCAGAATGACTGTTGTGATAACGCACAATAACAGAGGAAAATAAATAACACGTATGATAACAGGACAATTAATTACACGTATGATCATCATCATTACGTGCCGTCTCCGCAACGAACGTTGGCTGCAACGCATCTCTAACATCTCCTGTCTCGGTGGTGCACTCTGCTAGACTGTAACCTGTCCATCGTGTGATGTTACTCTCCCACTTGTATCTCTGCCTACTTCTTGCTCGCTTCCCTTTGACTTTACCCTCACGTAAGGTCTTCACTAAAGTGTCATGTCTTTTAATGTGTCCAAAGTATTTTATTTGCCTGATCTTTATTTCTGTTAGTAGTTCTTTGTTAATATTAAGTGTCTGTAGCACCTCTTTATTTGTTTTCTTCTCTTTCCATGATGTTCTCCCTATTCTTATGGGATATCGCAACCAACTCCACCACATAGCCGCCTTAATCGACCATTATGATATGCATGGAAGGTAATAGTTTTGATAATATTTGCTCCTATTTCGGGCCCTCAAGAGGAATGATGAGGAAGATATAGGCTACAGTCATCGGACCCGGAACTGCCAGCATTCATACCCTTCGCAGTCAGGAATTTCTACGGGGATGAGCAGAGTGCACTTGAGTCAGTTAAGAAAATCACTCATTAATACATCACATGTAGGCCTATAGATACGTGCACATCACGTATAGACACGTGTACATCACGTATAGACACGTGCACATCACGTATAGCCTACAGTCTAAGTAATCAACACCACCTTATTAAAAGAAAGCAATGACCAGTCGGATGATGTTACCTCCATAAATCAGATTGTCCATGTATCGGGACAGTTACATACAATTACTCATTAATGATGTTAGCTCTATCAATGAGACTGTCCATGTTTTGCGACAAAACACATGTCCACAATTTATGTTTCTAATAACATGAACATCTCACAGTCGGACCAGCAGATAAGGTTGTAGGAGTTTAGGGTGTTTCACCCCCTCCCCCAACCACCCAGCGTATTTAACATCACTTTTAGTACTAGTAACTTAACCAAAAGGTCGATTAAAAACTCATCCTTTAGCCATTTTTTCACCAAAATGTCTTCATATTTCCCAGGCAAGCGGTGAAACTTACACACAAAAGAAAAAGGTGAAACTTACACACAAAACAAACGAATGATCTTTTCTAAATAAATAATTATTTGGTAACCCCCCCCCCCTCCCCCACTGTAAGGTACTCATGTCTTCGGCACCGCTCAGTCATTCTCTTTTGCTGGGACTGGGAAAAGTATAGTAACAAAAAACATCAATACACCTCTCTTCTTCAGCCTCTCTTTTGGAGAGGCGTGTCCCTTTCAACCAACGGACAACAAAGTCCAATTAGGTTATATCAGAACGCACTACCATAAAATATTAGAGGTAACAAAGACCCCAAGGTTAAAGTTAAAATTGAATACACAATACACCTACTGACACCTACATGTATGGCAACATGAATACACCTAATGCCACCTGCATGTGTGTCAACATGAATACACCCACTGACACCTACATGTATGGCAACATGAATACACCTACTGACACCTGCATGTGTGTCAACATGAATACACCTAATGCCACCTGCATGTGTGTCAACATGAATACACCCACTGACACCTACATGTATGGCAACATGAATACACCTAATGCCACCTGCATGTGTGTCAACATGAATACACCTAATGCCACCTGCATGTGTGTCAACATGAATACACCTACTGACACCTGCATGTGTGTCAACATGAATACACCTAATGCCACATGCATGTGTGATATAACTTCATGTACTAAGGTGCAACAACTATTAGGTGGGGTGTTCAGTTCCATTCATTGCTGTGTTCATCCCCCTAACTCACGCGTCAGGTACCAATTTACAGCTAAATCGATTAGAGGAGCGGTGGGGTCGGCAATAAATCATGACCCAGATTGCAAGTTTGAAGGTGAAATAGAGCGTTGCTATTGATGATAATTGATTGTGTACACCAGCTCGTGTGACACATGATGATGATTGATTGTGTACACCAGCTCGTGTGACACATGATGATAATTGATTGTGTACACCAGCTCGTGTGACACATGATGATGATTGATTGTGTACACCAGCTCGTGTGACACATGATGATGATTGATTGTGTACACCAGCTCGTGTGACACATGATGATGATTGATTGTGTACACCAGCTCGTGTGACACATGATGATAATTGATTGTGTACACCAGCTCGTGTGACACATGATGATAATTGATTGTGTACACCAGCTCGTGTGACACATGATGATGATTCTAATTTCTGGTTTCCGCAATCTTATGTTATATTTCTGGATATTTCTGGATGTTTATCCGGACGTGGTTTTGAACCTGGCACGCAGTAACCCGGTGATGGTAAACAAATTCCGATCGGACTATAAAGCTATTGAAAATAAGATTCTATTGAAATTCCTCTCCGCTGTGACCTATTTTACTTTTCTTTACTACTTCTTATAGTTTATTTTTTTTCTCAAGCATTTTGTGTTCCCATTAGATACAAAGTCCTAGAAAGATTTGTTTTTCTTTGACTGAGAAAAAGGTGTCGATAAACGTGTCATTATCGCCTCTTGGCTGTTAACGCATAACATGGCAAAGTACAATCTCCGGAGTGCATCGCAGTAAACACACGCAGAAATATTTCTACAACAAAATAGAAGATGAACGTATATCGGACATGTGCTTAGAACGAATGAAAAGTAATGCCACTACAAGCATTCAAATGGGTACAGAAAACATGTGATTATATACACTGATGGATCTGTAATTAGGCATGTTCGCAGTGCTTGGGCCTTTACAGCTCAGTGCGCAGGTAAAACGATCAAGGAGGAAAGTGGTGCCTTTGCGGTCACTACGAGTAGTATGACCATGGAGACTATGGCGGTGACCAAGGCATTTGAGTGGCTACGCACACAGAAAGTAACGCAGGTCTGCATCTTGAGTGACTCTATGAGTATGATTAAGAAGGTACAAGTGGGTCTCGTTCGCGAACAGTGGATTGAGGCCTTGAGAAATGCGAGCTTGAAGGCGGTTACATTTATTTTCGTGCCGGGACATGTGGGCGTTCGAGGCAATGAAAGAGCGGATCAACTGGCATCGTGTGCGATTGTGGCAAAGGGCGATGGGGCAATGAATCGCGCTGACGTTTTGAACTCCTTAAGAGATATAACACGCGAGAGTGAGACGAATGTGGATGATGATTCCTTTTCAATGGCTAGGATTAAAGATCAGGGATTGAGATGCGGTGTTGCTAGAGGTGAACATTTTGGAGGGCGCAAAAGAATGATGGTCAACCAGCATAGGACCGGTACTGTCAGCAGAAGTGTGATGGCGGATACACTCAAGGAGAGATCGGAGCAACTATGGATGTGTCCAGTTTGCAATGATGATGATCCGACGACTAACTAACCAGAAAATTAAAGACAAAAGTAAACTAATATAAACTTCGCAGAACAACCACAAGAGTGGGTATGGCTATGTGTTTCAACATTATTCATACAATACACACATCATGACCAAAACGTGCACACTTGAGAGCACATGACAAATTTGTACGTAAGAAATAAAATAGAGATGTATACATGTCCACAAGAACCAATGTGTTCAATAGTGAAACAAGGAAAACTTGTGTGGTTTGGACATGTATGCCGACATGATTCCTTGTCAAAAACAATACTACAGGGAACCTTCGAAGGTAAAAGAAACAGAGGAGGACAAATAAAATCACGGAAAGACATCAAGGACTGATCAAGAGAAGATTTTTCCTCACTCACCCGCATCGTTGAAGATAAAAACAGATGGAGGACTGTGTGGGCTGAAGCATCCAGAGCATATATATATATATATCAGTCATACCTACGGTCCTGGTTCATAGGCTAACCATTTGTTATGGTGATGAGACTAGCTATTTTGTCGACCCATATGTTTACCTACACACCCACATGTTATGATGTTGAAGATAGCTATTTTGTCGACCCATTTGTTTACCTCCCCACCCACATGTCCTGGGACAAGGATAAGAGTGTGATCTTTTGCATGAGGCCGACATTTTAGCTCTCTCTCTAATTGCTTCACGTATCCCGTGCGTGCATTAATGGCTCCACGTATCCCGTGCGTGCATTAATGGCTCCACGTATCCCGTGCGTGCATTATCTGTTTTCACTTTCTGAATCATAGGCTTATTCATTGAGTCACTTGGTATGCACGCATGGGAATAGACTTGTGATTCCAGCTAGTTTAGTGCCTGCGTTAGGTAAACACTTCCATTGTTAGACTGCTCGTTGTTACTTTAAGCTCCACTGCCTTCGTGTACTGTTCTTTGTGATCTGGCAGTAACGACCTGTTCCCACCGCTGGCTGCTTTTAAATTATTATAAAATGTTGAGTGGTAACGCTGATTACACGAAGCAGCAACACTTCGTTCAAACCGGAGAGTACTGGTTTCTGCAAGCGTCCTATATATAAAGCACATTTTATAATATTCACAGCTGAAAAAAAGGTGTTAACTTGGTGTCTTTGTTACCTCTAATATTTTATGGTAGTTTGTCCTGATATAACCTGATTGGACTTTGTTGTCTGCTGGTTGAAAGTGGCACGCCTATCCAAAAGAGCATTAACCTACTACATTCATAGCTGAATTAGTTGCAATACTTAAAACTCTAGAAATAATAAATGATAACCCTCCTAAAAAAGTAACAATCCTGATTGACAATCCTGTTTTTTTTTTTTTTTTGTAAACCTCTCTTTAAAATGTTGTATCCATGGCCTTGCCAGGTATGATAAATTGTATAACAACAATTGATGAAGAACTGACATAAAGGTTGTGAAAATCGCAGCATATTGCCACATTCTGTTTTCTACACATTAAAAAATGACAACATTGTTGTATCCTGGTTCACACAGATACTGTTGCTAAAGTTATTCATATGCAAGCTATGATGTATTGGATATTTGTTGGGGACTGAGGTCAATTCACTTCAGGTAAGCCCACAGTTGCTCAGTCTCACCAGCAGATGTCAAAATGGATGCATCTTGTGGCTTACTGGTTTAATACATTTCCCTCTCCGAAGATGAATATGTCTGGCCATTGGCACAACCAAAATGGGGACACAACATATTTCCATTCCTTGGACTACATCCTGCTGGAAATCTAGCAGGACTATTGTCATGCTACAAGAGAGATTCAGCGAGAATCAAGTTTGAGAATGAACGCAGAAGAAGAAGAAGAACACAATAGTTATTCTGCCCTCAGATACCCAGTCATACTTGATTATCAGATTAGAACATAAATGGTAGATCACAATTTACAATCTCAATTTATTTCATAATCTCAAGTTTGTTGTTTTATCAATAATATATGCAATTTGTTTAGAGACTGACTGTCATTGGCTTGGCTGGCTCTGAGGACAAATGTGAGTACCCCAAGGAGATTGGCTTTGATCATGCCATCAACTACAAGAAGGGCAATCTCTCAGAAGCTCTGGATAAAGTTGCCCCTGAAGGTGTAGATTGTAACAGTAACATGATCTGCAGCGTCACAATAATTTGCGACGGAAGAAAATGCCTTTTAGGACTTACTGGAATACTGGTGCAGTGACCAGGTCTAAATCTGTGAAATACTGCTCGACATCAATCAGTTAACCAAAGCACTCCTTCACAATAATATGAGGTTTATTTACACAAGTTGATATACATCAATTAATATCATCATACTCATGAGAGAGGCAAATAAACACAAGGCACAAGCCACAATCTAGTCTTATTCGAGTTCGTCCTCAACTCTGCAGACTAATCCTAAGTTATCTGCAACTGGGCAATAATATAATCATCTCAGATTACAAATTACGCTAACACATCCAGGAATTGCTTCACTCGGGTTATAAGCTAAGTCTTAGAGAGTATACCGACTAACTATCTCGCTCTAACTCTTTCCTGGGAGACCGAAGACTCTGACTGTTACGAGACTAACTAGGACTTGCCTCTTCTGGGAGACAAGTACTGACTGTCCGAGACAAGCCTGATAGAGACTGACCTCTAACCTGGGAACTCACTCCGGGGACTGCTCCTGGGGACTCTCTGACTCTCCAAGCTAAGTCTTTCTAACTTATCTCCCTCCTCCTAAAAAAACTTCCACCAATCAGAACTTATGGTTTATTTGTCTCCGCCTATCCTCTTCCGTTTCGACGACACGCAGACCCTACTCGGGAACTGTCATCTACGTTATCACCTGTCAAAACTCCTGTATGCGTTTATTATACCATGCGTAACGTTAGATATTCCTCTCTGGTAAGAGGCTATGCCCCTAGCGTTACGTAACTTAATACTCTTGCCAATTCTATTGTCTGGTTGTTGTGAGTATCCACAATTTCAGACGGACCCTGTGTGAGTTTGTAGACACTCGTCTTATCCTAGTCCAAACATCCCATTGTCCTTCCTGAGGTATGGTATAGTAGCGTCACAATAGTTTTTCTGCTTCTGTAGTTTCGTCATGTCTGCCTCCCGTGTCCGAGTGCGTAAGATGCAGACTTGTGATAAATAATATTGCCTTTAGCTAAAGCGTACTAGCTTGTCTCAGACTTTCTGTCTGACATGTGCGCGAACAACTCGTCTGCAATTTAAAGTATTTGTACCAACATTTTCACAAGAGCAAAACATTCAATGTGCTGCATTTCCCCCGTCCATCTCTTGCTATCTGTGAAGGGTTCTCACTTCTTACTGTGAAACCCCCTGCCTGTGAAGGGTTCCGCAACCAGATACTATCACAAGATATCTACTACGACAATGTGAGCTTTCATATTTTTAAATACATACATACATACACAAGCTCGTTCACACACACATACATGCACATATGAATGCACGCACACATACATTCACATGCACACACCACACACACATACATGGACATACACACAGAGTTGTCTGGCTAGGTGGCAAAGCAAATATGTCATCTCAGATCGCCACGTTGCCAGGTTAAATAACACATCAGGCGGTTGTGCACACCAACCGTGTGCATAGAGAGAGTCACGGATAGATGAAAAGAACATATAGAGTGGTCATCTCATGTCCGAACTGTCCAATGACATGCGGCCAGAATAGGTCTTATTAGCCATCCATGAATTCATAGTCAAGGACATAACTAAATGAATTTCACAAGCGGTCACAACAAGGGGGTTATACACTCGTGATAGATGAACATCAAATATGAAAGCACTAAGAAAGTTCATGATTTATATATTTAAAGAAATTTACCAGAAATACACGACAGAACAACAAATTAATGGCATGAAATTAAGGACATATCATTCTAGTCAATTTCGAAAGTGCAACTCGAACAAAGCATGAAGTAAATAGATCGTTTTAAAAGGGTAACGCCCACATCAATTATCTTCCCAGAGCAGTCATTTTGTAGGAACAATGGTATCATCCCTCTAGAGAAAATGAGTTTAGATCACAAGTAAAGGATGGCACTGTGTCTATGCTCAAATAAATCGAAATAAAACATGAAAAATACAAATTCTGGAAGAGGATCAATAAAACATTGTAATACAAAAACTAAACGAATAAAGATGAAACAAGACAAATTGAAAATTGAGATAAGACTACTGAGATAAACTGCTGAGATAAACTAAACACTTATTGGTTTATAGAATGTGAGTCACTATTGATTCAGAAATCCAAATTAACAAAGCTGAACTCTCTAATATATGTTGTGAAAGTGTCAGTAACTATCAGTAACTATGGTTCTGATAGAAGTACAATCTGTTGGGTGAAATGTCAGTAACTGTGGGTTAGATAGAAGTACAGTACAATGTAAACGAGGTATTAGGTTGGTCAGTATTTAAGCGTGAAACCACGTGCAAAACAATTTGAGGAATAAATCAACGCATTGTTATATCAACCCTGTAATCTCTAACTGGTTAACACAAGCAACAAAGACAAGTTCCTGACATTTCAGGCATCTGGCTTTTAATATGTCATGAACACTGACAGCATAAAGAGAACAAATTAAAATGATATTTCAAAACAAATATATTCAAATTCATTGCGAGTTATCATATTATACATAGCATATAATTATTACCAACCGTGGGTGATACGTATTACCCAAGTGTTGTAGACTTGACTAACATTCACAGCTAAACATGTGACCCCACCCATGTGTCCTCACCCATGTGTGTGTATGTCAAGCCTGGGTACAACAAGTAAAGTACTCTTCCTTTCGGGTTCCCCATGAATCTCTCCTAGAAGTTCATATTTGATGTAGTCTATTGTAGTCTATTGTAGTCTATTGTAGTCTATTGAAATTGTCAATGTCTGTCCTCTCTACATCTCGTTGAATTAGTTGTTATTTCTATAAGTTTCGTTTGAGATCTTCCGCCTTGTCTTCGTGAGTTCTGTTATTTCTATAAGTTTCGTGTGAGATCTTCCGCCTTGTCTTCGTGAGTTCTGTTATTTCTATAAGTTTCGTGTGAGATCTTCCGCCTTGTCTTCGTGAGTTCTGTTATTTCTATAAGTTTCGTGTGAGATCTTCCGCCTTGTCTTCGTGAGTGAGTTCTGTTATTTCTGGTCTACGTCAAATGTGGAGGATATAATTCGTTGAAGAAGGTGTTTCAATTCCTCTCGATAATTTGTTAACCCGTTACAGATTACGTTGGAGAAAGTTCTACACTTCTCTAATATAAACCACAATTGAGCCATCTTCTCAATGTCAGATGTCACCTAGAACAAGTCTAACTTTTCGAGATGTTGGGTTTTTCTATACGTATTATGTCGAAATATGTCTCTGCTTCTGAGTAAACTTATTCTTGTTAACGATGTCGTAGTTTATTCTAAATCTAATCTAAAAGAGAACTCTCCTAATATAAAACTAGGCCTCTCTTTCTTATACCTCCTGTGTTCTTTTATCAAAGTCAATTTCTTCAGGATATTGTGATTCATCCCGGTTCTGTCTCCTTCTTCTTCTTCCTCATCATTCATTCTCAAACTCCCGCTGGATCTCCCTTGTAGTAGGACCATGGTCCTACTAGATTTCCAGCAGGATGTAGTCCAGAGAATGGAAATGCGTTGTGTCGCCGTTTTATTTGAGCCAATCGCCCGACACATCCGTCTTCGGCGGAATTCTGTCTCCCATTTAACAGTTCTATTTAAGTGTAGATATCTTTATATATTAGTTCTTTTATTGTAAAGTTCTTATGTTTCACCTCTTTATTATTGAGTGGCAACCGTGTAAAATTATGAACAGCATATTATGATAGCTAATCTTGTCAATCATTAAAGTTCTTGAAGATTTTCTGTGTTATGTTTCCTCTTCATATTGCTGTGTGGCAACCTTGTGCAATTATCAACTATTTATTATGATGGCTAGTCTTTGCCTATCACCAAAATTCTTGAAGATTTTCTGTGTTATTTTTCCTCTTCATATAATTGAGTGGCATCCTTGTGCACCTATAAATTGTAAATAACCTTTTCAATTCTTAACATTATTTGTCCAAGAGTTCTTTGACTTACATAAATTATTCATTTCTATTCTATCTTGTCTATATTCCTTACTACTCTAAATCATTTAGTTATAAATACTAGCAAATCACTTCCTAGGTTTGACAAAGGGGAATAATTTATTAACTATTTGTCATTCTTATTTCTGGATTATCTGATCTTTGACCATGGATACGGGAAAATGTCTAAAATTTACTATTCTCAAAGTCAAAAGTTTTCTTTTTTCTACTCTTGCTCTCCTTTATTATTGCTGTCTGTAAGATGTTCCTGTTACACATGTAGTAGTTAGATCAATACTCAAGTTAGCAATGATGTTAGTATTTTGGTCAGTATTCAGGCCAGTAAAGGTAATCATTTCAGTAGTCAGGTAAGTTGTGTCAGTTATCAGTTTGTAGTTATCAGTTTGTACTTATCAGTTCGTAGCAGTCAAGTCAATAAATGATCATGAAATACTCCCTTTTGCTGTGAACAGGTAACTCTTGAAAGCCCGTAGTCTTTTTGGTAAAATCACAAGTTCTTCTCAGTTAGTAACTGAGTTGGCATACATTGATTCATATAAGATTGTATGAAAGGCGAGGTTGAGTGAGGAAGGTTTATGGATGCTCGCGTAGTACCCAAAGGGAGGTATTCCAGTGTGCCAGGATTACAATGTCCTGCCAGGATGCACTTCTAGGTCAACTATTTCATGTTTTTCTGTCAGATTTGGTCACCTTTGTCATGGCTTCTGCATCACTGACCTATATAGGATGGGACATACAACTTCACCCATAACCTCATTAGTCGCCTCTTATGACATACTTGGAAGATAAACAGTGTTACTATTTGTTGCATCCCTTTCTGGCCACAGAAACATGCAGGTGAACAAGTCAGTAATAGTTCTCAATAAACAATTCAGTGGCAATCAAACCAGTAGTAATTCTCAGAAATTAAACCAGCAGTAATTCTCAGTAATCAAACCAGCAGTGGGGTGCAAAGGGAATACAATGCTCTCGGCGGACCCAGGGTTAGCAGATAACTAAGATCTCAAATGTATCTCCTCGCGGTGCACCCTGGAAACAGAAATACAGCGGCTCGCGCTGATTCTGGCCAAATTATTTGGGGATCGTGTCCGAGAATGCTGAGGTAGCAGATGGAAAGAGATTTGACTGCATAAGAGACAGACAATATCTCCGACACCACCAGCACCAACACATGCAGCGACACTGTTGACACACAGCGACGCTAGTAAGTCCGGTCCGAACGTTGGAGGGGCGGCAAACGAAAAAAGTACCCAAAAAAGTAGATGCATCGTGAGAGACGAATAGAATTCATACTGAGTACAACGAAAGGACAGAACAGCGCTAGAGGGCAGCGCCAACTGCAAATAGTAAGGGAAAACGCTCCAAGGGTATGGGAACTACAAGCTCTGTCAGCTCGAGAAGAGTTTCTAATTACCTATGCTATTTATGGCAGAAACCCAGACCCAATCATGGGCGTCCGGCAAAGCAAGAAGACCTGGCCTAACTCTAACGTAGAACCTTCCGATACCGGAAACATGCTCACGAAGAGAAAAACTCTTTCATTACTCTGAACTCCTGTATGACCAGGATAAAATATCCACATATGTCTCTGCAGGTGTGAAACTCCCAATGTACTCTATCCATGCATGGTGCAGTGTTAAAACTCCCAATGTACTCTATCCATGCATGGTGCAGTGTTAAAACTCCCAATGTACTCTATCCATGCATGGTGCAGTGTTAAAACTCCAATGTACTCTATCCATGCATGGTGCAGCGTGAAAACCCCAATGTACTCTATCCATGCATGGTGCAGCCATCCATTCTGAATCTTATTGATTGGAAGTCCAACACAATAATAGCCACTGTTTCAGATTAGCCTTTTTAGGGCTACTGTATGTGATCTAGATCTCCATTCTCATACCGGATGTTATCGTACAATATGTTCTGCAAGCCTAGATCTCCATTCTCATACCGGATGTTATCGTACAATATGCTCAGCAATTTTTCAGTTTTATCTAAATACAGTCTAAAGTTTTTAACTAACAACTTCATGAATATTTTTACCAACCTGTGTCTTCCCTGTCAAAGATATAACTGTAAAACAGGATATTGCAACTTGCAAGACTAGACTCTTGAGATAAAATGTATAAAACTTAACACTATGCACCCACTTGCATGCTCACACTCAAGTGCTCTGTTATGTTTAGAAAACTGAAAGTGTAAGATGCTTGTCACTTGTACACTGGCTCAGGCTAAAACGTATAATTTTAGAAAAATTACAAAGTACCAGCCTGCATCCACATCTGGGTCTGGGTGACTAGTAAATTGACAATTTAGGGAATTGAACACCCTCTGCTAGTGCACAATATCAACTCAACTGTCACTCTTCTTGGCTGAATTTTTAAATAAATCACGAGAGATTGGATGAGAGACAATAACATGTAAACATGTTACACGTAGACTGGACATTTTGTGTAGAATATGTACAGAAACAAGGGTTGCAGTGGTTTGCATATCACATGAGTATGAAGCTGAATTGGATGTCACACATCGCATGAGTATGACGCTAAATTAGATGTCACACATCGCATGAGTATGACAGTGGATTAGATGTCACACATCGCATGAGTATGACGATAAATTAGATGTCACACATCGCATGAGTATGACGCTGTATTAGATGTCACACATCGCATGAGTATGACGCTGAATTAGATGTCAGATATCCCACGAGCATACAAAACAAATGCAAAGACTGTTTAGTATGGGAACAGTCAAACATATTCTCAGAAACAACACCAGGAAAGTCTGGCTGAACTGATCGGCAAATGAGCTGACTGGTTGAAGTGTATTTAGTAAAATGACACGATCAAAGGACACTGACAACATAAACAAACTCTACACGAGAAACGAATCCCTCATCTTTCAATTTCGAACTGGACAAGCAAGGGCCAATAGCCATTTAAACCGTATCAAAATCCAGCAAGTACCCACCTGTAGACACTGCTCTCATCCCAATGAAACAGTAGAACACCTCCTTATTGACTGCCCTTACCTTTCAGCTGCCAGGAAAAAACTTCTACAAACTGAACAGTCACTAACTAACTGTATGAATCACTAAGACAACTTCAGAAGAGCTGCACTTTTTTAAGAATGGTATTGTGCTGACAAAAATAGAATTACTCATCAACATTTAGATATCTACCACAACAACTTTCCGTGAGTAGGAAATTGAATTAGATGTTACTTAATTTCCTGTAAAAATAGAAGGCCAAGTTTTTTATCATAAGAACTATTAAGTAACAGATGAATCGACAATATTTGTCCGCAGATTTGAATATCTATCATTTCCTTTCAGTTATTATTATCATTTTGTCTGCAGATTTTTGTTGTTGTTGTAAGTTATGTTTGTTATTTCTCTGGATATTTTGTTTCATTATATGTTTGAGTATACTCATATTTTGTTTCATTATATGTTTGAGTATACTCATATTTTGTTTCATTATATGTTTGAATATACTCATATTTTGTTTCATTATATGTTTGTACTCATATTTTGTTTCATTATATGTTTGAGTATACTCATATTTTGTTTCATTATATGTTTGAGTATACTCATATTTTGTTTCATTATATGTTTGTACTCATATTTTGTTTCATTATATGTTTGAGTATACTCATATTTTGTTTCATTATATGTTTGAATATACTCATATTTTGTTTCATTATATGTTTGAGTATACTCATATTTTGTTTCATTATATGTTTGAATATACTCATATTTTGTTTCATTATATGTTTGAATATACTCATATTTTGTTTCATTATATGTTTGAGTATACTCATATTTTGTTTCATTATATGTTTGAGTATACTCATATTGTGTGAACTTCTTCAATAGAATTAGTTGTCATTAAATATTCTATACCAATAAAAGAAATAACTGTTATTGATGGTATAGTTTTTTGCTGTGTGTCTTCCAGTGGAAAAGTGTTATTTATTTGTGTGTTAGTTCTCAGACTCCCACAGAATCTCTTTTATAACAGGACAATGGTCCTACTAGATTTCCAGCTAATGACCCAGCATATCTGACTTAGCATTAGTAGATATTCAGTATTTTTACCACTTCCACTGAACGTTAGATGTCTGTAACTATATTGCTATTACGCCTTTTGTACACAAGAATTGGTTCTCATTTTGTTTTTGACATTTTTTTGTTGCTGTTTTGTATTCTATGTAATCTACTAGAGATAGCAACTTTGAATAATGTCCATTCTTCTTCTATTGTTGCAGTAATTACTGTTAGCGTTTCGAATTTTTCTGTTATATTTTGTGTGCATTGTTCCCATACCATGTCCTCCTTTAGTTTGTGTATTCTAATTTGTGTTGATTTTTTAAATCTTTGTTGTTGCCTTTCTCTTTCTGTTTGTATTTACAGCTAATATTGCTTTTTTATGGTTGGCATCTACACATGTTTGGTATTTCTCTTGCATCTGTTATTTTTTTCCTTCTGTTGGTTCTTCGTGTTAATATAAAGTCTATCTGGCTTTTGCAATTTAAATTGTTCCACTTGTACCAGGTGTGAACTTGGGGGTTCTCTGTGCGTAAAGAATGTGTTAGTCATAAATAGCTTGTGGTAAATACACTTTTCAATTAATCTGTAGCCGTTATCATTTATCTTGTTTATTTTGTCCCCGAAAGGTCCAATGTATTCTTCTATTCCATATCTTTCTGTTCCCAAGTGTGCGTTAAATCTCCTAATTCAAATACGTTTTTTTCTGTGTTGTTCGCATGATATCATTACTGTTATCACAAAATTCCCCCCTTTCCGTTTCGTTGTTGTGTGCATTACAGGGTGCGTAGGTTTGAAGGAATATGTTTTCGTTATTTATTGTAACCGTTATCGCAATCAACTTTCGCTCGGGGGGGGGGGGGGGGGAGATATGATAGAAGATCGTCGGGAACATTGAATATGCTAGAAGATCATAGAGAACACGAGGAACAGCAGCAATGTGCAATCTTAAGAGTGCCTTGAAGTGGTTTATGCTGGATAATCATGGGTAAAAGCAGCAAGGTGCAATCTTCAAAAAGTTGGAAAGATACCAAAATTAAGAACTCGATTGATGACGGGTGCCATTAGATCTACCGAAATGTAATAGCTATAGATAGTTTGTTTCGCTTATATCCCTATTAGAAAGAATATATTTCCAAATTGTAACTCAATCCGCCAGATCTCTGGGAAAACCACCGTCTAAACTACAGAGTAAATATTCCCTGCACAGAAAAATCTACTAAAAATAATCAGATTTATGACTGAGGCTTATTTATAGGAATACTACAGCCAACAGATGTCCCTCTACAAGAGAGATAACCAATACAGTACATGACCTCATTGGGTACACGCCCGTACCAAGAATAGAATAGGTCTACTATACATGATGTAGAGACCAAAATAGATTAAGATTAAAGTGTCCTAAAACAAATATTATTGAAGATGCACCACAATGTCTCCCCGAAAGTCTTGAACAAGAGTAGAGTATATACAAATGGCCCAGAGGAGGAGACAGCGAGAAATGGTGGTGAATGACCACCATTGTAACTATGTAGAATGACCAAAATGAAATATAAATATATTTAGGTCGATAACTGCGATTCAGCGCAACTGCTTTGATGATGACGTAGTCTACACAAATCTACCAGGAACTTGATTTCTAGGAATAGATCAAATAAAACGACAGTAGAAATAATTGTAATAAAACGAATACGGACAAAGCCGATTGACATTTCGTGCCAAGAACTGCAACAGAACAAACAGATATGACTAGTAATTAATTTTTAAAAAAAAACGAAAGTAAAACGATAACTTTTTATTCATGTTGAAAATCTTACAGAAGTTTGCAAACATTAATGTGAAAACCATCGATGTAATGAAGCTATGTGAGTCCCGCCCGAAGTACAATAACACAGGTTCACAACTGACGACCAATACTTCGATCAGAATTGTATACTTTTAATGACATTTGCCACTCTGGCAATCAATAAAATAAATACCGGTGTTCAAACTACAGGAACACTCAGCAGGTATACACTTCGTCTTATGCTGAAAGACAGTTTTAAATGCGGAAAGGAGGGGGTGGGAACCGTAAAAAAAAATGATAATAAGGGGGAAGGCCCTCACGGGTAAAAAAAGTTGAGGGGGGGGGAGTGGGGCCACTGGTCTACCGGGAAATTTGTCGATTCTGTTGGTTAAGTAACTGTTGGAGTAGACACTAAATGTTTCTGTTTATCGACATTGGAGTAAATACTACATGTTTTTGTTTATTGACATGGGAATGGACCCTAACTGTGTTTTGTTTATCGACATTGGGGTAAGCACTAAACGTTTTTTGTTTATTGACATTGGAGTAAATACTAAATGTTTTTTGTTAATTAAAAACCATTATCTTTTCAGCTTGTATTCATAGGGCCTATAAGTTACACTATATCCGGGTCGGTATTGTTGTCACGCTTGGCTTAATTGTTTATTTTATACGAAAGTTTGGAGTTAAATTTGTGAAACTTGAAAGTGTTGAGCTAACTTACCAGGAAAGCTTATAATAGCTGGTAAATTCTGCTGTGTCATGGCAGACATCGATGGCTTCCTGGAAAGTAGACACACATAGTTCCTGTTGACTCAATCATGTTTACAAACCGCATCTCCAATTGTTTGACTCTTATAGATATTTGCATTTATAACAGTACTTATGTTATGTCTGCTGGCAGCATGATCATCATTAAGTGTCGTCTCCGCAACGAAGATTGGCTGCAACAGACCTCTAACATACCTTGCCTCGTCTTGGTGGTGCACTCTGCTAGACTATAATCTGTCAATCTCGTTATGTTTCTCTATGTTGGCATACTCGTATGTCAGACTTGTGTATTTAATAGCAGTTGTAGGGTCGTAAATACATCTCTGGTAATAGACAAAAATGGTTTACATAAAACATTTAACATCGGTTTTTGGATTGTTAAACACGTCTCCGGTAAGGGACAAGGTCACATCCTCGTTTCTTTGAGGTATTTAATATTATTTCAACCCCATTAAGGTGGGGATGGTGGGGATGGGGGGGGGGGGGTGTTTATCCGAGTTTAAACTTGTTTCGTAATATTCAATATGATATCAACTTCTCATTCCCTACACGCGCTCCCTCCTTCCTCTCTTTTCTATACGATTTATGTCATGTTCATATCATGTCAACTTATACGTTCCTGTGGGGGAAACACGGAGATTAATCCCTCAAACACCTCCTTATCTATACGTTTCATCAGTTTCCATGATGACTTTCATTTCTAGGCTTCACAGTTTTGTTGTTATTTTTTGTTTGTGTGTGTTTCTTTTTACTGAAAATCACACATTTTCCTGATAAAATTGTTCAACTGGGTATAATCTTTAATAAAATGAACAAAAATTGGTATTAGTGTTTCCAAAACATGTTGATAAAACAGTCCAACAACGAGACACAATAAAAGACGACGTTTCGACTAAAACGCCTTCATCAGGACAAAGACCACAGCAAACAAATCATACATAGAGACAACATGGTAGTGATAAGAAGGAAAAAAGAGAAATGGAGGGCAATAGCGAAGGGAGGAGGGAGGAAGCAGGCTGGTTTTTTTTTCTGGCCTCGTTGATTCGGCTATCCCTACATCAACCGTGAATGGTGATACTGTATGTTTGACTATCACTTACTCTCACCCCCTTTTTTTACGACCATGATATGACTGCAGCGCGAACAGGCGATCCACTACACACGACTAGGATGGTTCGGAGGCAGTGGTCCAACTTATGTCTTACTACGGAGCCAGTGTACAGTATAAGCAACGCCTACTAACGGTTGCGACGTACGGTTGGTCTCACACAGACGTGAACCTGACATTTTCCTCCCCACGGTACATGGCCCACACTAAGGGATCGTGTATTGTTGGTTCGAGGTTGTGTCCGTTGATCATTTTTCCTTAAATATAAGCTAGTGTACAGTGCGAGCAGTACCCACAAAGGGGTTACGACGTGCGGCTGACTCATCCTTGCTATAGCATCTTCGGTTTATGCGACCGGTCATATTTCCCTGGCCTAAAAGGAACTTGTCGATGCTGTTGTGACCTTAGTCCATCTTCCGGTATATTTCATCGGGACTTCTGCCACATTGCGACATGTATGTCCTATGACATTAACCAGCCACCTACGATGACCCGACACCCACCCTTGCGCCATACAATACATTTCACATGCCTTTGTTGTGACATCGGGTCTGCTTCCTTTGTCTACCCCATGCGTCCTTGAACTTGTGGCCACTGTTTGCTATTTAACTTGGCGCCTGCATAGTCATTTCTCTCTGCGAACCAAAATGGAGCTAAGTATAGTTTTATGTTGCCTTCATTACATCTTTACCTGGTTCCACATTTCCTGTGCTCTTTTCTCTACGTATTTATCATTTTCGTCTTCCCCTCACACTTTCTTTCCCCCGGTCATGCTGTCATCTTTGCTTCCTCCGTTTCGCCTAACTACTGTCCTTCCCTCATTTTTCTTATATCACTACCATTTTGTTTCTATGTAAGATTTGTTGACTGTAGTCTATTGTTTGTCCTAATGAAGGCTTTTTAGTTGAAACGTCGTCTGTTCCTGTGTCTTGGTGTTCGGTTGTTTTATCGACTTGTTTTGGTAACACTAATACCTAATTTTGTTCATTTTGATATTTGCCCTGTGTTTCCTCAGCCACCCATTTCCTTATTTAAGGTTGTTACCCAACACTGAAGTTTCTATCCCTGTATAACCTTAAAGCTTACATGCGATACAGTTGTTAAACTGGTTACAACCTCCTGGAGATAATTCTTACCAGTAGAAATGTCTAGTTAATTCCTGTGATTACATTTTGTATGACAAAAGATTCAGTGGCAATCATCCTTATAAAAAAAAACACAATTTGATTTTTTCATGTGATTTTTCATTGACTGTCGATACAAAGTGTACACGTCGTGGCCAATGAAATTCATGAGAGAAAACAAATATGTCACTTTAGAAAGATGATTTCCTCTGAATTCAAACTATTATAATTGACGAGAGATCTGTCTCTCCCTCTCTCTCTTTCTCTCTCTCTCTCAGAGCCAAGGAGTAAGAAAGTTGACACGTTTTGCTTGTTATGTCCCAGGGAAGTCAAGGAGTTAAACTTGTACCGTTAAGCGGTCACCAGGAGGGAAACAAGTCATGCGGTCACGGGCAGGAAAACAAGTTAAGCAGTTAACGACAGAAAAACAAGACGGTCAACGGCAGGAAAACAAGTTAAGCAGTTAACGACAGAAAAACAAGACGGTCAACGGCAGGAAAACAAGTTAAGCGGTCAAAGAAGGAAAGCAAGTTATGCGGTCACCGGCAGGAGAAGAAATTGAAAACCACTGATTTATAATACTGCGAGTCGACCGTGTGACGTCCAGACCGAAAGGATATCAAGAAATAAAAATATCAACACTGTTTACCTTACATGCATATCGTAAGAGGTAACTAAGAGTATTATGTGGTTTAGTTAGCTGTCACTTTCCACATGGGGACAAAGTGACCCAGAAGCCATGTTGAATTCGGGTGTGTCTGGCCGAAGAGTACATATGTCGCAGCAGAGCTGTAAACTGTGACACAACGCATTCCGTGCCTGCGATACATTCTGCTAATCTGTAGGAATTTGAGAACGAACGCGGAAGAAGAACAAGAAGAAGAAATATGAGTCTTGAAAATAAATATTTTAGTTACAATCTTACATGTGAGAACTTGCTAAACTAGTTATAACCTCCTGGGGGGAATTTTCACCAGCAAAAATACGCGGAACTTTGAACGATGTATGTAGTTACAACCAATATAGATAATGTCTCTTATCATGTCATTTTCGCAGTCAAGAAAACCTCTGTAACAGAATGTAAACAAAGCTTCATTCGTTACATGTTTTATTTTTGTCCTGCTTGTTCATTTTGTGACTATTGATAGCCTATACATAGATTCGGAGCCGCACATAAAACAATGCCAAGGCCCAGATATAATCGAAGTCAGTCTTTCTAGTCATTTACCTTTCAGCACACAGATCTTTATGTACACAGATCTTTCAGCACATAGATCTTTATGCACACAGATCTTTCAGCACCTAGATCTTTATGCACACAGATATTTCAGCACATATATCTTTATGTACGCAGATATTTCAGCACATAGATCTTTATGTACACACATCTTTCAGCACATATATCTTTATGTACACAGATCTTTCAGCACATATATCTTTATGTACACAGATCTTTCAGCACATATATCTTTATGTACACAGATCTTTCAGCACATATATCTTTATGTACACAGATCTTTCAGCACATAGATATTTATGTACGCAGATCTTTATACTGCAGCTCGATCACACTCTACGTCTTATCTTCTTCCTCGTCGCTGGTTCTCAAACTCTGGCATGTTGACACGGTATAGTCTACATACAGGGCCGGATTTAGACTTGATAGGGCCCTAAGCTATTTGAGATATGGAGCCCTGAACTGTTTGAGATATGGAGCCCTAAACTGTTTGAGATATGGAGCCCTAAACTGTTTGAGATATGGGGCCCTAAACTGTTTGAGATATGGAGCCCTTTAATTTCACTTATATACATCAGTATTGATTCTATGCTGTATACCGTCTAACAATAGTACTTACGTAGAACACATGTTTTTGAAGTTTCACTTGAACACAACTAGCAGACTATCACTAAGGGACTATGGGGTGTAAGCGAGAAAACATAAAAATGACAATACACAAGATATATTCAACGTTTCGAACCGTTAGGTCTTTGTCAAGAATACATAAAACAGTGAAAAACAATTAAAAACAGTTAAAACAGTGTTGCCACATTAGAGGCACTAAATACACTATTGACATGTAAACAATACGAGGTTCACAGTGACAATGATGTATGTGGAAACATGTAGTCATGGAAGCGGGTTTTGTTGAAAATTGGACCGGATTCGATAACAGATACAACAAATTAATACCAAAAACAGCATAGGCATACAATAAGGACCACAACAACACAAGTTTAAGCAAATAAATGTTCGGAGTTAAGTCCAAAAGTTTTGATGGTATCAAACTAAAAAATAAATCGACTTTTAAGAGCGTACCCAGATCCGTCATCTCTGGTGCAGGATCTGAGGGCAGTTTCCAGGAGGGCACCATGATTACCATCACCATTGAAATGAATGGCAACATGGGTAGGCTCTCTGTGTTTTATGGCATGAAGATGCCTAGAGAAGCGGTCACTCAATCATAAGCCCGTTTCACTTATATACTTCTTGTCACAACGTTTACACATGATATCGTAAATAGCATTACGGGAGAAAACGATTTTATATGTGTCAGTACCAACAAACATCACCTTAAACAACACTCATATAAAACAAGTCGACAACTTTTGCTACCTGGGATCCACAATTACATCCACACTTTCCGTGGACAGTGAAATAAACGCAGGTATAAGGAAGGTATAAACGCAGGTATAAGGAAGGTATAAACGCAGGTATAAGGAAGGTATAAACGCAGGTATAAGAAAGGCGGCTACCATATTTGGCAGACTGTCAAAGCGAGTTTGGAATAACTATAAGCTAAAATTGAAAACAAAGATACAGATCTATCTAACATGCGTGCTGGGTACACTGTACTACGGATCTCAAACATGGATAACCTACACTAATTACCTACTGCTAATGGATTAATCACCTAATGGATTACCTACTGCAGCATCGATCCTAGCTCCTAGGAGACTACATAACTTGATCGCTCAGCCTGGCACACCCAGATCACTGCTGGTATCACGAAATTTGAAAAATAAAGAACACTACGGGCAATCCACAAGCGCAAGAAGCGGAAGGACAAATCCGAAAATTCTTCTACCCCGAACCTTCAGCACTCCTGCATGCACTGCAATAGAACTTTCCGTGCACGAATCGGACTCGTCGGGCATCTACGAACTCACAAACCAAATTAGTTAATTACCAATTTTATTTTTGTTTTTCATCGCATTTAATGATTTTCATGCCATGCTCATCTTCGCTTGCGAAGGAGGAACATCACCTACACTAAACATGAGAGGAGACTTAACATCTTTCTTCTAAGATGTCTCCGTAAGATCTTAAACATCAAATGGCACGTCAAAATCACCAACATGGAAGTGTTGCGCTGCACTCAGCTACCATGGCAACACTCAATATCAATAGATTGCTTTGGCTGAAGGGTCAAGTCCGCAGAATGCCAAACAGCCACATTCCAAAACAAGTACTATTCGGGGTACTGGCCATCGAGCCCGCGGTAGATCAATGCTGCGGTATAGAGACATCTGCAAACCCTCAATGAAAGGCTTCCAGATATAATTTTATAACTGGGAACACACGGCCGAAATTCGGGATGTCTAAAGGCAGAACCTGCGTGTGGGAGCAGCATTATTCAGAAATAATATGTTAACGAAATGGAAGAAAACAGAGAAAGACGCAAACAAAAATCATCCATTGCTGTGATATGATCGTTTGAAAAGTCCTCATCTCCTCAGAAAATATTCAATGAATTGCTTCTTCTTATTCCTAAATGACCGTCTACGAGACACAAAAGGCCGTCGTCTGCGAGACACAAAAGGCCGTCGTCTGCGAGACACAAAAGGCCGTCGTCTGCGAGACACAAAAGGCCGTACATATACGTATTTCTGTTTATCTGAATGTTTACCTGTTGTTGTGCAACCCTTGTGTTTCCGGTATCGGGTTGTCTCATATCGGTGACGTTTATCTCTTCATTACTATTTTTAGTCATCATCATCATCAGGTGCCATGCCGGCTGGTGTAGGCGGTCATGGCTCTCCACAGCTCTCTGTCCACAGTATTATATATCAAAGTCGTTGTTATTTACTTGCCGTGCCAGGTTGTCAAAATGTCTAATATTTTCTCACGTTGTCGTCCTCTGTCTCTGGTGCCTTCAATCTTGCCTGTTGTGATTATGTTCTCTAAACCTGATTGTCTCATGAAGTGGCAAAAAAAAGAAGATTGCCTTTTTCTTATATTGTTTATTAAGGTCCGTTTCGCATTTAACTCTTTCACCACCTCTACATTAGTTTTTCTGGCAGTCCATGGTATTCTCAGCATTCTTTTATAGAACCACATCTCTGTTGCCTCCAATCTCCCACTTTCCAGTTTGTTTATGTCCAAGACTCGCACCCATATGTTAGTATAGGAGTTATATAGCACTGCAGAACTCTCTTTCTCCCCTCTAATGACAAGATCTTATTACACAATATATTTTTCATTTTTCTGAATGTTGTTTTTGCCTGTCATATTCTGCATCGTATTTCTGTTGAACTTCTTCCATCTGCTGTAATAATTGTACCTAGATATTTGAATTGGTGGACCTGTTTTAATACTATATCAGTTACTGTAAGAGTTACTATAAGAGTTACTATTTTTAGTAACTCTTGAATACAAAATCTATTTATAGTTTGGATTTTACAGCTAATGTTAGTTCAGCTGTTGAGTGTACTGTCTTAGATATTAGAACTGGTAACTTGACTTTGGGGTGAGGGTGAGGTGATATAACGAGGGTTGGGGGGCTGTGGGGGTGAGGTAATATAACGAGGGTTTGGGGAGGGGGGGTATTGTAAGTGGGGGCGCCGCAAACCGATTAGGGAATTTAGTACCTTTACGAAAAGAGCGAAATATCAACATCATTATCATCCTCATCATCCTGACTATTCTATTTCAACCCATACGTGCTCCGTCAAAGAGCGTGCGGACATGTCAACTTGATTGACTGATCACAATTTTAAAAACAGAATTGGCGTTCAGTAAGCAATTTCAGCAGGTACGCCCTATACATCTTCATTTTATCGACGTTGGATGCATTGGATGGAAGTATTGGATGGATGTATTGGATGGATGCATTGGATGGATGTATTGGATGGATGTATTGGATGGGTCTATTGTATATGTGTATTGTATGCCAAAAATGCCTGTGCTCTCTGCACATTGTTTGGAAGAAGCTATTGTGCAATTGAAGGTCTTGCTGACATAGAGGTTAAGCTATTATCCTGTGTCCAAGAGGTCCCATGGGAACGCGGTAGAGCGGTAGCCTAGTTGATAGTGAGCTTGCTTGCTATAAAGGCGTGCTAGGCTCGAAACCACGTATGAACAAATAAAGCGTCCGGGTTATGATGTCTCGCTTGACATGATCTCTCCTCCAGTCGACTCAGCTACAAATGCATAGGTTAACGGCACAGTATATAAGTTACAATACAGTATTTATATGTTAATGGTAAGTATATAAGTTAACGGTACAGTATGTATATGTTAACAGTACAGTATATAAGTTAGCGGTACAATATATAAGTTAGCAGTACAATATATAAGTTAACGGTACAGTATATAAGTTAACGGAACAGTATATAAGTTAACGGTACAGTATATAAGTTAACGGTACAGTATGTATATGTTAACAGTACAGTATATAAGTTAGCGGTACGATATATAAGTTAACGGTACAGTATATAAGTTAACGGTGCATTATGTAAGTTAACGGTACAGTATATAAGTTAACGGTACAGTATATAAGTTAACGGTACAGTATATAAGTTAGCGGTACAATATATAAGTTAGCAGTACAATATATAAGTTAACGGTACAGTATATAAGTTAACGGTACAGTATATAAGTTAACGGTACAGTATATAAGTTAACGGTACAGTATATAAGTTAACGGTACAGGACCGTGCGGTAGATTTTATTATTGTATAAAATTGTATAAATTAACTGTTCAGTATATAAGTTTACGGTACAGTATATAAGTTAACGGTACAGTATATAAGTTAACGGTACAGTATATAAGTTTACGGTACATGACCGCGCAGTAGATTGTCTCATTATGTTGCAAGTCTTCGAAATGCCCTCCCCCCTCCCGCCTTAAAAGATGCGGCCGCATCTCTGCATAATATCACGGCACGGCCCTGTAGCGGTATTCACAATAATGACAGCTATTCATAGAATTGCCGCCTGAGCTATTATGTACGGCTACTGTTGCTAACATTGTCAGTTAGTTTACAGGTAATAAGCCTATACGTGACAATATGATTTTACATATTACAATTAGTCAATTTTATTAAGCTAAATATATTTGTGTTTAAATGTTCGGAAATGAATGAAATGAAGAACGATGCAACTACATTCTATGTTGCCAGGGCTCCCGAATGGGTTGCAAAGGAATAACACAACTGTTTACCTTCCATGCATGTGGTTAGAGGCAATTTCAGGAGGGGGTGGATGGTTTTTTAGATGGAGCTGCCAGTCACATCCCATGTAAGGTCAAATTGCCATGTTGATTTCCAATGTTTAGCTGCTGAAATGCACAGATAAACTGTATTCAGGACACAGCGCATTCCGTTCTCAGAACTATATCCTGCAAAGCTGCAGCAGTTTGAGAACACAACTCAGGATTATTTCCTGCAAAGCTGCAGCAGTTTGAGAAGACAACACAAGATTATTTCCTGCAAAGCTGCAGCAGTTTGAGAACATAACACAGAATAGGAATGCAACGTTCCCACTGTTCTGCCGAGGCCCGAAAGGGGAGCAAAGAGTAGTACCACTGTTTACCTGGATGCATGTGATAAGATGCGACTTATGGAGGATTTTTGTGCAAAGTTGACTGCCCAATCCCGTACAGGTTTAAAGTGACTCAGGAGCCATGCTGAACTCGGATGTTTCACGCCGAAAGACGCAGATATCGCAGGAAGTTGTGAACAATGACACAGCGCATTCCATTTTGGAGTATATCCTGATAGAGATCGCGGGCAGAAGGAGAAAGATGCAACAACGGCAGAAAATAATGCGTTGTCATTGTGCCTTTCTGGATTTACCATTATATTTATAGACTACCTATTTTTATAGGCAAGCTAAAAATAACAGCAGGACACCAATTTATTTACTCATATAAAAACACTTTATAAAAAAAACAATGTTGGAATGAGCGAAGCCGGACTTGTGAAAGTGACGGGCGGTGACTTGGCAATAAATGCCCCTGCGTCATTGTTCAGGTGTATAAAAGTGGATCCTCTTTCTCTGTTGAACAAATCCAACGGAAGCGAGCTCTGCTTTATTTTGGAAACATTGTCCGGTTGTTAAACTATTGTAAGTATCGTCAACTATACATGTCAGTTTCCACTTGAAATGTGTTGTTCAGCTCGGTGTTTATGTTTACAGTGATAACAACTGCCGGTATATTGATAGCAGTAAGAATATCATTTATCAGGATGCAGCAATCACGACAACATTTTTGACTGTATTGATTGGCAATGTTTTGTTTATAAAGTACATTGTTTCGGAGATCCTCGGCAATTTTCGATTGGAGAGCTACTGAGTTACGTGCTATGAGTGGTACTCTCAACAGCCAGCGTGCTGTTTCTTTGAGAGGGACGGAGTACATATGAGATAACCAGAGTACAATGAAACTAGTCTTTTACGTCTTTGAGCCATTTTAAAAAATCACAACAGTCTCAGACTTGTGTTATTGCATCGCTTTGGTGTGTGGGGCCATGACTAAACATTGCAACAGTCTCAAATTTGTGTTGTGGCATCCCTCTGGTGTGAGAGGCCATGACTAAACATTGAAAGTCTCAGACTTGTGTTATTGCATCGCTTTGGTGTGTGGGGCCATGACTAAACATTCAAATTATGGCATATAATCCGAGCCACATTTGGGGTAGACATAGTCAGGATCGGACATCTGTGTCATACACCACAATCTTACCTAAATTAATCCACAAGAAAATATATACTACAACCGCGACGGAGCGGCATTAGAAGACCCGTTCTCTGAATTTATTAGGCCTTCATTCGTTCCGTTTCTTGATTATTCCCGTGTTTTCTGTTGGTAATATTAATATACTTGGAATGACATGCTGAAAATAACCAAGGCTACTCCAAGTATATAAATAATAACCAATGGAAATCATGACAATAATCAAAAAGGTACCGAATGAAGGCCTGTCTCTTTTTGCAGTTAGGTCTAATAATAGCCGATGATCACGCTATAACTAACTTCTCTGTTAGAGAGAGTCCACGACCATAAATACTTACACCAGAACTGACATTCGTGATTTATCACCATCACTCATGCACACTTACCTAAAAACTAATAAAATAAACGCACCAGATAACACATCAATATACACATTTTTGTAATAGAACAAACGAAGAAATACAGATTAGACTTAAAACAAGCAATTCCTTGAAACAACCATTGCTGTAATGTCCCGATTGAACGCAATATGGAAAAGTGGAATAAGTACAGTTGTCAACATCGCTGGACTCGAGTATAGACCTTTGAACAGGAAGTAAACAAGACTTTTCGTGATGTTTTCGATTATTGTCGTGTTTTTCATTGGTCACTATTTATATAATTTGAGTCTCATGCCAAAAAAGTGCAGATGACCAACGAAAATCATGGAAATAAACAAAATCGACCTTTCAGGTCGTGTTTACATTATATGTACTCTTTATACTGTACGCCGGTCATGGGTACCGTCAGGAGGCCGTGTGCCGTTTCGCTGAGAGGTATGGAGTACATATGAGGTAACACTACAATGAAGACAGAAAGGGCGGGATACTATGTCAACAAACTGCCGTTTATTATTATTTGCATAGCTATTATATCCTTATACCTTGCACATCTTGTTTCTCATTCTGTACATATTATACATTCATTTTTGCATCCAATTTCATTCGTCACTTAATTATATCGCATATTTTGTATGCGTAGTTACCGCCGAATAGGGATGTGTCCAACCATTGGTGCAAATAAAACAGCGACACAACGCATTTCCATTCTCTGGGTTACACCCTACTGGAAATCTAGTAAGGTCATTAATTGCCAATGCATTGTCCTGCTACAAGGAGATCTAACGGGAGTCGAGAATTAACGCCGAAGATGTAGGTCTTGGTCACTGTAAATTTAGCGACACCGACTACCGGTACCCTGTTAATTTCAGCCTCTCTCTGCGTTACAGTGATTCATCTATCATCACCGCGATAGACCTCTATGTACATGAAATAGATCTCATAAAAGTACATATTCCAGACGATCCTTTCTTTATTTACACCGGAATTGTACGCGCATTAGAATCTACAGCAACGGTTCTCAACCATTTTTCACCATTGGCTCCTTTCAAATCACAAGTTCAGAAGTCACACTGTGAGCTAAATAAAACTGTTCACCTTTTATAAAGGTTTATTATTATATATATTGCATCTATATTACGTTTTGTATCACTATTATATGAATAGTTGGAACACCGCCTGTTGTCAAAGAAAAATAGAGACAGAAATGGTTCGGTCACTTAATGAGAATGAATTTATATTATCCATCAGCAATAGCTTACAACAACGGACGGCCAAGATGAAGGTGGATTGAAAGAGTTACCAACGTTCTGTTATGTTGCAATATTAATGCATAATAAGCACCCCGACTAATCACCCCAAAACAGCTTGCCGTCTAACGCATTCATGCAATTTTTTGCATATGATGCTATGTTTGGTTTAGACCCGAGAAATTTAACAGCAAAACAGAGAAAATGCTATAAATAGATACATATTATTATCGAAGGTCTGAATTGTTTCAGATACCATTTTTACAATGATTTTCCCCAAATGTCAATTGTCTTTCATGATGTCCTTACAAAAATTGATTACTGGGGTGAGTAGGCCCCTATGGGCCGCGTTGAGAACCATTTATTCGAAGTATCCAATTTTAATTACGTTCCCCCCCCCCCCCCCTTATTTGAGATGTGTTAGTTTCGATGTACATGAATTACATGGAATGGTTCATCTTTTTTGGGCAAATGTGAAATGTAACTTTGGTTTATTTGGGGGGGGGGGTCGAATCTCCAGAACTTTATTTCATACAAAATACTCAAACACTCAGCGACAAGTAGGCCCCCTAATACTTCAGGAAAGTCTTCTGCTGCTCAGATGGGACTAAGTCTCATACAAGATATTTCCATCTTGATGTGTAAACTGCTTGCCCATTTTATGTGTTTATATCCGCTGTAGTAAGCGCATGTGCTTACATCCTGTTATCCGAGCCAGATTGGCATAGGCTACGTTTTGACCCTAGTATAAAGTACAAACACGCACATTTAGGACTAGCCTTTTTCAGCATACCATTTTTGTGGGTGGGCTTACATTCCCTAGCATGTGACAGCGTTTTACGTTTGTTTATTGACTCCGCCACGTATCGGGCCATTTTCTCAGGTAGATTCATACTGGATACTCTAGATACACGGATACTGGATTATCTAGATACACGGATACTGGATAATCTAGATACACGGAAATAGGCTGCTCCAACATTTGCCTCGTAACGATAACATTTTTATCAACATAGATTGCTAGGAAAGTTAGATTTACGAGGAGTTGTGTAGGCCTATATTTTTGTAAGCTACGAGTCTACTCATGAAAAGACTTGCCAAACTGGTTATGACGTTTTTGAAACAATTTTAAGGCCTAGGTGCATAACTAAAAAATGTACCACTATTAGGATCTGCTAGAAAATGTACCACTATTAGGATCTGCTAGAAAATGTACCACTATTAACCAGTAAGTCATATAGCTAGAAAATGAATCATCAATAGGATTCGACCCATCGACAGTAGAAGACCTGTTCTCTGAATTAATTAGGCATTCATTCGTTCCTTTACTGGATTATTCCCGTGTTTTTCGTTTGTAAATATTTATATACGTGGAATAGCATCCCAAAAATAGTAAATGCTTTTCCAAGTATATAAATAGTAACCAATGGAAAGCGTGACCGATAAAAAACGTACCGAATGAAGGCCTGTTTACTTTTTGCACTTAGGTCTTATAGTACAGTTGATGGTCACGAGCAGGGGTTATAGTTAGAACATGTATATGTTGTAAACGAACTATCAAAAATGCTTATTTGCAAGAAAATATAATTGGAACGAAAGTTTAAAATCCCGATAGTACATGCTTATCCATACACCCCTAGGGTCTTTAGGTCAGAGTAATTAGAAAATCATTCACAGTCCAAAAATCATTAGTTTGAGATAATTCATGACTTTCCGTCGGCAAAATTAATTTGTGAGTTTGTTCCCCTACTTGATTTGTATTTCATTCTATCAATCTATTTGCTGAAACCCTTTGTTGCCTTTCGGCGTCAGGGGTAGAAGAGTTTTCTGGAGACGTCCCTCTTGTGTGCCGAGTATATTGTGGAATTTTTCACCTCATTTATTGCAGTGGTCCATCGTTTTCGTGGTCGGCCCCTAGGTCTGCCTTCACTGTATCTGTGTAACATAGCTTACTGTGATATGCTGTCTGATGGTAGTCTGCTGATGTGTGCAAACCATTTGATCATTTGTCTCTTGATGTATTCTAAGATTGGGGTGGTGCCAGTTTTTTTGTCAGATGTGCTCATTCTTCACTCTGTCTCTTCACGATATTCCTAGGATTCTGTGCTAGCATTTGTGTTTCCTTGAAACAACATTTTTCTCAAATTAACTAAATTTTTCTTAAAAGCAAAGAATGAACGTTGTATATTTGTTGATCATAAATGTAAACTATGAACTTATACACACATGTACTAAATTAGGCACACAGGCAGAAAACTTACAAACATACAAGATGTGTTTCAGGTTGTTTAACCCGGAGTTTCTCTGTTTGTTATGCTCATTTAGTACTTTCTTCTCAATACTGGTTAGTAATTTTGTTGTCATGGTTAGAAAAGGGAGCAAAGAGTAGCAACACTGTTTGCTTTCCATGCATGTCGCAAGAGGCAACTAAAGAGGGTAATCAGTGAAGTTTGCTGGTCTATCCAATAGGCATATAGGGTCAAAATCATCCAGAAGCCATGCTAAAGACGGATGTGTCTGGCTGAAATGTGCAGATATTGCAGCGCAGCTGCAACCCATGACACAAAGCATTCCTTTCTTCAGATTACATCCGCTAATATGCAGGAGATTTGTTTGAGAAGAAGAAGTAATATAGTAATATCATGGGCAGGGGTCAACTGACATGCTATGCTGCGGACGTCAATGTATAGGCTAGTGTGCAGCATAACTTATATATATATATGTGTGTGTGTGTGTGTGTGTGTGTGTGTAGAGCAGCAGTTACTATGTTTCTTATTATGTCACTTATAGCGCTAAGAAACATCACCATGACGACAGCTAAATGTTGGTCTGCCAAGCAACAGTATGATGGTTTGCCAAAACTAGATGACTTTGTATTGACAGAAGAGAAACTGCCACCACTGAAAACTGGAGGTTAGTTTGTGTTCTCAGTTTGTGCAATAGTATTGTAATAATAACCCTTTACTTTTTTAATGTCACATTAGTATTGTAATAATAAACCTTTCCTTTTTTAAATGTCACAATAGCATTGTAATAATAAACCTTTACTTTTGTTAGTTCCCGTAGGTCGTTGGTTATAAAACAAATGCCTCATATATTATTGCAAGACTTTAGATTCCGACGTCAGTGTTCTCTATTTGCTGCCATACTTAACTATGCTCAAGATGACAAGGAGATAACATCAGTTAACATCATGAACAGGTAGACTTGGCAAAATGTCAGAATAGGATCAAATGTGTCCATTAAAAGAAATTAGCAAGTCCTCTGTCAGATTGTTCATTACAGCGAACATCTACATACTTAGTATGTAGAACAATGTATGTTGTATCCATGCATTACTCTGGTTAGGCATAATAATAGAGCTACTATTTTTGCATAAACCATTTTCATTGGTACATTGAGTCTAACCATGGATCTCTTCTCTAAAGAGAAGGATTGATCTATACTACAAGATTTGACACATCATGAGATTAGTTGGTTATAAGTAAATATTAAAATACTTTGAGCTTTCTATAAATTGATAGCTGTAATAGGTGAAGAAATCAAACTGGTTATAACATCCTTAAGATAATTTTCATTAGTTTAGCTAGAATTGGAGGGATATATACAAAGAAACACATGTTTGTTTACAAATTGGAGGGCCATATACTCAGAAACACATGTTTATTTACAAATGTTATCATGATTTATCAAATCGCACAGTATACATTGTATTCAAAGATATGTGGTATAACATGCTACAGTCTAACAAAATAAACTCCCAATGTATCTTGGTCCCATATATCAGTCATACTTCAGTCTTGTATGCTGACCATAAAAGTATCGATTATTTGTTTAAATGGAAGAAAAACTTGGGCTTATTTCAGATTGTATGTGAGGGTGTTGATGAATAGTTTCAAGATAATATGATTTGACACTTTTATTATAGTATTTCAGATAATAGACGAGGTGATCGTTGAATTCAATAATATACGGCACGTAGTTTTACTTTCATGGCATCTACACATACATTGTGGACCACCAAGTATATACCCCCACATAGTAGGCCCCAAGGCCATAAATGAGGGGATGGGGGTTCAAACAAACCTCCTCTAGGATACCCATACACAAAATTTTATACTCTAATCGTTATTTATAGTTCTGATATAAGCCTAGACTAGCTCAAAAGTTTGTAGGTTAGGTACTGGGTAGCCTATATCATAACAACTAGTTTAGCTAAAAGGCAGTGGAAAAATATTGTCTTAAGAAGTGGCACCATTAAAAAAAGTTGATAACCACTGATCTAGACTCCTGAATGACATCTAAAGTTTGTCAAAATAAGTTTATACCAGAGACCGTTAGCTGATATCATATGAACAGTGAAAGCTTATATTGTTGTTTACAGAAACAAGGTCTAGCCTGCTGTTATTTAATGACTACAATTTCATTGTTCTATTTCAGAGATTCTTATTGAAGCCCTGTACCTGAGCTTGGACCCATACTATAGGTATGATTTTCTGTTTCAATTTAACTTCCTCTTACTGTAACCCCCCCCCCTCCCATCTGAGAGAAAAATAAATGTTTGCACAACTTTCTTACTTTGTCAGATTTGATATGCAACTATTTCTCTATATCAGAATAAATAAAACATTCACATTTTGCAGACATTTGGGTCTTTAATTGTTGCCTTTTCACAATAAGATGAAACTAACATATGATTTCACAATAAAATAAAGCTAACACACAGGATTTCACAATAAAATGAAACTAACATATGATTGCACAATAAGATAAAGCTAACATATGATTTCACAATAAGATGAAACTAACATATGATTTCACAATAAAATGAAACTAACATATGATTTCTCAATAAAATAAAGCTAACATGTGATTTCATACTTAGATGAAGATAACAAAAAAGGCCTAAAAAGGAATAGACTGCATTGTATTCAAGTTTTCAAACATTGCTTACACGTATTCTATCCCTCTCAACTAGAACAGAGTTCTAATACTATGCTCAGCATTACATACAGGATATGTTCATTACATACAGGATATGTTCATTACATACAGGATATGTTCATTACATACAGGATATGTTCATTACATACAGGATATGTTCATTACATACAGGATATGTTCATTACATACAGGATATGTTCATTAAACTCTAATATTGATCAGTTAAAGAATATCCAAATATATGGTAAAGGTTGACCAAGGAAACGCTGGATAGAAAACATCAAGATAACCTGAATAAAACACCTGTAACACCTATGTAACATTTTACTATTCTACACCTTGCAACACCTAAGGACATATCCTGTGTGTAATGGTAAAAATTGGCTCAATGGTATTCTACCATAAAGTGTCAGAGATCTCAAGCCATGGTTTGATGGTATTCTACCATAAAGGGTCAGTGACCTGAAGCCATAGTTTGCAGCCATTCTCACAAACAAATAGTAAAATGTGCTTTTGGTTCGAAAACTGATTTTTCACATTGCATTACAATGAAATTTTATGTAAAATGATGCTCACAAAAACAGTCTACAATGGTTGAGTAGCAATGTTCTACTCAAATTATGCTTCAATTATTATTTGTTTCAGAAGATGACCTCCAAAATTTAATTTAATTAAATTTATACAAGAATGAAGAAAAGTTGCATTGATTATCTTGCAATGAAGCTTTTCCATTTATTTTTTCTACATTTGTTTCCCTTCTGAAAAACGTGCAGAAAATAATAATTTATTCTCCTATATTTTAGACTATTATCTGTCAACGAAAATATTTATTCTCAAATATTTTAGATTATTCCCTGTCAAAGAAAATATTTTATTCTCAAATCTTTTTAACTATTTGCTGTTAATGACAATATATATTTTCAAATATTTTAGACTACCAGAGTATTCACTGATAAAGGTGATATTTATCCTCATTTTATTTTAGACTATAATTATGATAATTATTCTGAAATCTTTTAGACTATTCAGTGTTAAAGATGATATTCTCAAATCTTTTAGATTATTCCCTGCTAAAGATGATATTTATTCTTAAATCTTTTAGACTGTTCCTTGCCATAGAGCAGGGCTATTCTGGCCCAAGGAGGCCTAGTAAGTGGTCAGTGGATCATTGCTAAAACAGTGAAATAAAGTTATAAAAAAACTAAATGTATAAAATTATTCAATGTTTTTTTTATAAATCTGGCCCGTAATGATCCCCATTTTCTACATTTTGGCCCCCCCCCCCGGAGTAAATATATTTGAATAGCCCTGCCATAGAGGATGACAGTTACTAGTATTCTTAAATGAATCTATTCTTAAATGAATCTATTCTTAAATGAATGAATCTATTCTTAAATGAATCTATTCTTAAATGAATCTATTCTTAAATGAATATTTGAATTCCAATACCTTTCATGATTATTCCCTGTCAAAGATGATTATATTTATTCTGAAATATCTTATATTTGCTGTAAAAATGATTATATTCATTCTGAAATATTTTAGGTTATTCCCTGTCAAAGATGGTCTTCCTGGGGAGCAAGTAGCAAAGTAAGTTATTAAAATCCTATCTAATCATTTCTTGAATCTTGTAAATAACTGCTTTTTAAAGAAATACCGTATATTACCATGTAGGGCCTAATAAGCAGAGATTTTGGGGAATTCTTGTCATTACTTTGATTGTTATGTTATGTTATGTTCCTCCAGGGCCATAGGCGGCGCATAGGGCAGAAACCATAGCTTTCCATTTCTGTCTTTGTGTTGCCAGGTCTTTCAATTGTTGCGTGTTGTTTAGGTTCATTGACATGCCTTCTCTATTAATGGTTCTTCGTAGAGTTTCTCTAGGTCTCCCTCTTCTTCTTACTCCAGGTGGCACCCAATTTAGTGATTGCTGGGGAATTCTTAGGCTGTTCATTCTGAGAACATGGCCGATGTAAGTCCAACGCCTTTGTCTAATGAAGGAAGATATATAGGTTTGTTTGCTTTCCTCTCTTATAGTAGTGTTAGATTTAAAGTCACTCCACTTAACATTCAGAATGGTACGTAGGCATTTGTTTTCAAAGGAGTCGAGTCTTTTATCTGTTGCTTTTGTGGCTTTCCAACTTTCGCACCCATATGATAGAATAGGGATGATGTTGGAGTTAAATAACTTGAGTTTTGTGGTGTTTCTTAGATTACTTCGATTACTGAAACATATATAAAGGTAACCAATAATAATATCTCTAAAAATGGCACTAAATCTATGAATCTATGGATGGTTTGATGCTAATAATACAAGTCAGTTAAACTGCTGGTGTTGTGACTTACAAAACAATAATAAAAGTAGGAGCTACCAGAACTGAATCTAATAACCAAAATAGCCAGAGAATATCTGACAAACAGGAGAGTGTCACAGTAACAAAAATAGGAAGTGATAACAGCAAAGGTAAGTAATAAAATATCACTATTACTAAAAAGGCTCAAAAGGCATGAAGAATAGACTTCATTGTACTCGGGTTGCCCCACATATATTCCGTCCTTCTGAGAGGGGAGTACAGAATAGCAATACTGTTTACCTTCCATGCATGTCATATGAGGTGACTAAGGAGGTTAGGGGTTGGAGTTGGCTGACCCATTCCATATAAGGTCAGTGATCCAAAGCCATGATGAAGTTGGATGTGTCAGGTCAATAGGTGCACATATCGCAGAAATGCTGTAAACCATGATACAACACTTTCTGCTTTCTGGACTAGATCCTGCCAATCAGCAGGAGTTTGATAATGAACACAGAAGAAGAAGAACAAAGTAAACTGCTTAACCAGAGAGATCATAAATGTACAAAATAATTATGCCTACAAATAATACATCTAAATAATAAGACTTAAGAAATACAAATAAAAATAAAGATTTTTTTAAATTTTACGTTCAAAAGGAGACTATGTCAAGAAACAAAAACAAACACACAAAAATATTAATGTTATCATTTGAGACTAAAGCTATGAGCAGCTGCTCTGACCTGGAGAAGACAGAATTCACCCTGAACAACAGGCAAGACAATATAACATGACCGCAGAGGCTGAAAGCAGATAAAGAAAACATGAAGCTGAAATTCAATGAAAAATGAGAACTTATTTGTTGCTAAATTATATTTTACTAGAATTGAATGCCCTATATTTATACAAATATGATATGTTTAACTGTTTTAGCTGACAGATTTGACTAATTTAAAATCATGAATTGATCATTCGTAAAGACTAACTCCCTTTTACAAATCAGAACCTAAGTTTTCAGTGTCATGCAACATTCATTTTATACTTGACAGGATTATTGATAGTAAAGCTCCAGGATTCCCCAAAGATGCATTGGTTTGTGCACATGTTGGCTGGAGGTCAAGGACAATTGTTGATGTCAATAAGCCATTAGGTTTGAATATCAAAGTTGAGTTGATTGAAAAAGTACCGGGATTGTCTCCATCTTTGTGGATTGGTGCTATTGGCATGCCTGGGTAAGTTGGCAATCAGATGTACATTTTCTATCATACCAATAAATATATCTAGTATTTTTTCCGTACAATTTAAGTGGTATAAATATGTAAACCATGACAAACCCACCACATTCTGTTCTAGCAAACAGAATAGCCCATCGCCTTCTGTACAAATGACTACATTTTCTTCCCCCTCTCATAGCAACTAAAACACTCAAAAATGCTTCTTATAATCAATGCTTGTTTTGTCACAACACTCCAAGTTCACATAGATCCATAGATGATGTTTTGTTGTAACACTGCAAGTTGACATAGGTCTATAGATGATGCTTTGTTTGCTTCTAGAGTGACAGCTTACATGAGTTTTGTTGAAAAGTTGAATCCCAAGAAAGGGGAAGTGATCGTGGTCAGTGCTGCCTCAGGTGCTGTTGGAAGTATTGTGGGTCAGCTAGCAAAACAACAGGTAAATATTCTCTCAGTAGAATTATTAAAGAATAATTGAATTACAATGTGCATTAACTGTTATAGTAATCATCATCGTTAGTAGAAAATCCTGGACAGCATGTAGATATCATCACTGCCTCTATAACAGATATTGCAGGTGTTGTCGATATCCAAGTGCTTATGAATAGTTCTACTCTTTGCAGTTCAATTCCATTCTTAAAACAGTCTAGATTTTCGGAAGTTGAGTTTGTGATCCATAAAGTAAGTTAGTGACTTAAGTTTTTCTGTAAATGTTTTTTCCTGGCAGTTGAACGGTAGGTGCAGTCATTAAGAAGGTGTTCTACTGTTTCATTGGAATGAAAGCAGTGCCTACAATTGGTAGTTGCTCCATTACAGATACAGACACATCTCAACTAAATAAATGAAGAATGAGTGCTCCTCTGAATGCTTGCAGCTCATGCATTGGTTATTCCAACTTTACAAATGCCATGTTTATGCTGTTCTTGATATCTTGTGCCGCTCGTGTGGCTACCAGAGCCTAGACTTCTAGTTCAGAGTGCATAGAATAAGGCCACAGTCTTCTTTCCATGCATGTCATTGGTGGTGACTAATTATAGTTGGGAAATGGTCTATGGTCGGATAGTCTGTGCGTTCATCGTAATACACTTAGAAAACTTTATGTGTTTTATGTAGGGACTATTTTAATACAATCATGCCTTTGAGACAACAAGCAGTATATGAGTGGGCCTCTGTGGCCATGTTGAAAGTGGTACAGACATCAGGAAAAAAATGTTAGGCATGCTTGACTGAGTCTAACTTTGAACATGATGACCAGCGTGTAAGTACAAAATCCAGTTCTCTAACCCTAACCCTAACGACTGGCATACTTTTAGCAATATGGTTATAGATGTCCACCATTCAGTAAAATTTGTAAAAACACTGAATGTATTAGTTACAACACCAAACTTGGATATTTCAGGTCATTGGCCAAATAAAACGATGACACGACAATACATTTCTGTTTTCTTGACTATGTCCAGCTGGAAATCTATTAGTAACTTCCTGACAGAATGGTTAGCTTTCATATCAACTTCCAGAAGAGCATTCTGTATATCCGCTAAAAATAACTCATACATTATCAAACTCTTTAACTAAATGTGCTTTTGAAGTCTTACTGTAATATTTTTATTTACAGTAAACTATAACTTGTTCAGGATGGTATATTCACACATAGATGTAGGCCTATAGATAGGTTATTTTACTTTGTTTTCTATCATTTCCTTGCACTTTATTTTCTCATTAGTACCCATTATGTACAATTAGGACCACATTTAACAAGTGTTACATGGGAGATCTGAATGTGATGGAGTAGAACACAGTGTAATCATTTAAAAACTCTGAAACAATACTGTAACAGATTTAGCAAATCGACAACGATGAAACACACTGCTCAAAGAAAATTAAGAGTGTCCAGGAGGCGACCAAACAAAAGAAAATAGTGACAGTAGCACTGAAGTGTCTATGAAGAATACTCAAGAGTGTCATTAAGAGATAGAATTAGAAACAATAACATCAGACAGATAACCAAAACAATACCAGATAGAATATAAGTAGACTTCACTACATGTTTAATTATTTCCCTTGTCTATGTTTGTAAATTTCATGTTCATCATTTAATAATTGAAATATTTATTTATTTAGGGTTGGGGTTAGTTATGTAAAACACAACTATCCTAACCCTAGCCCCTAACCCAAAACCCTAAAATAATATTTCAATTATTAAATGATGAACATGAAATTTACAAACATGGACAAGTGAAATAACTCGGCTATGTGGTTATATCTACTTGTAGATCTACTGTACCCAATACCAGTATTGGAACACATCAAGAGACAACAGATCAAGTGGCATTCACACACTTTCAAAGTACCAACAGACAGAATGCCACAGATGGCCATAACACATAGACATCGCGGCTATAAAGCCAGAGGCAGACCATATAAAAGATGGATCACAGAAATAAAAGAGGCTAAGTGAACAAGTTTACAAACAGCACACAAGAAGGCCATCTCCAGAGAACCCTGACACCGCAAGGCAAATAAGGGTCACAGCGTATCGATAGATAGATAGATATGAATTAATTAGTATGCATACGCTGTGCCATCTGCCTATTGAGACTGAGTGATTATAGGTGTACTTGGCGTAGGTTTGTCATCAGCAACAAATTATTTGTTAGTATCCATTATTTTAAAGTAAGCCTAAGAATTTAAACACTTTTAATATTTGTTCTACATTTTATTTCAGGGTCTTAGTGTCATTGGCTTGGCTGGTTCTGAAGATAAATGTCAATTCATCAAGAAGATCGGCTTTGATCATGCCATCAACTACAAGAAGGAAAACATTTCTACAGCTTTAGATAAACTTGCTCCACAAGGAATTGATATATTTTATGATTGCGTGAGTCTTGTGTTGTGGAATTTGATTGTTCGAGTCTTGTGTTGTTGAATTTGATTGTGTAAGTCCTGTGGAATTTGATTGTGTGACTCTTGTGTTGTGGAATTTGATTGTGTGGGTCCTTTGTTGTGGAATTTGATTGTGTGGGTTGTTTGTTGTGGAATTTGATTGCGTGGGTCCTGTGTTGTGGAATTTGATTGTGTGTGTCTTGTGTAGTGGAGTCTGATTATTTATCAGAATCTATTTGGGGAATTTAAAAAAAAAACATGTATATTTTACAATGTCAATCTAATTCACGGACATTCAGCAATTTAAGGAAAGCAATATGAAACTTACAAGCCCCCGTTTGACAATGTGTGTTAGTGAAAATTGAAAATTATACAGTGCCAATTTGTATGAACTAAGTCAAAGTTTGAGCACAGTGCTACTGCTGAACATATAAGAAGGACTAAACTCTTCAACATCTTCTTCTTTCGTTTAATTGAAATATTTAATGCAGGACAAATATCTTTATCTCTTCTATAAACCTCACTGTTTTATAACTCATACAAAAGTTTGCAGAATTCAACATCTAGTATGCACTAATTGTTCTCTATTTGACTTAAAATACATGCTGAATCTGGACTTGCCAAGACGAAAGACACAGCCAAGCTATAAACCAGGATATAACATACAGGGTATTCTGTTCTCTAGATTAGATTGTCCGGCTCTGTGGCGAAGTGGTACAGAGCGCGTCTGTGACGGCAAAGGTGCCGAGTTCGTTCCTCACCACAGGCAATTGTGAATCCGGACCATTCAGAAAGCAATGGCAACCTACTGAATGTATTTATATTGCCTAGAAAATCACCACAGCCAACAAATGCTGGGTTGATAGCTACGTCCTGGATAGGATATGCTACCATCTTTAGATTACATTCTGCTAAGCAACAGAAGTTTGAGAACATGTGCAGAAGAAGTCTCTCAAATTTTCACCACATATTGGACCCACATATTGGCACCATAAATTGGCAGCACATAGACCAGAAGCCTGCTACTTTTGTGGGTTTGAGAGGCATATGTAGAAATACACAGCTAGTTGTGGGCTGAACAAAAGAAATACACAGCTAGTTGTGGGCCAGACAAAAGAAATACACAGCTAGTTGTGGGCTGGACAAAATAAAAACTAATCTAAAATATTAACTACACATGTTATAGTTATTGTTGTTATTAAAAATAAATTGAGCATAATTTAACTCCTGGACATTTTCCAATGTATTTACAAGTGTGGATGAACTTATACAATTTATTCAGTTCATTTGGTTTTAGATGAGGCTCGAAATAACCGCTTGGATTTTTGTAGGTGCACAACAGGTCAGAAGTTAGATTTTTCTTTAAGGACAAGCAGGCCAAATAAACTGGGATGCCAAGTTGAGTCTAGCCTCAGACCTCTGACATAAATCTATTAGTTTTTGCAAAAAGTTTATGTTCAAGTGTTATTTTTGCAATAAGTTTATGTTCAAGTGTTTATTTTTGTTAAGTTGCTAGCTTATCCTACAGGGATCAGGTTATTAAATCCCAATAATATTTTTAAAACAGTGATTTTCTAGGCTTTATAAATATGTTCAGTAGGTTGTCATTGCTTCCTGAATTGTCCTGATGCATAATTGCTTGTGGCAGTGTTTCAACCTGATACATTGACAATCTGAGATGCACTTGTGACCACTCTGCTACAGAGCCAAACTTATTTTAATTCACCAAAATGTTCATCTTCCACTTTTACATAATCAGGTTGGAGGAGATATCCGTGACTCAGTCTATGCCAAACTCAAAGAAAAGGGACGTGTTCTTGTCTGTGGCCAGATTTCTGCATACAATGAGGCACAAGATAAAGGTACATTTCATATGCTGGTACAATTTGTATTATGAAGTTTTGTTTAGTTCTTTATTGGCACTCAGATAAACATTAGATGCAGCTACAGTCAAATTTTTAAATAAAATCTGCAAAAATTCTAGTGGGGTTTTTTTGGGATTTGTTTTTGGTGCTAAATATGGATATTGTTGAAATAGGGAAATAAATTGTTAAAAATAAGGATTAATGACAAAATAAGGTGACACCTATGTCACAAGTGTGTACTAAATTTATGGACATGTAATTAGACACACAAATAACTTTCAAAACTTATGAGTAGGCTGTTTATCACTCCTATCTTCCTTTTGGAGAATTCAAAAATGTTTCTCAAACTGGGTTCCAAGGAACCCCTAGGGTTTCCATGAAAGGAAGATAAGGATTCTGTGGAATTCAATTTGAGAAACACTGGCATAGATGGCCACTTTATACTTCACTGGATATTTGTATTTTGACGTTTTTCAATTTAAATAAAAAAATTTTCTATATGTTAGATAACACCTACCGGTAGGCCCCTATATTTGACTGACACTTTCCGTCTTTCCAGATGGGAATTTGTGTTATGCTGTAAGAAATTGAAGCTACACCACCTGTCATAGTTAGTTAGTCATCAGATCATGATACTCTGGACAAGTCCACAGGTACTCCAATCTCATATTCAGTATGTCCATGATTGCCGAAGATATTCAGTATGTACTTCAGCATTACTGTTCCAGTTCTGTGTTGGTTGATAACTCTTCTTTTGATTCATCTTTTTGAGTTACCAACAACTTCAACAAAGGTTGAAATTATGATGTCAAACATCACATGAACATAAAGGACATACTTAAATAAGATTTCATCACAGATGCACAAACCCAGGGGAAAGATCCTTAAAGAGTGAACTGTATGGTCTAGTGTTTGGCACAATGTTTCACATGCTGGAATTAAGCTTCAACATTCATTACAGCAAAGTATTGAATCATAAACACATCTTCACGCTGCATGACTGTCACCCAGAAGTCACTGTAATAGTACATGTGGCCAGCCTGAGCAATCTGAGTCACTGTGTATGATTATTATAGCTAAGAATATATAGTGATGAAACTTGAAGATATTTTCTCAAGTAGTATTATGTTTCTTTCTAAATACACTTGATATTTTGTCAATATATTTTCATTTTTTTTTTCAGTGGCCAACTGGTACATGCCAATTGTCAGGAAGGAGTTAGAAATCAAAGGTTTTTACATCTTCAGTCCCTGGAATGTAAAAGAGTTTCCCAGGGTCAGGAAGGTCCTAGTTCCACTCTTCAAAGAGGTAAGCAGTGTCTTTTTTTGATGTCCATTATTATAATTTCAAAACATAGTTATTTTACTGCACCTTTGTCTCTGTTTATTTGTTACCAAAAATGTTATCACAGGTGGACGTGCAGTAAAACTGTAATCCAATCAACAGCAACTGGAGTAATGTAATTTCACAAATAACTAAATAAGAAAAAAAATTTCCTTTTCTTATGTTCTAACTAACCGGGGGGTAAAGTGTCGCATGGGGTAAAACGTCACAGAGAGCTTTTCTTGAACATATGGGTTTTTGGCGATAGCAACCATGACTGGGTCAGATGCCAACATTGCAATGTTTGACACAACAGAGTTTCATAGGTCAAGTATAAGTCAATTTTCAACAAGGCTGAACAATATTTTTTCACTATGATCAATCTATTTTTTTTGCAACTTCTTGCACTCTGCCTGCTGTTATCATTAATATTATTGTTAATTATATTTTAAACTGAAATATATGTTGTGTTGTTAAGTAATTAAGCAGATTATCTTGTCAGGCTACTTTGTTGTTTTCATCAAAATTTATGATAGTTGCTAACAATGCGATTTGATGTAAAGTGTCACATATTTATTGGAGCAAAGTGTCGCATTCAAAATGTATGAAAAAATACAACTGAGCTTGTGTCAGCTCGGTTGCCCAACTGAGGAACAACTGAGCTTGTGTCAGCTCGGTTGCCCAACTGAGGAACAACTGTGCTTGTGTCAGAAAGGCTATGGGATGGTTCAAAAGCTGCCTGCTAACAGATAAACAGATTAAATCATCATTAGCCAACAAACTATGAAACTATCAGTGTTCAAACATTGTGACATCTGCTGAGAGAGGCTGATCATCTATAGGTTTGTCAAGAATGTAGTGGCATTATTCTGTAAAAAAACAACCCAAAACACAAACTCATTGTTTTGTTAATTTCTTGCTTAACTTTGTAAATATCTAAGCTATATCTTATTAATAAAGTTATTTAATTCTTCATAATTTTGTTTCAGGGCAAGCTTATAGCCAAAGAACATATAACAGATGGGTTTGAAAACATGCCCAAGGCATTTATTGAACTTTTCACTGGATCAAACTTTGGCAAGGCTGTTGTGAAAGCTTAATGTGATAAATCTTCTTACATTGTGTGACTGTAGAAGTCACAGTGGCAACCATGATATCCTATACCTGAATTTGAATGTTTTAGTGGCAACCATGATATCCTATACCTGAATTTGAATGTGATCCAAATGAAGCAAATCTTGTACCTTCTGCAAATTTTGATATGATTTTTCACTGATTTTCATAAGACAGCATAACCTTGTTGATATTTGAATGTGCACAAGAGTATATCACATATACTTCAGGCAACCTCAATGTAGTTAATCCTTGGTGTCCATGATCTACCCTCTCTCTACAAACTCGCAGACATCACAGTAAGGTCCAGCAATAATGACCTGTAGTCGCTTACTGTATAGACGTACGAGAATGTTATATTGCAACATAGTAATCAAATCTTGGATATACAATATAAGTGGAGTCAGAGCAGGCAGTTATACTGGTACAATATAAGTGGAGTCAGAGCAGGCAGTTATACTGGTACAATATAAGTGGAGTCAGAGCAGGCAGTTATACTGGTACAATATAAGTGGAGTCAGAGCAGGCAGTTATACTGATACAATATAAGTGGAGTCAGCACATATTGTTCTTTATACAATATAAGTGGAGTCAGCACATATTGTTCTTTATACAATATAAGTGGAGTCAGCACAGGCAGTTATACAATATTTAAAAAATATGAAGTAAAATGGCTATTTATTGAATTAAATCACAGTTTGAGGGTTTAATTTCTGATATGGTCAAATGATAAATTCAAATTGTAAGGAAACAACCTAACATACAAAAGATGTGATGGCAGGGGCAACAATGAGTAATGAAAGGAAAAAAATAAGAAATGTGTAGGGATTTGTTACAGTAATTTACAAAAACATACTAACAACATTAACAAAAGTGAAACTCAGCAGAAACAAATGACGTTTTGACTAAAAGTCTTTGTCAGGACAAAAGCAAAGAAACAGAAAAGACCAGTACAAACAGAGAATTATGATGCAAGGAAAGAATAAAAAGATGACACATGATATGAGAAAGAAACAAGGGGAGATAAATGAGAAAAAAGACACAGAAGGCGAGAACAGAAGAGAAAGTAAACGGAATAGCAGTACTGCAAGTAAAACTTGCTAACTCAGATCCGAACTTGTTTATTCTTTAAGAATGGGTACTCTCACCTTCTGTTGGAAGAAATGGTAAATCTTCAATGAAACTGCTATATAAATATACTCTAGAGTTGATGTTTACAGCTTCTAATGAGTCAGAGCAGACTTAGAGTCACCCTGGTTTACAGCTTCTAATGAGTCAGAGCAGACTTAGAGTCACCCTGGTTTACAGCTTCTAATGAGTCAGAGCAGACTTAGAGTCACCCTGGTTTACAGCTTCTAATGAGTCAGAGCAGACTTAGAGTCACCCTGGTTTACTTCTTCTAATGAGTCAGAGCAGACTTAGAGTCACCCTGGTTTACAGCTTCTAATGAGTCAGAGCAGACTTAGAGTCACCCTGGTTTACAGCTTCTAATGAGTCAGAGCAGACTCAGAGTCACCCTGGTTTACAGCTTCTAATGAGACAGAGCAGACTCAGAGTCACCCTGGTTTACAGCTTCTAATGAGTCAGAGCAGACTTAGAGTCACCCTGGTTTACAGCTTCTAATGAGTCTGAGCAGACTTGGAGTCACCCTGGTTTACAGCTTCTAATGAGTCAGAGCAGACTTAGAGTCACCCTGGTTTACAGCTTCTAATGAGTCAGAGCAGACTTAGAGTCACCCTGGTTTACAGCTTCTAATGAGTCAGAGCAGACTTAGAGTCACCCTGGTTTACAGCTTCTAATGAGTCAGAGCAGACTTAGAGTCACCCTGGTTTACAGCTTCTAATGAGTCAGAGCAGATTTAGAGTCACCCTGGTTTACAGCTAATACTGAGTCAGAGCAGACTTAGAGTCACCCTGGTTTACAGCTTCTAATGAGTCAGAGCAGACTTAGAGTCACCCTAGCATCTGACACTTAAAAATATTTACCAGTTGGTTAACTACAAAACACAGGTGTGCATGTTATTGCAAGACTTGATGTGCTTTAGAAGCAAATTCTGAACTTGCTGGTACATTTTTGTAGATGGTAACAAAACAAGTAAATGATTTAACCGAGCATTTTTTTGTCATGTGTTTAATAATATTGTCAATTATAGGCTACTAGAATAAATTGTGTTCTGTAATAATTATCAGATCTGCATATTTGAGTTATGTCATCAAATACTTATCAGATTTTCTGTGTTTCATTAGTTATGGTATATTTGATTTGTGTGGGTCATGTAATACTTAGGCCTATGTGTAATTTGTGTGGGTTATGTTATACAAATATCTGATTTGTGTGGGTTATGTAATACTGATTTTAATTTATAAAATTAAGATTAATAACTGAAGGCAGAGTTACTGGCAACAGGCGAAGAGGGCACCTACGACGACGAAAGGAGTAGTTATATATTATATTGTTTAAACATGTATCTCGCTGCGGCAGTTAACAAGCTCAGAATTGGGCAGTGTTGAGAGAATCTATAAGGAAGACCGTGTTCTGGAAAGAATGTGTCACATGATGATGATGATGTAATACTTAGGCCTATATCTGTGATTTTGTGTGGGTTATGTAATGTGTATAAGCCTATCAGAATTGTGTGGGTTATGTAATGTGTATAAGCCTATCAGAATTGTGTGGGTTATGTAATACTTATATTTGATTTTGTGTGGGTTATGTAATACTTATATTTGATTTTGTGTGGGTTATGTAATACTTATATTTGATTTTGTGTGGGTTATGTAATACTTATATTTGATTTTGTGTGGGTTATGTAATACTTATATTTGATTTTGTGTGGGTTATGTAATACTTATATTTGATTTTGTGTGGGTTATGTAATACTTATATTTGATTTTGTGTGGGTTATGTAATACTTATATTTGATTTTGTGTGGGTTATGTAATACTTATATTTGATTTTGTGTGGGTTATGTAATACTTATATTTGATTTTGTGTGGGTTATGTAATACTTATATTTGATTTTGTGTGGGTTATGTAATACTTATATTTGATTTTGTGTGGGTTATGTAATACTTATATTTGATTTTGTGTGGGTTATGTAATACTTATATTTGATTTTGTGTGGGTTATGTAATAGTCTACTTGAGTGTTTCTTCTGTGTATCAATAAAGCATTACAGTTTGGATACAAGTATTATTTTGTCTATTTGTTTTTATTCATTAATCTTTATTTGTATGTAAAATTCACATGACAACACTGCTTGCAGATCTTCATTTTCTGTCATTCATAAGCTAGTCTATTGTCTTGTATTAGACTGTTTGATGTAACAATTGTCTCAGTCATTCATAAGCTAGTCTATTGTCTTGTATTAGCCAGAACACCGACAAGAAAATTCTGCAATAATTCATACTTATGATTGATTGTCTTCCTGTAATGTAACTTTCTATGTTTGTGTTGTTTTTCTCTCTATCATACTAATGTTTCCATTTTTGTGTTTGGTTATAGGAGACTGCATAATTACATGTATTCTACTTTTATATTAGTGCTCTATTCTTTGTTTGTCTTGTTCTTGGTAAAGATGTTTTGGTAGACATTTCAGTTGTTCTGTTGCAGGCTCTTTGTCTTGTTTTGTCTTTGATCCACAAGTCACTGAGTGGTTTATCAATACTTGGGGTTTTTTGGCAGAAGGGTATGTCTTATACATTACTTGAAGCAATACCCAGCGTTGCCCGGGGCGAGAATAAAAAAAAGAGAGTTCTACACAAAACGTGTGTTGTTTTATACTCTTGACAGGTCTTGAAATTGAATATAGAAATATTGAGACAAAAACACAACACATACATGCCTAAGATTAAACTATTTTCTTGTGTAGACCTCCTTGTTAACAAACATATTGTGAAACAACATCATGTAACCCGAAGAAGGAATTGCACTGCACCACAAAACACAGGTGTAACATATTTGGCATCAGAAAGTTCTTGCAGGTTCTTTTAGACAACAAACTCTAACACAACCATATTGAGAAAATATTACTATTCTTACGAATCAATCTTAAAGTAATCGACATAAAAAATAGAATAAATGTAAACTATTCTTGAAATGTCCCAAAGACTTTCATTTGAATTTACAAATTTATGTAAAAAAAAATTAGAGCTGAAATGCTACAGGAAGATACTTAGAATATCATGGAAGGATAAAATCAGAAACTCAGATATTATAAGCACATTGAATATTCCAGAGTGTTGGTTACTAAACACAATAACAAAAAGAAAACTACACCTGTTTGGTCATATAAAGAGACATAACTGTTTAGAAAGACAAATAATGGAGGGAAGAGTACCTGGGAAGAGGAGAAGGGGCAGACCAAGAAGACGATGGACTGACGACATTAAAGATAACATGAATACATCGCTAGAAATTGCAAGCCATATCGCCCAAGACAGAGAGAGGTTCAGAGAGTTCATTGGGAAGACAACGTTCTGGAAGGAATACGTCACATGACACATGTAAAAAAAACAACAACACAAAACGACAAACAACTGTTACCAAAAGACAAACTCTCTAAACCAAATTGCCACATGTGAAATATTTGTATCACTTCGTCCTAATTTATCTTTCTTGCTGACAATGGTAATCTTAGTGTTTTTCTGTAACATCTCATTTACAAGGCATACATTCTCTCTGCCGTTTTTCACAATTAAATAATCACATAATTTTCATAGTGAATAGCGTGCCTGGAAATTCTGAATATAAAATATGTTGCTAACAAACTAGAAAACATTTTCAAATTGAGCTTTCAAAACAGTTTAGATAGTAAGTCACGTCTCGTTACATGTCCAAACCAAACAAGTGTACGCTATTTCACCACTGCCAAAAGTGGTTCTTGTTAACCTGCAAGTTTGTTTATTTGCTGCTGGACAAATATATTTGTCTTGTGTTCTATAGGCCTATTGCTAATTCTTAACAAATGTTCGTAACACTTGTTTTCAAACGCCTGAATCCTTCTGTCTGCATTGAGTGTCCAGCTTTCACATCCGTATAAAAGTGCAGGAGCCTACTTAGCAATAGCGATTTGAATTGATTGATCTGTACTATACTGATCTTACTTTTTCAAATCATATTCAACCTTGACGTGGCAGCCATCGTATAGCTTAATTTCATTTCCAGGGTTGCCATCTTCTCATATTTGGAACCCTAGATATTTGAAGGTGGTAACTTCTTCAAGTTTATAACTGTTTAACCAGCTATTCGTGTGTCATTCTTGGTTTCACAAGTCATCAATATCTTGCTTTTATCAATGTTAATTTCCATTCCATATTTTCGACTTTTTTCTTCCAATTTTGAGATGATTTCCTGGAGTTTACAAAATCTATTATGGCAACCCTGGACATAGCTTATACAAACTAGGTATATAATCCGCAGAGACAACAATAGCATAGCCTTAAAAACCATTTTATACGGGACGCACATAGGTTCCCGTTCCATCGACTCCTTCCTGCTCTGACGGTACAAATAACAATAGTGTTATGTAAATGCAAGAGAAACGTAAACCCTCGATATCAGTGTGAGACACAATAACCGTTGAACTTTACAGATCTCGGTTACAGTCCCGATATTGTGTCGCGTCATTCTACATATTGCATAAATTAAGACGTAGTTGCCATAACGAAAAAGGACACGTGTTGTACAGTTAGATTACATATTCACATGCATATATACACATACACACACGCTCATCTCAAGACAACTTTAGAAAAGTATAGACCCTACAATTATTGAAACTGACATCATAAAACTAGGGTCATGTCCATAGGCTACCAATCTCTTTCTGCAGAATGCGTAGAGCAGTGCTTCCCAACGTGGGGTCCACGTTAAATTTGATTGCGTATGGAATACAAGGCGAACAGCTTGACCATGCCGATCAAAGTCTTATTTATGAAGATGAACAACAGTTACAAAATCATATGAATGCACTCACGACCAATAAGTACCAAGTTATAACATGAACATAAATATGCAGGAAACAGAGGTTATGAAAATTACCAGTCAACATAATAAACAACACTAAAGTGAAACAAACTTCTGAATTTAAATACCCGGGAAGTATATTCACAGACAACGGAAAAATAGACAGAGAGATTGAGACACGATGACAAAAGGCAAACATAGTGACATACCACCTATCACCATTACTGTTCAACCAAAGATCAAGGTTGGTTGGCTGGTTGCTGATCCAGCGGTCCATGGACTCATGCCCTTGACCCAACGACATTGTGTGATATATGTATGTGTTTGTGAGCTGTTGATTTGTTAACCAAAGGTCAAGATGTAAGTCAAGAGACAGATGATAAATAGTAATTTTATACCAACACTTTGCAATCGATGTAAGACATGGGCACTGACAGCAGGCTAGCAGAGAAAACTTACATGTGACATGAAATACCTGAGAAAATCCGCAAGAGTGACCAAAATTATACAAAATTTGAAACAGAATACCTTCAAAACAGAATATACCATGCTCAGAATGAGAATGCATGGAGAAACAACAAATAAAATGGTTTGGTCACCTTATGAGAATGAACCATAACCAACTACCAACAAAAACATATAACATAAGAAGATCTTGATACAAGGCCAGGGGAAGACATAGAAAAAGACGGATAGATAATATCAAGACAATCCTGAACAAATATGGATTCGACATAGCCAAGGCAACACATCTGGCCGTAAATAGATAGCTAAAGCTCTCAGTCATCACCACTACGCTTAGCGGCAAGTGTGGATATTCTGACCATCATCCACCTGGGAATAGACAATATAACATTGGTATTTGGTCTGGGTTCATTTGCATCAGGTGACCGAATCATTTTACAACAATACAACATCCAACAATAGTACAGCATTTAAAAAAAAACTTATATTATTAAATGTTACATCACGTAATAAGCTATATTATCGAATGTTACATCACGTAATAAGCTATATTATCAAATATTACATCATGTAATAAAATAGTGTCAGTAATAAACCCAGATATAATGTGTTCTGTTCTCATAACTATAATGTGCTATCTGCAAGAACCAATTGTTGGACAATGTTAGCGTATACGACCGAATCTAGGCTATGTTGGGTGTATTCTTGTGTTTGTTTTTCCAGTCCTGTTAACACAATCAGTAAAGTAGTTCTGATCTAGCCCCCTTTTATCTTACTTATTTGTCTGTTGAGAAAGTACCAATGACACAGCACTAAATATCATTAACATATTTCTAGTTATTTTTATTTGTCAGTTCATAAAAGCAGAAGTCATTGTCCGTTTCATTTTGGAAACAGTTTTACATTTGAGTGAACCCACTACTACAGGGATTTTCTCAGTAAGTATTGTTTATGTTTGAGAATCGGAACTTTTAATCGTCGTATAATTGTGGATGTACTCTGGCAAAAATTAGATGGTTGTATAATTTTGCATGCACTTTGGGGAGGATTAGATGGTCCTGTAATCTAGATGTACTCTGGGAAAGATGAAAGCATTGGATACAGTTAAACATAGTAAAGTTATACACATGCTAGGGAATTTGAACATTGACATCAAAAACATGTACTGGCAACAAGCAGTAGTAATAAAAGTAAGAAATCAATTAAGCCCTTTTAAACGAATAAAACCAGGAGTTAGACGGGGATGTGCACTCTCCCCAGACATGTTCTCTTTATACAGTGAACACATAATGCGTACAATAGTTGATATCCCGGGAATATTATACGGGAGGACAAAACATACAATTTGAGATATGCGGATGACATTTTTTCTAATTTCTAAAAGCGGACAGGAATTCAACCAGGTCCGTTTCAGCGGCACCGAATCATCTTCATCATTAATAAATTAATGCTCGCCGCAAATATGACCAAATAGCTCAAGGGTATCAAACTGATATGTATGTGTGAGTGTATAAATATATATATATGATATATATATTCGATTTTATTTTGAAATGTCACTAGCTCTGTCTGTAGTGTAGGATCTTAGGTTGAATGTGACGTGCACAACGATGATCAGCGCCGCTACGCTAAATATATTGGCGACAGGAGTAGGTGTTTTATGGTTAATGGCATGAATATGCCGGCAGAAGCGGTTACTCGGTGTTAAGACAGTTTCACCAATATACTTCTTGTCACAACGTGTATTCATGATCACGTAAATGACGCTACGAAATTCACATGTAAATGCCTCATCGATAGTGAAAGTGACCTTAAGAAATAAAACAGAGCGGATCTGAACTACATGGGTACATGTGTAGCAACAACGTGATCTGAACTACATGGGCACATGTGTAGCAACAACGTTATCTGAACTACATGGGCACATGTGTAGCAACAACGGGGTCTGAACTACATGGGCACATGTGTAGCAACAACGGGATCTGAACTACATGGGCACATGTGTAGCAACAACGGGATCTGAACTACATGGGCACATGTGTAGCAACAACGGGATCTGAACTACATGGGCACATGTGTAGCAACAACGGGATCTGAACTACATGGGCACATGTGTAGCAACAACGTGATCTGAACTACATGGGCACATGTGTAGCAACAACGGGATGTGAACTACATGGGCACATGTGTAGCAACAATGGGGTTTGCAGTGAAACGTGACACAATGGTCTGAAACATAAGCCCTGAGGTGAGTGGACTAAAGTGTAATTTCAAACTTCTGCCACACCTATAGGCAGCCAGAAGAAAGTCTTGGAAAATGTCAGGAATTTAATGGTCAGACTGGAGAATGGAATAATGCGTGAACAAAATTCGACAGACAGTAGAGCTATGGGGATTAAAAAGTGAGGACAAGTTTAACTCTACCAGAAGAGGAATAACATGAGAGTATTAATAAAGGTATCGTGGCGAGAGAGTTTACGAACAAGAAGCCAAGCCGATGAAAAGACGCTGTCAGGGTATGACTGTCGACGACAGAAATCAACCATCTCAGATGATTTATCGAGTAATTTGTCATCACTACATAAACGACGAAAACCAAGGAGCTAAGAGGATGGCAAAGAGTTACAGCAAAAAGGGGGTGAGAGGAAGTTAATATACAGTGTCAAGTTGATCAAACAGGAGGGTGAGAGGAAGTTAATATCCAGTGTCAAGTTGATCAAACAGGAGGATGAGAGGAAGTTAATATCCAGTGTCAAGTTGATCAAACAGGAGGATGAGAGGAAGTTAATATCCAGTGTCAAGTTGATCAAACAGGAGGATGAGAGGAAGTTAATATCCAGTGTCACGTTGATCAAACAGGAGGGTGAGAGGAAGTTAATATCCAGTGTCAAGTTGATCAAACAGGAGGGTGAGAGGAAGTTAATATCCAGTGTCAAGTTGATCAAACAGGAGGGTGAGAGGAAGTTAATATCCAGTGTCAAGTTGATCAAACAGGAGAGTGAGAGGAAGTTAATATCCAGTGTCAAGTTGATCAAACTTGTGTTTTACGTAAGTAATTCTTACAGCTGCTGGGAATTGAACCAAGTACGTTCTAGTAGCACCGAATCCCCTTGCAACTTAAGTAAACAGGTTTTCCGTACTTGATCAACCACATCCCCCCCTCCCCCCGAAAAAAAGATGTGACCTCGTCAAGACATTCAACCCGTGTATGAATAACATGTTTCACTTAATAATAACAATACAAACAATAATAAAACACTTAAAAGGGTCGTTGATGTATCACATTGAGAGATTTAATGCACGAATATCTCCAAGGATCTCTCACTTATTCAGCCTATCGATTGTCGTAAATTTCAGACCAGCAACTTTATTGCCTATAACTAAACATGATTGCGCCTTTTTTCTAATACAATGAGATGGGATTGTAAGTCAATCTAATTTTATTGATAGTTTTTTGTGAGTTTATTTCTGGTACGCTGTTTCTTGATTAAGGCCCATATTGGACCGTAACTTGGATAAAATCATTGTTCCTTTGCTTCTTGTTATTTCTTATTGGCATTGTTAGCAAGGTCAGCTAATCGACATTGTGTTTTACGTAAGTAGGAATAATTGTTGTCGTTCTATTTCGTTCTCGTTCCCTGTGTTGTTTGTTTAAGGCACCTCTCTGTGACAATGCTCGTGCATGCCCAAGTTCGTCATTGTTACCTTTATTGTCTGTGCGTCTACAGTTTTGTGCTGTTGTAATTATGCCAATATTTTTACTGTTTTTACAGTTTATTCACTGTTTGTATTGAAAAAGACCTTAACTGATTCCGGTCCGGTAGACTTATACAAGTCAGTAAACCTTATGTCTTCTGGCCCAAAAGACTCATGTGAGTCATACTCCAATGACATTCATGTTTTTTTCGGTATTTATACCATCATAAGAATGTTTCCAATCAAAAGTGTAATATGTCCACATTACTTCTTGCATGATTTTTATGTGTATTGGTATCAATTTTGTTAAGTTATTGATACGTTTTGATAATGGGGGTATGTGACGTCATTTTTCCTTATATGTTTTATATATACTTTCCAATTTACTTATTTTCGTAAAATAATAACTATTTTATTTACTTTTGTCTCATTTATTATGAAATCCAAACTGGCAAATGCTTCTAGCATCGTGTTTGCAAATTTACGCCATTTTGCAAAACAAATTAGCAATATTTTCATTTGAGTTTCGTGTAAAGTTAAGTCTACTGTTTTTGATAGATGTCGAAATTCTTTCTAACTAATAAATTTTTGACGCACTATGTGTATATATATTATACATTATTGTGTGCGTAATTTTTTTAATCTACAGAAATGATACAGTTTGAGTGGAATTTATTGATTCAAAAATGCGGTACGGTCAAATATCATCTAAAATAATATTTATTTGTCATTTATATATTTTATTTTTTGTCTAAAATAATTTTTACACATTAACATATTTTTTTTCAAAATGATCTTGTGATAATCACATTCTCTGTCCATTTCTGTTTCGAAATATATATATTACAGTATAATGTAAATATATTTAGAAGTACTATTTCTTGTTTCCGTGTTGCATGTCCACAAAAAAATCGAACAAAATTTAATTACGTTTAAACGCTAAAAATATTCCGGCAGGAATCAGTTAATGTTGAAACGTTGAAACTGTTTTATATAAGCCTACTGTTATTGTATCTTATTAAAACACATCATGTACTCTTTAGTTTGTGCTTCATTGCAAAGCTATTCGACCTTGTTAGTCAGTCGTTGGATCATCGTCATCACACTTCAGACAGGTCCATAGGTGCTCAGATCTCTCCTTGAGTTTATCCGCCATTACACGTTGATTGACGGTCCCAGTACTTCGTTGATTGACCATCATTCTTTCTCGCCCACGAAATCGCTCCTTTCTAGCGACACCATATTTCAAATCAAGCTCCGTTATTCTAGTCATGGAACAAGAGTCATCGTCACTTATACAGTCATTTGTTCGTGCGTTTTCCCGTATGGTATTAAAAATGTCTGCTCGATCCATCACTCCACCATCAGTAGTAGCAGCGTGGGAGGCCAACATATCCGCTCTCTCATTACCCAGGACTTCCACATATCCCGGCACAAAAATAAAAGTCACTCTAGCACACATAAATTATTCACTGCATCCAGCCACTGTTCTCGAACGTACCCCGTCTGAACTTTCACAATCATGTTCATGGAGTCACTGAGGATACAGGCATGCTCGCAGACAGTCTGTGAGTAGACACATTGCAAAGCTTTGGTTACTGCCAAAATCTTCATTGTCATGCTGCTTGTCGTCTGAGCACATTAATTACTTTCCTCTGGACCTTGTGTTTTCCGTAGTGTACAAATTATATTTAGTGACATATTCTAGTTTTGACAGCTATTTCTAGATACTCTCCCTAGAAATGTTATTTTTGTCTATTTATTTTAATAATTATGCAAGTTTTCAAACTGAACTGTGTGCAACAAATGTATGTAATATTTACGGTCATTTTTTAACATATCTGAAATGTAAATTATCCTTATTTCGTTATAATTTCACACACGTACTTAGATGAAATTTGTACGAATTTCTTGGAACATTTACACAAGTTCTTACACAAAATTGTTGTATATTTCTTGACACTTTTACAATAGCTCTTAATGAAAGTGTTTCATATTTCTGGGTACGTTTACACACATTTCTGGGTACGTTTACACACATTTCTGGGTACGTTTACACATATTTCTGACACTTAGATTAGTAGTGTAAATATTATATAAGATTGTTTTATATCCAGGATACGTACCAGTCAACAATGACAACAGCCAAAGTATTTAGGGCAAATCATGAGTTTGAAGGTAATGCAGAACTGGACGACTTCGTTCTGACCGAAGAGACTTTACCTCCATTAAATGATAACGGTAAGGAACAGTCTATTAGTGAGTTTGTAGAACATTACTAAATGACGCATTCTGCGTTCGTTCACAAATCTGTTTCTGATCAGAGTACGGACTGTTTTGTGCCATGGTTTACAGATTGACTTCAGATGCTGCATCTACTTCAGCATGTCATCTGTGTTGCTTTGACCTATAGGATGGGACAGTCAACTAGTCCAAACTTCCTTAGACGAATACTTGAAATTTGCGGAAAGACACTGTGCTATTATTCTTTGTTAATCTTTCGAGCAATGACATGACATGGTCTAATACTGGGAATTAAAAACAATAAAATATATACTATGTCAGCATAATTTGTGCAGACGACAATGTTTCTCTATACAATATTCTGGCAATTTGTGCAGACGATGTTATTTCTCAACTTCATGCCTCCTGTGCTTTATTGAGTTCTGGTTGTTGCTTTCTTCCTTGCGAATGCGACATCCCATACAGAAACGTCTCTCTTGTCTTCCTTCGGCCCTTTCTCCTTTTGATATTTCCAGTTGTTACTAAATGATCATTTCTTGCAAGTCTTCTACAATCAATCGGACAATCAGATATTTTCAACAAAGAAAACATTACTAACAGATATGTACACCAGGTCGTTACTTTTGTTAGAAAACATTACTAACAGATATATACACCAGGTCGTTACTTTTGTTAGAAAACATTACTAACAGATATATACACCAGGTCGTTACTTTTGTTAGAAAACATTACCAACAGATATATATATACACCAGGTCGTTACCTTTGTTAGAAAAGATTTGAATTTTGCGTCACTGCTAATGAGTACTCAAGATTTATTTCAAAATTGTCATTGGTCATTTTCCTCATACTTAGTGTCGAAAGTCAATGAAAAGCACAGGAAAAGTCGGATTAATCTTTCACATTGACGTGAAATTTGGTAGCATATGGACATGGCAACGAAAACTATGACCAGACACAGGATCAATCTGACAATTTGATAACAACTTTAGAATTTGTATAATTGTAAATAAAACATTATTGATAGTCTGTCTAAATGTTTTACCATGACACCAGACAGACTGAAATTTCTGATCATATATTATAGTCTGTTCAGTGCGGCGAAAAGTGTAGTATTCAATGTACGACGATGCATCCTGTTCCATAAAATATGATGAAAAGTGAAGTCTTCATTGTGCGACGGTGCATCATACTTGACAAATATGATGAAAAGTGAAGTCTTCATTGTGCGACGGTGCATCATACTTGACTAATTTGATGAAAAGTGAAGTCTTCATTGTGCGATGGTACATCATACTTGACTAATTTGATGAAAAGTGAAGTCTTCATTGTGCGATGGTACATCATACTTGACTAATTTGATGAAAAGTGAAGTCTTCATTGTGCGACGGTACATCATACTTGACAAATATGATAAATAGGGAAGTCTTCATCGTGCGACAATGCACGTCACGATCAAATGTAAAAAAACTCGAACTCAAACTCAAACTCTGATGATATTTGATCTAAGACTAGTAATGCTCATGATGGTAGCAAAAACTGAGAGTGGATTCCACAGAAAGACAAACATAATACAAAAGATATGCAAGGAAATGATCTACAAGTAGCTGTATGTTAGTAAACTAGTTGATACTTGTGAAAATCTTTCTTTGAGTTGGCTTTTGTTTTAATTTCCCTCCCTACCTGGTGTTAGTCCGGACAATAACTTCCCTCCCTACCTGGTGTTAGTCCGGACAATAACTTCCCTCCCTACCTAGTGTTAGTCCGGACAATAACTTCCCTCCCTACCTGGTGTTAGTCCGGACAATAACTTCCCTCCCTACCTGGTGTTAGTCCGGACAATAACTTCCCTTCCTACCTAGTGTTAGTCCGGACAATAACTTCCCTCCCTACCTAGTGTTAGTCCGGACAATAACTTCCCTCCCTACCTAGTGTTAGTTCGGACAATAACTTCCCTCCCTACCTAGTGTTAGTCCGGACAATAACTTCCCTCCCTACCTAGTGTTAGTCCGGACAATAACTTCCCTCCCTACCTAGTGTTAGTCCGGACAATAACTTCCCTCCCTACCTAGTGTTAGTCTGGACAATAACTTCCCTCCCTACCTAGTGTTAGACCGGACAATGACTTCTCTGCCTACCTAGTGTTAGTGCGGGCGGACAATGACTTCTCTACCTACCTAGTGTTAGACCGGACAATGACTTCTCTCCCTCCTTAGCACGCTAGTACAGACAATAACTTCTCTCCCTACCTAGTGTTAGACCGGACAATAACTTCTCTCCCTACCTAGTGTTAGACCGGACAATAACTTCTCTCCCTACCTAGTGTTAGACCGGACAATGACAGTAAATAAAGTTACAGGAAATAAGTATTTAGTGGTCTCATCTGAAACATGTGAATGACTTCAATTAGTACAAAGACATAAAAGCTCTAAATTGTCACTTGTTGACATGAGATGTGTGATATCAACCTGTGTAGTGTTGCTTGTTGACATGAGATGTGTGATATCAACCTGTATAGTGTTGCTTGTTGACATGAGATGTGTGATATCAACCTGTGTAGTGTTGCTTGTTGACATGAGATGTGTGATATAAACTTGTGTAGTGGTGCCTGTTATAAAACATTCTCTTTGTTTCTTCCTACCAGAGATTCTGATCGAAGCCTTGTACGTGAGTTTAGACCCATACGTCAGGTATCCAATCAATCATTCATCACATTATTTGTATCTATATGTTTAATCGGCCTTTGTTGCATGCGAGATTAGACTTATAGTTAGTGTGCAATGAATAGGGGCACTGTATTCTCTCCAGGCATGTCGTAGGAGCCGACTAAGGCAAGTTGGGAATGGGCTAACAACCTGTCTTCTGTGAAAAAGGCAATGTTACTGCATGTCTTGTCTCAATTTCGTACTTTTGTCTTCTGTCAAATGTCTTGTCTCGATTTTGTACTTACCCTGACAGAGAAATTAGAACAAACACTCACAGTATGCAAAATAAAGTGCATGAGAACAGCACTGGGGGTAACAAAAAGAGATAGAATCAATCAATGACAATATAAGAAACCTGATAAAAACAACATCGTTCAAAGATTACACAGACACACAAAAGATCAAATGATTGGGCAACCTAATCAGAATGGAACCAGATCACATTCCATCGATAGCCTTCAATAACAGATCATCTGAAAAGAGAAACAGGGGAAGATCCAAACGAATATCGATAGATGACATCAGAGAAATACTAGAGCACCAAGACTGCACTGAGGCAAGACATCACAGGAAAAGAAAGACTTCGGATCCCAATGACGCCTAGAGGGACACATGGATAGGACCAGGCATAGAAGAGAAGACAAGCAAGAGAAATGCGAATATCATCTTGGTTGGTTGATGGTTGGTTTGTTCATTGGTTGGTTGGTTGGTTGGTTGCTGATCGAGCAGTTCATGAACTTATGCCCTTTGATACAGTTATCATCAACATCATCGATAAATGTGTGTGTGTAAACATAGTCAAGTCTAATCGGTTTTTGTGTCTGTGTGTTTTAGAGTGTCGTCAAACAAAGAGGGCATTGCAGGAGAACAAGTTGCCAGGTAAGACTATCTTATCTTATCTTATCTTATAATCTGACCATGTATCTTATCTTATCTTTTCTATCTATCTTATCTTATCTTTTCTATCTATCTTATCTTATCTTTTCTATCTATCTTATCTTATCTTTTCTATCTATCTTATCTTATCTTTTCTATCTATCTTATCTTATCTTTTCTATCTATCTTATCTTATCTTTTCTATCTATCTTATCTTATCTTTTCTATCTATCTTATCTTATCTTTTCTATCTATCTTATCTTTTCTATCTATCTTATCTTATCTTTTCTATCTATCTTATCTTATCTTTTCTATCTATCTTATCTTTTCTTTTCTATCTATCTTATCTTTTCTATCTATCTTATCTTATCTATCTATCTTATCTTATCTATCTATCTTATCTTATCTTTTCTATCTATCTTATCTTTTCTTTTCTATCTATCTTATCTTATCTATCTATCTTATCTTATCTATCTATCTTATCTATCTTATCTTATCTTTCCATCTTATCTTATCTTTCCATCTTATCTTATCTTATCTTTCCATCTTATCTTATCTTACCATCTTATCTTATCTTTCCATCCTATCTATCTATCTATTTATCTATCTATCTATCTATCTATCTATCTATCTATCTATCTATCTATCTATCTATCTATCTATCTATCTATCTATCTATCTATCTATCTATCTATCTATCTATCTATCTATCTATCTATCTATCTATCTATCTATCTATCTATCTATCTATCTATCTATCTATCTATCTATCTATCTATCTATCTATCTATCTATCTATCTATCTATCTATCTATCTATCTATCTATCTATCTATCTATCTATCTATCTATCTATCTATCTATCTATCTATCTATCTATCTATCTATCTATCTATCTATCTATCTATCTATCTATCTATCTATCTATCTATCTATCTATCTATCTATCTATCTATCTATCTATCTATCTATCTATCTATCTATCTATCGATCGATCCATCCATCCATCCATCCATTCATCTATCTAATCTATCGAATCTATCTAATCTACTCGATCTAATCTATCTAATCTGTCTAATCTATCGAATCTAATCTAATCTATCTACCCATCTACCTACCTACGTACCTACCTACATATCTATCTATATATCTATTTATATATATATATATATATATATAGCTTGTATCACTTTCTGTATGTATATCTGACCGCCTGACCGTCTGTCTATCTATATGCCTGTCTTTATGTCTATTGTCTTGTCTCTTATTTTCCTTTCATTAGTCGTAGGATTGAATAACGATAGTTTTTCCAGATCTGGCAAATGTGGTCGCTTGATATGCAAGAATAGAGTGACGTCTCAGAACGTTCGTAACTCCTTCAATCCACATTTTTTGGGTCTTCCTCTACCTTTTCCTGTTTCAATTTTCATGATGTATGCTTTTGCTTGTGTCCAGTATTTGTTATTTCTCATTAACGGATCGTAGCATTTCAGTGTCTTCATTGCTCACGTGATACCTTCTTGTTCTGTTTGTTGATTTTCTTGGTTTATTTCATTTCACACGCACCTTGTATGCATGCATCTCTAGGTTTGTGTTTCAGCAAAATTTTAAATATATCCAGTACATCATTTACTCTGTATTTAAGAGAAAATACGCAAACACCAACAATAAATAGTTTACCCTGTTTGATTAGGATTATTGAAAGCAGAGCGCCAGGTTTCCCAAAAGGTGGGTTAGTATGTGCTCATGTTGGATGGAGGTCAAGGTCAGTTGTTGACGTGGATAAGCCGCCAGGATTAAACATCAAGGTTGAGTTGATAGAAGAAATACCAGGTCTGTCTCCATCTCTGTGGATCGGTGCAATTGGCATGCCAGGGTAAGTTAATAAATAAATAATTTATATGCACGCAGCTATGAAATATAAATCAGATTAGATTAGATAAGATTAGATTAGACAAGATTCATATACACACAGCTGTGGCACATAAATCATTCATATACACACAGCTGTGGCACATAAATCATTCATATACACACATCTGTGACATATAAATTATTCATATACACACAGCTGTGACACATAAATCATTCATATACACACAGCTGTGACATATAAATTATTCATATACACACAGCTGTGACATAAATCATTCATATACACACAGCTGTGACATATAAATCATTCATATACACACATCTGTGAAATATACAAACACACGTATTTGGCGTGAGTTAGCAGTACCGAGGCGAGTGTCTATCCAACAGACAAGTTTCAAATGGAGACAGTTGATTTTAAGTTACAACTAAAATTCTCAGTCATTTTTACGCATACTAATACTCGCCTTAGCTACTGCATACATGCTCTGATGCTGAAACGTTCAGGCCCTAAAAATTGCGAGGCCCAATGCGAAACGGATTGCGCGGGGCCCAGTCTGGGTAGAGAAGAGGATAATAAAATAAATTCTAATATGAATTTATGGGCCTATGAAGGGCGGGGCCCACTGCGGCCGCATAGGTTGCAATGGCCTAAGACCGGCCCTGGCTGGTTCTAACCTTTGTGTTCAAAATGCTTAAAAAGCAAGTTCTATCAATGCACTCATTTTCGGTCTCAGGTAGAAATGTTTACAAGGCAATTACCATCAATGCACTCACCATGGGTTCAGGTAGAAATGCTTAAATAGCAAATTTCATCACCGTCGGGTTCAGATAGAAATGCTTAAATAGCAAATTTCATCAACGTCGGGTTCAGATAGAAATGATTAAATATCAAATTTCATCACCGTCGGGTTCAGATAGAAATGCTTAAATAGCAAATTTCATCACCGTCGGGTTCAGATAGAAATGCTTAAATAGCAAATTTCATCACCGTCGGGTTCAGATAAAAATGCTTAAATAGCAAATTTCATCACCGTCGGGTTCAGATAGAAATGCTTAAATAGCAAATTTCATCACCGTCGGGTTCAGATAGAAATGCGTGAAAAGCAAGTTTCATCAATGTGCTCACCACTTCGGCAATCCTTATTCTGCAAGCAACTACACATACATAAGCCTTATCCTGCAAGCAACTACACAGACATAAGCCTTATCCTGCAAGCAACTACACAGACATAAGCCTTATTCTGCAAGCAACTACACAGACATAAGCCTTATTCTGCAAGCAACTACACAGACATAAGCCTTCAGACACTAAGTCGTGGCAGGAGGTCCTGACTGAAATTTCTTTTCCATTTTTGTCTCCTGTTGTCTTGAGTTTGAACCTTTAGGGGGCCAGAAAATACCATATCTGCAGAATGTGTTCTGGAGTCAAGATGAAATTGTAATACTTACCGGGCAATCTTTACAGAACAATCTTTACAGAACAATCTTTACAGATTAATCTTTACTGGGCAATTTGTTTAGAATCATCAATATCATCATTAATATCATTATCATAATCAACGTTACCAACAACATCATCATTGACATCATAACTATCATTAATATCGTCATCAATAACAACACCTACTTCATCGTCAATATCATCATCAATATTATCATAACATCATCGTCAAAATCATCATTAACATCATCAAAATCATCATTAACATCATCAAAATCATCATTAACATCATCAAAATCATCATTAACATCATCAAAATCATCATTAACATCATCAAAATCATCATTAACATCATCAAAAGCATCATCCACATCATCACTGCTATTATCAATCTCATCGCCCGTGTGTTGTCGGGGCCCGAATGGGGAGCAAAGAATAGCAACACTGTTTACCTTCCATGCATGTCGTACGAGGCGACTAAGGAGGTTATGGGATGGAGTTGGCTGTCCCATCCCATATAGGGTCAGTGACCCAAAGCCATGCTGAAGTCGGATGTGTCAGGCCGAAAGGCGCAGATATCGCAGCCATGCTGTAAACCATGATACAACGCATTCCGTTCTCTGGACTACATCCTGTTGATCTGCAGGAGTATGAGAACGAACGCAGAAGACGTAGAAATCAATCTCATCATAATTGTCATCGCCCATATCATCAACCGTAGCATCATCCATATCGTCATCAATGTAATCAACTGTATCATATCGCTAATATCATCGCCAATGTCATCATAAATATGGTTAGGAATATCGACATCAACATCATTAACAATATCATCAATGTCAGTATCATCATCAATGTCAGCATTATTATCGTGAACATCATCATCACATCCACATCGTCATTATCAACATTTTCATCATCATCACACACATCACCAATAAGATCACGGACCAACTAAAGTTTTCTATCATCATCATGTGACTGAAATTTGTGCCAGTGGAAACAATCAATAACCTGTGTTATTCCATCTTTCCACCACTAGAGTGACTGCTTACACATCTATTTTCCACCACTAGAGTGACTGCTTACACATCTATTTTCCACCACTAGAGTGACTACATACATAACTATTTTTCCACCACTAAAGTAACTGCTTACACAACTATTTTTCCACCACTAAAGTAACTGCTTACATAACTATTTTTCTACCACTAGAGTGACTGCTTACATAACTATTTTTCTACCACTAGAGTGACTGCTTACATAACGTTCCTTGAAAGGTGTAATCCGAAGAAAGGGGAAGTGATTGTGGTCAGTTCTGCCTCCGGTGCTGTTGGAAGTATTGTGGGTCAGCTGGCCAAACTAGAGGTAAATATACTGTAATAAATGGTGTATTAGGCAGCTGGGTTGTAGATTTATAAATCAAGTGCCATGCCGAGTTGCGCAGGCGATCATGTTTCTCCACAACTCGCTGTCTCTTATGTTGTTAAAATGTTCAGTTGGTGACAGTATGTCATGCTACAGTGACAACAACCTATCCAGCAACTTATCTCTTTGTCTTATCATGTGCCTTCTCCCCTTGATATGTCCAGTAGTTACTCAATGTTCTAGTTTTCTCTTCTCCTGACATTCTCTCAAACGCATGTTTGTTTGTTTCTAATGTTTCCTTGAATTTGTATCGCTACTTCATGAACTATTAAGACTGTACATTAGTTTTCTTAGCTGTCCATCGTATTTGTATCATTATTCTAAATTTTTTTAACAATCCACAGCTCAGTAGACTGTCACAGCTCAGTAGACTGTCACAGCTCAGTAGACTGTCACAGCTCAGTAGACTGTCACAGCTCAGTAGACTTGAGCTAAGTAGACTGTCACAGCGCAGTAGATTGTCACAGATCAGTACTTGTGTCATGCAAACTTACAGATAACAAGTGCAGAGTTTTATATGTTACAAAACGTTACAAGAACTTAATTTTTAACACTATTATAGGAACTATACTTTAACACTATTATAGGAATTATACTTTAACACTATTATAGGAACTATACTTTAACACTATTATAGGAATTATACTTTAACACTATTATAGAAACTATACTTTAACACTATTATAGGAATTATACTTTAACACTATTATAGGAATTATACTTTAACACTATTATAGAAACTATACTTTAACACTATTATAGGAATTATACTTTAACACTATTATAGGAATTATACTTTAACACTATTATAGAAACGATACTTTAACACTATTATAGAAACTACATTTTAACACTATTATAGGAACTACATTTTAACACTATTATAGAAACTATATTTTAACACTATTATAGAAACTATATTTTAACACTATTATAGGAATACAATCTTAACACTTCTATAATTACACAATTTTAACACTATTATAGGAACTATATTTTAACACTATTATAAGAACATACTTTTAAAACTATAATAGGAGAAAAAGAAGCAATGCTATAGGAACTATATTTTAACACTATTTTAGGAACTAGATTTTATCACTACTATAGGAATTGATATTTCAATCCAATTATCTATAAAATCACGCACAATTTGTTTAGGGACTGACTGTGATTGGCTTGGCTGGTTCCGAGGACAAATGTGAGTACCTCAAGGAGATTGGCTTTGATCATGCCATCAACTACAAGAAGGGCAATCTCTCAGAAGCTCTAGATAAAGTTGCCCCTGATGGTGTGGACATCTACTATGACAGTGTAAGGTTCTATATAGGTTTTATAATTTTGAATATGTCTTCTGTTTTACTTCTGTTTTGATTGATTTTAGCTGTTTAGTTTTCATGAATTTTGATATTTTGAAGCCTATGGTTGTTTGTCATTATATTGTGTTTGTTATTATTTTGTATTTGTCATTATGTGGTGTTTGTCATTACTTTTTCCATTCTATAAGAGGGCTACAGTAGCCTAATTAATATTGTCATGTCATAAAATGTGTAGTACAGTGTCGGAACTGTGTATAGAAACTCACCAAAATGTAGGATGTGCTACTGACTGGAGACTCATGAAATCACACAGACACACAGATATATGATTCGACAATCTGTGTTTTCCAAATTGTATTTGTTATGTCACAGTTGTGTTTCAACTGAGCTTGTTATCAATACTTTCTAGCAAACATTAGCTGTTATTATTCTGTGAATGAACAACGACAAAATATAAGACTTGCTGGTTCATTGAAAATCAACCTTCTAAAAGTGACACATTTCACTATCCCGTATTTGTATTGTCTGGCGCCACAAACTATACAGAAAGTAACTAATGAAAATTACGAGAAATGTCAAATGCATTATTTTAGGATTTACTCGGTGAACAAGCAGGACTCCTTCTTTAATTTACTTTAACAGAGCATTCATTTCACTTCAGACTTATAACTCATGTATCAAATTGTCATCTCTCATTTATCAAATGGTGATTTATGATGATTTTTCGCGCAACAGATAGGCCTTCAAATAAACACACATACAACGAAAATTATGAACTTTACCGGCCAGACAGAATCAATTAAACTAGATGATAATATAATAGACACCATTCACATTTCGTATATTTGGGAAGCAAGATAACACCAGACGGGGATACTAACTCAGAAATCAAGACTCGAATCGCTCTCGCCTCCAACGCCTTCAACAAACTCTCAAACATCTGGAGATTGAAGATCGCAAGTAAACACATCAAACTGCGACTATTCAATGCAAGTGTGATTCCATCATTGACATATGGATGTGAAAGTTGGAAATCTCCCGCAATAATGGATAAGAAGTTAGCTGCCTTCGAGAATAGATGCCTCAGAAAAATCACAAATACTAATTGGAAAGACTTCAAATCAAACGACATACTAAGAGAGGAGACAAAACAAGAATACGTGACGAACATCATCAGAAAACGCCGCTGGACATACATCGGCCATATACTTAGAATGAAGGAAGACATAATTCTACGACAAGTCTTCATGTGCAGACGGGAAAGAAACCAGGGAAGACCAAAAACAACGCTCAAAAGAACATTTATGAATGAATTAAAATCAACAGGCATAAATGCACAAGACCTGCAATCCTTCGCAACTGACCGACAGGCATGGAGAATTATGGCATCCACCCTATGTGCCAAACTTGGCAAAAGAGGAACTGACTGACTGACATATGATGTTAAATAATCAACAAACGCACAAATAAATATGTTCATGAAGGTTCAGACAAACAGAGCATACATTAATTCCGACACGCTGTGTTTAAAACAAAATAAATTGGCTAGTGAAACAAGTCAGCCAGTCAATAATGTAACATATTTATATGCCGAAATGTTTTTTTCCAATAGAAAATGTGAGCATACGGTGCTTACTAAAAATGAAGCCCATAATTTTAGCGTTAACGCCCCCCCCCCCCCCACCTTTTTTCCTTCCCATCGACACACATAGACGCAGATTATTACTTAGAAAACAGTTTGTTTTAAAAACGTTTAAAATTTATATTTTAGTCCTACCTATAAAAAGGGTTCAATGTATCCATCATAGAAATCATGTTATTTCTCCACAATTCAACTATGTAGACACAAAGAAAATTCTGATTTGTACGAACTAGATTCATTCAAGGTTTAAATCCAAGTCTCAGAGCAGATAATTTTTTTTTAATACACGAGCATTGAATTAAAACATAGCCCTTCGCACAGTTTACACGTCACTTATTGGCTGATGTGACCGATCATTGGTTACTGGGGTATACTTTGATTCGTCAGCCAATGAAAAGCACGTGAAAATTTGATACAGCAAAGATAAATGACGTTTGAAATTCACGTGAAGAGTTATTGTGGAAAAATACTTCGGTAAATGGATATACGAAAACTAGATACTAGTTCTGTTTGAAAATGTGTGAAAGTCATTTTATGGTTAGCAGTCAGTCGGAGATTGTTACGCCTGATTTATACTGAATGTGCAGTATTCCTCTGTTTGTCACTATCGACACTACAATCTGTGGGCGAAATTGATTTCAACATTCTAAAGTTATGCAGTTGATATATCGTGATTTTTTTGGCTGCCGATACACAGCGGTCAATGAAAATTACGGAAAAATCAAATGTGTCTCTTTAGATGAATCCCGATTAGCAAGCAAGAGTATAAATTACCAAAAAAGAAGTAAAATTGTACAGTTTTTGTCACAGGTGAAATCAGATATTTATGAACGAGAGACTAGTTTAAAAAAAAAAATCAATATTCATATCAGGGGAAAAATGGGCGATGCCAGCTATAATATCTAGAACAAGATATTTTAGTAGGTTTGGTATATACCGTTAGTCAATGTTCTTGATCGTTTAGCAAAAACGGGCACACAAAACAATAGATTAGATGAGTTTTCAAATTTTTCATTGTAGTATTTTAGTTTTCATGGACACGAATTTTTCTTTATTTTGAAACCCAGAAACGAAATAAGCAAAGAAAAAAAAAGAGAGAGATACGGCGTAGTCTTATAAACAGAACACTATTGATGTATATTTCAATTTGTTTGTGTCGAGTTGGCCAGTTTGTCTATTGTCTATCCCCAGATGGAAGCTGGTTGATAGCATCCACACTTGCCGTTAAGCGTAGGGGTGGGAGCTGTGAGTGTAGGGGTGGAAGCTGTAAGTGTAGGGATATTACCTGTAAGTTTTGGGATGGGAGTTGCCAGTTTGTCATTTTACATATTTGAATTTTGTTTAAATATCCTGTAATTAAACTGTTATTTATGTTGTATTTGCGAAAATACTTACATTGATTGTTGTATTTGTGAAAATACTTACATTGATTGTTGTATTTGTGAAAATACTTACATTGATTGTTGTATTTGTGAAAATACTTACATTGATTGTTGTATTTGTGAAAATACTTACATTGATTGTTGTATTTGTGAAAATACTTACATTGATTGTTGTATTTGTGAAAATACTTACATTGATTGTTGTATTTGTGAAAATACTTACATTGATTGTTGTATTTGTGAAAATACTTACATTGATTGTTGTATTTGTGAAAATACTTACATTGATTGTTGTATTTGTGAAAATACTTACATTGATTGTTGTATTTGTGAAAATACTTACATTGATTGTTGTATTTGTGAAAATACTTACATTGATTGTTGTATTTGTGAAAATACTTACGTTGATTGTTGTATTTGTGATGAAGGTTGGCGGTGACATAAGTGATGCAGTCTATAGCAAGCTCAGATTGTATGGACGTGTTCTTGTCTGTGGTCAGATATCCGCTTATAACAAACCTCAACCTACAAGTGAGCATTGTGGACACCATTCTCGTCTGGTTTTGACAATCTTATGTGTTGATTTTCTTATTAGAGCTACAGACTTTGTTAACTGTGTACTTTAATCAATTACCATTAGTTGATAGATATTTAAGCACTGTTCACAATATAGTCTGTGGATTTTCGGCACACCCCAGACCAGAGCCGTAAAATAACTATCACACCACCATTAAGGTAGGTTTCAACCTATGCCCTGTTCCGAGCCACTAAGCCAAGATAGGGTTCACTGTGCTCATTCCCCGCCACCAATTGATTACTGGTTATGCCAAACTACTCTATTGCGCCAAGCATGCAACCAAATGTTCAAGTCAAAAGGATTGTCACGTCCTGAGTCAGTGTGCCTCTATGATGGGCCTCAGCCATAGGAAAAAACAGTGCTGTCAGTTTCTTCCTCCCATTAAATCTCTGGCTCGTCCCAACGACATACATTAAAACAAATTAAGCATAAAATACATTGCAACAACAAAATAAAAGCATGAAAAGCATAATTGTATAAATGATGTGTCATGAAGCTTCTATAAGAAGATAACCTCAATATAACGGCATGCCATCTAATAAGGTTTTCTCTTGCATGGGTGGTTTGTCTAGTGAGCCATTTGTGAGACCCACAGACGCAAAACATGCAGGGTCAAGTTAGTAGATAATATAGTTTTAGTAGTCAAGTTAGTAGATAATATAGTTTTAGTAGTCAAGTTAGTAGATAATATAGTTTTAGTAGTCAAGTTAGTATACATATAGTTTTAGTAGTCAAGTTAGTATACATATAGTTTTAGTAGTCAAGTTAGTAGAAAACATTTTTTGCAGTACTCAAAATAAGAAAAGAATTTACTCGCAGTTACAGTAATCAAGTTAACAGACAACGTGTTAACTAAGTTAGTAGTACAACCTGTCAGAAGTAATAACACATGTTTGCAAGTTCTCCTTTATATCAGGTCATTTATATTCTCAGTTCTTTGAATATGTATCGCTGTATCCATATCTAGGTTTGTTAGCATAATATACACATTTTATTTGTGAACTTAATATTTATATTTCATTTGTTAACATAATATACATATTTCATTTGTTAACATAATATACATATTTCATTTGTTAACATAATATACATATTTCATTTGCAAGTGACCAACTGGAATATACCAATAATCCTTAAAGAACTCAGAATTGAAGGCTTCAAAATCTTTAATCCAAACAACATGAAGGAATTTCCACGAGTCAGAAAGGCGCTGGTTTCACTTTTCTTACAGGTAAGTCTATAGAATAATATTATGAATAACACTATCATTGTCCGGTAGGTATGATATTAGAGTAGCATTTGTTTCTAATTGTTGGTTTGCAGTTATGTAAGGGTTAATTGAAACTCTATATTAATTATATCATGATACTTATGATTTGTAGGGGATGGTTAAACAAGAGGAGGGGACTGCATGACAAGAGGGGACAACTCATAGTTGACGTAATCAGTTCCTACACGCTGAGGGATATTTTGTTGAGGAGTTTCCAGCACTTACGGACAATGTGCAGTGAGGAAAATATCAGATCACTAACGAACCATTCAAACAAGCAAACAACCAACAAGTCAAACAAGCAATCACTCAATCAACCAACCAATCAAACAAGCAATCACTCAATCAACCAACCAATCAAACAAGCTATCACTCAATCAACCAACCAATCAAACAAGCAATTAATCAACCAACAAATAAAACAAGCAATTATTCAACCAACCAATCAAAGAAGCAATTAATCAACCATCCAATCAAACAAGCAATTAATCAACCAACCAATAAAACAAGCAATTAATCAATCAACCAACCAATCAAACAAGCAATTAATCAACCAACCAATCAAACAAGCAATTAATCAATCAACCAATCAAACAAGCAATTAATCAATCAACCAATCAAACAAGCAATCAACTAATTAATTAGCGAATTAAACTAATTAAAATTAACTAGCTAACCAACGAACCAGCCAACCAACCAACTAAATGCAGATCTGACTTCTGACTTGTGCATGTAAGTTCTAGTTAGTTGTTAATTAGGATCTTCTGCTTCTTCGTCTTCGTTCATTCTCAAACTCCTGCAGGTTAGCATGATGTAGTCCAGCGAATGCAGTGTGTTGTACCATGGTTTACAGCCTTGTTGACATCTGAAACTTTCAGTCTGACACGTTGAACTTCAGAATGGCCAGTGTCTCATTGTGACACACTATATGATCGTGCAGTCAAATTTACCCCTTAATCATGTCCTTCAATATGCATGTAAACAGTGCTACCATTCTTTGCACCTCTTTCGTTTTCGGACAACACATAGATCTGATTAGTGCATACGCGTTCCAGTAATGTTGTGAATATTAATCTAGATATTAATATTTCCATTTACAATTAAAAATTGTAAATATTAAACTAGATCGATGATTTAAGATAGAAATAAAATAAACTAAGAAATAAACATGTAGATGTAGAGGTTCCAGAGATAGCTAGGTCTCTAAATATTCACATCATTACAACTCTACAACTGTGTGTACTCTATGTGTGTATTCACATCATTACAACTCTAAAACTGTGTGTACACTATGTGTGTATTCACATCATTACAACTCTACAACTGTGTGTACTCTATGTGTGTATTCACATCATTACAACTCTATAACTGTGTGTACACTATGTGTGTATTCACATCATTACAACTCTAAAACTGTGTGTACTCTATGTGTGTATTCACATCATTACAACTCTATAACTGTGTGTACTCTATGTGTGTATTCACATCATTACAACTCTATAACTGTGTGTAGTCTATGCTTGTTTTTATCAAATACATTGTAGAATCAATTGAACAACTTCTTTCTTGCAGGGCAAGCTAAAAGCCAAGGAGCACATAACTGAAGGATTTGAAAATTTGCCAAAGGCTTTCCTGGAGTTGTTCTCTGGCTCGAACCTTGGCAAAGCTGTTGTAAAAGTTTAATGTTCTATTAATTTATAATTTTAAATAACTTTTTGTTACATAATTCTAAATATAAAATGACAATAAAGTTCACACGCATGAGCATTAGAAGGAAATAATACACGAATATTAATAGGAATAAATACAGTCGATTTCTGTGTATAAGTCTAGTTTGTTGCACTTCTATTGGAAAGCATTGACCAACATCATGAGTCCATATAGATGTCGGAATTAAAATGTCAAAACATTTATAATAATAATTCAATGAAAACGTTCTGGTCTGTGAACATCATACAGTAAACTAAAGTATATAGTATATCTTTATTCAATCATTTAGAAGTAAGCAAACATACACATCGCACATCTAAGTATATGTTTATTTAGTAGCCTGTTATTGCAAAATGTTTGTTTCCCACAAAGTAGAAAAGACAATATCATGAGATGAAATTGTCCATTGATCTAATTCATCGATACCATAGACCCATCCAGTTGATGATCGGAGTTATAAATAATTCATTTACAAACATATTTATGTCTAATTTAGCTGATATATGGCGTCTTTTTATGCAGCTAAAAGGTAGTAATTGAAAAAGAAGTTGACCTCATCATGATCACGGAGTGGGTGAAGTAAATATTTTAAAAAAACTTCCAAAACTTCATTTTTTTCCGTCAGGGAGTTGTAAGACGGTTTGAGTGGCTTGTGGAATAAAATCCACATACGCCTACTGTCGCCACGTCATGTTCAGTGTAGGCTGTTTAATTTGCACTCCGACAGATTAAAAAATTTGGTCATTTTCATATTTTTTTGAAGGAAGACCAAAAACAAAGCTCAGAAGAACATTTATGAATGAATTAAAATCAACAGGCATAAATGCACAAGACCTGCAATCCCTATCAACTGACCGACAGGCATGCAGAACTATGACATCCGCCCTATGTGCCAAACTTTGCAACTAACCGACAGGCATTAAGAACTATGACATCCGCCCTATGTGCCAAAGTTGGCAACTGACCGACAGGCATTAAGAACTATGACATCCGCCCTATGTGCCAAACTTGGCAACTGACCGACAGGCATTAAGAACTATGACATCCACCCTATGTGCCAAACTTGGCAACTGACCGACAGGCATTAAGAACTATGACATCCGCCCTATGTGCCAAACTTGGCAACTGACCGACAGGCATTAAGAACTATGACATCCGCCCTATGTGCCACACTTGGCAAAAGAGAAACTGACTGACTGGTATTTTTGAATGTTACAATTTTCTAAATGACTTCTAACCTTCATGTATATTCCCATACGTGAATAGTCAAAGAAATTCTTACTGTATATAAGATTGTGCACATTTATTGTCAAGTTTCTTGTCAAGTTTCTTGTCAAGTTTATTGTCAAGTTTATTGTCAAGATACCTAATCGCTTCTGCTATCAGTAAAGATACTTTAAAAAAAATATAATACACACATTTACTAACATTACAAGTTAAATTTATTTCTTAATTATAGAATACTGAATTGTTATATATCCGCATATCAGTGCACTTTATATGTACCTATTTGCAATTATGTTGTGTTGACATGAGGTGTGTTCCCTGTAGTCTTTTCTCACCATTATCACGTGAAATATCTTTGACATATTAAATTACTACTTTTTAGTGAACTGTGTTGTTGAGATTTTTCTTAACAGATGTAATTGTCATCTAGCTTTGACAATAATACTCACACCACCATGGTCTTCCTTATTACCACCACAACAACCACCATCAATTATTACTATCACTTATTACTGCATTATTACTATCACCACCACCATTATCATTGTCTTCATTATTGTCATTATTCTTCATTATTGACGAACATGCTAACTGTTATCGAAAGTTACGACTACGTTTCAAGTTTGACTTTTCTCATCACATGCCAGAAAAATCTTGTCTGCTTCTAATGTTCGCTATAATTTGTCGTTTTACTCCAGCATCTCTGAGAACTTCTACATTTGTTGTTTTTTCGTTCTCCGTGGAATTTTCATCATTCTTCATAAAAACCACACCTCAGTTGCCTCCAGCTTAACTTTGGAACTGTTGTTTACTGTCCATGCTTTACTTCCATAAAGAAGGATTGGCTCAATCATCATATGACTCGAATCATCTACTAGAGGCATAATGTAGATTGTTGTAGCATAATAGTTTGTCTGGCAGGTCACTGGTCAGACCCGTATAACCCCCCACATGTGATCAGCTGGTTAATCGATTGATCATTTCTTGAGACACGTGTATGATTGATTATTTCTTGAGAGACGTGTATGATTGATTATTTCTTGAGACACGTGTATGATTGATTATTTCTTGAGAGACGTGTATGATTGATTATTTCTTGAGACACGTGTATGATTGATTATTTCTTGAGACACGTGTATGATTTATTATTTCTCAATAAGAGTTAGATAATTATGTTTCGAACAGTACACTTGTATTAAAATGAGTTTACTCCCTTATCGACATATTTTGTAGCCACTTCCAACTTGTGATCGTCTTAAGTTATTTGACGATACCAATTAAATCCTGTTTCTGTCATTCTTAGCATCTTAGCTGCGATATCTATTAATGTATATGGTCACGAGCTTCAATATAACCAATCTATTCTGACTTCCATGGTTGAAGAGAGCGTACAGCGTCATAGGAGGGTACAAGTTAATTTAACTGATCTGATTTGACCACATTTCTCTCCATGACTGAGCTTTTTTCTATAATGGCTCTAGAACAATTCATGAAGTTTTTTTCCTATCAATAACTCTAGAACAATTCATGAAGTTTTTTTCCCATAAATCTGGAACAATTCATGAAGTTTTTTCCCCATAAATCTGGAACAATTCATGCAATATGTTCTTACATATTCTGCAATCTTCAAACATGTTTGTACTGGGGGGGGGGGAGATAAAGAAAACTGTTACATATTTTAGCGGTGGGGACTCGTGAATCCTTAAAATTTTGTTGGCAAGTATTTTTTTTTGTTGGGGGGGGGGGGGTACCAAACTGAGACGAAATCGTTGACGTATTTTCTGCACAGTCATGTCACGGTGCAAATATTGTGACGTAGAGGTACAGACCACGCCTTGGACCGCCATGGTAACACGAGGTATCCGACCACAGGTAATTGTGCATCTAGACCGTTCAGAAAGCAATGGAAACCTACTGATATTATTATATTGATGAGATAAACACTACAGTTAAAAAAAATTTGCGTTGATCTCCATGAACAGCACGGTGCTTTCAACTCTGCTAAAAGTTATCTGTTTCCCAAGCTGTTGATCTGTATTTGTTAATATAGTGTTGGAACAGTATTTTTTCATTGACCGCGGCATGCGTAGGGATGATGTGGTCAGTATTGCACTCACCGCCGTTACTGTTCTTGAGATCTAATGTCCATCTAGGTTCTGTTGATGATTGAAAAAAATATTCCGATTCACATGGAAAATGAACGGTGGATCACTCGAGTAGGAAGCAAGATTACTAACAACTGAGCTCCTGCTCAACCACGACATCATCAATGATGTAGCACAGCAAGAAATGTACTACATTTGTTTACGTAAGCATATATTACTTTAGCATACGCACGTGTGTGTGGGCGTGTTTGATGTGTGATAGATTCAGTCATGCGTTATCTGTTAGTACATTATTATCTGCGCTGACAATATTAGATTTATGTCCTAAGATGGGGAGTTTAAGCTACAGACAAATTCTGCAATCGTTTTTAGTATGGAATGCATGGTAATGTGTCCAAACCATGCACGTTTTCCTTCTAGCATTCTAACAAGTCTTGTCAAGCATCTTGTGGTTCTGTGTGAATCGCTATGTTATTTATGAATCTTGTGAACCTGTGTGCATCGCTATGCTATTTATTACGTACACATCTGCCTTATATTCTTTCAGTTCAGGACATGCGCAGAATTAATCTAAAGCACTTGTATTAGAAGACATGTATTCTTCTCTCCATCTCTACAGTGACATGTATTCTTCTCTCCATCACTACAGTGACATGTATTCTTCTCTCCATGTCTGCAGTGAGTGTCCAACTCTCATTAATCATACATTATAGATGTCATTACAGTACCATGTACTCCGAACACGTCCAATGGTGATGCTCTAATCTTAGGTTGAATGTATCCATCATTACACGACGGTTGACAGTTCAAATTCTTTGTTCATTGACACACATTCTTCTATTCCTACATTAGCGTTCTCTTCAGACAACGCTACATTTCAAGCCCTACAATTGCGTTCACTTCACACAACGCTACATTACAAGCCCCACAGTAGCGTTCACTTCAGACAACGCTACACTTTAAACCCAGTTTCTTTTTTTCTGGGCATGAAGAATGAATCATTACTCTCATTAATATTGCATTTCCCATGTTTTTTCCCTCGTACGTAGTCTAATATATATGCACAATGTATTTCTCCACCGCCACTAACAATAGCAGTGCACACCAGCCGATCTGCTCTCTCTAAGCTTTAAACACCCACATGACAACAACTTTCTCCAACTGGACTTCCTCAAGCCAGTTTTCAAATATTAACCATTAATACTTGTCTGATAATGCTCATTAAGTCACTGAACATGCACGGTAGACCTACAAATATTATGGGAAAATCCGATGTTATGGGAAAATCCGATTTTATACATTTTGATCTTCATTCTAACACAGATATCAACCACGGATACCTAGATACAAGGACCAACTACAAATTCCCAAAAAGAATCGGTTGTCAAGAAGCGTTGTCATGATTCATCGTCCTTGACCAAATTCTCAAGTTAAAAAGTGTTTGAGCTGTGTGTATACAAAATCATCTCCAGAGTAAACCTGCATACTGACTCAGGTGGCGGCACTTACATGGTTATTTGACTTTTTTCAGTGTCTTTCATTGGTTGGCGACTATCGGTACACTTAAAGAGATCAATGACCAGTCGCAACGTCCAAGATGAGTGACACTATGTGACCTCAGCAAGCATGAATATTCTAGGAAATGACTTGGTAAATATTGTACTAGAGTTCCCTTCTATTTTTGGTAACTGACAACCCTTTCTGATACGTCGTAGTTAATGCTGTTGTAGTTTAGATGTCTGCTATTCTCTAAGAAATATAAATCAAGGAAATACATTTGTCTGGACATATGAAAAAAACTGACACCTTGTTGAGGACCCCACAGGAGAGTAAAGTCAAGGGGAGACGAGAAAGAGGGAGACAGAAATACAAGTTGAACAGAAACATTCCGAGATGGACAGGTTACAGTTTAGCAGGGTGCAGCACAAGGCAAGAGGCAGGGGATTATGGAGGCCCGTTGCGGAGACGGCATGTGATGCTCTCTGTTTATCAACTGGTCTTACAAACGACCACATATAATAACACACTTGACATGGCTAGTGTAAAAAGAGAATAAGTACGGGTATATCTATAATTGCACGTAAAATGCTATGTTTATTCCAATCAGAATCTACTGTGAAAGTTATTGCTACAAAGATCTTCGACATGATGTTTGTCGTGCTAGAACAACCCTCACGGGGATACCATGCTATTACGCCGTGATTATCTAGAATCTTTGTTTAGATTCAGGTAGTTGTTGTGAAGTCCACATGTCTTGTGTCTGAAGGAATTATGTTGAATTTTCAGTCCGAGAGAAATCATTAGCTTATTGGTGTGAAACTCCCTTGTGGGATAGTGTCATTCTGCTTTGTCAAGCTTGTCATTCGACAGCTCTGATTACGCGAGAAGGAAGTCAAGTACTTTGACTAAGAACTATCACAAATCTCAAGAGGTCTGCACCATCTTCGTAGATAGTCTGGCACAGTTTATCAACCAGGTTTAATGGAGACTAAAACAACTTTTTATTATTCAGACCTTGTACACGTTCACTTATTTCTACAAGTTGTTGTACATGGTGTTGTTTATTATGTAAAGATTAGTAGTGACACAGTCAGAAGATTAACGCTTTAATTCGTTGGTTTGTCTGTATGAAAACGGATTCACATGGTGTAGCGGATCTTAATTGTAATCGGGTTATCAATATGTGCTTTGGCATTTGAACATATGTACTTCAGCATTTAGACAATGTCTTATTCAAATATGTGATTCAGCGTCTAGACATATGTACTTTAGCATTTACACATGAGTTGTTCAGGATCCACCATAGTTGATTTACAATCAAGTATTGCTATTTACGTCAAAGATTGCGAGTTCGAGATTTCTGTATGAAATCACTGAATGTCTTCAAAATACAGACATAAAATATCTTGAAAATACAGACAATATGTTGACAATACGGACATAATTCTGGGATTTACGTCTTCGTGTCGGGGATGATGCAGACTAGAAGAAGGTTCCAACAACGGAATATTGTGAATGATGCAGACTAGAAGAAGGTTCCAACAACGGAATATTGTGAATGGTGCAGACTAGAAGAAGGTTCCAACAACGGTATATTGTGAATGGTGCAGACTAGAAGAAGGTTCCAACAACGGAATATTGTGAATGGTGCAGACTAGAAGAAGGTTCCAACAACGGAATATTGTGAATGGTGCAGACTAGAAGAAGGTTCCAACAACGGAATATTGTGAATGGTGCAGACTAGAAGAAGGTTCCAACAACGGAATATTGTGAATGGTGCAGACTAGAAGAAGGTTCCAACAACGGAATATTGTGAATGATGCAGACTAGAAGAAGGTTCCAACAACGGAATATTGTGAATGGTGCAGACTAGAAGAAGGTTCCAACAACGGAATATTGTGAATGGTGCAGACTAGAAGAAGGTTCCAACAACGGAATATTGTGAATGGTGCAGACTAGAAGAAGGTTCCAACAACGGAATATTGTGAATGGTGCAGACTAGAAGAAGGTTCCAACAACGGAATATTGTGAATGGTGCAGACTAGAAGAAGGTTCCAACAACGGAATATTGTGAATGGTGCAGACTAGAAGAAGGTTCCAACAACGGAATATTGTGAATGATGCAGACTAGAAGAAGGTTCCAACAACGGAATATTGTGAATGGTGCAGACTAGAAGAAGGTTCCAACAACGGAATATTGTGAATGATGCAGACTAGAAGAAGGTTCCAACAACGGAATATTGTGAATGGTGCAGACTAGAAGAAGGTTCCAACAACGGAATATTGTGAATGGTGCAGACTAGAAGAAGGTTCCAACAACGGAATATTGTGAATGGTGCAGACTAGAAGAAGGTTCCAACAACGGAATATTGTGAATGGTGCAGACTAGAAGAAGGTTCCAACAACGGAATATTGTGAATGGTGCAGACTAGAAGAAGGTTCCAACAACGGAATATTGTGAATGATGCAGACTAGAAGAAGGTTCCAACAACGGAATATTGTGAATGGTGCAGACTAGAAGAAGGTTCCAACAACGGAATATTGTGAATGGTGCAGACTAGAAGAAGGTTCCAACAACGGAATATTGTGAATGGTGCAGACTAGAAGAAGGTTCCAACAACGGAATATTGTGAATGGTGCAGACTAGAAGAAGGTTCCAACAACGGAATATTGTGAATGGTGCAGACTAGAAGAAGGTTCCAACAACGGAATATTGTGAATGATGCAGACTAGAAGAAGGTTCCAACAACGGAATATTGTGAATGATGCAGACTAGAAGAAGGTTCCAACAACGGAATATTGTGAATGGTGCAGACTAGAAGAAGGTTCCAACAACGGAATATTGTGAATGATGCAGACTAGAAGAAGGTTCCAACAACGGAATATTGTGAGTGGTGCAGACTAGAAGAAGGTTCCAACAACGGAATATTGTGAATGGTGCAGACTAGAAGAAGGTTCCAACAACGGAATATTGTGAATGATGCAGACTAGAAGAAGGTTCCAACAACGGAATATTGTGAATGGTGCAGACTAGAAGAAGGTTCCATCAACGGAATATTGTGAATGGTGCAGACTAGAAGAAGGTTCCAACAACGGAATATTGTGAATGATGCAGACTAGAAGAAGGTTCCAACAACGGAATATTGTGAATGGTGCAGACTAGAAGAAGGTTCCAACAACGGAATATTGTGAATGGTGCAGACTAGAAGAAGGTTCCAACAACGGAATATTGTGAATGGTGCAGACTAGAAGAAGGTTCCAACAACGGAATATTGTGAATGGTGCAGACTAGAAGAAGGTTCCAACAACGGAATATTGTGAATGATGCAGACTAGAAGAAGGTTCCAACAACGGAATATTGTGAATGGTGCAGACTAGAAGAAGGTTCCATCAACGGAATATTGTGAATGGTGCAGACTAGAAGAAGGTTCCATCAACGGAATATTGTGAATGATGCAGACTAGAAGAAGGTTCCAACAACGGAATATTGTGAATGGTGCAGACTAGAAGAAGGTTCCAACAACGGAATATTGTGAATGATGCAGACTAGAAGAAGGTTCCAACAACGGAATATTGTGAATGGTGCAGACTAGAAGAAGGTTCCAACAACGGAATATTGTGAATGGTGCAGACTAGAAGAAGGTTCCAACAACGGAATATTGTGAATGGTGCAGACTAGAAGAAGGTTCCAACAACGGAATATTGTGAATGGTGCAGACTAGAAGAAGGTTCCAACAACGGAATATTGTGAATGGTGCAGACTAGAAGAAGGTTCCAACAACGGAATATTGTGAATGGTGCAGACTAGAAGAAGGTTCCAACAACGGAATATTGTGAATGGTGCAGACTAGAAGAAGGTTCCAACAACGGAATATTGTGAATGATGCAGACTAGAAGAAGGTTCCAACAACGGAATATTGTGAATGGTGCAGACTAGAAGAAGGTTCCAACAACGGAATATTGTGAATGGTGCAGACTAGAAGAAGGTTCCAACAACGGAATATTGTGAATGGTGCAGACTAGAAGAAGGTTCCAACAACGGAATATTGTGAATGGTGCAGACTAGAAGAAGGTTCCAACAACGGAATATTGTGAATGGTGCAGACTAGAAGAAGGTTCCAACAACGGAATATTGTGAATGGTGCAGACTAGAAGAAGGTTCCAACAACGGAATATTGTGAATGGTGCAGACTAGAAGAAGGTTCCAACAACGGAATATTGTGAATGATGCAGACTAGAAGAAGGTTCCAACAACGGAATATTGTGAATGGTGCAGACTAGAAGAAGGTTCCAACAACGGAATATTGTGAATGGTGCAGACTAGAAGAAGGTTCCAACAACGGAATATTGTGAATGGTGCAGACTAGAAGAAGGTTCCAACAACGGAATATTGTGAATGGTGCAGACTAGAAGAAGGTTCCAACAACGGAATATTGTGAATGGTGCAAACTAGAAGAAGGTTCCAACAACGGAATATTGTGAATGGTGCAGACTAGAAGAAGGTTCCAACAACGGAATATTGTGAATGGTGCAGACTAGAAGAAGGTTCCAACAACGGAATATTGTGAATGATGCAGACTAGAAGAAGGTTCCAACAACGGAATATTGTGAATGGTGCAGACTAGAAGAAGGTTCCAACAACGGAATATTGTGAATGGTGCAGACTAGAAGAAGGTTCCAACAACGGAATATTGTGAATGATGCAGACTAGAAGAAGGTTCCAACAACGGAATATTGTGAATGATGCAGACTAGAAGAAGGTTCCAACAACGGAATATTGTGAATGATGCAGACTAGAAGAAGGTTCCAACAACGGAATATTGTGAATGGTGCAGACTAGAAGAAGGTTCCAACAACGGAATATTGTGAATGGTGCAGACTAGAAGAAGGTTCCAACAACGGAATATTGTGAATGGTGCAGACTAGAAGAAGGTTCCAACAACGGAATATTGTGAATGGTGCAGACTAGAAGAAGGTTCCAACAACGGAATATTGTGAATGGTGCAGACTAGAAGAAGGTTCCAACAACGGAATATTGTGAATGATGCAGACTAGAAGAAGGTTCCAACAACGGAATATTGTGAATGATGCAGACTAGAAGAAGGTTCCAACAACGGAATATTGTGAATGATGCAGACTAGAAGAAGGTTCCATCAACGGAATATTGTGAATGATGCAGACTAGAAGAAGGTTCCAACAACGGAATATTGTGAATGATGCAGACTAGAAGAAGGTTCCAACAACGGAATATTGTGAATGGTGCAGACTAGAAGAAGGTTCCAACAACGGAATATTGTGAATGATGCAGACTAGAAGAAGGTTCCATCAACGGAATATTGTGAATGGTGCAGACTAGACGTCGGATACACTCAAAGATATAGAATAAAAGGATTAATTTCCGCATGATGGAAGAAAAAAGAACACATTGGCACCGTTTATCTTTAGACTTAGAACGGGTATTAGAGATCAAGACAAGGAGACATCAGTTCTGGAACAAGTGAACAAGTAGTCGATGAAAATGTTACCATGATGATGTATCGATACTCACTTGTATCGAAACATGTAATTTAATATCTCATGCGATTAGTAAAGCCGTTGATGATAATATCTCTATGTGAGCACCTTCAACCATTCACTATCTGTGTATGTGTTTGTATGTGAGCACGTTCAACTATTCACTATCTGTGTGTGTGTTTCTATGTGAGCACCTTCAACCATTCACCATCTGTGTATGTGTTTGTATGTGAGCACCTTCAACCATTCACCATCTGTGTATATGTTTGTATGTGATACTCTTAAGATGGCAAGACAAGATTCCAGATACCACTGTCCTTGACACACCTGGTATCCCCAGTATTAACACTATCCTGATGCAGACACATATTCGTTGGGTAAGTCATTTGGTACGTAAGCCAGACCATCGCCTGCCAAAGATACTTCTCTATGGTGTACCGAAGAGGGTAAACGATCTCAAGGTAGTCAAAAGAAACGCTACAAGGACTCATTAAAGACCTCACTGAAAGACCACGATACATGGGAAGAACTTGTACGAAATAGATCTACATGGCGCTCTACAGTCAAAAAGAGCGCATCATCTTGTGAAAAGAGGAGAAATGCAGCAGTTCAACAGCGGAGAGTAGCTAGATAGTCACGGATAGACCAAAATTCGCCTACTGTGATCATTCCATGTCAGAACTGTCCACGAACATTTACAGCTCGAATATGGCTCATTAGTCATCTACGACCTATTATGACTGGTAATAATTCTAACAGAATTTTCAAAAAATAGATGTAAAAAAAATGGAGGAAAGAACAACATCTGATGTTCTATAAATATCGTTTGTGAGTATGGCGCTTGATGATGATAATTAACTACATAAAAATGTAAACAGGAACTCAGTTCAAATAACCTCTAAAAGAAATCAGAAAATGATAGATAGATAGATGAGATGAGGAGATGAGATGAGGAGATGAGATGAGGAGATGAGATGAGGAGAGGCGATGATGAGATGAGGAGATGAGATGATGAGATGAGGAGATGAGGAGATGATGATGAGGAGATGATGAGATGAGGAGGTGATGAGATGAGGAGATGATGAGATGAGGAGATGATGAGATGATGAGATGAGGAGATGATATGAGGAGATGAGGAGATGATGAGATGAGGAGATGATGAGATGAGGAGATGATGAGATGAGGAGATGATGAGATGAGGAGATGATGAGATGAGATGAGGAGATGAGATGATGAGATGAGATGAGATGAGGAGATGAGATGAGGAGATGAGATGAGGAGATGAGATGAGGAGATGAGGAGATGATGAGATGAGGAGATGAGGAGATGAGATGAGATGAGGAGATGAGCTGAGCTGAGCTGAGATGAGATGAGATGAGATGAGATGAGAGAGAGAGATAGATAGAGATAGATAGATAGATAGATAGATAGATAGATAGATAGATAGATAGATAGATAGATAGATAGATAGATAGATAGATAGATAGATAGATAGATATTCATGTCCATCATTATACTATAAAATATGTTTCGTTCTCATTTAAAGAAAGAAATGGGCAAAAAATCTGCACAATTAACTATCCCTGGTGTTGTGCACGATATACAGAACAGTGAATCGGATGTGAGAATGGACGGACTTAGTATTGTTCTAAAAGCTGGACTTCCAGACCGGTGGATAATCTTGCGTTTAATGTCATGAACGAAATGTTCCCTTGTCTATTATAGGACAGGCAGGGGTCTCTTGTGTTTAGAAGAAAAACACCGTGCACTATAAACAAATAGTCAGAAAAGAAACAGTGATTTATCAACGTTCATCAGTACTTCGTCACGCAAAGTTCAACAAGACGGGAATCAAACGACACATAATATCTACAATTTGTATACCAACACTCTGCTACCAATGTCCAACATTGACACTGTGCTACCAATGTCAAACATGGTCTTTAACAGCCTCGAAGCAAAGAAAAATCGTTACATGTGAAATGAAGTATCATATAGAGCAGTTGTAACGGTTACTAAATTTGATAACATAAGAAATTACAGATCGAAAGACAAGTAAAATGTTGTGGTCACCTTATGAGAATGAATCCAAACCAAATACCAAAAAGCATATAACAAAAGAATATCCGGATATAGAGCCACATGTAGACCTGTACAGCACGGTGAATAGAAAACATCACGATAATCTTGGAAAAAATGGATTCAACGTAACCGAGACAACACATCTGGCTTTGGAATGACTGAAACTCCCACCACTATGCTTAACGGCAAGTATGGATACTATCAACCATCATTTACTGGGGCAAATAAAATGCGCAATGAATCAAAATACGTGTCACTGAAGAAAACAGTCAGATTTTATGTATTTCTGGATGATGACGATATAATCCCCTTATCAGTGAGCAGGTAGTTCCTGACATCTTATCAGTGAGCAGGTAGTTTCTGACATCTTATCAGTGAGCAGGTAGTTTTTGACATCTTATCAGTGAGCAGGTAGTTTTTGACATCTGATCAGTGAGCAGGTAGTTTCTGACATCTTATCAGTGAGCAGGTAGTTTCTGACATCTTATCAGTGAACAGGTAGTTTCTGACATCTTATCAGTGAGCAGATAGCTTCTGACATCTCATTGCCTTATCAGTGAGCAGATAGCTTCTGACATCTCGTTGCCTTATCAGTGAGCAGGTAGCTTCTGACATCTGATTACATTTCAGACAAAATCACAGGTCCTCATCAGTAACCGGATTCGCGGACGTTTTGTTCTCTCAACGGCCTGGTTGTGCTTGGGGATATATCTATGCCCACAACTCCAGTGATGGTCCACAACTCCAGTGATAGCCCACAACTCCAGTGATAGCCCACAACTCCAGTGATAGCCCACAACTCCAGTGATGGTCCACACCTCCAGTGATGACCTACAACTCCAGTGATGGCTCACAACTCCAGTGATGTCCCACAACTCCAGTGTTGGCCCAAAACTCCAGTGATGGCCCACAAATTGTTGGCCCACATGTTGGTGACGGCTCATCATCTCATGTAACAGATTCTTTCCAGAAAGTGGTCTTCAGTATGGATTCTCTGAACACTCCGTGATTCTGGGCGACTTGACATGCCGCAGCTAGAGATATGTTTAAGAAATCTGACATGTTACTGCACCATCATCGTCTTGGGCGCCCTCTTCCCCTTTTGCTGTTAACTCTGCCTTCAACTATTAATCTTCCAATGCTGTTATGTCTCTTTATATGACAAAAAAAACAACAACCACAGCTGTTTTATTAAGATTTTGTAAAGGAGCCAGCCCTCTTCAACGTTTGTTGATCTTAACACTTCTTGATTTGTCTTTTTAGCTGTCCATGGTATACGTAAAATTCTTCTGTAGCAGCTCATTTCGAAAGCAGCTCATTTTTCTTTGCTACTGTTTTAATGAATTATTTTATTGAATTATTTTATTTCAAAATTCATTTTGATGTTTACATCTATCTCCTCGACAATCTATAATGATTGAACAGCGAAAATCTAAAATGATTGAACAGCGAAAATCTATAATGATTGAACAGCGAAAATCTATAATGAATGAACAGCGACAATCTATAATGATTGAGCAGCGTAAATCTATAATGAATGAACAGCGACAATCTAGAATGAATGAACAGCGACAATCTAGAATGAATGAACAGCGACAATATATAATGAATGAACAGCGAAAATATATAATGAATGAACAGCGACAATCTATAATGATTGAACAGCGACAATCTATAATGATTGAACAGCGACAATCTATAATGGTTGAACAGCGAAAATCTATAATGAATGAACAGCGATAATCTATAATGATTGAAGAGCGGTAATCTATAATGATTGAACAGCAACAATCTATAATGATTGAACTCTTGATGTTATAATACATCACTCACATTCTCACAAACAAAATCTCATACTTTGACTTTATGTAGATGTTTCAAACAAGTTTTGTACAAACAAATATCACAACACAGCGAAGTTTGTGCGATAAGGGACATATACAATCAGAAATAATTCGGCTACAAATGTTCTATATACACACATTCAAGGCGCATTGACGCGAGGTTCTCTAAATTCTCCATGTATTTTCTAATATTATGGAAGGGGAGTCTGTGGGTTGGTTCGGTGTACTCTGGAGCTAGACTGTCATACTTGACCCTAAGCTCTGGAGCTAGACTGTCATACTTGACCCTAAGCTCTGGAGCTAGACTGTCATACTTGACCCTAAGCTCTGGAGCTAGACTGTCATACTTGACCCTAAGCTCTGGAGCTAGACTGTCATACTTGACCCTAAGCTCTGGAGCTAGACTGTCATACTTGACCCTAAGCTCTGGAGCTAGACTGTCATACTTGACCCTAAGCTCTGGAGCTAGACTGTCATACTTGACCCTAAGCTCTGGAGCTAGAATGTCATACTTGACCCTAAGCTCTGGAGCTAGACTGTCATACTTGACCCTAAGCTCTGGAGCTAGACTGTCATACTTGACCCTAAGCTCTGGAGCTAGACTGTCATACTTGACCCTAAGCTCTGGAGCAGCTGTCATACTTGACCCTAAGCTCTGGAGCTAGAATGTCATACTTGACCCTAAGATCTGGAGCTAGACTGTCATACTTGACCCTAAGCTCTGGAGCTAGACTGTCATACTTGACCCTAAGCTCTGGAGCTAGACTGTCATACTTGACCCTAAGCTCTGGAGCTAGACTGTCATACTTGACCCTAAGCTCTGGAGCTAGACTGTCATACTTGACCCTAAGCTCTGGAATTAGACTGTCATACTTGACCCTAAGACTCACTCCCGGAAATCAGCTTCTATTGACAAACAGATAGCAAGTCAACAAGAGAACTTGCCGTATCACAACAACGAGTTAAATCGAGATAACGTTTCGAGAACGCTTAGTTGTCCTCGCTCGGTGTGAAAATTAGAGTCGTGTGTATGGAAACCTAGCGACTCCTTATCTCCATCTGGACACTTAATACGGCAGCAGACAATCATGGAGGGTTGACAAAACACATGTCATATGTCACATGTCATATGAGTTCAGGGTGAATATTATTTATTATCTTCATGTTTGTATAAGCAAAACACTCGTTCTCGCCTCATGAAAGATATGCACCTAAACATGTATGCATACAAACACTGGTACAGTCAAGTATAAACACCACACACATACACACACTCACACACACACACACACAAACACTGAGCAAGTTAGCGTGGCCAGAAAATTTTAGTTTATGAAGTGTTTTTTGCTCAAGAGCAAGGAACAATCAACGAGTTTGTGAAATGTTTTTTTTTTGCTCAAGAACAAGGAACAATCAACGAGTTTGTGAAATGGTTTTTTTTGTGCTCAAGAGCAAGGAACAATCACCGAGTTTGTGAAATGTTTTTTTTTTGCTCAATAGCAAGGAACAATCAATGAGTTTGTGAAATGTTTTTTTGCTCAATAACAAGGAACAATCAACGAGTTTAGGAAATGGTTCTCTGCACATCAAATGTGTTATTTAGTCACTGCCATAGCGTCGTCATGGTATCCGGACACGTTTATATGTGATCCGAGCTTATATTCAGTATATCCTTCAGCATGTGGACACTGGTCCTTCAGCATGTGGACACTGGTCCTTCAGCATGTGGACACTGGTCCTTCAGCATGTGGACACTGGTCCTTCAGCATGTGGACACTGGTCCTTCAGCATGTGGACACTGGTCCTTCAGCATGTGGACACTGGTCCTTCAGCATGTGGACACTGGTCCTTCAGCATGTGGACACTGGTCCTTCAGCATGTGGACACTGGTCCTTCAGCATGTGGACACTGGTCCTTCAGCATGTGGACACTGGTCCTTCAGCATGTGGACACTGGTCCTTCAGCATGTGGACACTGGTCCTTCAGCATGTGGACACTGGTCCTTCAGCATGTGGACACTGGTCCTTCAGCATGTGGACACTGGTCCTTCAGCATGTGGACACTGGTCCTTCAGCATGTGGACACTGGTCCTTCAGCATGTGGACACTGGTCCTTCAGCATGTGGACACTGGTCCTTCAGCATGTGGACACTGGTCCTTCAGCATGTGGACACTGGTCCTTCAGCATGTGGACACTGGTCCTTCAGCATGTGGACACTGGTCCTTCAGCATGTGGACACTGGTCCTTCAGCATGTGGACACTGGTCCTTCAGCATGTGGACACTGGTCCTTCAGCATGTGGACACTGGTCCTTCAGCATGTGGACACTGGTCCTTCAGCATGTGGACACTGGTCCTTCAGCATGTGGACACTGGTCCTTCAGCATGTGGACACTGGTCCTTCAGCATGTGGACACTGGTCCTTCAGCATGTGGACACTGGTCCTTCAGCATGTGGACACTGGTCCTTCAGCATGTGGACACTGGTCCTTCAGCATGTGGACACTGGTCCTTCAGCATGTGGACACTGGTCCTTCAGCATGTGGACACTGGTCCTTCAGCATGTGGACACTGGCTATTATCGGTGTTGGTTGATAACTATTTTCTGATTTCTATGTGTCGCTCGTTTCTTGCAGAACCACGATTCACTCCCAGGTCATGTACATTTCCTGGCATTCCACAGTGAGAGGTTATCCATTGCATGGTTACCCTATACTGGTAATACAGTTCATTAAGTAGTTTTTGTAAGTCTGTTAGTTTTGCATACTGAAGAGCTTGAAGCACTGACCTTGCATCTATAAGGAATACCATGGGCTGTGGGCCAGGATTGGAGTTCAGCAGTTTTTCAGTCGCTACCCTAATTGCCTGAATTTCTGCATCATAATTATTGCAGAATTTTCCTGTCGTTGTTCTGATTGTATCTCTAGGCTTGTGTGGATATTCTATATATACACCTGCACCTCCATTCCTCACAGCATTCTGTGCTGACCCATCTGTGTATACTCTGACCCATATATCTTGTGGATATTCATCGTCCAGGAAACTGTGGTGGCTGTCCTTCGCTGCACACTGTTCTGTTCGACATCGCTTAGCATTCCGTTCACGTTGGTCGGAATGTATATTGTTATTCCATGTCTTTTACTCCAAGGGATTTATTCTGGTCCAGACCTTAAGGTGCTGTCAACTTCAGACATGTCTGTAAGTTGTATACGGAGTCGTTTAGCTTGGTGGATAAAGTTTAGCTTGGTCGATTTTGGAATCTTTCCTTCATTGGATGACTTGGCATAGACTGAAACTTTTCTGCTTGAATTAGTACTTTTGTGTCTCTGCGTTCGCCAAGTGTTTGCATTCTTCCCATTTTCTGCATCTCTACTATGGCAGTTGATTTCATTGCTCCCAACATTATCCTAAGCGCCTTATTTTGCACTTTATCTAGATCTTGTAATGTGGTGTTTGATGCAGGACACCACGCAGCTGAACCATATTGCAGGTGTGGTCTTATGCCATGCTGGTAAACTTTAAGGAGTATATTCCCACTGGCTCCCCATGTGGTTCCACTTAGTTTTCTCTGAATAGTTAACTTTCTCCTGGCTTTTGTTGTTGCTTTGTTTATGTGTTGTTTCTATGTCAGCTTACCATCAAAAGTAACTCCGGGGTATGTGGGTTGTTTGTCTTCTTTCAAAAGCTATTTCTTGATAACACCGACTTTTTGTTTTGGTGAGAGGGCAAAGAGTGTAGTGCAGAATTTATCTGTGTTAATGCTGACGCAACATAATGAATGTGTTATTGATAAAGGCCTTTTAGTCGAAACGGAGATGTGTGTGTTTTTAATTATGAGCGTTACGAGTGATTAGCAAACCGTCATTACCCTGTTGAAAATTTCGTCTACTAGGTTACAAATTTACTTTAATTAGTACATCACGTGATCTTATGGGTACGTTTAAGAAACAAGTAATTATATTGTGACTTCACTCATTTACTCAATCGATTCCGCCAGGGTTGCCAGTGTGTTGAACGTAATGTTAGTCAAATATCAAGTAAAATATTGTCAAAAAGTTCATAGTTTTCAGTACATTTTCAAATTTATCAAAACTACAAAAAAAAAAAAAAAAAAAAAAATATTATGCTCAGTGACATTTATAAATGGCTAAATTAGCTAAATTTGGTCAGTAAAAAGCCATTCTCCTGGCAGCCGTGTTCTACAGTAGGCTCAGGTCAACGACAGATAGAATTATGTTTGCAAACGGTGAAAAAATTGTGGGCCTAACAGATAAGAAAAATTAACTTTGGCTTCTTTGAAAAAATCAAATGTTCTCAAGTGTGTGTCTTGTCAGATTCAATTACTTATCATAGACCGCATATTTGGGAAATTCTTCAAGATAATGAATAATGATAATTATATGGCTTCCAAAATCTCCGAAGTGATCATATTCCGAAGATATTCAATATCGCAAGAGGCTGTTTGACAACTAAAATAACTCCAAATAAATAACCACGCTACGCAAGGACAGCTCCATTCAACTGCAGCTCAATTGAGATCTGCATCTTCTGACAGACTGAGTGAAGTCTGCATGTTTTATGTGAAAGAGACATTCTTTGATTGTGGAGCCAATAGAATCAAATGTGATTATACTTAACTTCAGTCACGCTCAGGGAAGTATCTTTCAGGGGACATCATCAGGAGAGTATCTTTCAGGGGATGTGGTTTCATGAGGACATCATCAGCAGTATTTCATCTCATTAGCATCGTCGTCGTCATCATCATCTTCTTCTTTCTTCTCTGCTGGTTCGACAAATCATGCCTGATGGCGGTATGTAATGCAGAGATAGCAATGTGATGTGTCGTAGCTTAGAGCAGGGGTTTTCAACGTCGGTCACATGTCCACCTTCTCAATGAGTCTCAACGTCGGTCACATGCCCCCCTCCCCCTAAGTCGTTCTAAGCATGGGTCACTTGGGTGAAATGGCCTCTTATCTGCTGGCGTTCTAACTCTCCTTAGTCACATTATAAATGACATGCGGTGTATGTAAGCACATTGTAAATGGCATGCAAGGTATGTAGGCACATTGTAAATGACATGTCGGGTATGTAGGAACATTGTAAATGACACATGAGGTATGTAGGAACATTCTACAAGACATGCGGGGTATGTAGGCACATTCTAAAAGGCATGCGGAGTATGTAATCACATTCAACGCGACGTGAGCGGTATACAGTCACATTCTATAAGACATGAGTAGTATGTAGGCACATTCTATAAGACATGAGTAGTATGTAGGCACATTCTATAAGACATGAGTAGTATGTAGGCACATTCTACAAGACTTTAGTGGTATTTAGTCATATTCTACAAGACATGAGCAGTGAATAGTCAAATCCTAAATTGCATTCGGGGTATGTAGTCATATTCTGCAGGAGATCAGGGGTATGAAGTTACATTCTACAAGACATTAGGGTTGTGTAGTCACATTCGAAATGACATGACTGGTATGTCACAGTGTTGAAATTTGCTGCCACTCTCCCATATTTTCGGGACTTGGCAGAGTGTAGCAGCCCCATATAATTTCACCAGAAATTGTAATGATGAAAGGAGGTGAACCTGCACCATCTCAAATAGATCGTGAACAATCGTTAATGTAAGACCTGCTGGCTCATTGGACGCAGCCTTCTAAACAGACTTATTTTAATTCAAATAAAGAGATTTGTATTGTTCACTTTTTGTATACAGCCAATGAAAATCACGTTAACAGTCAAATTACTAATTTTGGAGGGCTTTTGTCCATTCATACCACATGTCTTACTTTGTAGAGTCCTTCGAAAATATTAGACGTGCTGGCTATGTAAGAAACATCCTTCCAAAGTGATTCATTTGGCTTTTCCAATAATTGTCATTGGCTGTCGACACAGCATATAAACAAAGTGACCAAGGTAATTGAAGGGAAAAGTCAAATATCATTTGTTAAGGCTGTATTCCAATGGGACAACAGGTCTTAAATTAAAGATGGATCTTTGTGGTGATTATTTTAAAATGAATCAAGTTACACTTCCGTGAATTTCATTGGTTACTTTGTGTATACTTTGTATGGACAGCCAATGATTATACAAGTGTAAAGTCATGTATGTCACAGTAGACGGACGTTTACAAATTAATCAGCAAGTCTTATATTATTTCTTCTTGTCACATGTGTTGTATGCTCAGTAGAATAGACGCGTACGGTCGTGGATTAGATAGTTGAATCGGCTCGGTCGTGGATTAGATAGTGGAGTCGGCTCAGTCGTGGATTAGATAGTGGAATCGGATCGGCCGTGGATTCGATAGTGGAGCTGGTTTAGTCGTGGATTCGATAGTGGAGCTGGTTCGGCCGTGGATTCGATAGTGGAGCTGGTTTAGTCGTGGATTCGATAGTGGAGCTGGTTCGGTCGTGGATTAGATAGTGAAGTCGGCTCCGTGGTAGATTGGATAGTGGAGTACACTCAAAACAACTCAGAATTCACATGTTTGATGCCACATGTTTGAGGCCACATGTTTGATGCCACATGTTTGATTTCAATATTTCTCTGCTGTTATTGATTTCAATGTTTCTCAACTACTATTGATTTCAATGTTTCTCAACTACTATTGATTTCAATGTTTCTCAACTACTATTGATTTCAATGTTTCTCAACTACTATTGATTTCAATGTTTCTCAACTACTATTGATTTCAATGTTTCTCAACTACTATTGATTTCAATGTTTCTCTACTGTTTCAAATACTCAAATATTATATTTTTAGTTTGTTTTAAACACATACGGCAAATGTTCTCATGAAACTTGCATTCCAACCTTAACATACTTCAAATGTTCTCATCAAAAGTACATTCCATCGATGACATACGACTAATGTACTCATCAAAAGTACATTCCAAATTTAAAATCAAATTTACATTCCAACCATGGCACTCTGCTAATGTACTCATAAAACTAACATTCCAACCTAAAAATTGTGTAGTAACAATGTAAACGAAAGATTTCTTTAGACTTAACCGAGTCTTATCGCCTGTAACGGCTGAACTGGGTGAACTGGCTTCGGTAATTAACAGAACACTCGCATTATTTCGCTTAGGTATTCGTAAAATATTAAACACGAATGACCTCCACCGTGTGGTCATTACGCACAGATTACGATTGCAAAGATTACTTCCGATGAAGTAATTGTGTTGTTTGCCGAATGTAAGAAGTGATTTTATTTGTGGCGGCTTTCAAATAAAGCAAACATAAATATGAGTCACTGAAGAATCAATGAAATAGTTATCTGTGCACGCTACATGTAAACAACAACAAGAATACTGTATCACTCATTAATTACTGTTATATCACTGTGTTTTGCTATATATGTAAGATTCATAATCCGTTAGGATCCCAGCGGTGCCACACAGGATACATTAGCACAAAAATATCCCCAAATAACTCTATCCTCAGCTATTCGGATGAATGTAGAAAAATCACCCCCAGACCATTCCTTGATGTGTTATCAATCCTGTATTTGCTCTGTTCTTCTCCTTCTTCCAAACTCGACTGTTCCTTGCACAATCATTTTAGAAAGCCAGTTGTGTCTCGTGACATGTCCAAACCAAACAAGTGTACAAGACCACTATACATAATTAATTATGTCTTCATTAATGAAGTTTTTTAAATTATTGTATTATTGTCGTGGTTTTCATTGGTCACTATTTATATACTTGGGAGTCGCATGTCAAAATTAGCAAATTCTGACCAACCAAAGCACGGAAATAATCAAAATAACCTTTCAGGTCATGTTTACGTTTTCTGTGACCAGGTCTTCTACACTAGAGGCGGTCATGGTTTGGGTCATGTGAGAGGAATGAACAACAAACCACAGTAAATATTGTTTGACCAACGTTCCAGGGGAAAAAGAGTTAGTGGCACATGCACTTCTGAGATACACACAAATAGGCAAAGCTTTAATGACAAATATTTCTATTGATCAGAATTGCTGCATGAGAGGACCCTGGTGCATGGAGGTCATGAGAGACCGTATAGTATGGAGGTCATGAGAGGACCTTGGTGTATGGAGATCATGAGAGGACCGTGGTGTATGAAGGTCATGAGAGGACCGTGGTGTATGGAGGTCATGTGAGGACCGTGGTGCATGGAAGTCAAGAGAGGACCGTGGTGCATGGAGGTTGGCATTCAGCAAAATTGCAGAAACATTTGAAAGACTTTTGAGAGACAGACTAGAACACACGCGGCTCACACGTAAACATAAGGTCAATACAAGAAAACAGCGACTGCTTCATTCTACAATCAATATTACCTAAACACACAAACATGCTAAACAACCGTCTAGAAGACGAAGGTAAGGACATGCATCTAGTAATGGCAGTTCTTACGTTCATAATGATGGTAATGATAATTATATTGTTAGTAATGATGGTAATGATAATTATATTGTTAATAATGATGGTAATGACACATATAGTGGTAATATTTATGGTAATTACAACTGTTGTGTTAATGATAATGATACTTATTGTGTTAATGATAATGGTAATGACACTTTTTTCAATAATAGTTAGTTAGTTAGTCGTTGGATTGTCGTCACTGCACTCGGACAGGTCCATAGGTTGTCACATCTTTCCTTGAGTGTATCCGCCACTACACGTTGAATGACGGTCCCAGTACGCCGTTGATTGACCATCATTCTTTCTCGCCCACGAAACCGCTCCTTTCTAGCGACACCACATTTAAAACAAAGTTTCCGTATTCTAGTCATGGAACAAGAGTTATTGTCGTTTGTACTGTCATTTGTTCGTGCGTTTTCCCGTACGGCGTTCAAAATGTCTGCTCGATCTATCGCTCCACCAACAGCCGTAGTAGCAGTGTGAGCGGCCAACCTATCCGCTCTCTCATTACCCAGGACTCTCGCATGTCCCTGCACAAAAATAAAAGTCACTCTAAGCACACATGAATTCTTCACTGCATCCAGCAATTGCTCCCGAATGTACCCCGCCTGCACTTTCATAATCGTGCTCATCGAGTCACTGAGTATACAGACATGTGTCGCAGTCTGCGAGATCACCCATGTCAAAGCTTTGGTTACTGTCAAAATCTCCATTGTCATGCTGCTTGTCGTCTGAGCGAACGTACCACATGCTCTGATGTTCTTCAACCACTTTTGAACTGTGAAGACCCAGGCCCTCCTGATATTTCTCACACCTGACCCATCTGTATATATAATCATATATCAATCGTCTGGAGTCTGCACCTCCGACTCCACCACTGTCTGACACCATTCCCTGCATTCTATATTGAGCGTTATTATTACTTTGAAGGCTGTCGGACACTTTAAGGGCGTCCCACTCCATTCCACACCAGGTAGCACATCCTTCAACCTGCACACACTTTGTATTATGTCGTCTGCGCGACACATCCACGACTTTCCTTTCTAAAGTCCACTGCCTTCCACTTTGAGAATTTCAGGGTGTAGAGGGTGCTCTTAATCAAAGGTGATTTGTAGGTAGGCAAACGCCTTGCACAATTGTATTCGTTGCTCTGCAGTTGGGCAGTCAAGTAAGTATTGCATACTCCGTACTTAGGAGGTATCTCTCAGCTGTAGTTTATAAATAACCAAAATATCGGAAGACGTCCGACAAAATGGACAGTGCTCAGTAACCAGACAAATAAGAGGTAAATACGAAGTTACTTATAAAGGTTACTGAATATAGCCCAACTATCAATATAAATAAATCAGAAATAACAATAAAACAAAGAACAAAGACAATTTTAAACGTGTCGATACTATTGGGACCTTTGTCAAGAAACAAAAACCAATTAAGACAACACAACTATAAAAATACAACATTGCCAAGACTTGGACAATGGTTTCCCTACAAAAACCATTGCCGAAGTGGCCATTTTGTCACGGTTTTTAGATTAGGTGCAGAATTAGGTGCGTTCAAAATTTACAGATAGAAATGGGTATGGGAAAAATAATAGATTGAAAGCAAAGTATAAGATTAAAAATTAAGAAAAAGGACACTAATTCACGATGCCAAGAATAGAGTGAGTGGAGGGTAGGGGCGGGAAATAAAAAGGAAAAGATAGGTGCTCAGATCTTTCCTTGAGTGTATCCGCCATGACTGACGGTTCCAGTATGTATCCGCCATTACACGTTGACTGATGGTTCCAGTACGTATATGACAATGTATGATGAAAGTAATATATTTATGAAACATTCATGATTTTTTCGTAATGGAACTTTTTTAAAAATAAAAAACGTGACAGTAAAAATATCCACTAGGAGACGCATTGATCATGTGAGACTTTTTAAAAAAAAACTGGATGGGAGTCGTTAAAAGTCAACCACTGTTCCAATCTGCTGCTTTGACAGCAACAACACGTAACGGGGGTGTCAACAAGCTCAGATTAGACCGAGACAGCTATCAATCTACAGCGTCGACTTAATGGCTAAATACTGTTGTCTCGGTGGCCATAACTGATGGTTAGCTTTGTCCACATCAGCTCGCAGGGTCGAGAATACACGACATATGTACCACAGCCGTTTTGTTATATTCTGGCATCTAGGTGCTAGATACGATATCTGCATTATAGGAGAGTTTACAGTCACGGAAGGCGAAAAATGATATGGGAGGGGGGGGGAGGTAATGTGTATTAATTCTAGACAGGCGGTGATGTGTATGGAAATGGTTTGTGGTATTTTACCATTTTAGAAGTCCACAAATTATCTATATTTGTTTCACAGACTACAGAAATGCCTTTGAGAGTCCAGCATGAAAAATTGATCAAATGTCTTCAAGAAATAGGCATAGATGGAAAAGACATCAGACTGATTAGAAATATATATTGGGAACAAACTTCATCAATAAGGTGTGAAAACAGCTACTCTCCATACATAGAAATAAGAAGAGGGGTAAGACAAGGATGCATTTCTTCACCGAACCTATTTAATGTCTACACACAGAATATCTTTAAAAATATAGAAGAAATGCCAGGACTCAAGATCAATGGGGAAATAATAAACAACATTAGATATGCAGATGACACTGTTCTTTTGGCTGAAATTGTACATGAACTACAAAGACTAATAGATCAAGTCAATAAATCAAGTGATGAATATGGACTGGTTATAAACATTAAAAAACAAAAAAACCATGGTAATCAGCAAGGACACAGAAGAACAAGAGCTAAACATAAATATACATAAAGAGAAACTACAATAAGTAGAACATTATCAATTCTTGGACACATAGTCACAAATGATGGCAGACGTGAAACAGAAGTTAAAAGGAGAATAGAAATGGCTAAAAGTACCTTCAATGACATGAGGAAAATATTTTCACCTAAACAAATTACAGACAAGCTGAAAATGAGAATTATAAAATGCTACATCTATTCTATATTAATATATGACTCAGTAACATGGACAATAAACAATCAATTAGAAGAAAGAATTGATGCATTTATGATCTGGGTATATAGAAGAATAGGGAGAACATCATGGTAAGAGAAGAAAAAAGAGGTTCCAACAGCAGTTAATATGGTGAAAGAATTATTCAAGGAAATAAAGATCAGGCTAATACTATATTTTGGACACATTAAATAACATAACATCTTGTTGAAGACCTTACTTGAGGGTATAGTCAAAAGGGAGGGACCAAGAGGTAGGCAGAGATACAAGTCGGAGAGTAACATCACAAGATGGACAGGTTACAGTCTAGCAGAGTGCACCACCAAAACAAGAGACAGGGGATGTAGAGGTCTTTTGTAATCAACCATCGTTGCGGAGAGGGCACTTGATGATGAATTTACCACATAATATGTAAGTATTGCATTTATTTCATATTCTATGACGTTAACAAATTATTATCTCCCATAAATTGTTGCTTATTCCATTTTGTAAACAAATTGTTATCTCCCATAATATTTTTCTTACTCTACGATGTAAACAAGTTATTATCCCCCCTAATATATATTTCTTATTTTATAATGTAAACAAGTTACTATCATCCCCCCCCCCCAATATATGTCGAACTCTTCTATGTAAACAAGTTATTGTCCCCAATAATATATATCTAATTCTACGATGTAAACACGTTATTACCCTCCCCCTAATATATTTCTTACTCTACGATGTAAACACGTTATTACCCTCCCCCTAATATATTTCTTACTTTATGATGTAAACAAGTTATTACCCTCCCGCCTAATATATTTCGAACTCTTCGATGTAAACAAGTTATTGTCCCCAATAACATATTTTCTAATTCTACTTCTTCTTCTTCTTCTTTCCTTCCTCATTTACCCTTTACGGGTGTCGAGGGAGATACAATGTTCTTGTTCTCGTTTTTCTGGCAGCTTCAGATAATGTTATTTGGTTTTCGTGTAATGTCTCTTTGATGTTGTCGTTCTAGCGTACTCTAGGTCTACCCTTCGCTCTTCTTTCTGCTTCTCCTCTCTTCATATATGCTTTATAAACTAATGAATCACACGGCATTCTTTCCAGATGAACAAACCATTGTATCTGTTGGTTTTGTATGTATTGTATAATTTATATGACACCCACTCTTTCTCTTATGACATCGCTTCTAATTCTGTGTCTTCTGGTCACTCCTGTGGCTTTTCTCAGACATCTCATCTCTGTTGTAACCAGCTGTCTCTTATGTTTTGTTGTTAAGGACCATGTTTGACATTGGTAGCACAAGGTTGGAATGAAGATACTTTTGATAAGATGTTTTTTTTGTTGGCATTGGTAGCATTTTGTGTTGCAATAAAGGGGATAATTGACCGACTATGTGATTCGCTTTGCTACAACGAATGTATATTTCGGTGTCCATCTTTCCATCTGAAGAGAATGTTGCGCTTAAGTATTTGAAGGTGTTAGTTTGTTTAATGAATTGATTTTCCACTGATATATTTAGAATGTGTGTATCCCTTCCTATTGCCATGGTTTCTGTTTTATCTATGCTTATCTTCATGTTGTTGTTGGTGTACTCGATGTCCATGGATGTTAGAGGACGTTGTTGTTCTTGTACTCGATGTCCATGGATGTTAGATGACGTTGTAGTTCAGTTTCTTCAATTGCTATTATACGATGTTATACAATATAAACAAGTTATTGTCCCCAATAATATATTTCTAATTATACGATATAAACAAGTTATTGTCCCCAATAATATATTTCTAATTCTACGATGTAAACAATTTATTTTTCCCAATAATATATTTCTAATTCTACGATATAAACAAGTTATTTTTCCCAATAATATATTTCTAATTCTACGATGTAAACAAATTATTTTTCCCAATAATATATTTCTAATTCTACTATGTAAACAAGTTATTGTCCCCAATAATATATTTTTAATTCTACTATGTAAACAAGTTATTTTTCCCAATAATATATTTCTAATTCTACGATATAAACAAGTTATTGTCCCCAATAATATATTTCTAATTCTACTATGTAAACAAGTTATTTTTCCCAATAATATATTTCTAATTCTACGATATAACAATAAGAGACAGAATCAGAAACGGAAACATCAGAAGACTAACAAACACACTGCTAATTCTGGATTACATCAAAAGACAACAGATTAAGTGGTTTTCGCATGTTTCCAGACTACCATCAGACAGTACCCCTAAACTAACGTCGTTATGCTGACACTATTGATACAAATCCAGGGGCAGACCTTGCTAACAATGGATTACAGAAATAAAAAAGTTAACAAAAACAAACATATATGAAGCACAGAAATAAGCCATCTCCAAAGAACTCTTCTACCACCGATGCTGCAAGGCATAAAGGGGTACATACCGAAAAGACTAATAATGGACTGTTTAGTCTTTGCTGGCTCAAGGCAAAGACGAAAAAACTCACGGATATTGTTCACGACCTTCTGTGTGAAGATGATTGTGCCCTCAACGTTATCAGTATGCTGTGCCTTCAACGTTATCAGTATGTATGCTATACGGGCAAGCAAGGACTTCTTTGTTTCAGCATGTAGGGATTTTGGTCTCATCATAAATACATACAGAATACTCGTGATGCACCAACTAGCACCAGCAGTCCCCTGCGTATTGTGTGGTGCCGTAGAACGGACTGGTTCAATTCCCGTTAGTCTCAAAGATTTTTAAAAAATTTGTCCTCTGGCTTCCTACTTAAATTTACTTGTATAAACAATTATTTGAAGCAAAAATTGTATTGTCTATATATGTTTTGACACCACAATTATAGACATTATTGAAGCTCTGTACGAAAATGCAAATAGTTGTGTCTTGTCACACAATACAATTGGAGAGTTCTTCAAAACAACTGTGGGAGTTCGACAGGGATGCGTAATGTCCCCAGTACTTTTTAACATATACTTAGAGCACATCATACAAGAAACATTGCATGACTACAACACGTCTATATCGATCGGAGGTCGCCCTATTTGCAACTTGCGTTTCGCTGATGATATTGATCTTATAGCTGGGTCAGAACAATCATTGCAAGAATTAACATCAAAGTTAGAAAAAGTTACCAGCAAGTACGGAATGGAAATCAATTCAGATAAGAGCAAAATTTTGGTAAACAGCAGAGACACAGAAAACCAGACTAATATCATGATGAATGGACACAAGCTTGAAGAGGTGAATACCTTCAAATACCTCGGATCCAGTATATGCAGCGATGGTAAATGCAAAGCAGAACTAAAAATAAGGCTGGAGATGGCTTTAGCGTCATTGTCAAGGCTAACTGTGATTTGGAAAAGCAACATCAGTGTTGGAGTGAAAATCAAACTGTATAGGTCGCTGGTGCTTTCTGTTGTGTTGTATGGTTGTGAGAGTTGGACACTCACTGCGGACATGGAGAGAAGATTACAGGCTTTCGAGTATAAATGCTACAGAAGAATTCTACGAATTTCCTATAGGGAACATAAGACCAATGTGTACGTAAGAAATAAAGTAGAGATGTGTGCAGGTGTCCAGGAGCCATTGCTTTCAATAGTGAAACGACGAAAACTAGCATGGTTCGGACATGTATGCAGGCACGATTCCTTGTCAAAAACAATACTGCAGGGAACTGTCGAGGGTGGAAGAAGCAGAGGAGGACAAATAAAGACATGGACAGACAACATCAAGGAATGGACAGGGCTAGATATTTCCACACTCATCCGCATCGCTGACGATAGAATTCGCTGGAGGACTCTGTGTGCTGAAGCATCCAATGTGGTACCCCTACGACCCTGAAGGGTTATGGGTTTATTGATTGATATGTTATCCATGTTTACAAGAAGACCTATCGGCCCTTGTATAACTAATACGGATATTATGTTATGTGTTTGTTGTTACTGAGGATATTTCAATACCTGTACGGGATGTTTGTTGTTGTTGTAATAGCCCTTGTCTCGATTGGTCCGTTCGGGTGACTTTGTGTGCACGATTTGAATGGCTTGATGAAATCGCATCTTTTTTTGGAGATGCAGTTAGTCAAGTACGGAAAAACGCGTGTGCAATTGTTGCTAGGCGATTTGGTGCCGTAGAACGGACTGGTTCAATTCCCGTTAGTCTCAAGAATTTTAAAAAAATTGTCCTCTGGCTTCCTACTTAAATGTACTTGTATAAACCATCAGTCCCCTGCGTATTGTGTGATGCACCAACTAGCATCAGGAGTCCTCTTCGTATTGTGTGATGCACCAACTAGCATCAGGAGTCCTCTGCGTATTGTGTGATGCACAAACCAGCACCAGCAGTCCCCGGCGTATTACCGCCACCAATCATCAGATAAAACCAAACAGCCGAATAACATGTCAAACAGAAGCAGTCTTCGTTTACTTCGTGTTTTTCCGTTATTTCCACATGTTTCGTTAATCGGCGTTGACATCCGACTCTCAGGCAACACAAAGTTTAACAATAGCGACCAACAAAAATCACAGCAATAATCGACAGCATTATGCATAAATACTGATTAAAAAATTTTTGTTGTTGCTGATAACTTATGTTTAGCGATTGGTCGAAGTAGAACAGGGATTGTCTCCAATATACAGACCTTCCAACATAATTAATTAGGACCCCACTCATTACGTGGTTTTATTATTGCTGGAATTTCGGTTGTTCACTATTTACATACATAGTATCGCATGTCAAAAATAGCCGTAGCGGCTCACGTATATAAATAGTGACCAACAGAAATCTAAACAATAATCACAAACGTAACGAAAGCGGTCCTTACTAATCCTGTTGGTAGGTCTATGCTGCAGACGGTCAAAGTTCAAATCATCCACTAGCCCCCCCCCCCGGCGTGACCTAATACACTGTTAAACCACCGTAAACAAACAGGAAAAACAAGTTGCACAAGACGTTAGAGAATGTCATCTATTCAAATTTACTCCAGACGGCTATCTGTACGGGGGGGGGGGGGGGGGGGCTGTCAATAACTTTGGTCAACAATTATTTGACAAAATTGTGAAAAAAGCTATCCCCCTCCACTCCCCCCCCTCCCGCAAAAATATGTACCCATAAAATGTAAGAAAATAATAATAACTATATTTCCTGTTTTTGTGAAAAAAAATGTCAAATTACAAACAATTTTCTTGATACACGTAAATTTTACTTTTAACTCAATCCCCCTACCCCCCACCCACGTTTTTCAACTGTGATCCACTGTCAACAACTGTCAAACTTGTTCAGATTACCTCCCTCACCCCCCCCCCTTTTAAATGTTGAAGTAATTTATGTCTCCATATTCTAATTTGGGTACAACCATTACCTTGACGATATGATTTTTGCGACATCAATGTGTAGGTACAAACACGCCGAAGCCCCCTCCTTCCGGTACTAATGGAGCATTCAGTGTGGCTGCCACGATAGAAATCAATCTCAGTGTTATAAGTCCGGTCACATGACATCAAGGTGATTACTAAACAAAAATACTCGAGACTTGCAACAGAGGACAAACCATTACCAACAAGATATATTTAGCACGAGAAATCTAACATTTCTTCCAATACACAATGTCGAACTAAAGAACGAGATTTTAATTAGAAATCTATAAAATCTTCATGAAAACAAAAGCTTTGTAATGAACATTGGTGAAATATTGAAGCACATTTCACGCGCACAATTATCTTATCAGTTCGGAACGCCGTTTCTGATTTAGAAATGCTATATTGTTTGGGAATATAATTATTACAAGTCTCTTCATTTGCTGTAGAACATTAACAACGGATAGGAATCAACGAAGCATGAAAATACACATGGGGTTTTGTTTTGATTGCGTTTCATTGCAAAGACATGAAACCAGTTTATTGTTCCGAAGAAAACACTGTACATTGAGAATATTTGTTGTAAATATGTCACTTTAGTGTTGTAAATATGTCACTTCAGTGTTGTAAATATGTCACTTCAAAGGTGTAAATATATAATTTCAGTGTCGTAAATATGTCACTTTAGCGGTGTAAATATATCATTTCTGTGCTATAAATATGTCATCTCAGTGGTGTAATTATGTCACATGAATATTATAAATATGTCACTTGAGTGTTGTAAATATGTCATTTCAGTATTTTAAATATGCCACAAGATTGTTGTAAATATAGTCCTATCATTTCAGTGTTGTAAATATGTCATCTCAGTGGTGTAATTATATCACATGAGTGCTGTCAATATGTTATTTCAGTGTTGGAAATGTATCAGTTCTGTGTTATAATTATGTTATTTCAGTGTTGTAAATATGTTATTTCAGTGTTGTAAATATGTTATTTCAGTGTTGTAAATATGTTATTTCAGTGTTGTAAATATGTGACTTCGATGTTGTATAGCAATGGTGTTCTTCACACATTCTATCGATAACATAATATGGCAAATAAGTCAGTCCCCTCTTGATAATTTACAATTTGTTTGCATAGGAAGTAAGAGATTAATACTTCCCCCCCCCATTTTCCTACACCCTCCTCCCCCATCTACACCCTCACCACCACCACCTCCCCCCTCCCCCCAAAGAAAACAATCACTCACATTAAATCTGTTTAATTTGTGTATAAACAACATTTTTGATCTCAACTTCTATCAGCTCACCCCTTCCATATTTGTCATCAATTGTCAAACTTTCTCAGACCTCCCTCTAATTGCTGACCTAAATTTTGGACACTTCTTTAATAAAATAAATTAGAACTAAGAAAGGACGCCATGCGATATATGGAGATTCAGGGAGGGGGGAGGCAGGGAACAGATAACGGCATATCTCGTCAAATGCTCATCTAATCAGAGTGGATGATTGTGACAGCCACGTTGAGGTTGCTGATATAGTGTTTGATAGATGTGGACACTGCGATAGTTTACCAGGGCTTTATCTCTTTTTCAGCAATGGTTGCGGTGGGGGGGGGTTAATATAAGGAAAAAAATAATGTAACCAACTGACAATATATGTAACTAACTGGCGATACATGTAACGCGCTGACAATATCTGTAAGAGAATGATAATATCTGTAACCAACTGACACTATCTGTGAATGACTGATTATATCTGTAACTGACTGACAATATCTGTGAATGACTGATTATATATGTAACTGACTGACAATATCTGTGAATGACTGATTATATCTGTAACTGACTGACTATCTGTGAATGACTGATTATATATGTAATTGACTGACAATATCTGTGAATGACTGATTATATATGTAACTGACTGACAATATCTGTGAATGACTGATTATATCTGTAACTGACTGACAATATCTGTGAATGACTGATTATATATGTAACTGACTGACAATATCTGTGAATGACTGATTATATCTGTAACTGACTGACAATATCTGTGAATGACTGATTATATATGTAACTGACTGACAATATCTGTGAATGACTGATTATATCTGTAACTGACTGACAATATCTCTAACATAATGTGTAATTCATGAAAAAAACAAAGACAAATCTTGTAAAATGCTAATTAACTTGCGTGCATATTGTAAGTCGAATTTAATGTTTACAGGTGTAAAAGTGTAAGTCGAATGTACCGTTTAATGTGTACAGTATACGTCGAACGTACTGTTTAAATGTGTACAGACAGAGTCCTTACACTATTACCCTAGTTGCTCCGATCACAAAGAAAAAATATGTAATCTAAGGAATCCGTATATAAGCCGAACTGTAGATTAGCTATAAGACGTTGCTCATTACTCAATGTACTTGTTAGGCTTCCGCACTGGGGTCTGTTTCTGTGATATGTTTTGTGTTCTCTTAATCCGTACAGATTTATTAGATTTGACATCTCCTACTTGTTATCATCTCTCTTCTATTTAACGTTCATCCCAAATTCATTAGTTGTATTTCATTACACATTCCTCCTCAGAATATTGTTACAACACGACCACTTCCTAGAAGTCTTTGATGAGAATGACTTTCTTCTCATAATATTTGACTAATTTATAATTTTACCGTCACGGTATGTTTGTCTAATTTCGGTAAAGAGAGTTAATAGTGATACAAGTTAAACTGTTTTCTTCCACTGTTGTTTCTCTAGGCCAGTGTGTTGTCCTCAGCATTTCATATACCTAGTACTGCGTCTCATTGTAATGTTGTCACAACGATCATTTGTCACACTCGTCACATTTGTTATAGTTCTATATTCCCAGAGTAATTGTTAATATAACAGCGCACCACGCTACTGATGTTGCTGCTGCTGATGTTGAATGTAGTGATATTACACGATCATCAGCTGCATTCTGTCTCAAACTCCTGCTGGCTTGCAAGATGTATTTCTAGAACGGCATCCATTGTGTCAGGGATTATAGATTCGCTGCCAAGCTTGCGCCTTTCTGTATGATAAATCTGACTTCAGCATACCTTTTTTGATATTTGACCTATGGGGTGTTCTAGGCAAACCTTAGTGCGCTCTCACGACATGCACTGTAAGCCTTGTGAAAATTAACCATAACCAAATACCGACACCAAAATATAGCATAACAAATATATAACATATGAACTATAACCAAATACTGACAAAAACATATAACATAACAAATATATAACATATGAACCATAACCAAATACTGACAAGAACATATAACATAACAAATATATAACATATGAACCATAACTAAAAACCAACAAGAACATATAACATAGGAAGATCAGGATACAATGAAGACCTAGAAAAAGATGGATAGATAATATAAGACAACCCTGAACAAATACAGATTTAACGCAGCCAAGACGACACATCTGGTCTTAGATAGACACATGAAGCTCACAGTCACCACCTTTACGCTTAACATTCTGACCATCATCGACAATGAGGATAGATAATAGAAAACAGGCCGCAAGCATGAAAGATGACAACATTAGCACCCTATTATTGACATCCCTGTGTTTTAGGTAAGTCTAATTGTTGTTACGTTTCACGCAGTTACCTTGTATTGATTATCTTATTAGTTTATACTCAATTATGACATTTATCTGTTTTTGATCATTTTTTAAACCGAAAACTTTGTCAGAAACAGTGTAAACCATATGGCAATCTTGCTTCTGGCCATAGAATGATGAAAAAGTAGAGCTTCCTTCCAGTCTAACCTATATAGCATTGTCAACGGGGAAGAGATACACACAAAAATGCTGGCATAGAATATGTTTGCATAATTTATGCACAGCCCATGAGTGTTTGTTGATAGATTAATCTATTAAGTATATTCATTGTAAATCTAATACATCCTTCTGTATGATTGCACACGTAAACTTCACGAGTGTTTGTAAGCACCATTATCCCCAAAGACAAGATTTAAAATACATTTATACCAATTGTAATGTGGTATTCTGCACAGATTTCGAATGTGAGTAGCGAAACGGATTGATTCGCGTGCTGCACGCAACTTAAGCTCAACCAATTGTGCTGTGACGATGTTGTAAACACTCTCTAACTTCACGCAGTTTCCTGTTGAACAAAATAGGTATTTGCACCGTTCCAGAACCTTAATACAAACATGCACAATAGTCACTGGATCTATCTTGAATTGTAGTTAAATGTTGAGTTAAATGTGAGTTAAACCCTGTTAAGATCAGGGTTGCCAGATGACTGGAACTAATTATGTTCAAATTTGAGATAGAAAATTGTCAAAAATACCCAAACTTCGTAAATGTATATAAGATATTAAAAATTGTATAACACCAATATAAATTCCGAGGAACTAAACTGACGGAACTTTTTTTTGAAGTTTATGATATAAACTAAACTTTTAGCTCTTGTCAGTTGAGAGTATTCAGCATTACATGTGCTTTGACATGTCGTTTAGTTTTAGAAGTTCTCGCTAACTATAATGGCACTTCTTAGTTTCTGGTCCAGCTTATAGATCTAATGTTTCAGGGATTTTTATTATTGTGTTTGTTTGTGTAAATGGGTATTTGTTTCAGAGATTTTTATTATTGTGTTTGTTTGTGTAAATGGGTATTTGTTTCAGAGATTTTTATTATTGTGTTTGTTTGTGTAAATGGGTATTTGTTTCAGAGATTTTTATTATTGTGTTTGTTTGTGTAAATGGGTATTTGTTTCAGAGATTTTTATTATTGTGTTTGTTTGTGTAAATGGGTATTTGTTTCAGAGATTTTTATTATTGTGTTTGTTTGTGTAAATGGGTATTTGTTTCAGAGATTTTTATTATTGTGTTTGTTTGTGTAAATGGGTATTTGAAAGCCAAAGCGGAATTTCAGCAATGAAAAAAATACAAGATTCGATGCAAATTTCACAAACGAATGCTGAATTGTGTCTAGCGTAAAATGTCAGACAGCTAGAAGTAATGTCCGCTAACCGGAATTATTTTATGACCTGTCGACAAAGCACGTGCTAAAATAATTCATTGTGCGTCACTGCGAAAGGCTTCGTAATGCTACTCATTGGCTGGCGACACGTGAGTAGCCTCTCGCAATGACGCATAAAAGGCTAGTATTTCGACGTGTTTCCGTTTATAGATCATGAAAAGCCCTCGGAGTGTTGATTCTTACCTTCAGATACCTAGCCTTCTCTTCTGTCGTCCACGGCGGTATGAATAATATCAAATATGGCAGACAATTGTCATTTGCAAACTCGTTGATAATTTTTGTCCACTTGCGTCTAAGCTGAATAGTAAAATCAATCTAACAAATAACCTCAGACTTGTAAAATAAAGTGTAGTCTGTAGTTTATATAACTGTTTGTCATGTAGTAATCTAGTCTGTAGTTTATATAACTGTTTGTCATGTAGTAATCTAGTCTGTAGTTTATATAACTGTTTGTCATGTAGTAATCTAGTCTGTAGTTTATATAACTGTTTGTCATGTAGTAATCTAGTCTGTAGTTTATATAACTGTTTGTCATGTAGTAATCTAGTCTGTAGTTTATATAACTGTTTGTCATGTAGTAATCTAGTCTGTAGTTTATATAACTGTTTGTCATATAGTAATCTAGTCTGTAGTTTATATAACTGTTTGTCATATAGTAATCTAGTCTGTAGTTTATATAACTGTTTGTCATATAGTAATCTAGTCTGTAGTTTATATAACTGTTTGTCATATAGTAATCTAGTCTGTAGTTTATATAACTGTTTGTCATATAGTAATCTAGTCTGTAGTTTATATAACTGTTTGTCATATAGTAATCTAGTCTGTAGTTTATATAACTGTTTGTCATATAGTAATCTAGTCTGTAGTTTATATAACTGTTTGTCATATAGTAATCTAGTCTGTAGTTTATATAACTGTTTGTCATATAGTAATCTAGTCTGTAGTTTATATAACTGTTTGTCATATAGTAATCTAGTCTGTAGTTTATATAACTGTTTGTCATATAGTAATCTAGTCTGTAGTTTATATAACTGTTTGTCATATAGTAATCTAGTCTGTAGTTTATATAACTGTTTGTCATATAGTAATCTAGTCTGTAGTTTATATAACTGTTTGTCATATAGTAATCTAGTCTGTAGTTTATATAACTGTTTGTCATGTAGTAATCTAGACTGTGGTTTACATAACTGTTTGTATTGTAGTAACCTAATGTGTAGTTTATATAACTGGTTTTCTTGTGGTAATATAGCTTGTAGACTGTACAAGTGTTTGTTTCAACTTAATACTGTTTGTAACTTGTACACATATGGATATACATGGATATAGGAACACACATTATCTAACACATATGGACATACACTGATATAGGAACACACATGATCTGACACGTTCTCTGACACAAAGGCACGCTGACTTACTTAAACACATTAGTTCACGCTTACTGTTCGTTCGTCCTAGTCGATGATGACCATTCAACTCTACTGGGACAGTTATGAAGATGATGATGTCTGCGCTGTGCAATATAGGCACACACTATCTTACACACACACACACACACACACACACACACATGTGCTCGGATATAGACCCATACTATCTTACAAACACACACACACACACACACACACATATGCTCAGATATAGACCCACATTATCTTACACACACACACACATATATGCTCAGATATAGACCCACACTATCTTACACACACACACACACACACACACACAAATGTGCTCAGATATAGGCACACACTGTCATAGAAATACACATAGCTCGCACATAGGCACAAACTCACAAACACACATGACCTCACACGTAGACAAATGATGACTTACAAACACACATGACCTCACACGTAGACAAATGTTGACTTACAAACACACATTACCTCACACACAGACCAACACTAATATAGAAATACGCATAATTCACACTTAAGCACATACTTGTCCACACATAGTAACACATATATGTGCAACCACTCCCACACATAGTAACACATATATGTGCAACCACTCCCACACATAGTAACACATATATGTGCAACCACTCCCACACATAGTAACACATATACATGTACCCACTCCCACACATAGTAACACATATATGTGCAACCACTCCCACACATAGTAACACATATACATGTACCCACTCCCACACATAGTAACACATATATGTGCAACCACTCCCACACATAGTAACACATATACATGTACCCACTCCCACACATAGTAACACATATATGTGCAACCACTCCCACACATAGTAACACATATATTTGAAACCACTCCCACACATAGTAACACATATACATGTACCCACTCCCATACATAGTAACACATATACATGTACCCACTCCCACACATAGTTAACCTACTTCGGATAACCACTCTGTGGGTGAATATTCTGAAGTTGACCCACATTACGTAATGACGGGATGAGCCGTTCCTTCCACATGGGACACTACTTTTGGCTAGACTTTCCGGAAATACATGGCTTTAATAGGGACATAAGATGTATTCTCACATGGACCAAGTTTAGCAGATTCTGTGTACCAAGTCCACCTGTCCTCGTCTCATGAGAAAATACATTAATAGCACGCGTATCTAATGTTCGCTGAAACATCTTAGGCGGATTCAAAAATCTAGAAGAAAAAAACGATTTGTGTACCATCATAGAGCCTAGACCACCAAAAGCTGTGACTAACTCGATGAAAGATGTTATCTGTAGGACAAAAACTGAGAGGTATGTGCAGAATAATGAAGTAGATTTATGTTGAGCAGAATAATGAAGTAGATTTATGTTGTGCAGAATAATGAAGTAGATTTATGTTGTGCAGAAAAAAACTGAATAAACAATTATTCCGTGATAAAACACCACCACCCCCCCCCCCGACATTTTATATTAAGTTCCTGAAATTAATACCAACCCTCCGTTTCATATTAAGTTCCTGAAACTAATACCAACCCTCCGTTTCATATTAAGTTCCTGAAACTAATTCCAACCATCCGTCTTATGTTTAAGCTCAGAACTAATTCTAACCGTCCGTTTTATGTTAAAGTTCTAAAATTATTTACAATCGTCCATTTCATGCTGATGATATGAAAATATTGGCACTGCCTGTCACATGTTGATGTATTTTCTGTAACGATTAAATAAATATCTCGAGATTTATTTGTGCACACGACAGTTCCATGATCTAGTCACTGTAAGCTGTTAGTTCATTGATTTTGTTAATGAGTCACTCAAATGTCCTATTGACATTTCATTTCTCCTGACAGGTATCGGATGATTGATCATATTTGTTCTGTGGTTAGTGATTGATATGTTTGTCATGTCACGTGTATCAAGCATCTCTCTAGCAAACCAGACCCACGCTAGTGACACAGGCTGATGAGTCTAGAACCTTCACTTCACTTTTTTATTCCACAATTTTTTTACATTATTTTGTCATAAATATTTGTCCAATTTAATTTTTTTTTAAATGGCATCATAATAAAATGTTTACCTTAATTTTGTGTATATTTGTAAAAAAAAATAAAAAATTTTATAATTTTTTGGGGCACAACTGTCTAAGACGGATGTGTCGGGCCATTGATGCAAATACATGCGCAACACAATACATTTCCATTCTCTTGACTACTTCCGGCTGGAAATCATGTAGGATCATTGTCCTGCTAAAAGAGAGATCCTGAAAGAGTTTGAGAAGGAACGCTGAAGAAGAACAATTGTATTGTGCTACAATTTGTGGAAAATAATATTATCAATAGTTTTCATTAAATTTGTTTACAATAATTCTCTGATTGCAATTTGTTAACAATATTTCTCTGATTGCAATTTGTTAACAATATTTCTCTGATTGCAATTTGTTAACAATATTTCTCTGATTGCAATTTGTTAACAATATTTCTCTGATTGCAATTTGTTAACAATATTTCTCTGATTGCAATTTGTTAACAATATTTCTCTGATTGCAATTTGTTAACAATATTTCTCTGATTGCAATTTGTTAACAATATTTCTCTGATTGTAATGAAAATGTCATAGATGAAATGTCACATATTTCAGCAATTGTTTTTCATCCGTATATCCTTGTTTTGTACCTACATGTCAAAATATTTCATAGTGTATACATTATACACAGTAAGATAATGATGCTCATGATGATGATGGTAGTTATGATAATTGTGACGACGATAATGTTATTGTTGATAATGATGTTGATCGTGGTGTTGTCGATGATAGCGGTGATGATGAAGGTGAAATGATGACGGTGCTGATAATGAAATGATGACAGTGCTGATAATGAAATGATGACAGTGCTGATAATGAAATGATGACGGTGCTGATAATGAAATGATGACGGTGCTGATAATGAAATGATGACGGTGCTGATAATGAAATGATGATGAAGTGGGTGATGATGGTGAGGCTCCATGACAAAATATCCCCCAGACAAAATATCCCCAGACAAAATATCCGCAGAAAAAATATCCCCAAATCAAAAATAATGTATTAAAATATTTCATGCAAATTGTAATAAACACAAATGAACAATATAGCTAGTAAATAATTATAATAAAATCTTCAAATGATAGGAATTGTCTAATAAATAGATAGACATGAAATTAAGTGCTTTGATTGAGTTAACTATACAACATTAATGTTCAAAACTCGTGCTATGTTTTTCAAGTTGATAGGTTCTGCTGGATTGTATCGTTCAACCATTGTTTTAATAGCATCATCGACACGTTGGTAAACTTTTCATTTCTTTGTTGTTGGTTGACCAGTGGCAATCTGACTTCTCAAAAGTGCAGATGTATGTTGTTGTTGCTGTAACTTCCAGGCAAGTCTTGCTGCTGTTGCATGAGATACATTAACCATTGAGTTAAATGCATTGTGCTAACCTTCAACAGCTTTGTTGCTTCTTGGCAGTTGATTCATGACACGATTGTGATGATTACAAAGAGTTTATTTGAAATCGAGACTGCGAAGGACGATGATTGAACTCATTAAATGTTGAAAACTTCACAAATAATACTCTGATACTTGAGCTCTGGGAAATGCATTTCAGAAATTTTTAATTGTAGCTAATTTGAAGTGAGTAGCTATTGAAGATGGGGCTGAATTTTCGTTCTATTCCCAGTTCTATGATTTTCTGACACAGGCGACGGTACATTACTTCACTACGTTCAGACTAAAGTGCATACACACATGGGATTACTGGACCATTGTCAAATGCATAGATATATTTTATACTGTTGATAGGATACCTCTGGGGGTGACTCGGAATGTTCCATCACCAAACCAATGAAAAAAAGAAAGTCAACATCTTCCTGTGTTGCATATAGAACGAAACATGGCTCATTCACACGCAGAAAGAGACTGCTGTCGACTGTGTTTCTATATTCATCAATGTGTTGATTATTGATTCCATTTCGCTGACGAAGTCTGCAAACATCTCTAGTTAAAGATTCTTGTTGAGGTAGAAGATGTTCATGCTGGATTGATACTTGTCTTAAAGCATGTTGTACAATGTGCCTAGTACCTTCTTCTGTGTTTTCATTCAGCACGTTGCCTCATGTTTTCTCCAGCAGTTGCTACAGCAACTTTACCATGAGCAAAGGCATGATCATGTTCACCATGTTGCAAAACTACACTATCATCAAGAGTCTGAACACTAGCATAACATGTTCGTACATCAAACTTCTATATCTCTTTCCCACCAGCTCCAGATCTGTGCTTCACAAACATAAACTCCCCTAACTTTTCTACGATGTTACAAAGTTGCCATCTTCATAGAAAAATCTTCACCAAAACGTAACGCTAAAATTTCCAATGTACCAGAGCTCCTTCAGCGTTCACTCACTCAAAGGGGCGACCTCTGGTAAGCTGCATATATATAATAATTCTTGGTCCTTACGTTTCACACGACCCTTATTAAATGTCTCTAGTCGATTATACGGCTCTTTGGCGAAGCGGTACAGTTTGCTCCGGTGACGGCCAAGGTACGTGTTCAATCCCCGCTACAGGAAATTGTGCATCCGGACCGTTCATAAGGCAATGGCAAACTACTGAACGTATTTATATTGTCTAAATATCGCCACAGCCGACAAATGCTGGGTTGATAGCTAAGTCCTTAATATGATATGCTACCAAAAAAAGTCGATCATCAACTTAGAATTGTCTATCTTAGTCAATAATGATGAAGATGAAGACAACACATCTACTGATGCTAGTGTAGACGATGATTATGAACATGATGATAAGAATGATAGAACAGCAAAGAGTAGGAATTTCCAATTCTGTCTTGTGTCAGACCGTGTTTCCTCTCAAGGTTGCCATTCTTTCCTGTTTCAGAACGTGTTTTATTTTCCTCTCAAGGTTGCCATTTTTTCCTGTGTCAATGTTTTATTTTCATCTCAAGGTTGTCATTCTTTCCTGTGTCAGACTGTTTTTTTATTTTCCGCTCAAGTTTGGTGTTTTGTCTAGCATTTGTTTTGATTGAGTAGATTTCCTGAAGTCTCACAAGCTCTAGACGACTATTATGTAGCTTCATGTTGTACAGCTTTATGTATAGGATGTCTTCTACTTTGTTGGTGGGAGGGGGAGGGAAGGGAGGGTCATTGCCTTGTTTTTAAATATTGAAGCATGCTGAATATATGAAGCTTGTTTATTTTTTCCAGTAGGCCAGACAACTGTCTTTAACAGGCTTCAATACCGCAGAGATCATTTAACATTCATAGTCGTTTTTAGAGATGGGTGTCGTGTGGATAGATGTTTCTTTCTTCTTCTGTTCGCTTTATGCCCCTTTATGCAGCGTTACTAGGGTAGAAGACTTCTCTGGAGATGACTTTTTCGTGTGATTTTTCGATATGTTTGTTTTCATTGACTCTTTTATTTATGTAATCCATCGTTTGCAAGGTCTGCCCCTGGCTTTGTATCCATCGTGTCTGTATAGTAATGCTTTCTGAGGAACACTATCTGATGGTAGTCTGGAAGCATGGGAAACCCCCTTAATCTGTTGTCTTCTTATGTAATCCAGGATTGACATTGTGTTTATTAGTCTGATGTTCTCGTTCCTGATTCTGTGTCTTATTGTTACTCAGAGAATTCTACGAGAACAAGTCATTTCTGTTAGATTCTGTTGTTAGTGTCCATGTTTGGCAATGGTAGCATACCGATGGTATGATGATCGTTTTATATAGTGCAGTTTTTGGTGTTCATATTCAAACATTTGCTTTTCTAGTACAGATTGGCCTTTTATTAGAACTGAAATATGGCAACCCTGCGGTGAAGCGGAGATGCGTGAATGTATAAACATGTCCAGTGTGTGGTGACGACAATCAACATAACTATCCACATATTATAACTATCTGTTGCTGTACTGGGTCAGATCTTTGTGCCGATTTATGTTCAAATTGATAAATTATGCTGCCTGTAATATACGCTACTTTAGTCATCAAACAGGGCTAATATGTATAATATACAGGTTCGGCCTCTACGCGCGGTGTTTACAAATACAAAAATATTACAAGCGAGATAAACGAGACCTCAGGATATTCATTACCATCATCCTAATCTATTATATGGAATATCCGTTTCTGTTCAAAAATGATGTATCGTTTATTACTAACATAACAGGTATGTTGCGTGCTAGCTCTCTTCCAGTCTAACAGCCATGGAAGTATTGTCAGCAATGACCGATGCCCATGTTCCTGAAATTAAAACTGAATATTTCTTTATTCAAACATATTTACGTTAGTATCGTGTTAGATGTGTGCCGTCAGTTATTCAATGGAGTGACATTTACGCCTGACATCGACTCCATCTTGTTAAACAGCATACAGGATTGTTCCAGGGGATAGTTTAATAAATGTCCTGTATTTTCAACTATTATTTCCCTCTCTCTCTCTTATGTCGGATATCGTTCACATGTGATTTATTATATTCTCACTTTCAGTCCAACCTGTAGATATTTGAACAATTGTTTCGATATTTGAACAGTATTCCGATATTTGAACAATATTCCGATATTTGAACAGTATTCCGATATTTGAACAATATTCCGATATTTGAACAATATTCCGATATTTGAACAGTATTCCGATATTTGAACAGCATTCCGGTATTTGAACAGTATTCCGATATTTGAACAGTATTCCGGTATTTGAACAGTATTCCGATATTTGAACAGTATTCCGATATTTGAACAGTATTCCGATATTTGAACAGTATTCCGATATTTGAACAGTATTCCGATATTTGAACAGTATTCCGATATTTGAACAGTATTCCGATATTTGAACAGTATTCCGATATTTGAACAGTATTCCGATATTTGAACAGTATTCCGATATTTGAACAGTATTCCGGTATTTGAACAGTATTCCGGTATTTGAACAGTATTCCGATATTTAAACAGTATTCCGATATTTGAACAGTATTCCAATATTTGAACAGTATTTTGTCCATACGATAGGATCATTCTTTTTTTTAATAAAGGACATTTATTGACTTTGTGATAAATAAAAGTAGGACACAAGAGGACACGTGTTAATCCTTTAAACTAGGACGTGGAAGAAAGAGGACATTTATTTATTGATTTTGCTACAAATGTGTGTAAAGGGGATGGGGGGGGGGTTGTGTATGGAGGGATAATTTCCTTTTTCTCGACTGTGTATTTATTTGTTTTATTTGTTGGGGATATAGATTTAAGGGATAGATTTATGTAATTACCTCTTTGATATGGTTGTATCAATTTACAATTAATGGACAGGACAAGATATTTCCACACTCATCCGCATCGCTGAGGATAGAATTCGCTGGAGGACTGTGTGTGCTGAAGCATCCAATGTGGTACCCCTACGACCCTGAATGGTTACGGGTTTATTGATTGATTCATTGATTAATTTACAACTCTTCTATGGTGGTTGTCTTGTTTAGTTGTTGTTTGGCTTGTTGATGTTATGGTCCGTGGTTCATGTTCTTCCTTCTCGATATAGTGTTTCCAGATCTTTAATTTCTGTTGATGTTCGTTGTGAGGCTGTGAACTAGGTGAGGCTGGTCCCATCTGAAACATTAACTAAGTCTTAGCTTCTAAAAGAAATGAAACTATATTACAAATAGATATCTTTAATGATAACTTGTTTTCATGGACATTCAGTTACGCGTGAACAATCAGTGTTATGGCATTTAACACATTCTTTCAATCTTTATACTCACAGGAAAGATGGCAGTTGATTACCTGGCTATAGGCTGACCGTCGATTGTTTCTAACAACAAATCAAGGGGTTTTCTCCAACTATCCGACGTAACTAATTATTATCACTAAAAAATAGTTCATAAAATGATTGACGGTCACTATAAACATATCCTTGTAGTCAATAGTTCGCAGTTGTCGAGGTTAATTATATGATTGGTTCGGATATTCACGTAAGATCGAAAATAAAGTTGGTGGTGACTTTGATGACGTAGTGTTCACTGTTCATAAACTTGGCGCATCCATTGGCTAGTGAATTTACACAATTTAACAATGGGTGTGACTTTGATAACGTAGTGTTGCCTGTTTATTCACTAAGCCATCTTGGCTTGAAAACAGATATCTCACACTTTCGAAGATGATTGCTCACAAGGTAACGCTGACTGGCTAGGTCTTCAAGAAAAGAGATGTGACAAGAGATGTATAGAAACAAACATATAATGTGACATGTATATAAACAAACATATAATGTGACATGTATAGAAACAAACATATAATGTGACATGTATAGAAACAAACATATAATGTGACATGTATAGAAACAAACATATAATGTGACATGTATAGAATAAAGCTTAGACATGTATAAGAATATCTATGTAGCGACTTAAACAGATTATGTGTGAGAAAAGTGTGTCAAACTAATGGTAACGTCAAAAGTAAACATAACTTCAGCCGTTTTTTCAACAATGACTACGAATATAATTGGGGGGGGAAAGTATGGGGATGGAGCAGATGTATAACATTATTATAGAACAATCTTAAAATAAAACCCCTGGATTGTAGACTGTTTCCTTGGCAACAGATGACAACGCAGATAGGAAACTCCCCGCGCCTTATCCTTAACTAAGGGAGGCCAATCCGTTTAATTGTTTACCGAGCTCTTCACAACACATCATCACTAATGTCCCTTGTAGTCACCGCGCACGTTCAGCCGTGTCCTTATTCCGTCAATGCGCGTTTAACTGTTAAAGAAACCTACAGGAACTGACATATTCCACATTTTATTTACAGAAAGATAATCTTAAAGGGAAGGAGATATCTTCTCCTTGATAGAATTAATTGTTAGATTAGGCGAGAAGATAACGGTAGGGTCAAATGCAGATTTCGTATTCAGTAGTTTGAGCATGTGGGCAATCTTTTCTTTTGCTCAGCGGACCAGAATGAACTTTTTTTCGTATGGTAAGGCATCGAATGATTTGACACCACATGTCATTACACTATAATCAAGGTGCTCGCGAGCAACGTGTTGAGAATGTCTGCCCTACGAAGAGCAGAGTTCCTCATTAAAGCAATCATGTTTCAAAGCAATGTCAGAATTTATGTCAAATAGTCAACATGAAAACACGAATTTCTGTCAAATAGTCATATTGAAACCACGAATTTCTGTCAAATAGTCATATTGAAACCACGAATTTCTGTCAAATAGTCATATTGAAACCACGAATTTCTGTCAAATAGTCATATTGAAACCACGAATTTCTGTCAAATAGTCAACATGAATCCACAAATTTCTGTCAAATAGTCAAAATGACACCACGAATTTCTGTGAAACAGTCAAAATGAAACCACGAATTTTCTTTCAAATATTCAAAATGAAACCACGAATTTCTGTCAAATAGTCAACATGAAAGCACGAATTTCTGTTAAATAGTCAACATGAAACCACGAATTTCTGTCAAATATTCAAAATGAAACCACGAATTTCTGTCAAATAGTCAAAATGAAACAAAACATTTCTGTTAAATAGTCAAAATGAAACCACAAATTTCTGTCAGTCAACATCAAACCACGAATTTCTGTCAAATAGTCAAAAGGAAACCACAAATTTCTGTCAAATAAGAAAATGAAACCACAAATTTCTGTCAAATAGTCAAAATAAAACAAAACATTTCTGTCAAATAGTTAAAATGAAACCACAAATTTCTGTTAAATAGTCAAAATGAAACTAAAAAGGTTTGTCAAATAGTCAAAATGAAACAAAAATGGTTTGTCAAATACTCAAAATGAAACTAAAATGGTTTGTCAAATAGTCAAAATGAAACTAAAATGGTTTGTCAAATAGTCAAAATGAAACTAAAATGGTTTGTCAAATAGTCTGACACTGACACCTGAAACCTGTCAGTGATATCAATGGTTAAACGTTCCAGTGTCAGGTAACAACCCTAAGCAGGAAATGGTTGGCTGGGATAACACAGGGCAAACACAGATAATAATAGGTATAAGTGTTACCAAAAGAAGATACAACAACCTAACAATGAGACACAGTGACAGACAACGTTTTGACTAAAAACCTTTCATCAGGGCACACAGTAAAATAGTCTTACATAGAGACACACATGGTGTTGATAGGAAGGGAAAAAATGAGAGAAAGACAATATCGAAAGGACGACGTAGGAAGCAAAGATATGGCAAGATGCCAGGGGAAAAGAGGGTGTGAAGGAAATATAGAGATGGTAATTAAGGAGGGGAAAGTGCACAGAATAAGTGGAAATAGATCAGATATAATGCATGTATAAATCCAATCTTTTTTGGGCGGTTGCCAAATTTTGACCATCTCCTTTCTTGTCAGCAGTTGCCAAGTTTTGACCATCTCCTCTCTTGTCAACAGTTGCCAAGTTTTGACCATCTCCTCTCTTGTCAACAGTTGCCAAGTTTTGACCATCTCCTCTCTTGTCAACAGTTGCCAAGTTTTGACCATCTCCTTTCTTGTCAACAGTTGCCAAGTTTTGACCATCTCCTTTCTTGTCAACAGTTGCCAAGTTTTGACCATCTCCTCTCTTGTCAACAGTTGCCAAGTTTTGACCATCTCCTTTCTTGTCAACAGTTGCCAAGTTTTGCCAAGAAAGATGTCTACGCTGGATTGAATGTCTAAAGACAGATGTCTACACTCGATCGAATGTCTGAAGACAGATGTCTACACTCGATCGAATGTCTGAAGACAGATGTCTACACTCGATCGAATATCTGAATACAGACTTTTAAACTAGATCGAATGTCTGTGTCTGAAGACAAGATATCTACACTGGATCGAATGTCTGAAGACATATGTTTTAAATGCTATTTCTTATGATGTCCTCAATGTGGCACCACTGCGACATGAATGATTATTGGCTATTGCCATTATTATAATTATTAGTAATGGTGACTAGACATTCGACAATAATTGAATAGTAATGGTGACTAGACATTCGACAATAATTGAATAGTAATGACTTGTACAGTATACTCATACTTATTTAGACACCATTAATATTACTGTTTCCCACCCCCACCCCCCTCTTCGTTATGTTTCTTACAATTTTCATTGTCTTGTTCTCTCTCTCATTTCTGTGATTGTGTCAGGAGGGCGATGATATACCACTACCACTACCACTACTACTCACAGCAAATCGGGATTACATCATCATCATCTCTCACCGTATTCACATTTTCTTTGTGTGATCGTATTATTGCACTCAAGCACATTTCAGTCAGAGATCTTTAGAATGTTTCTTGTCGTCTAGTTTATTGTTCACGATACGTTTCCACATTTCAGGATTACGTATGTTTAATACTTCTATGTTTCCCGTGTCAATAGACGAGACGATATTGTTTTGTTGAACTTCATTTGAAATATTCCTAAAATAAACGGTGGGAATAGTATGACAACACTAAGTAAACATATAAAAGTAAACATAATGAGATACAGAAACATCAACGGGAATAATTTATCAAACTTAGAAAGTTGTTTATGAACAAGGAACTACTCACAATGCGTAAAGGATTAGCTTCATTGTATCCGGGTTTTTCTATATGCACTATGCCATTTTCAACAAAACGGCAAACACCGTCTGCCAAGAGTACCACTCATAGCACGTAATTCCGTAACTTTAATTTAAAATCAACAGTAATCAACGAAAAAACAAGATACCAGCTAGATTTAAACCCGTGTTCTCTCGAGTACAAGGTTAACAGATTAATCATTAAGCAACGGCAATCCAGTAGCTGTTTATAAAACAATTCGCATGTATTTGAACAGCTATTCTTAACTGTTCAAAATAAGAAACACAATATTATTGCAGTGTTAATTGACACCAAGAAACACAATATTATTGCAGTATTAATTGACACAAAGAAACACAATATTATTGCAGTGCTAATTGACACCAAGAAACACAATATTATTGCACTGCTAATTGACACCAAGAAACACAATATTATTGCACTGCTAATTGACACCAAGAAACACAATATTATTGCAGTGCTAATTGACACCAAGAAACACAATATTATTGCACTGCTAATTGACACCAAGAAACACAATATTATTGCAGTGTTAATTGACACAAAGAAACGCAATATTATTGCGGTACTAATTGACACCAAGAAACGCAATATTATTGCAGTGCTAATTGACACCAAGAAACACAATATTATTGCACTGCTAATTGACACCAAGAAACACAATATTATTGCAGTGCTAATTGACACCACGAAACACAATATTATTGCACTGCTAATTGACACCAAGAAACACAATATTATTGCGGTGCTAATTGACACCAAGAAACACAATATTATTGCAGTGTTAATTGACATCAAGAAACGCAATATTATTGCAGTGTTAATTGACATCAAGAAACACAATATTATTGCAGAGCTAATTGACACCAAGAAACACAATATTATTGCAGTGTTAATTGACACCAAGAAACGCAATATTATTGCAGTGCTAATTGACACCAAGAAACGCAATATTATTGCAGTGTTAATTGACACAAAGAAACGCAATATTATTGCGGTACTAATTGACACCAAGAAACGCAATATTATTGCAGTGCTAATTGACACCAAGAAACGCAATATTATTGCAGTGTTAATTGACACCAAGAAACGCAATATTATTGCAGTGCTAATTGACACCAAGAAACACAATATTATTGCAGTGTTAATTGACACAAAGAAACGCAATATTATTGCGGTACTAATTGACACCAAGAAACGCAATATTATTGCAGTGCTAATTGACACCAAGAAACGCAATATTATTGCAGTGTTAATTGACACCAAGAAACGCAATATTATTGCAGTGCTAATTGACACCAAGAAACGCAATATTATTGCAGTGCTAATTGACACCAAGAAACGAAATATTATTGCAGTGCTAATTGACACCAAGAAACGCAATATTATTGCAGTGTTAATTGACACAAAGAAACGCAATATTATTGCGGTACTAATTGACACCAAGAAACGCAATATTAGTGCGGTACTAATTGACACCAAGAAACGCAATATTATTGCGGTACTAATTGACACCAAGAAACGCAATATTATTGCGGTACTAATTGACACCAAGAAACGCAATATTATTGCAGTACTAATTGACACCAAATTGCAAACTTGTAACGTAATTTTATTTTCCGGAATCAATGTTTCAACATTGGAATGAAGAACTTATTATGCCTTAACAATAAAATGTTTATTTTAGTTTGGACTTTCATTCTTTGTGACTGAGGTCTTCGCTTTTGTAAGGTGTATAGCATCCAATGCCTTTATCAAAGAACAATATCACCGTTACATGGATGCGATTAGCCGTTGGATCTGTTATTGTGGGATGGTTGTCCACTCTTCCTGCAGCACAATAGACAACTGTCTGAGATTAGCCGATGGCACGTCTCGTTCGCGGAGTCGTCTGCCGAGTTCATCCCATAAGTGTTCTGTGGGGTTCATGTCTGATGACATGGCTGGCCACGGATTGGTCTGAACGTTGTTATCAGCAAGGAACTGGGTAGCGAGTTGTGCCACAAGAGGTCGAGCGTTATCCTGCTGAAAAATCGACCATCGTGCAATCAAAATTGGACGGACGCAAGGAGGAACAATTTCAACCACATATCGTTTGACGTCCTTCATTTTGTACCAAGTCACTTGTTCCCATCAAGTTGAATGGTAATACTCTGCAGGGTATTCTAGCCCAAAGACCATCGTGGTGCAGCCGATTTCTGACCGTTTGATATGAAATTCTGCTACCTGCTGGTATTGAGTAGGTTGGAGGACGCAGATGCAAATCGATACGTGAGGTGACGCAGCTGTATGGGCGGCCTTCGGCAGGATCTGTGACTCTGTGTCTTCCACTCCGCTGCCAATCTGCCAATGAGCCGGAATGTTGAAATCGCCTCCAAAGGCAACTAATGCTGCTTGTAGCCACATTAAAATGTCTGGACACTACACTTTGTGCGTGTCCAGTCTATAAGCGCCCAATGATGATGTATCGATGTTCTGTAGTGAGATGAACAACACATGCGCAACTGGATTTTCATCTTAATTTATGCGTGGAACGTCAATTATTTATAGGCATGCAATAATATGGCCAGAGAGTTTTTTGTTCAGTAAGTTTCACGCGATTCGCGTGAACCTGTCACGAGTTATTACCAAAAATGTAGTTTTTACCTCGACCTCTTCATGACCTAGTCATGATGTGAGTGCAATTCAGGTAACCACAAGATGTTACAGACCGGACTGACACCCCGTAGGTTGCACGACACGTAGGAAGCGGACACGTAGAAAAGAAAAAACATCTCAACCTCACACAGATACCTTCTATTGTTGTCAATTCTGTAAAAGAACATTTTGTGCGCGCATTGGACTTGCTAGTCATTTAAAAACGCACTATTAACTTTATTATTTTATTATTATTGTTATTATTAGTATGGTTGAGTTTTTGGTCATCGTCGATCACGACGGACGAACATCAGGTTGCACGATGTTCAATTGGTGAATATATTTTATAAAAATTACTAATAAAAAGTTGTGTTTCTTTTTATGAACAGTACATATTACTATATGACTGAGAAACATGAGCAACGAATGAACAATTAGAGGACAGAAGTGATGTCTTTGAAATGTGGATATATAGTAGAATTAGGAGATAATAATGGAAAGAAAACAAGAGGTTCCAACAAGACTTCGTTTAGAAGATCAAATAGATAAAATATTTTGGACATCTTAAAAGACATGACACCTTGTTGAAGACCTTACTTGAGGGTAAAGTCGTGGGGAGTCGAGCAAGAGGTAGGCAGAGATACAAGTGGGAGATAAACATTGCGAGATGGACATTTTATGGTCTAACAGGGTTGACTACCAAGGCAAGAGACATGGGATGTTGGAGGTCCGTTGCAGCTAACCTTCGTTGTGGAGACGGCACTGAATGATGTGATCTGAATGATCTGAATGAGTAGAGATGAATGATGTAAAAATTATACAATACGGCGGAACATGGTTTATGTTTTATTGGTACATATAGACCCTCATGTTGACCACGTTATCATAAGGACAGGCATGGGCGTAACAACAATGAAGGTTATGGCTGCTACGCTGTGTGAGCAGACGTTGTTATTTCTTTTGTACTAGGGTTTGGTGGTGGCTGTGGTGGAATATGTACTGGAAATTATGACTCTTAGCCAAATTCAGATCGAAAGACTGGTTAGACACCAGAATGCAACAATCCGTATCATACTTGGGTGCACAAGGGATACATCTACAAGAGCTATGCGATACCTACTTGACTGCCCAACAACTGAGCACAGATTACAGTATTACCGTGCACTGACGTACCTTCAAATACATGCAGATAAGGAACACCCATTGCATTCCGAAATACAGACAGTTAAAGGTAACAGACTTAACAGAGGGAAGTCGTGGATGGGACGTGCTGCTGAGGATGTCAGACTAAGCGTGTGCAGATTGCAGGATGTGACAGCAGGCGCGGAATGGATAAGTCTACCCACAGATTTCGAAATTTGTTTGAGAGTAGTAATAACACTTAGCAGGGAATGTAGAGAATGGTGTCCCACAGCTGTGGAGAAAGAAGTACAGGCTTTGGTCAGTGAGAATGCCAAAAAGGGATAATGTGATTATATACACTGATGGATCTGTGACTACACATGTTCGCAGTGCTTGGGCCATCACAGCTCAGTGCTCAGGTAAAGCGATCAGGAAGTAGAGTGGGGCCTTTGCTACGAATAGCATGACCATGGAGACTATGCCGGTAACCAGGGCATTTGATTGGGTATGCACACAGAAGGTAACGCAGGTCTGCATCTGAGTGACTATGGATATGATTAGGAAGGTACTTGTGGATCTCGTTAGCCAACAGTGGTTTGAGGCCTTGAGAAAGGTGATGCTTAAAGTGGTTACATTTATTTTCGTGCCAGGACATGTGGGTATTCGAGACAATGAAAACGCAGATCAACTGGTGTCCCGCGCGATTGTGACACAGGACGATGGGGCAATGGATTAAGCTGACGCTTTGAGCTCATTAAGAGTTATAGCACGCGAGAGTGAGACTAATGTGGATGATGATTCCTTTTCAATGGCCAGGAGTAGAGATCAGGGCTTGAAATGCGGTGTTGCTAGAAGTGAACATTTTGGAGTGCGCAGCAGAATGATGGTCAACCAGCATAGGACCGGTACTGTCAGCAAAAGTGTAATGGCGGATACACTCAGGGAGAGATCGGATCAACTATGGACGTGTCCAGTTTGCAATGATGATGATCCGACGACTAACTAACTATATAGACCCTTGCTAAGAGGGTTTTATTAAAGTAGTACATACCACTGAGAGATGGAAACTTCATGGTATGAAAGAAAGCTCTATAGAACACACCCCATGCAGATCAGGAACTCAAACTTCATCTGTCATAAATCATATTCAGCAAAACACACAAGACAGACAAATAAACACAAAAAACAGACAAATGAACACCGGCAAACAGAAATAGCATACTAGTAGAAATATAATTTATACAGATCCTACGCACATTTACAAATTAGTCCGCGGAGATCACAATGCTGACTAACGTTCGGCGATAAATGGTCATCTTGCGTGAGTACAACACCTTACTGCATGTACTAAAACTACAGCTCGGAGATTAACGACGTGTGTTGTGAGAAATAGCATGGATTTCTAACTGCATGGTATTCTACTGGATTTGTGACGTCACTGCAATAGTTGGCTGTAAATGGACTCATTGCTGAAAGCGTATTTACTATCAATTTGTACATTGTGGTGGTTGTAGCAGTAGTAGTAGTGGTGATGGTTGTAGTAGTAGTAGTAGTGGTGATGGTTGTAGTAGTAGTAGTAGTGGTGATGGTGGTTGTAGTAGTAGTAGTAGTAGTGGTGGTGATGGTGGTTGTAGTAGTAGTAGTAGTGATGATGGTGGTTGTAGTAGTAGTAGTAGTGATGATGGTGGTTGTAGTAGTAGTAGTAGTGGTGATGGTGGTTGTAGTAGTAGTAGTAGTAGTGGTGGTGATGGTGGTTGTAGTAGTAGTAGTAGTAGTGATGATGGTGGTTGTAGTAGTAGTAGTAGTGGTCGTGATGGTGGTTGTAGTAGTAGTAGTAGTAGTAGTGGTGGTGATGGTGGTTGTAGTAGTAGTAGTGGTGGTGATGGTGGTTGTAGTAGTAGTATTGATGGTAGTAATAGTAGCATTAGTGGTAATAGTAGTGGTGGTGATGGTGGTTGTAGTGGTGATGGTGGTTGTAGTAGTAGTAGTAGTGGTGGTGATGGTGGTTGTAGTAGTAGTAGTAGTGGTGGTGATGGTGGTTGTAGTAATAGTAGTAGTGGTGGTGATGGTGGTTGTAGTAATAGTAGTAGTGGTCGTGATGGTGGTTGTAGTAATAGTAGTAGTGGTGGTGATGGTGGTTGTAGTAATAGTAGTAGTGGTGGTGATGGTGGTTGTAGTAATAGTAGTAGTGATTGTGATGGTGGTTGTAGTAATAGTAGTAGTGGTCGTGATGGTGGTTGTAGTAATAGTAGTAGTGGTGGTGATGGTGGTTGTAGTAGTAGTATTGATGGTAGTAATAGTAGCATTAGTGGTAATAGTAGTGGTGGGGATGGTTGTAGTAATAGTGGTGATGGTGGTGGTGGAATAGGCTAGTTTAACCAATTATCACTTGTCTAGATAAATATCTTGTAAGAAAATTTGTAACATTGTAAATAAACTTTCGGTAAAATGGCGCTAAGTGACAACTTTGTTATTTCTTGTAACCACAAATAGAAGTTCAGTTCAATGTTTCAGATCTAGTCACATGGAATATGTGGTTTCTGTCTGTATGTGTTAGTTAAAGATCACGGTGCAGCCATGTGAGTTTCCTGATACAACACTGAGACAGGATTAGCAAAACTTCAATGAGAACACAATGGCTTGTAGTAAAATCAAGAGTATTCTGAAGAAGACTGCTAACAACGAAGGAGAAAACAACGTATAAAATTGGCAACAATCAACATCTGTGGAATAAGAAATAAGAAACAAGACTTGATAGATGAAATGAAAAAGAGAAACATAAAAATCCCAGGATTAGCAGATACGAGGATTAAAGACAGGTGCTGTAAGAAACTATATCAAAATGACATGTTCCTAGACAGTGCGGAGTTGACTAGGTTTCAAGAGCGAAGCACAGAATGGACTATGTCGTAGATTGCAGCAAATACTTTCGACTGTCTACAACATCACCAAATGTGGAAAATTATGAGCGACATGGGTTTTCCATAACATCTCATTCGTCTGATCGCAATGCTGTATCAATAACAGGAAGCAGCAGTAAAAGTAGATAGCGACATATCAGAACGTTTGGCGTACAGAGAGGAGTTAGACAGGGATGTATATTATCCCCGTATCTGTTTAGCATATATGCGGAAGACAAAATGAGAAATGTAAAGGAAGAGAGGACACACACAAATTTTCATCCTCTAACTATCGGAGGTCAGCAGATCCCAGAAATCAGATACGCAGATGACACAGTTCTCTTAACAAAACACGAGGAAGATCTGACATAAATGATTCTATCAAGAAAAGAATACAGAGAGGCTCAAATTCTCTGTAGTACGGTGATTGTAGATCGTGTATATGAACATACTGCTGACATGGGCAATCTGTCAGGTTTATTCAATGCATTATTTTGATTCATGAAGGACGCTTTCTTATGTACATACAAGATGGCTCATCAAATGTCTTATGTACATACAAGATGGCTCATCAAATGTCTTATGTACATACAAGATGGCTCATCAAATGTGTTATGTACATACAAGATTGCTCATCAAATTTCTTATGTACATACAAGATGGCTCATCAAATGTGTTATGAACATACAAAATAGCTCATCAAATGTCTTACGTACATACAAAATGGATTTCTCAAGAAGAAGATTTATTGTTTTACGTAACACCCACCCCCTTTTGTATTAATTGAAGACGTAAATAAGATCTGGTCTTGTGTTGATTGATTGATTGATTGATTGATTGATATCTACAATGTGTATGTCCAGATAGCAAAGTTCCAGCAATGTTTGTTTACAACCAACCCCTGCCGTTATGTCGGAAATATCGTAGAGCATCCTTCTATCTAGAGATCCGTTGCAGCACACAACACTTAACATCATTGAGTGTTTGAATTTGCGGACTGATATAATACATTCAGTCACGTCTTTCTCCAGATATAGATCGGGGAAGGGGGGAGAGGACACACGGCGTCACTCATATCCGTCAATCCGACTTTTCATTGGTCGTTTGGTGTATACCATGTATAGCCACCCAATGAAAAGTATCGATCAGTAGGATTTTGTCGGAGTGACGTTGTGTGTCAGCAGTCCGCTGGATATATAATTCCACGATGGATACGGTTTAGTAAATTTGCGAATACCGTGTCGTGATGTAACAATACTATTTTGTCTACACGTTCACGTCTTTTAATCAATTCTAGTCCTGAAGTTCAATGAACCCCTGAATTGGAGATATCTAGGTTAGAAAATATCATGGCTAACGGAACATTCCCATAATTGCTCCGCTCTCCTTTCTATCAATCAAAAAAGGATGTAGACTCAAAGTCCATGTCAGATGTTGATTGTGTGATCTTCGAATTTTTTCACAGTATACGCTTTCTCCCCGTTCTGGTCATCCACAGTTCTGTCATTCTGTGTATTTGCAACAGGATCACCTGCATTATTGTCTTCCTCAGTCTGTATTACAGCTCTTGATCGCCCAGCTTGGCCCACCCAGATCACAGTTGATCGCCCAGCTTGGCACACCCAGATCACAGCTGGCATCACGAAATTTGAAAAAGAAAGAACAATGTGGGCAATTTATAAGCGACGGAAGCGGGAGGACAAATCCGAAAACTACTGCCCCAAACCCTCTGCACTCTTGCATGCACTGATTATCACATTGATAATTAGTTGTGATAATATTTCCACTCGACGTCTTTTGATGTTTTATTTGTAACTTGATAAAGACCTTTTGGTTGAAACGTTGAATATGATTGGTGTATTGTAATTTATATTTTTTCTTGTGTGCGCATCATTACCCACTAGTTTTAGTTATAGTCTGTCGTGTCTGATTGAAGCTATTATATAAACCTGTGTTTTACGTAAGTCTAATTGTTGCTACGTTTCACGCAGTTACATTGTATTGATTGTGTATGTTTTGTCAAGTAAGCCGATACCGTCCGGTAGTGTGGTGCAGAGTTACAGAGAGCGTCATTGACAGCCAAGTTACTAGGTTCAAATTCTGCCACAGGCAATTGTGCATCAGATCGTTCAGAAAGCAAAGGTAACATACTACACTTAAATATTTCTTAGAAAACACTACAGCCATACACTATTTCTTAGAAAACACTACAGCCATAAAATCCTCGTTTGAACGCGAAGTCCCGAATAAGATATGCTATCATTTGTTCTGTTGACACATCAGGATGATGACGATAATCACGTTCACAGCAATAATGATGCTGCTGCTGATGGTGATGATGCTGCTGCTGATGGTGATGATGCTGCTGCTGATGGTGATGATGCTGCTGCTGATGGTGATGATAGTGAGAAAAATATACCGTGATTCCGACTGGTAACGACATTTAAAGAATAATTGATCTCACAGAAAAATAAAGAGTCAGAGATGAACTGCGAATGAGAACTATGAACATCAAACTATTATGGAACTAATTTTTGCCTGCAGCCAAAGTCCCCGTCTTTTCGAATTGTCTCATACTGAAATCCGTGAAGTTGTCTCACCCACACGACATTTCAGGGTCTTTGATTGTCGTCACGTTGTCCATCTTATTCTGCAGTTGGGTGTTTCACAATCATTATTTTAGGAAACGTTTCAAATCATCGACTGACTGTTGTATTCTTGTGTCGAGGTTCATATGCTTTTCAATATTCTAAACTTAATTGTACTTTCCTAATACTTTCTACGCCAGTGGTTCTCATAATTTTATATACCGTGGTCACCACTAGGACCTAAACTAATAAAGCAAAAAAATTGCATAAAGGGTCTTTAGTGCCGATCAAGGCTTTTTAATGTCTATTGATGATGGTGTAATAATCCTGTTACTTATAGTACGTAGCAGTCTATGAGCCGGCACTTGTCTATGAGCCGGCACTGGTCTATGAGCCGGCACTTGTCTATGAGCAGGCACTTGTCTTTGAGCAGGCACTTGTCTTTGAGCAGGCACTTGACTATAAGCAGGCACATGTCTATGAGCAGGCACTTGTCTATGACGAGGAAATTGTCTTTGCGCAGGCACTTGTCTATGAGCAGGCACTTCTCTGAGCAGGCACTTGTATATGAGCAGGTAACTGATGACAGCTCATAGCCTTACTGACAAAAACAGAGGTCCCTTACTTGATTAACCGCGTTTACACCCGGATTCTCATAAAGTTTGTCGTTTCAGAGACATGGTTGTGTTGGGTGGGATGGGGGTGTATAGGTGCACGTTTAGTCCCTCAAATAAAGGCATCCCAGCCCGGCAGTATCCGGAATCATTACGCCCAGAATCATTACGTCCAGGGTCATTACGTACAGGACCATTACGTACAGGATCATTATGTCCAGGATTATTATGTCCAGGATTATTATGTCCAGATGGATATGGTGCACGAGAGGAAGGTGGCTATCTGGTGCGGTTGTTGGATATCTAAACCCATAGCAGTACGCCCAGGCGTTCCACAGGGATCTTCCCTTTCATCCGTATTATTCAATGTCTACGTTGCAATCACACAACAGCAGCAGCTCGACGAAAGAGGTAGAACAATCAGACAGCAGCAGCTCGACGGAAGAGGTAGAACAATCAGACAGCAGCAGCAGCTCGACCGAAGAGGTAGAACAATCAGACAGCAGCAGCTCGACGGAAGAGGTAGAACAATCAGACAGCAGCAGCTCGACGGAAGAGGTAGAACAATCAGACAGCAGCAGCTCGACGGAAGATGTAGAACAATCAGACAGCAGCAGCTCGACGGAAGAGGTAGAACAATCAGACAGCAGCAGCTCGACGGAAGAGGTAGAACACTGCCTTTTGTTTGCGATATCCTGATATACAGGCAGGGAAGGGATAGAACAGAAACTGTCGGATCACAGCAGAATGAGCTAGACCGTATCACCTCCTGGTGTGATGATTTCGGGCACTGATAAACTAAAAAAAATGCTGCGGTGACATGGTTCTTTTGTAACAATCACACTGTAAAGTCTACAACACCGACCGTGGAGATCAGAAAAGTCTTTGAGGGAAAAGCCTCCTACTTGCATTGGTTCTGCGTGTGTGTATATAAAGGCTGGTTCCCGCTTCTATAATAAATACCGCGATATTACACCACAACGTGTTATTTGACAGAGTAAATACCGCGATATTACACCACAACGTGTTATTTGACAGAGTAAATACCGCGATATTACACCACAACGTGTTATTTGACAGAAACTTAATATGATGAATGTTGACACAAGGATTTTCCAGGAAAAAAAAGCATAACATTGACGTAACATAACATTGACGTGATGAAAGGAATCAGCGTACGCAAAGGGCGCTAATTATTACCACCAAAAATAGGTAATCATCGTTTTCTTAGCCTGTCATCAGAAGAGGAAGTGTTCGAATATATTGTGACCACCGGAAATATTAAAGGAGGATGAAACAACGAGAGGCAGAGAGATGAGAGAGAGAATGAGAGAAAAAAAAATATTATGAGAATTAAAATTTCATGACTACAAAAAAATGCTGACACTAAAATTAATGGTCAGTAATGGAGGAAAAACTATATGTACAGTCGTGTTTCCTAACGTGGGGGAAAATATATGTGTGTACAACTGTGTCTCCTATCGTGAGGGAATGCAATTTTTTTAACGAGGTGGGGGAGGGCAATTCGAGAATTATCAGCTTGCCACATCCTTGAAACTTGCCCCAACCTTGAAACTTTCCCCAACCTTGAAACTTGCCCCAACCTTGAAACTTTCCCCAACCTTGAAACTTGCCCCAATCTTGAAACTTGCCCCAACCTTGAAACTTTCCCCAACCTTGAAACTTGCCCAAACCTTGAAACTTGCCGCGACCTTGATACACTAAATGAAGATCAAAAGGTGACATCATAAATTCAATCTTTATATGAACACTGCGGTATCAGCGCCAGACGTGAACAATACTCAAGAAGTGACATTAACTGCATATCATAAAACGAGAGAAGACTTGAGATTGAAGTTGTTCACTTTAAACAGCAAGACAGTCTATAGATAGAGCAGAAAACAGCAATAGTTCAAGAAAAGACTGTTCCTTTTATTATGAATATGGGGGTGTGGGATGCACAGAACGAAAATGGTGTGAAAAAATTGGGCCGCAGGTCGATAAACCTTGGCTATAATATAAATACAATAAAAATAGTTAATATAAATACAATATAAATAGGCACATTAAAAATAGTTTATATAAAAATAGTTTATATAAAAATTAATTAATATAAATACAATAACAAATAGTTTTAGTATGTATGTTTATTTTCCGCAGAGGGATTGTAACCAGGTACCTTCGCCGTCATATACTGGATCTGTACCACTCCACCACAGACCCGAACACGCCTGTATTCATAAAGGCTGTTAACGCGAAAACTTACCAATAACAGTATACACGACGTTTTCAACGATTCACCCGTTAGGACTTTATCAAGAATATATAAATCAGACAGCGAAAAAAGAATGAAAATAGTAAAAGTATCATTATTTTAACTGTTCTTATTGTTTGCTCACTGTTTTATATATTCTTGATACAGACCTCATGCATGAAACGCTGAGATTGTCTTGTATACTGTTTATTGGTATGTTTTCCCGTTAACACCCAATAATCAGATAGTAATAGTCTGTTAGTCGTCGTCAAATAGAACTACAAAACCTGAGTTCTACGTCAAATAGAACTACAAAACCTGAGTTCTACGTCAAATAGAACTACAAAACCTGAGTTCTACGTCAAATAGAACTACAAAACCTGAGTACTACGTCAGTACTATTGTTATTCAGTTTTACAGAAGTATTACCTTTTATCGATAGATTCAAAACTTAGGTCAATACATTTTAGAAAATGTTTTATTCCCTCTCGACCCTCTTTCAACATGTGTCAGGATTTCATGGAACTCCATGCTTAATTATGCCACATATTACACCCCACCCCCCCCACACACACACACACACACACAATCACACAAACCGATAACCAAATGCCAAATAAACAATATCAATAGAAAGTTCTGACTGTGTGGGATAAAGACAAGATACAGATTGGAACATAAGACTCGCACAAGTTTGCTAATATTGGTCCGAGTAAGTATGGCACCATCGTCCGCAAATATTCCCGCGTCCTGAGCGCCACGCGTGCCATCACTAGAAATCCCTATTAGTTGCCCGCGATCACGTGACCATCCGGAAGGAGGTAACAACTGTGGTTGCGGTATAAAACTTGGATTGGACAGCGAAGTGAGAATGTTAGAGAAAAGATTGTAACTACTGTCCTGTTTGTCTGTGGTAACTATTGCAACTGTCTGTTCGTGTAGTCTGCATACAAAGCCTTCATCAAGCCCATTTTGTGTTGCATACCTTCTGTCTCATCATCCGTTAAAAAAGAAAAAAGTACAGGTAAGAAACCTCCGATTACAGCTCATACATTGATTGATAAAGACTTTTTTTTAAATGAAATGTCTATTACGTTTATTTTTTGGTCAAACTTTTCTGTTATAAAGTTTCATATTCCAAATGCATTATTTGTTATTATTTTATATAATCTACCACTTATTAATAATTGGCGTTGTTGTTTTTTCGTTCTTTTTAAAACAGCGAGAAGTATTTATCTCTATTTTAACTCTATATTACATCGTGTATTTTATCCCTATATTACACAGTGTATTTTAACACTATATTACACAGTGTATTTTAACCCTATATTATAAAGTATTTTTTTCTTTTTTACAACAAAACAATTTCTATTTTGGTCATTTTTATCAAGTCAGATGTTGTTTTTTCCCCTGATGTATCCCTGAATCGTTCAAGAGTAAACATCATTTGTATGGTAGTCTGTATGTAAATTCAATTAGTAAAAACAATATTTGATTATTAAATTGTGTAAATATAAAAGTAATGTGTATATTTGTACTGATCATGTTTTTGTAGCTGTATCTTAAACTGAAATGTTCAGTATTGAAATCATTTTAGTTTGTTTATTAATTCAGATTTTTGGGGGGAAATAAACTCCTCCCCTCCAAACCACACACATCGAGACATAAGTGCCACACATGTTTAAACATTCACATACATCTTACAACTAATTCTTAAAACATGCTATACATCTTTTCTGAACCTAAAACATTTGAAATATACACTCAACAGATTTTTGTCATGGAAAACATTGAATTTTGTAATAGAGTGTTAGTAATATCTATTTGGTAAACTATAGAATCTGTGAAAATCTGAAGGCTAAATGGTTTAGAGTTCTCACTTCGTATACCATCGACCATTTTACAGTAAACTCCTAGTAAATGATTTGCATATATAGAAACTTGGTCATGTGGAAAACCTACAGAATTGAATTCCATCATCCCGTACCCCCAGCTTTCTTACAAAACAGTGTGTCCATATGAAAGTTTTGATCAAAGTTCTAGTGAACCGCCATACATCACATTTAAAAAAAAAAAGATAATAGTTGATCATTTCTCTACATTCCTGGAGATTTACACAAAGGAAAACCTGAAGATTAGAGCTGCATGAATAAATAATCTTATTATACGGGACGCAAATAGAATGTCAACCAGACTTCCGCATTTGATTCTAGATTGTGAACACAGTTCACATGTAGCATGAGTCCAACCAGGCTTTCGTAGACTATTAATAATAGATTGTGAACATAACTAGCACAGGAGACTGCGTAATCAAGAAATCAAGAGAAGAACTGCAATGGCGACATTTAGAATTTCCTAAATGATATTTTTTTGGCAAGGTACCAACTGCACAGTTAAACCATATATAAGATCAGTACATGTGTATTTCCAGTGACAGTATATGGCTATGAGGCATGGACATTAAATAAAATAGTAGGAAAGAGAATTGCTGCATTTGACATGAGATGCTACAGAAGAATTTTACATATATCATGGACAGATAAAAAGACAAGCCAAGAAGTGTTAAGATCAATAAACGTCGAAGAGGTCTGGCTCTTAACAACATTTTAACAAGAAAGCTGTCTTTTGTGTTGTTGTTGATTTTTTGTGTGTGGTCATATAAGGAGACATTCCAGCGTGGAGAGATTAAGCTGAAGGCAGTTAACGGCAACACGGGAAGAGAGCGCCCAAGACGGCGATTGTGAAGTAATACATCAGATTGTTAAACATACCTCTAGCAGGTCAACTCGTCCAGAATCGCAGGCGTCTTTAGAGAATCCTTAAAGAAGACCAGGTTCTGGAAAGAATATGTTGAATGTTGACGAACGTGTAGTATTATTCTAAGTTTGCTTGTATACTAAAACTAAATTAATATTTACATCAATGAAGGTAAAATAAAAATATGTTTTTCAAAATCTACGTTAGAAATGTTTCACAGATGCCAAACACAAGAAGCTATGGTCTGTTCACAGATGCCAAACAAAAGAAGCTATGGTCTGTTCACAAATTGTGGTCTGTTCAAAAATTGGTAATCACAACTCAAGGAGAATATCTACGAAATTACCTGTTGATCGCAGAGATCATTGGAATACAACTTTTGATTCCCACCGACGCTATAAAAAAGTTTTCTTTCTGAAAATGTTAGTAATTTATTACGTGTCCGTTATTAACTGATATACAGTTGCAGCCCATCTCAACTGCATATGATATTTTATGGGACTCATTCGAGTCTACAGACAGAAAATTGCTGTCTAAATAATCGGAGCATTGTCATTGGTGGCGTTTCGTTAATATTTCTGTGATTTTCATTTGCTGTGACGGAAAGTATAAATATGTTGACCAATTGAAGACATGCTACAAATTAAGAACATCACCAATCACGGCGTTTCCGATATCTACAGACATAGTTAGTTGTCTTGTGACACGTCTTGCTATAAAAACAGGGGTTTTCGTTTGTGTTTTTAAATAAAAATAAAAACTTTCACTTCTTGTTTAGCATGGTAATATCGCCCATGTTTTACATTTGGAACACGATTTCTTGAGTGTAAACATTTTGTTTCGTTTGAGATATCAATACAAATTTATGCCCGACGTCACTCATGTTGACACTGAAAAAATCAGGCGGACCAACAGAACTCATGAAATAAGTACATTGAATTTTTGACAGTAACTTGGTTACTGTAATACCTAACATTTGACCACATTTATTTACAATGGACCAAAAACTTCAAAGGATTTTGCCGATATGCGCAATCCAGAGCAGAGGTCTAAATTATAAAAGTATTTTGGCATCGGATAAAATCAAATATTGCATGCCATATAATTATATTTTTGCGATATAATGGACAATTTTATGAGATTCGCCTAAAAGGGTGATTGCGAATTTATAAACGAACTATACAAATTAATATTTTACATTTTAATTTAACATGAGATATGATCAATCAATATTTTAGTTGTCAACTACACGTACTTAAATATTTCATAGTTTGTGTCAGACAAAAGGAAATACCAACTTGTAGTCCAGAAGATGGCAACCTTATTGTGTCGGCGGACGGCAATGAGATTTTGTGCATGTTTTATTGATGCAGAAAATAATGTTTTAGTCTCGTGGTTTCCAACGGTTAATGTTGGGAGGTGGGCTAGGGGGATTATGTTAGATCAGCCTATCGGACAAGAAAAAATGGTTTTGCTGGCCAGGTTCGTTATGTTTGATTCATGATGTTAGATTCTTGATATTTGTTTGTTGATGTTTGATTCTCGATTAGAAATCAACATTATTATAAACATAGTATAAGTGTCATGTTCTCAGTTCTAGCAGCCTCATTAAAGACTTTGCAAACCCAGTAAAATCTTCGTAAGATGTTGATTATGCGATCTTCCCAGTACTCTGACACATCAGTAAATACAAACTCTAGTACTCTGACAAATCAATAAATACACACTGTAGTACTGTGACAAATCAATAAATACACACTGTAGTACTCTGACAAATCAATAAATACACACTGTAGTACTGTGACAAATCAATAAATACACACTGTAGTACTGTGACAAATCAATAAATACACACTGTAGTACTGTGACAAATCAATAAATACACACTGTAGTACTGTGACATATCAATAAATACACACTGTAGTACTGTGACAAATCAATAAATACACACTGTAGTACTGTGACAAATCAATAAATACACACTGTAGTACTGTGACAAATCAATAAATACACACTGTAGTACTGTGACAAATCAATAAATACACACTGTAGTACTGTGACAAATCAATAAATACACACTGTAGTACTGTGACATATTATCAAATACAAACAGGGTTGGTAGCTACATCCTGTAGAAGATATATAACCATTATATAATATATATATATATATATAAATTAAGCAAATGAAGAACAGTAGAGGCCCCCAGTTTACGACGCATTATCAGGAGTAGATCCAAGCTCAGTGGATATTCTACGATATTATTATTTACACGTGACCAGAAAGATTACCATTATGTTCACGCACAGACATGCGGATGTTGAGGACAATGAACGAGCTGATACAGTGGCGAGCATGACCACAGTGTGAATGGATGTATCTAACATAGTCAATATGTTGAGGGTTCGATCAGAAGATTTTCAAATTGTGAAATATGATGGCTCTCAAGATTGTAGAAGCTTGATGAAAAGATCGGAAGGGCTCGTAAGGAGAAACATATCGATATATTTAGAGACTGATACATCAATACCGAACTGGAACACTCAGCGGCTAAACTGATGAATTTATTGATACGGACATCCGAACACTTTATCCGGCATGGTGATAATTTAATTGGTTCATTATTTATGTATATATCCTTAAGTGTTAGATGTTTGATCCCCTTTTCTGCTGAATAGCATTCCTACTGTTTTTCTAGAATTAATTTTAAAACCTATTTTTTTTTTGCCATCCAGCTTGTTACGTCATTTAGTTGTCTTTTAATCGCTACTTTTAAATATCTGATGATATTGTCTGAGCGACAGATTGCAGCATCGTCTGCAAACTGTGACAAACTATTATTAATATCAGAGAATTCTTCTCCTAGATCATTAACCGTTATTGTAAATATTGTTGGAGATATTACCGATCCCTGTGGGATGCTGTTCTCCTGTTCATGTGACTCTGACATGTCATTATTTATTAGTACTTTAAAGTGCCTATCTCGCATGAAGTTTTCAATGTAGTTATATGTCTTACCATCTATACATATGTTCTTAAATTTTAAACAGGCTCTTTCTCTCCAACACTTGTCGTATGCTCTCGCTACGTCAAGGAAGACAACCACTGTTTTCTTACCATTTAGATATCTATGTTTTACTTCATGCTTTAGTTTTAGTAGTTGACGTGCTCCGCTGACTCCGGAAGCCCGCTCAAGATGGACTATACATATTATGTTTATTAGATGAAATACTACTCTTTTGTTTATGATTGTCTCTAATATTTTACCTAGGTGAGAAGATAGCGATATTGTTTCTAATATTTTACCTAGGTGAAAGGTTAACGATATTGCCTCTAATATTTTATCCAGGTGTCAGGTCAGTGATATTGTTTCTAATATTTTATCCAGGTGTGAAGTCAGTGATATTGTTTCTAATATTTTACCTAGGTGAGAAGTTAGCCATATTGCTTTTAATATTTTACCTAGGTGATAGGTTATCGATATTGCCTCTAATATTTTATCTAGGTGAGGTTATCGATACAATATCACTAACCTCTCACCTAGGTAAAATATTAGAAACAATATCACTGACCTCTCACCTGGATAAAATATTAGAAACAATATCTCTAATATTTTACCTAGGTGAGAGGTTATCGATATTGCCTCTAATATTTTACCTAGGTGAGAGGTTAGCGATATTGTTTCTAATATTTTACCTAGGTGAAAGGTTAGCGATATTGCCTCTAATATTTTATCCAGGTGTCAGGTCAGTGATATTGTTTCTAATATTTTATCCAGGTGTGAGGTCAGTGATATTGTTTCTAATATTTTATCCAGGTGAGAGGTTAGTGATATTGTTTATAATATTTTATCCAGGTGAGAGGTCAGTGATATTGTTTCTAATATTTTATCCAGGTGTCAGGTCAGTGATATTGTTTCTAATATTTTACCCAGGTGAGAGGTTAGTGATATTGTTTCTAATATTTTACCTAGGTGCGAGGTTAGTGATAATGTTTCTAATATTTTACCCAGGTGAGAGGTTAGTGATATTGTCTCTAATATTTTACCTAGGTGTCTCATGTGACGTATTCCTTCCAGAACGATGTCTTCCCAATGAACTCTCTGAACCTCTCTCTGTCTTGGGCGATGTGGCTTGCATTTTCTAGCGATGTATTCATGTTATCTTTAATGTCGTCAGTCCATCGTCTTCTTGGTCTGCCCCTTCTCCTCTTCCCAGGTACTCTTCCCTCCATTATTTGTCTTTCTAAACAGTTATGTCTCTTTATATGACTTTATATGACCTAGGTGTGAGGTCAGTGATATTGTTTCTAATATTTTACCTAGGTGTGAGGTCAGTGATATTGTTTCTAATATTTTACTTAGGTGTGAGGTCAGTGATATTGGTCTATATGAGCTTAGTTCTTTAGCTTCTTTATCTGGCTTTGTATTTATTTGTATTATGGTGGCAGACTTCCATGTCTTTAGTATGGTGCCAGAATGCCATATGTTATTGAATAGGTGAGTTATTATCACTAATATATTTGTGGGTACTTTTTTTAAGTATGACATAACTTAGAATGTCAGGTCTTGAAACTGTGTTAGATCTCCCGCCTATTACTTTAATTACTTCATATATTATAATGTCGCCATTAATATATGATGATTCAACAATATCTATTGGTTTATTGTTTAGTTATTGCTGAATTGACTGTCGTCTATTTATCTAATTTTGGTTTAGGTTGTTATTAGCACTAACTGAGTACAAGTAATCTGCATTAGCTTTCTCTTTATTTGTTTGAGTGTTATTTAATGATGGTATTAAACTTCATTACTAACCCAACCCCCTAACACAAACCCTAAAAATTGAATATGTAAGTTTATTTTTGATATAATATTTAAATTTATTTATTCTAAAATAAGCTGGGAGAAAACGGGTTGCAAACGAGAGCTTATAATATTTTTTACAGTACTTTTAGAAAACATTGATTTTCGTTTGCAACCATGTCTCCATGCTTATTTATAGATTATATCAATAATGAACGAAAATATTTAATTTTTAGGGTTAGGGATAGTTATGTTTTATACAACTAACACGATCCATAACTATCAATAAATTTATATTTAAATTAATAAATGATAAACATAAACTGGTAAACAATGCCAAGGGAAATAATCAAATAGAGGGACGCGAGTTCCAAACACGAACCAAATTATCTTATAGTTTAATAGAAATTGCATGAAATACAAGATTCATTTTAAAAAACATTTTCACATATAAATGTGCTGTTACTACTTCTGAATAGTTTAAGCTTGAAATAATTGTAACATTTGTCGAAAATCAATGTGAAATAAAGGATTTCTCACGTTTCTCGTGAATTATTCCTGGAAATTTTGAAGATTCCCAAAACATATGAAATAAATGTTAGCTCCTTTAATATTCTCCAGTGACTCTTTGATCATCTTCTGTTACACGATGTATACACGTTCCAACCAGCAACTACTTTATTACAAAAATATCACAATATAATTTCTTTATCAAATATATTTCTTATATAAACTTTCACTGAAATCAGTATAGTTCTTGTTTAGATTTAAAACAATTTCCCGTGGGGACAAATTTCAAAACCCACTATAAATTATTCATTGTTTGCTGGAAGTGCAGACCAATGAGAGGTTTATATAAACAGCGGGTGAAGGAAATATGAGTATGCATATTCTAACTATCTCTCCGCATAGACTAGTACCGACAGTGTTCTCCGACGTGCACTGTTGACGTTTTTGATAAATAATTCTAAATGACTTCAATGTATCGTTAGTATTGCAAAACACCTATAGGTTTTAGATTCTATGTTCGCTAAGTAGAATCTATGTTCGCTAAGTAGAATCTATGTTCGCTAAGTAGAATCTATGTTCGCTAAGTAGAATCTATGTTCGCTAAGTAGAATCTATGTTCGCTAAGTAGAATCTATGTTCTCTAAGTAGAATTTATGTTCGCTAAGTAGAATCTATGTTCGTTAAGTAGAATTTATTTTGGTAAAGTAGGCTTCCGGACAAAATGGCGAGTTGAATGTATGTAATTGAATGGATGTGATGTAAGTGGGATGGTAATGTCATCGCTCCCGTATAGTGGATGTTAATCTTCGGTCGACTTCAACCATGACTGACTTTTTATTAAATAAGACCAGATCGAATCACTGCTTGACTGATCACAATCACTACTTGGCTGATCCGAGTCACTGTTTGGCTGATCCCAGTCACTGTTTGGCTGATCCGAGTCATCCATTGCTTTTTATTCATTCGTTTGCTATGAAAGTCCAGCTCTGTGACGAGAAAGTAGTGACAGTACGTTGAAAATATAGCTTTGTGACGAGCTTAATAACATAAAATCTAGCTTAATAACATAATACGGATATTATGTTATATGTTTGTTGTTACTGAGGATATTCCAATACTTGTACGGGATGTTTGTTGTTGTTGTAATAGTCCTTGTCTCGATTGGTCCGTTCGGGTGACTTTGTGTTCACGGTTTGAATGGCTTGACGAAATCACATCTTTTTTTGGAAATGCGGTTAGTCAAGTGCGGAAGAACGCGTGTGCAATTGTTGCTAGACGATTTGGTGCCGTTGAACGGACTGGTTCAATTCCCGTTAGTCTCATGACGAGGAAGTAATGGCGTTTCATACGCCAAAAGTGCCAGGTTCATATCTCGCAGAAGGCAGGTGTGTACCTTCGCCTTTCATAATATAGTGCATACTGAACAAAAATATAGCACGTCCTGATAGCACGTAGCAACAACAATATATTGTCCATGTTTCACTGCCAAAGCAGAGGATGCTGTGGACACGATCCTGGTAAAACCAACCATGAGGCAAAAATAATTGATAATGTTAAAATTCAATGTTTGATACTGGGATGTATTTGATAATGTTGCAACTTCACTTGCTAGCTTTCACATAGAGTTGATAATGTTGCAACTTCACGTGCTAGCTTTCACATAGAGTTGATAATGTTGCAACTTCACTTGTTAACGTTCACATAGAGTTGATAATGTTGCAACTTCACGTGCTAGCTTTCACATAGAGTTGATAATGTTGCACTTCACTTGCTAGCTTTCAGATAGAGTTGATAATGTTGCAACTTCACTTGCTAGCTTTCACATAGAGTTGATAATGTTGCAACATTATTTATCAGGTCGTACTACACAGAGCTGTGTGAAATATTCTAAAGTAATCAGACTGCATATGAGAGAAAAATAAAATCACAAAAAATTGCAAATAAATGAGATAATTACCAACACGAGAAATGAGAAAACTACCATCGAGATATGAATAAATTACCGAAAAGACATAATAAAATTACAATAATAATTTTAAAGTTATCAACAAGAAATGAGAAAATTATCTATAAGAAATGATAAAAGTGGAAACGTTGTGACGTGACAATAAAGCCAGATCATCCAACGTCAAATTAATAAATAATATTTCTGTAGAAATAGACAACGGCAACACTGATTTTCATTTAACAGTTAATCACAGAATATATTTTTTTCATAAACTTGAAAAAAATATGGCAACTCACGTGAATCAGATATAAGTTTTTCCTATTAAAGAAAAAATATGGTAACACACGTGAATCAGATATACTTGTTATTATTGAAGCTTCATTTTAAAGTATGTTCTTATTGCACCTTCATTTTCAAGTCACTTTTCCTTACAAAATAGTTGCTAGCACCGCATTTCAACATCGCACTCACAAACCGCATTAAAATAAACAATATTTCTCAACATCCCCTTTAGAAATATACACTGACATTTAACGAAACTTGTAAAAATCCGTGATTAACGCTCAACGGAGGATAGATAACAGTAATCAATATTTCTACATCTAATACACTTCATGTGGCTTTTAATTCGCAGGGGACTCAAATATGAATACAGTTCATTAAGACGTCACATTGCCTGAGAAACTTATCACGAGAGTTTTCGCAACGTATTGGCCGTACGATGGATTTACACACCGGAGCATATGAGTTCAATTAATGTCTTTCTAGGCCTATTCGCTATTTAATGGAACTGGGAAAACGTAACGAAGTTTATAAGTTGAAAGAATTATTGATCGTCGAGTGAGTTACTCTCACACTGTTCTAACGCTAAAAACAGAAGATAGATACATTTGTTCATATTCTTGACTAGCAGATTTGATGGTTTTATTTCTAATTTTAATTTCAACATGTTTTAAAAAAAAATATCTCAGTGTCACATTGTCTTTCGTAACATATTCAACACATATTGTGGTGAATCTTAACCGGTTTTAGTGTTTTCTAAATTAATTTGCATTAAACAGCATTTTTATCCGACACGTGGCATACATTTGGCCTGTTCTTACGTTTTACGTTACAAAACTAACGTTTTAAGTTACAAAACTACCTTTTCACGTTACATAACTATTTTTACATTATTAAACTACCTTTTTACCTTACATAACTATTTGTTACGTTACAAAACTGCTTTCATTTGGTAACATCACCTAGTTTAATCAGTTTACAGATCATGTTTTCGGAGATAGAAGTTACAAGTCTACATTCCGTTGTGAGCAATCTTATTGCTGTCAGTTGACAGGCCCAGATAAAATACATAGATTTTGAGTCAATCTCATTTACTTCATCATCATCAAGTGCCATGCCGAATGTCGTTGGCGATCATATTTCTCCATGTACATCAATCTCTCATATATGTCATCATCTCTGTTGGTGTCGTCAATCGAAGCCATTTAGTCAAACTGTCCAATATCTTTTCTCTGAGTCTTCCCCTTGATTTTTCCCGTCTATCTTTCCTGTTGTCACTATATTCTCAATGCCTCCTCTTCTCATTATGTGCCCAATAAATGTTGACTGTCTTTGTCTTATATTATCAATAATGCATCTTTTCACATCCATACCTTCTATAACACTCTTCATTAGTAATCTTTAGCGATCATTATATATATATATATATATATATATATATATATATATATATATATATATATATATATATATATATATATATATATATATATATAACACATTTGCACAAAAAATGTCCACACATATGCCTCCTATATGATTGATAAAATGTCCACACATATGCCTGCCTATATGATTGATAAAATTTCCACACATATGCCTCCTATATGATTGATAAAATGAGAACCAAAGTTTAAGTTACAGTACATGGTATCCTACATGCATTTGTTTAATTATAACAAATAATTGTGACTCATACACAAACACATAAATAAATGGGCCGATTTAAGAAAATGGCAATACACGCAAACTTTTAAGATATGTATAAGATATTTTTGTTTAAAGTATTTGGACATGTAAAGATATAAGACTACACGCAAAAAATGTTTATTATTTTATATTAAAATGACAATCATTTCAAGTCAGATTGAAGCCAGTCATTTAATGTTACTTACATAAACTTCTGCCATATGGAAGAGAGTCATGGATAATAAATAAATAAACGAGAAGGAAACTAGACCACAGAGATGTGGTTATACGGAAGAATGTTGATAATACTGTGGGAAGATAGAACAACTAATGAGGGGGTACTGAGAAGTGTTAGCACAAAGAGAAGGCTACTTACCAATCTCATGAAAATAAAAATTGTTCACATTTATTGGCCACATTAAAAGAATAGAAGGTTTGAGATATAAAAGGTAAAACACAAGAGGGAGATCAGGAAGAAAGAGGATCAGGACGTCGGAAATTGGGGATACTGAATAGTTTAACATCATAGCATGGTTGAGAGTCAGCATGGTAGAGAGTCACCAATGTAGAGAGTCAGAACTGCAGGTAACACACATAAATACAGATAAACTATTGTGGCTGTTTCTTATGATGTTGCGTGCAAGAATAATATATATGGTTAGTACACAAGAACTTGAAGATCGTTGACGCTGAAACGGTGCTAGTGATCCAGCCCTGGGACTTTCAGCTTGTTGAAACAGACTTTACGCATATGAGAGAGTGATTGTGTCATGTGACGCATTCTCTCCAGAACGATGTCTTTCCAATGAACTCCCTGCACCGTCTTCTGTCTTGGGCGATGCGGCTTGCATTTTCCAAGGGCTCATTCATGTTATCTTTAATGTCGTCAGTCCATCGTCTTCTTGGTCTGTCTTTCCCCCACCTCCCAGGTGCTCTGCCCTCCATTATTTGTCTTTCTAAACAGTCGTGTCTCTCTATATGACTAAACAGGTGTAGTTTTCTTTTTGCTATTTTGTTATTGTGTTTAGTTTAACCTACAATCTGGAATCTTCAAAATGTTTATAATATCTGAGTTTCTCTTCCTTTTTCCTTCCATGATATTCTAAGTATCTTCAATTCATTATTAGCAACGGGATATTGATTTGACGTTTTTTTTTAGAGTTTCGACAAATATAAGTATGTGGTTATATCTCTTTTATATCTTCACTCATATTTCACATTTCTTTCATATCTTCACTCATATTTCATATTTCTTTCACAACTTCACTCATATTTCTACGGATATGCCTACAACGTTGTTGTTTGGAAAGTCGTGCACTCAATGGCAATTTATCCGAGATATTCTTCATAAACCCTAAAGGCGCGAGCTGAAAAGATTTAAGTGAGAAAAAAAACTTAGACATTGTTATCGTATAATCGTAATGGTTTATTTTGAAGAGTTTCAGTGTTACTAGTGAAGAGATTCAGTCATATTGATTGTCTTATTAAAGAGATTCAGTCATATTCATTGTCTTATTAAAGAGATTCAGTCATATTGATTGACTTATTAAAGAGATTCAGTCATATGAATGGTCGAAAGTATGTTACTACCGATTCAACTAAATCAGAGTTTAATTATATTTTTGACTGCTATCCGAAATGAGAATTGATGTGTAGGAGTAAAAAAACATGGTTTGTCAGTATGTTAAAGATTCCAAGGTTTGTTTGTCTGCTAAAGATTCCAAGGTTTGTCAGTCTACTAAAGATTTCAAGGGTGCAAATGTAATTGTCAAAACTACCGTAATCGAAATCAAGGGTGTGTGCAAGTGGTCATTTGAAATCAACTTGGATGGCCTGTTGAAACTACAGGAAGTTTACTGAAATAGCTTGACAGGCAGAATTTGTTCATCGGGTCGCATCTTACCCAATCGTGTTCTAAAATATTTTCTATCTTTGATGTGACCCAATATTTGTATGCTACACAATGGAGTGAGTATACTTGTTTACATATATATCCTACACATAGATTCATCTCTCTCTCTCGTTCTCTCGTTCTCTCTCTCTCGTTCTCTCTCTTAGGTAGGTAGTAACTGCAGAAAAACTGAAATCTAACAGGAGAAACTAGCAATCAGGGTAATGAAGATTTGATAATCACTGAATGCACACATGAATTCGACGTTTCGACCAATATGCCTTTACCAAGAATGCTCTCACGGCATAATAAACGACCTGGTCCCATCACCTCTGTGCCATTGTGAGCAGGCAACACAGACCGCTGAACTTATCCTGCAAGACTGCAATACACTAAACCAGTTAAGGGAACAACACTGGTCCGCAGAGATTGATATTCACAGAAAGATTTATTGGAAGCACTGAGGAGCGTTCAAATACAGCAGCATTTATTATGCAAACAGGACTTGCTGCGTAGACATGTCAAACTGTGAACGAGAAGTAGAATAAGATAATAAACGGTGAGTAAAAACAGCAATGTCCATGCTCACACGTCAGAGATAAGAGGATTGGCAAATATTGAAGTAGAATTATTCCATACCGCTGAGAGTTGAAACGTCTTATGAAGATAGCTCCGTAGACACTTCCCACACATTCTTCCCCACATAGATTCTTCCCTTATCATTCACAACTTTCGAAACATCAAAACAAATATCTATAAACTGATTTACAAAATATTACCATAAAACATAGTTTTCACAATAAATGTGTGTTTCAAAGTTTTTAGATAATCTTATATAACTCGTCTCCCATTTGAAACTGTTAATGTCTTCAAGTACATTAATTACTGTTATAATGTTCTCCGGTGATTTGTAAATTGTGTTTCCTTGTTCTGTTTTGCACTTATTGTTGATAGTTCACTTTATTTTTCAAATCTCCTCCTACAGTACGATTACTTCCTTCGTGTTATTCCTTCTGTTCATTTTATATTTATTGAAATGGGGGAATGGTGTCTGGTAAACTAACAAAGTCTAGTGGCTAAAATTGATGATATTATTGTGTTTTTCTTTGTCACGGTGTGTCCCGTGGGTGCTGTTGCTATAGTGGTCTATCGTGTCACGGATTATAACGACAGTTCACTGTTCATTTTCCGTTGTCAACATTTTTCTACATGAGAAAAAGTTGAGTACTTTCTGACTATATTTCCCGGTAGGTTGTAATAACAGATTTGCGTTCATATGTGTACTGTTGGGTGCACACAAACAACTGATCTGGTGAATTACTTCACCTAGTCTTAGACTTAGTGTTGGATGTGTACTTTAACAAATGTCTATAGTGTCTAGTTTATTATTCGATATTTACTAGCCTGTATATTATGCTAGTCGTCCGTCACATGATGATGATCATTTGTTAAATCCACTTACGACATGCAGTTACTGTTATGTCTTTGACTATGATACAGTTGATCTTGTCCAAGATTCTCCCATGAGTTTGTGTCTATTTTGAAGTGAGTCAGTCATGTCTCAAGAGTGTCTTTAAAACACTTCTTCTGATATTACTGCTGCCTGGTAAACTATGAGTTTGGTGGTAGTTGTTATTCCCCTTCTTTCCCCATAAGATTTTTTCGCAGTCTTCCAAATATGCACTAGCTTTCACTATTCTGTTGTTTCCCTCAGTGCCATCTTGTGAGTGCTGCGCTTGCATGTGAAATCCGGTATATGCTCGGTAATTCCCACACGCTCTCAAAGCATGCTGCGCAAGATAGAAAAGAACATGCTGATAAAAGAAGGGTTGCGTTATTGAACAACTCAATTGTACAGAGTATAACATGGATATACTGCCCGGGTCACGCTGGAGTCAGAGGTAGCGAAATAACTGATTCATTGCCAGATAATGCTGCGATTGACGGCACATGACCGAGAAGAGAACAAGCTGACTTAATTAAAGCAGTCATAAATTCAGTACAAAATGAAGATGTTGACAACGAGACTGAAAACGTAGACAGACAAAGAATGACAGAAATGGAAGTGATTGGAGGAGAGGGAAGAAAATGTACTCTTTTTTGAAAGAACTGAAGATCACGTCATCAACACCACCTGACTGGGACTTTGAGTCTATATACACTGAAATGGCTGCTGGGAGAGTGGATCACTTAGGGGAATGCCCCGTTTTCCACATTGTTAGTTTAATATCAAGAATCAAGGTGTCATCAAATCAAGAATCAAGGTTTCATCAAATCAATAATCATGGTTTCATCAAATCAAGAATCAAGGTTACTTTGTGTGATAGATTACCGACAATGTATGTGAATTTATGTAACAGTATGGTATTGCTTCATTAACTCTCCGAAATCTGTTTTTCAGAATCTGTGACACGTTTGTGACATCATTAATCTGTGCCAGCTACAACTAATCGAAGTTGCCAGGTAAGCAATATTTTATGTACTGTTTTTTAATCTATATGTATTTCCTCTCCGTATGCGATCTTTCTCAAACTCCTACAAATTAGCTGGACGCAGTCTGGAGAACGGACTGTGGCTGTGTCATGGTTTACAGCTTGGCTGTAATATCTGTGACTTTGCGATAGGGTGTTGCCGAGATATACAAACTTATTGGCAGTATTGAGTTTATGTCTCTTTACTGTGATTACTGGTTCTGTGTAGGAGACACCTGATGCTGGTTGATACATTAGTAATGTCAGATATTACTATACATTACTAATACATACATATTCAGCGTTAGAATTCAACAGTTGTAGTTTGGTATACGCCACTTATTCTTTCTCATTTTCGGATGTTCGTTAGTGCCTTAGTACACTAGAGATCACAAGCGATTTTATTAGACATTTTTTTTCTGTCCAGATACCAGGCGTTGTCAACTTTTGATTGGTTTATCCGTTGAGAATAGTATCATAATTTACGAAATCTAAACAAGTGTTACAATAAGTAAATACGTGTTACAATAAGTAAATGCGTGTTACAATAAGTAAATACCTGTTACAATAAGTACATGCGTGTTACAATAAGTAAATACCTGTTACAATAAGTAAATGCGTGTTACAATAAGTAAATGCGTATTACCAAACCACATCTACTGATACGTGTTACAATAAGTAAATGCGTATTACCAAACCACATCTACTGATACGTGTTACAATAAGTAAATACGTGTTACAATAAGTAAATACGTGTTACAATAAGTAAATACCTGTTACAATAAGTAAATACGTGTTACAATAACTACATCTACTAAAAAAAAAGATGGTAAACACAATGATATTAAAATAAATAATGACGATAATGGTTGACGTTTCGATCGCACGATCTTCGGCAATTTAAAAAAACTATATTTATTATTATTGTTTTTATCATTAGTTTATTAGTAGTGCTAGGTATATGTATCACTTATTTACCTGTTGTTTATTATCATCTTGGTATTTGTGTTACTATGACACGTACTGGAATGTTGGGGAATCTTATCTGACTGTTTCTTATCTTAAATCTGAACTGGCTGTTTCTTATCTTAAATCTTTTCTAGGGTTTTTTTTGGTAATTATATATCAAAACTTACAATAAGGAATTGTACAGCCTTAATGTGGAAACAACATGAAACAACATGAACTTCTTTTAAGTGTTAAAAAAGATACACAAATATAGGAACACATTTGATAAAGTAAAGGCTGCTGGGGGTTATACGAACTACATAACAATATCCTTAGCGTGTTAGTGGTCACAAACACAGAAATACTCACGCACGTTAAGCTGACACTCGTACACATGTCTCGGCATGAGCGGCGCCACATCCGCTGCTAATAGGATGATATTGCTAAAATTGTTGTCACTATACGAGTATAAGCTTTGATGTTTTTACTGTAGCGATTTTATAGGCACTATAAATATGTTCAGCAGTTTGCCAATACTTTCTGATCGGCCCGGAAGCATAACTGTCTGCTACGGAATTTGAGTCCTCTCTGCCACGGAGAGTATGGCAATATAACATAATAGAGGTCGTGATTCCTGGCACTAGAACCTTCAAGGAACATCATCAGAATCCTGATTTATTTAATTAATTTGATAATTACATGCATCTACGCTATCAATAATGGCATACATTCTCTGCTGAATCTAGAAGAAAAATAAATGACAAGACTGGCGATGATGTTGTTCTGGCTCAGCGAACTTAATAGAAATGTGGTTATATTTCATACTTGCGGGAAGATAACGTACAAGCTGCGAGGACAATAAAAATAATGTTTGCATGTTGTCAAAATTTATATTTGAAAATAAGACGCATTATTGTACAGATTGTCTGACGAAGGGAAATAACCATGATATATTCTGATACATGATTACCTACCCGTTTTTGCTTGAAGAATGAATACGCAAGAAAGAATTACCTCCCTTGATTGTAACAAACTGGATATAAAAAATAATTATATGCGTTCAAGATGGATTCAAGCGTGCAGGATAGCGTTAAATACTGTATTAACGTAATATTGTTAGTAGATAATTTTACTAGATAATTTGTATTATCCAGTAACAATGTTACAGTAACATCGTATTTATCGCTTCTTGGTTTTGTTACTGCACAACTCTCTTCTATCTTCGGATATCCTTTTGCTTATTTGTCATCATCATGTGCACATATTCTTTCCAGAACCTGGTCTTCCTTATGAATTCTCTGAACACTCCGCAGTTCAGGGCGAGTTGACCTGCCACACTGTTTGAAATGCTTAAATAATCCGATATATCACCGCACTATAGTCGTCTTGGGCGCTCTCTTCCCCTGTTGCCGTTAACTTTGTCTTCAGCTATTAATCTTTCCATGCTGTTATGTCTCTTTATATGACAAAATAAGTCACTTAAGGAGCAAGACCTCTTCGACGTTTATTGATTTTTCTTGATTTATCGTTTCTGCTGTCTGTGTATACGTGACATTCTTCTGTAGCATCTCATTTTGAAAGTACTGTATCTCTTTGTTATTGATTTATTTAATGTCCATGCATCGCAACCGTATATTGCCACTGGAAATACGCATGTTCTGATCATACACAGTTTGACTATGCTGCTGGTACCTTGCCAAAGATTTTTTATTATAACATGTTTGCTTATTTATACGTTTTGGATATCTTCTGACAGTTTGTTTACTTATACTGATGATAGCCTTAGCCTAAAATGTGTTTCCATTACTGTAACAATGCATGCAGCATATACGATCATGTACCGTCTCCACAACAAAATTGACAGTTTAATATGGCTGATAAGAGGCCCTTATTAGATAAGCGAGACACGTACGCATGTCTAACAACCGAATTCCAAAACAATTGTATGCATTATGAGCGGGGAAATTTAGCGGTCGGTGAACAGAAGACAACACTCTCGCAGAAAAACGAACGGTCGGTGAACAGAAGACAACACTCTCGAAGAAAAACGAACGGTCGGTGAACAGAAGACAACATTCTCGAACAAAAAGGTCTACAGAGATTCATCATTCAAATCACCTTCTGGAAATCCGTGGCTCAGAATCACCGAATTTGCATAGTCCCTCGAAGTCCCTCATATCTTCAATTAAGACATTCGTATCTCCAATGAAGACAAGAGACAGTGGATGTTGGAGGTTTGTCGCAACTAAATTTCATCACGGAGACAGCACTTAATGCTGATGCACGGTTGCATAACGATAAATAATTACACTCAAATTTCTACTCTTACTTAAAGTAGGTCCGTGGCCGTGTTGCTTCGAGCGTCATTATTTGACTTGATGAGATCACACTAGTCAACTATGTGCCCGACATTCACATAGGCCAACTTTGTGTCAAACATTCACATAGGCCAACTATTTGTCATACATTCACATAGGCCAACTTTGTGTCAAACATTCACACAGGCCAACTTTGTGTCAAACATTCACATAGGCCAACTTTGTGTCAAACATTCACATAGGCCAACTATGTGTCAAACATTCACATAGGCCAACTATGTGTCATACATTCACATAGGCCAACTTTGTGTCAAACATTCACATAGGCCAACTATTTGTCAAACATTCACATAGGCCAACTATGTGTCAAACATTCACATAGGCCAACTATGTGTCAAACATTCACATAGGCCAACTATGTGTCAAACATTCACATAGGCCAACTATGTGTCAAACATTCACATAGGCCAACTATGTGTCAAACATTCACATAGGCCAACTATGTGTCAAACATTCACATAGGCCAACTATGTGTCAAACATTCACATAGGCCAACTATGTGTCAAACATTCACATGGCCAACTATGTGTCATACATTCACATAGGCCAACTATTTGTCCGAGCTTCACATACATAATATTTTGTAGGGCGGAAATAATGTGTAACAGTACTCTTTTTTTTTTCTTATTCTCACCCGGGCAACGCCGGGTATTCCTTATAGTGTTATAATTACAACACAAAGTTGAACAACTTTTATTATTAACACAGATCTTATTAATGCCTGGTCTATTTTTCAATTTTCGACTGAAGGATCTTAGTTTCATTGCACGTTATCAGTTATCGATCTTCAATCATAGCATCACATATTATTTAACTTGGGATAAATTTAAATAATCAAGTACCTTTGCTATTTATGTTAAAACGAATTGGCAACACTGAGTAGATATATTTAAAAACCAGTATCCCGCCATTTCCCATCGATTCTAAAGCTAAATGTATTCAAGGAATAAACCGTCAAGTATCAAGGAAGTATATCAAATCCTTAGTTGATATTATACGAGCGAATCTGTCATACTTACAGCTGAACGTGTATTCGGGAACTGTTTAATTTTTCACTTCACTAAGTGTCTTAAAGCAGTGTCTCCCAACGATTGATTTACAGACTGCGCAAACGTCGCTGAAAATAGACAGAAAAATCGTTTGTGAGCATGTCTGGCATCTATTTCTAACGAATGAGTTCAGTAAGAATACATTCCAGACTTGAGAATACAAATAGTGTTATTGACCTGAAGCTCAACTGTTGCGCTTGTGCTGCACATTACTCTGATGAACTAAGATACGATCTAGACAAAGCTGAAAATATGATGAAAACACACACAAGTAAATGAACAATAGAATATATTACTGTGGATATTTCTAGTTTTGTATTGTTTTTTTCTCAGCTTTTGCTGTCAGGCGTCGTAGTATTGAATGACGATAGGTTTTCGGGCCGTTTGGTCGCTTGATCTGCAGTAACAATGTGATGTCTCAGAACGTTGATCACTCCTTCCATCCTCATTCGTCTTGGTATTCCTCTGTCTCTTGATATTTCCATTCGCATACTGTATGCTCTTGCTGCTGGCTAACATGGGTTAAATCTTCCAGTGTAGGGTAACAACCCTAAAAAGGAAGTAGGTGCCTGGGGGAACACTACTAACTTCTCCCCATACATTTTTCTCACCTGTCATGCTTCCACATCTTTGCTTCCTCAATTACCTATGTGCTATTGTCCTCCTCTCCTCCTTATTATAACCCTATTTGTCTCCATGTAAGATATGTTTTATTGTGGTCTTTTGTTTGTCCTGATGAAGGCTTTATAGTCGAAACGTCGTCTGTCCCTGTATCTCGTTGTTAAGTTGCTTAATGTTTTATTTTGGTAACATACCTTCCTATATTGGCCAACATGGGTTCATTCTTATTAAGTGGCCGAACCATGTAAGTATCACTTTTAAAAATATATTCGACCGAAGACGTTGTTCCAGCAGTTTCTGTAATCTCCTCATTTCTCACATGATGTCTTCTTGTTCTGTTCGTTGTTTTCCTTAGACATATCATTTCTCACGTAGTAAGCTGTATCTATTGTTCCTTAATTAGCGTCCATGACTGTGTTAATGTTGATATGAAGACTGAATGTATGATTTTCCTTGTGGTCTCCATCGGAATAGAGATGTCTTTCAAGATTGTTGTTAGTTCATCATTTACGTAGATAGCTTTTGAATTCTTGTCTCATTTAACTGACAACAGACCTGAAATGACAACAGATATAAATGACAACCGACAAGAAATGCAGACTTTACATAACAGCCACCATTAGATCTGAACCTTCACTTGATCTAACATAATCCGCAATTAATTTCTGTACTCCATATGTGTGTATATACATAAATCTTCGCCTGTCTAAGTTCTCAAACTCCACCTGATAAGCAGAATATAGTCCGAAGAAGGGAATGCATTCTGTCGTGGTTTACAACTTGGCTGCGATGTCTGGTGATTTTCGGCCAAATACTTCTGACGTCAGAATTGTTTAAACACCGCCCTCCCCCTTTTTAAAAATAAATGTAAGGATTTGACTTGGAGACTACAATAACCAAGTAATTAAAGATCAGTAAAAACCAACAAACGAAACAAATTCAAGTACACTAACTCTGTGACTATCTAGTCATTAGGTCCTATATTTATTTATTGATGAAAATTAACTAGTTCCCTTTCTTCCTGTTGCCTTCCCTATCTCACTCTAAACCATGTTCCCTTTCTTTGTTTTCTTGATTGAGTTTTGACATAAAGATGTTCTTAGATAGACCTAGTTAGCAACTAGTCATTGGGGCTTTTGTATAGAAAACTAACGCATGAGTACATTACAAAATGAAAACCAGAATTGGTAGCTTCTATTCACTGGTTGAAACATTAAGTGAGTTCGGTCTAGCTATTTATGTAAATATTCCAAGTTCTTGCTTTCACGGGTTATTTTAAGTAACAATTCTGTTATTTCAGTGATATTTATTGGAGAATTCAGAATTAAAAAACTGAAATTATTAGTAAAACACGAAATAATTATATGCATCTGGAACATGTCATGTGACGTATTTCTTCTAGAAAGTTGTCTTCCAAATGAACCTCTCTCTGTCTTGGGCGATGTGGCCTGCATTTTCTAGCGATGTATTCATGTTATCTTTAATGTCGTCAGTCCATCTTCTTCTTGGTTTGCCCTTTCTTCTCCTCCCAGGTACTCTTCCCTACATTATTTGTCTTTCTAAACAGTTGTGTCTCTTTATATGACCAAACAGGTGTAGTTTTCTTTTTTGTTATTTTGTTTAGTAACCAACACTCTGGAATCTTCAATGTGTTTATAATATCTGAGTTTCTGATTTTATCCTTCCATGATATTCTAAGTATCTTTCTGTAGCATTTCAGCTCGAAGGCGTTGATCTTCTTTGCCGCTGTTTTACTTAGGGTCCATGTTTCACAGCCGTATGTTGCAACCGGAAAAATAAAAGTTCGTAACATTAGCACATTCGTTTCTATTTTGTTGTTTTTCCATATGTTTTTCAACGGCGTTGTTTTTACTGGAACTAGATTGCTTAAATATCTAGAACTTTGTGTCTCATCGCGAAATTATCTTACATATTTTGGGAGTAATGATGTGTAAAATACTGGCGGGGCCACAGCCGGTACAGTAAGCCATTTTGTTAGCATGACTAGTTGGACCACTACTCGTAGTACGGTATGTACACATGTTCACAAGCTCTGGGAGCACTATTTCTGTACACATGTTCACAAGCTCTGGGAGCACTATTTCTGTACACATGTTCACAAGCTCTGGGAGCACTATTTCTGTACACATGTTCACAAGCTCTGGGAGCACTATTTCTGTACACATGTTCACAAGCTCTGGGAGCACTATTTCTGTACACATGTTCACAAGCTCTGGGAGCACTATTTCTGTACACATGTTCACAAGCTCTGGGAGCACTATTTCTGTACACATGTTCACAAGCTCTGGGAGCACTATTTCTGTACACATGTTCACAAGCTCTGGGAGCACTATTTCTGTACACATATTCACAAGCTCTGGGAGCACTATTTCTGTACACATGTTCACAAGCTCTGGGAGCACTATTTCTGTACACATGTTCACAAGCTCTGGGAGCACTATTTCTGTACACATGTTCACACGCTCTGGGAGCACTATTTCTGTACACATGTTCACAAGCTCTGGGAGCACTATTTCTGTACACATGTTTACAAGCTCTGTGAGCACTATTTCGAATTATTTAATAGGATCTTTCCCTAATATACTTGAACAAATAGGGGAATGAAGGAAGAGCGCTGAACACGTGTAGCAGCTGTTGAAATGGGGAGTGATGGTTTTAACAAAAAGGTAGGACAACGATGTGTGTCCTAGTACATACATATCGCTGGTAGGACAACGATGTGTGTCCTAGTACATACATATCGCTGGTAAGACAACGATGTGTGTCCTAGTACATACATATCGCTGGTAGGACAACGATGTGTGTCCTAGTACATACATATCGCTGGTAGGCTGGTAGGACAACGATTTGAAGACTGCAGGTAGATCAAACATTTTCTATGTAATATTTTCTATCAATGGAGATTTCAGTGACTAGAAAGTTGAGTGACTAGAAAGTTGAGTGACTAGAAAGTTGAGTGACTAGAAAGTTGAGTGACTAGAAAGTTCAGTGACTAGAAAGTTCAGTGACTAGAAAGTTCAGTGACTAGAAAGTTCAGTGACTAGAAAGTAGATTATAAATAAATTTCATCAACAAGTGTTTGTCAAACTTTAATCATATCGCAGCAATGCTGTAAACCATGACACAACGCATTCTGTTCTCCGGACTACATCCTGCTAATTTGCAGAAGTTTGAGACTGAACGCAGAAAAAAAAAAAACTTTAATCATTCCCCCCCCCCCCCTTCCACCTTTTGGCAACAATATCTTATTACTTCTTCTTCTTCTTCGTCGTACGCCTTGCGGCGGACCCTCTGAAAGCATTCCGCTGACCGTCCTGAGAAGGACGTATGAGGGTGATCTGCGTTGTGTCATGTTTTACAGCAAGCTGCGTTATCTGCGCCTTTCGACCTGACACATCCGTCTTCAGCCAGCATTTTTTTGGGCCGGGTTGGCATTCCCGTATCTTCGATCCCTAGTACTTGGCCAGGCTACAGCAGGATTGCTGCACTCCTGTTTCCAGGCCCACTGCGTGGAAGTGTACTGAGGGTCTTGGCCAGCTGTGGTTCGCTGACCCTGATGCTCGACCAGCTATGTAGCGCCGGCCTGTGCACTCTGGTGTGCATGACATCTCTGGGCCCATATCTTATTACTTCATAAACCCCCCCCCCCCCCCATTTCCCCTTACTTAACTATGCCATACACATTATCCACTCCCACAATTTTATTAAAAATCGTATGAAAAAGTACGAAAAACAACAAGATAATTTTTCAGGTTTATCGTATAAACAATTCAGATTCAATAAATATAATTGTTTTATAAAAATAACTTGTCAACTCTCTTCCCGCTCCGTGATAAACAACTGTCAAACATCCATCATGTGCTTCCAGATAGTTCAGACAACACAATGGTAAACTACTGAACGTATTTGACTGATTCATATTTGATTTAATTCCTATTTGACTGATTTTCTATGTGACTTATATCCTATTTGATTGATTTCCTATTTGATTGATTTCATATTTGATTGATTTCCTATTTGATTGATTTCTTATTTGACATACTGAACGCCTAGAAAATCAATATATCCAAAATATGATACAGGCATGAGTTGATGGTTATATCCGGAATAGGAAATGCCGACATGTTGAATTAATGTATCTGAAAATATAATTTTTCATCTTTAGAAGCAATCATCTTAATGGAATGTGCATCAGAAATCAAAAGAAGAATTGCAGAATCGACATAAAATTAGCTCGAATTAAAATAAAAATGTTTGGCAAAGCAGCAGCAGGGAAATAATTTTACATCCGATTATAGAAATCATATTCCATGTATCATTTCATGGCTGTAAAACATAGACAATAAGAGTTGTGGAAGGTACTGGATTCCTTCGACATAAGATACTCGAGAACGATATTGCACATATGGAAAGCAACGAAAAAGAAGACATAACAGCATGGAAAGATTATTAACTGAAGGCGGATAACGGCAACGGGGGAAGAGGGCGCCCAAGATGACGTTGGTGCAGTGATATTCAGATTGGTTAAATGTATATAGTTACGACAGGTCATCTCACCCAGAATCGCAAAGTGTTCAGAGAAGTACTAAGGAAGAACAGGTTCTGGAAAGAATATGTCACATGATGATGATGCAGGAGAGAAAAGTATTAAAATGTGTGGAGTGTGCTGAATCTAGAATATTCATAATCAACATTATAGCAAGAAAACTTGGGTGTGTTGGGTCATATAAAGAAGTATAACAGCATAAAAAACTAGTAATGGTTATTGATAACTGGGTAAAGTTCCACCGGTCACGACGGTGATGGACGAATATGGACAAGAGACATGTCAAAGTGTCTTAAAATGTCATTTGCTGCAACAGGTCAACTCGCGCAGATAGATAGATATGTCAACTCGCCCAGACTGATAATTTGTTAAGAGTGTCCTTAAGATAAGTTTATGTTATAAAGATAAAATGCCACTGAATAAAATATAAACTGTAAATGTCACGGACAGCTGTTTTTGTTTTGTGTAAACAAGAATACACATTCATCGTATTTGTTTCTGCAGTTATGTCAACTAAATGTTGTTTAAAATAAAAATAGTAATCTTTTGTGGGTAATAATGCAAGTTCAAATCTCACAACACAATTTTATATTGAAGATTTCGTCTTTAAATGTCCAGTACTGGATAACACCAGGAACATTCTTCTCTCTCCAGAGCCAGATACATGGAACACGTTATATGAAACAAAACAACAGCTGACAAACACATGAATATATCACACAATAGCATTGGGTCAAAGGGCATGAGCCCAAGGACCGCTGGATCAGCAACCCAAATTTCGTAATACTTGAATTCTGTCAAGTATTCTTGGAGATGTTGTTGATTCTACTTATTTCGTAATACTTGAATTATTTCACATTTTCATTTTACTTATTTCATTAATTTTTAACGAATCTGGTTAATTTATTAACGTGGTCTAAAAGAAAAGAAATCAATAGCAGAATTGTAAACTATAACACATGTTTTCGGGGACGAATAAGCATAAGTGGGATGATTGCCTTGATTGTATACATAGAAGGTCAAAACAGTCAAAAATGTCGTGCTATAACTGACAGTGACTAGTCAAAAGACGCATATATCGCAGCTGTAATGTACGACACAATGTAAGTTAGACTACATTCTGTTCACTTGATGTACTAGTTAGTTAGTTAGTCGTTGGATCATCGTCATTGCACTTTGGACAAGTCCATAGGTGCTCAGATCTCTCTTTGAGTGTATCCGCCATTACACGTTGACTGACGGTCCCAGTACGTCGTTGATTGATCATCATTCTTTCTCGCGACACCACATTTCAAACCAGGCTCCCTTATTCTAGTCATGGAACAAGAGTCATCGTCACTTATACAGTCATTTGTTCGTGCGTTTTCCCGTAGGGCATTCAAAATGTTTGCCCAATCCATCGCTCCACCAACAGCCGTAGTAGCAGCGTGGGCAGCCAACCTATCTGCTCTCTCATTACCCCGGACTAACGCATTTCCCGGCACACACAAAAAATCACTCTACTCCCCCAGGAATTATTCACTGCATCCTGCCACTGTTCTCGAACGTACCCCGCCTGAACTTTGACAATCATGTTCATGGAGTCACTGAGTATACAGGCATGCTCGCAGACGGTCTGTTAGCATACTCGTGATGTACACCCAGAGTGATGACATATCGGGAATATAAAGAACGACAAGTCTACAAAATGTACATATTATATATATATATAGCGCTAGAACAAGTCCGTGGACTACACTTGACTTTACGTGTATTTACCATGAATCTATAATGTTCTATAATGTACTAATTGCCCACCGAAACTACTAGACTTGGTTACTTACTTTCATGAGGACATGCGTACAAACGTATCATTCGAGGGCAATACGTTAGATACTTTGCAGTACAGACTGGAGTAAAGCAGGGGTGCGATCTAGACCCTACCATAATCTTCTTTGCAGCGCTTCTCAAACATGCTCCTGCAGATGTAGAAGGTGATATTCACATCCGCACACGTTATGATGGATCACTCTTTAACTCAGCGTGTCTCAGAGTGAAGACGAAAACATCAGAAATACTCATCAGAGAACTTCTCTTCGCCAATGATGCAGCTCTAGTGGCACACAGTGAGTCCGCCTCGCAGTATCGGTGGCAATGTGTCACAGATATTCAGCACCAACAACCATCACATTAAACAACTCTCATATAATACAAGTCGACAACTTTTGTTACCTAGGATTCATAATTACATCCACTCTTTCTCTAGAAAATGAAATAAACGCACGTACATGGATAGCTAGGTACAATTATAACAGCAGATGGAAGACGTTCAACAGAAATAAGATGCAGAATAGGACAGGCAAAAACAACATTCAGAAAAATAAAAAATATACTGTGTAATATGACCTTGTCATTAGAGGTGAGAAAGAGAGTTCTGCAGTGCTATATAACCCCTATACTAACATATGGGTGCGAGTCTTGGACAATAAACAAACTGGAAAGTGGGAGATTGGAGGCAACAGAGATGTGGTTCTACAGAAGAATGCTGAGAATATCATGGACTGCCAGAAAAATTAATGTAGAGGTGTTAAAAGAGTTAAATGCGAAACGAACCTTAATCAACAATATAAGAAAAAGGCAATCTTCTTTTTTTTGACCACTTCATGAGACAGGCAGGTTTAGAGAACATAATCACAACAGGCAAGATTGAAGGCACCAGAGACAGAGGGCGACAACGTGAGAAAATATTAGACAGTTTGACAACCTGGCACGGCAAATAAACAACAACGACTTTGATACATAATACTGTGGACAGAGAGCTGTGGAGAGTCATGACCGCCTACGCCACCCGGCATGGCATCTGACGATGATGACATGGATAGCTGCTACCATTTTTGACAGACTGTCAAAGCGAGTTTGGAAAAACCATAAGTTAAAATTGAAAACAAAAAGTACGAATCAACACTATACTACGAATCTGAAACATGGACAACCTACACCAAACATGAGAGGAGACTTAACATCTTTAATCTAAGATGTCTTTGTAAGATCTTAAACATCAAATGACATGACAAAATCACCAACATGGAAGTGTTGCGCTGCACTCAGCTACCATCTGCCATGGCAACACTCAATATAAATAGATTGTGTTGGCTGGGTCACGTCCGCAAAATACTAAACTGCAGTATCCTAAAACAAGTGCTATTTGGGGACTGGCTGAAGGCCATCGAGTCGCAGTAGACCACTGCTGTGGTATAAAGACATCTGCAAACCCTCAATGAAAAACGTCGACATAGAATCCAAAAACTAGGAAAACACGACCGACACTCGGCATGTCTGGAGGCAGAACCTGCGAGCGGGAGCAGCATTGTTCAGAAATAATATGTTTAAGGAGATGGAAGAAAAAAAAAGAGAATGACGGGAAAAAAATCTTCCGTTGCTGTGATATGACCGCTTGAAATCTTCCTTTGTTGTGATATGATCGCTTGAAATCTTCCGTTGCTGTGATATGACCGCTTGAAATCTTCCTTTGTTGTGATATGACCGCTTGAAATCTTCCGTTGCTGCGATATGACCGCCATCTCCTGAGAAAATATTCAACGTATGTTTCTTCTTATTGCACAATGACCGTACATACATGGACACAAGAATATGCTATCCGATCTTGTGACGTAACGGATAGAGTTGATTACACACAATCATTGCTGGGACTACTTTTACGGTAATCTATGTATTTTATTTTCTCTGCCTCTGTTGTAGGGCTCACAGAAATTGAATGAAGTTCGGTTTTTGTGGACTATGTCACATTTTGTCGCTTCATATGCAGTAACATTGTGAATCTGAACATTTTGGTAACTACTTCAATCCATCTTCTTAGTCTTCCTCTGCCACTTACTGTTTCAGTTCCAAAGTTGCATGCTCTTGATGCTAGCCCATATGTGTATGTTTCATAACATAAATTTTACAGTACTATTCCTGATAGTGTATGTTTCATAACATACGTTTTATAGTACTATTCCTGATAGTGTATGTTTCATAACATAAGTTTTACAGTACTATTCCTGATAGTGTATGTTTTATAGCTAAGCTAGCTTCAACCTTTCAAACTGGCTGTTACATAAGCCATTCTTCATAATATCAGAATATAGATCGTACACTCCGAGCATCCCCACAGAACGTCCGCCTCTATCAGCAGATGGAGAAGGGAATTCGTACAGATAGCTCTTCCATCTCCTTGATTGTATATTCTCTCCATCCTCGCTCTCAAACATCTCCCTTTACATCTCCCCGAGCAACTAGTTCGATCTGCTAGTTACACCTCATTCACCACTATCTTCTTCCACACAAAACATACACACGTAAGCAGTTTAAAATGTTCCACATGCCCATTCTGGTCTTTCCTGTCATTGTCATATGTCCTGACACAGTCATCTGTCCTGACACAGTCATCTATCCTGACACAGTCATCGCTGCTGACACTGTCATATGTCCTGACACAGTCATCTATCCTGACACAGTCATCTATCCTGACACAGTCATCTGTCCTGACACAGTCATCTGTCCTGACACAGTCATCTATCCTGACACAGTCATCTATCCTGACACAGTCATCTATCCTGACACAGTCATCTATCCTGACACAGTCATCTATCCTGACACAGTCATATGTCCTGACACAGTCATCTATCCTGACACAGTCATCTATCCTGACACTGTCATATGTCCTGACACAGTCATCTATCCTGACACAGTCATCTCTGCTGACACTGTCATATGTCCTGACACAGTCATCTTTCCTGACACAGTCATCTATCCTGACACAGTCATCTCTGCTGACACTGTCATATGTCCTGACACAGTCATCTTTCCTGACACAGTCATCTATCCTGACACAGTCATCTATCCTGACACAGTCATCTATCCTGACACAGTCATCTCTGTTGACACTGTCATATGTCCTGACACAGTCATCTGTCCTGACACAGTCATCTATCCTGACACAGTCATCTATCCTGACACAGTCATCTATCCTGACACAGTCATCTATCCTGACACAGTCATCGCTGCTGATTATGTCATATGTCATAAACTCAGTCATCTGTCCTGACATTGTCATATTTCCTGACACAGCCATCTATCCTGACACAGCCATCTGTCCTGACACAGTCATCTATCCTGACACAGTCATCTCTGCTGACACAGTCATCTATCCTGACACAGTCATCTATCCTGACACAGTCATCTATCCTGACACAGTCATCTATCCTGACACAGTCATCTCTGCTGACACAGTCATATGTCCTGACACAGTCATCTATCCTGACACAGTCATTTATCCTGACACAGTCATCTATCCTGACACAGTCATCTCTGCTGACACTGTCATATGTCCTGACACTGTCATATGTCCTGACACAGTCATCTCTGCTGACACAGTCATCTATCCTGACACAGTCATCTATCCTGACACAGTCATCTATCCTGACACAGTCATCTCTGCTGACACTGTCATATGTCCTGACACAGTCATCTATCCTGACACAGTCATCTATCCTGACACAGTCATCTATCCTGACACAGTCATCTATCCTGACACAGTCATCTATCCTGACACAGTCATTTATCCTGACACAGTCATCTATCCTGACACAGTCATCTATCCTGACACAGTCATCTATCCTGACACAGTCATCTATCCTGACACAGTCATCTATCCTGACACAGTCATCTATCCTGACACAGTCATTTATCCTGACACAGTCATTTATCCTGACACAGTCATCTATCCTGACACAGTCATCTCTGCTGACACTGTCATATGTCCTGACACAGTCATCTCTGCTGACACTGTCATATGTCCTGACACAGTCATCTCTGCTGATACTGTCCTATGTCCTGACACAGTCATTTATCCTGACACAGTCATCTATCCTGACACAGTCATCTCTGCTGACACTGTCATATGTCCTGACACAGTCATCGCTGCTGATTATGTCATATGTCATAAACTCAGCCATCTGTCCTGACATTGTCATCTGTCCTGACACAGTCATCTATCCTGACACAGTCATCTATCTTGACAACTATTCTGTTTGTCTTGTTCTCGTTCTCTCTTTCTTCTATTTCTATATGTACCCTGTCATTAAAAAAATAATGTACTTTTACCTATTGTATTCAGTATATTACGATTTCTTTATATCACAGATTGCCTACTATCCCTGTCCTCAGGTCGCCTAGCGACTTTATTTCCACTATCTAATAGATTTCCATTCTTTGTGCGTCAACATTTGCTCATTAGTTCCCTGTTTATCTTTAGAACTACCCTACTGTCGAAACGTCGGATATCTCTAACCTCTAATGATTTCAATCTATCTATAATAGTTTACGATGATTTGATTTCGAATGTCAGAATTGAATTTACCAAACATTCAGAACTCAATTATCACTACAATTGACAACAATTTACCGAAAAACACTTTTTCCTTTTCAAATAGTGAATTTTTTCGGCGTGTTCTGTGCTTCATTTCTTTTTAGAAAATTTAATTTCATCGTCTAACTTGTGAAAATAATTTTGTTAAGGCATTTTTTTCAGACTAGAAAAATCATAATTTGCTTTCCCGGAATAAGCATCATCTTCCTGAATAGACCAGCATCCTTTGCCTTGGGATAGAATAATTGTCTGGAATATGCAGTATTTTTCATTAAAAAGACATCATTTTTGTGCCTGGAGAAAGCATTATTTTCCTGACTTGAATAGGCATCATTTTTCTCCATAGTTAATCATTTCCTTACCTTGAGTATACAGCATGTTTCTGCCTAGAGAATCATTGTTTTACCTTGAATAGACCACATTTTTTTCTGCATAGAATGTCATCACGTTCCATACAATAATAAAGTCTGTTACTGGGTGTTGATAGACTGATACGGGTTAACCACACAATCTAGACATAGTCGATAACTTTATTTCTTTCGAACCCCAGGAATTATTAGCAGTTAGCTCTTAGTTCCTATGTGTGATACTATATATATATATACATAGACAAGGCTTCCTGAACGTTTGTGATCATTCCTAAATAAAGAGACAGTATTCCAGTCATACTTTGTTTTCGTAAATGTACACATAGAGAAACATTGTTTAGATTGTCGAGATGTAACAATGTACACATAGAGAAACATTGTTTAGATTGTCGAGATGTAACAATGTACACATAGAGAAACATTGTTTAGAGTGTCGAGATGTAACAATGTACACATAGAGAAACATTGTTTAGAGTGTCGAGATGTAACAATGTACACATAAAGAAACATTGTTTAGAGTGTCGAGATGTAACAATGTACACATAGAGAAACATTGCTTGAGCAACATTTGTAAGATATCTCTGCATACAAAACACACACGCACATACAGACACACATATATATATATATATATATATACCTACAAGAAGCACGGATTGGCTAGTTCCGAGTGACCAGATTGTCCAATATATCAAAGCACTTTGATATTGCTACTTGTCTTGTTATGCTCAATAGACCACAAACACCGTTACGGAATATGCTCACTGTGGAGAAGTATACACGAGTATACATATGAACATTTGATTCGCTTATATTGTAAAATAACACAGTTGATAAACATATGGAAAAACAACAAAATAGAAACGAAATTGCTGATGCCATCAACATTTATTTTCCCGGTTGCAACATACGGCTGTGAAACATGGACTCTAAGTAAAACAGCGGCAAAGAAGATCAACGCCTTCGAGATGAAATGCTACAGAAAGATACTTAGAATATCATGGAAGGATAAAAGAGAAACTCAGATATTTAAACACATTGAATATTCCAGAGTGTTGGTTACTAAACATAATAGCAAAATGAAAACTACACCTGTTTGGTCATATAAAGAGACACAACTGTTTAGAAAGACAAATAATGGAGGGAAGAGTGCTGGGACGAAGAGAAGGGGCACACCAAGAAGACGATGGACTGACGACATTAAAGATAACATGAATACATCGCTAAAATGCAAGCCGCATCGCTCAAGACAGAGAGAGGTTCAGAGAGTTCATTGGAAAGACAATGTTCTGGAAGGAATACGTCACATGACAATCAAAACATATTTGATACGATTCGCTATTTGAATTTCATATGTAATAGTTTATTCAGTAATTTTTCATCGACGAAATCCTCATTTCTCTCTACCCTATGCCTATTATTCTAAATCCCAAATTAATCAGTCATTGATTTTGTAACAGCAGATTTTCTATTCCCTTAAACTGTACATAACGCTACTTTCAACCTAATATCAGTTCTTTTTTTACTTCACCATCATTAGAAGTAGTTCAAATACCCAAATCTTTATTCCAATTGGAATCAAAGAAAGCCAGAGAACACTGTATTACTTTTGATCGCAAATACAAAGCAGCCACACAGTGAGTTCACTGACTGAGTCTTCTTAAACTCACAGCTCAGAGAATAGCCTCAAATAGAATTTCAATAGATCTATTTAACGGGTGTCTTTTCATGTGTCCACCGTTTAGTAGGAACCCTCTGTTCGCTACCAGAGTAATATTTGAACAATCTTATAGCACGTGCCGAGACCATTTGGAATACTGCGTCCACTTGTTAATTCATTCATGAATTATCAGATCCTCTGATGTAACGTTAAAACACGCGTAATAGCTCGAAAACCTGCCAGATGTGGTCAACAGATGTAGGTTGTCATTGAAGCAGAGACAACAAATGGAAAATTAGTTACTTTTCAGATCATGAAGATACCGCATTTGAAAGAAAACTATTGAAAGTTTCATGGAAAATACACGTTCAGTCAATAAATCAATCAAACATCATGCCGAATGGCATAGGCGATCATGTTTCCCCACGATTCTTGTCTCTTGTGTTGTCAATAAGCTCGGTTTATGAACTTCTACTTAATCCATCTAGCAACCTTTCTCATTGTCGTCCCCTATCTCTTCTCCCCTAAAAACAGGTTACTTGGAAAATAAATCAGTAAAGAGTATTTCAAACAGTCAAATATTTCAAGTATTTAAAAACTGGGGTAAGTTCACTCCATGCAAGCCCCATAGATGGTCATTAACTTTGAGAAGATGGTGAATAATATGTTAACTTATCGTTCCCGTTGCACGCTGATTTTCATGCACGTAATTCCACTCGTCTGTCGATGTTCTCTAATTATTCCACACTTAATCCCAGATTTAATTCAACACTTAATCCAAGACTTAATCCCACATTTAATTCAACACTTAATCCAAGACTTAATCTCACGCTTAATCCCACATTTAATTCAACACTTAATCCAAAACTTAATCTCACGCTTAATCCCACATTTAATTCAACACTTAATCAAAGACTTAATCTCACTCTTAATCCCACACTTAATTCAACACTTAATCCAAGACTTAATCCCACATTTAATTCAACACTTAATCCAAGACCTAATCCCACATTTAATTCAACACTTAATCCACGACTTAATCCCACATTTAATTCAACACTTAATCCAAGACTTAATCAAAGACTTAATCCCACATTTAATTCAACACTTAATCCAAGACGTAATCCCACATTTAATTCAATACTTAATCCACGACTCAATCCCACACTTAATCCAAGATTTAATCTCACGCTTAATCCCACATTTAATTCAACACTTAATCCAAGACTTAATCCCACATTTAATTCAACACTTTATCCAAGACTTAATCTCACGCTTAATCCTACATTTAATTCAACACTTAATCCAAGACCTAATCCCACATTTAATTCAACACTTAATCCACGACTTAATCCCACATTTAATTCAACACTTAATCCAAGACTTAATCAAAGACTTAATCCCACATTTAATTCAACACTTAATCCAAGACGTAATCCCACATTTAATTCAATACTTAATCCACGACTCAATCCCACATTTAATTCAACACTTAATCCAAGACGTAATCCCACATTTAATTCAACACTTAATCCAAGACTTAATCCCACATTTAATTCAACACTTAATCCAAGACTTAATCTCACGCTTAATCCCACATTTAATTCAACACTTAATCCAAGACTTAATCCCACATTTAATTCAACACTTAATCCAAGACTTAATCCCAAATTCATTCAGTCTCTTATAATATTCTTTTATGTCCAGTAAATTTTCATTCTCCATTAGAATATCTAGTATTCCGATAAGGATCTCGTCTCTGGTCCTACAACATGATTTTTTTTGTATGCCAGAGTGTCAGCTCGTTCATTTCCGAGAACCTCAGCATGAACTGGACAATAGATTTACACTGTTTCCTGAACGGCAAAGGTATATTTGGATGTTGTCCATTCATAGCTCTGCCATTTTATTTGAATTTTCCTGAAAGGCATAGGTATGTTTGGAGGTTGTCCATTCATGGCTCAGCCATCTTATTTGGACGTACCGAAGCATGGACCGAAAATCGGACACAATAACATCCTTTTCATCGAAACTTGTCAGAGTCATCGTAATGCTGCTGTAACCGTCTCCATCACAACTCAACCTACATCTCCAAGGAAGACCACATAATCTTATGTCAGTGCTTCTAAAACTCTGAGATATCGGCCCCATATGTCAGTGCTTCTAAATCTCTGCGTCAGATATCGGCCCCCATATGTCAGTGCTTCTCAAACTCTGAGATATCGGCCCCATATGTCAGTGCTTCTAAAACTCTGCGTGAGATATCGGCCCCAATATCAGTGCTTCTAAAACTCTGCGTCAGATATCGGCCCCCATATGTCAGTGCTTCTCAAACTCAGAGATATCGGCCTCATATGTCAGTGCTTCTAAAACTCTGCGTCAGATATCGGCCCCCATATGTCAGTGCTTCTCAAACTCTGAGATATCGGCCCCATATGTCAGTACTTCTAAAACTCTGCGTGAGATGTCGGCCCCATAACAACAGAAACTATAAGATTACAGCCCGGTTATAAATAACGTTGAAGTTGTGATACTGAAGTTGATAAGTTAAATCCTAATAAATAGCGACCTTGTTTTTCTGAGGTGCTGTAAGCGGAGCAAAGAGTAGTAACAATGTTTACCTTCCATGCATGTCGTACGATGCGACTAAGCAGGATGTGGGAGGGGGAATTGACGGTACCATTTCTAAGGGGAAAAAGTTACCCCAGAAGTCATGCTAATATCGGATATCTAGGACCGAAAAGCGCAGATATCGCAGCTTAGCGGTAAATCACAACGCTTTCCGCTTTCTGGCTTACATCCTGTTAAACACCAGGAGTTTGAGAAGGAACGTAGACGAAGAAGGTGATTTACATTGAATAAATAACACCCCCATCCCTAACCCCCACCCCAAAAAAACGGTTCTGCGTGTTGTATCAGAATATAAAATATGAAATTTCTTAGTAAAGTGGTTTCTTAGTAAAGTTGTTTCTTAGTAAAGTGGTTTCTTAGTAAAGTTGTTTCTTAGTAAAGTTGTTTCTTAGTAAAGTTGTTTCTTAGTAAAGTTGTTTCTTAGTAAAGTTGTTTCTTAGTAAAGTTGTTTCTTAGTAAAGTTGTTTCTACAGAACATATGACATTTTTAGTAATTTCATACAATACAAATTTAATACAATACAAATTTAATACAATACAAATTTAATACAATACAAATTTAATACAATACAAATTTAATACAATACAAATTTAATACAATACAAATTTAATACAATACAAATTTAATACAATACAAATTTCATACAATACAAATTTAATACAATACAAATTTAATACAATACAAATTTAATACAATACAAATTTCATACAATACAAATTTAATACAATACAAATTTAATACAATACAAATTTAATACAATACAAATTTAATACAATACAAATTTAATACAATACAAATTTAATACAATACAAATTTAATACAATACAAATTTCATACAATACAAATTTAATACAATACAAATTTAATACAATACAAATTTCATACAATACAAATTTAATACAATACAAATTTCATACAATACAAATTTAATACAATACAAATTTAATACAATACAAATTTAATACAATACAAATTTCATACAATACAAATTTAATACAATACAAATTTAATACAATACAAATTTCATACAATACAAATTTAATACAATACAAATTTAATACAATACAAATTTAATACAATACAAATTTAATACAATACAAATTTAATACAATACAAATTTAATACAATACAAATTTCATACAATACAAATTTAATACAATACAAATTTCATACAATACAAATTTAATACAATACAAATTTCATACAATACAAATTTAATACAATACAAATTTAATACAATACAAATTTAATACAATACAAATTTCATACAATACAAATTTAATACAATACAAATTTAATACAATACAAATTTAATACAATACAAATTTAATACAATACAAATTTAATACAATACAAATTTCATACAATACAAATTTAATACAATACAAATTTAATACAATACAAATTTAATACAATACAAATTTAATACAATACAAATTTAATACAATACAAATTTCATACAATACAAATTTAATACAATACAAATTTAATACAATACAAATTTAATACAATACAAATTTAATACAATACAAATTTAATACAATACAAATTTCATACAATACAAATTTAATACAATACAAATTTAATACAATACAAATTTAATACAATACAAATTTAATACAATACAAATTTACAGTAAAACTTTATTTACTTCCGTAACTTTATTGTAATTTAATACAATACTGATTGTTCCATCATTTTCTCTGTGTTCGTTTTCTATCATTGCATTTTTCATCCTTGCATTTCTCTTTCTTTGATTAAATCTTCCTTTATCTATTGCTTCCATTCCAATTGCTTCTTCATCTCTTTCATTACTCTTCCATTGCCTCTTTCCCCTAATTCTCCATTGTCTCTTCACCTTATTCCCCTATTCTTCCATTGCCTCTTTCCCCTTTTCTTCCTAATCTGACTAATATGGCACCTCTTCTTAACACTTTACTTTATCCTCTGCATTTTGCCTTCTGGCTCTTCACTGAAAAGTGTTTCCCTCCTGTACACCTCTCAACCAAAAGTTTTCTCACAATGTTATCTCTCCTGTCAGTCCACATCGTTATATCGGTTTGTCCTCATTAATTCTGTTGCTGGGCAAATATCTCCTCACGTATGCTTTGTTTTTGCATCCGTTACGTTCTGTCCACCTTTTGTGTTTACTGACAGGATCCGTGTCCCATAGCACATCCTCGTTGACATGGAGGTCATGTGAGGTCATCCGTACTTTTTGATCATTCCTGACTTATTTCTTGCAATTAGGAAATGTATATTTAGTATATTGAAACAGCATCGTCAAATATATATACAGCGCATCGTCTTAATCAGGTGTAGCAAGTCAGAGGACGGGGATATATCTTTGTGTGATCATGTGTTTTTTTCCCTAATACCTTACTCTAGACCAGGCGTACGTCGGATATCAGTCACATATGGTGCGCACGGCGGATGTTAAATTTATATATGGTGCGCACGGCGGATGTTAAATTTATATATGGTGTGCACGACGGATGTTAAATTTATATATGGTGTGCACGGCGGATGTTAAATTTATATATGGTGTGCACGACGGATGTTAAATTTATATATGGTGTGCACGACGGATGTTAAATTTATATATGGTGTGCACGGCGGATGTTAAATTTATATATGGTGCGCATGGCGGATGTTATATTTATATATGGTGTGCACGGCAGATGTTAAAGTCATCTATGGTGCATACGGCGAATGTCAAAGTCATCAATGGTGCATACGGCGAATGTCAAAGTCATCTATGGTGCATACGGCGAATGTCAGACTAAGTGGTGTATGGTGGGCACAGTGGATGTTATACGAAATGGTTGCGTGTTAGAAAACTGCTCATAAACTGACACATCTTCCACGTTATCGTAACTATAAATCATGTATGTCAACAGTGGTGCCCCTTATTGTTGTAGAGTCCGAAGTGTAGACATTGTATTGTCTATTGTCATTCCGGACCAAGACGTCGTTGGACAAGAGATATTTCAGGAATGCGTGCACATGCTATCAGAGGAAGCTGGACAATTTGCCAAAGACAGTGACGATTTCATGAGATCTATATGGAAGATTGTGTTCCTGGAAAAAATACGTCACATGACACACAGCTGGACAGCTTATGATCATGGTGACATGACACACAGCTTAACAGCTTATGATCATGGTGACATGACACAAAGCTGGACAGCTTATGATCATGGTGACATGACACACAGCTGGACAGCTTATGATCATGGTCAGATGACACACAGCTAGACAGCTTATGATCACGGTCAGATGACACACAGCTGGACAGCTTATGATCATGGTCAGATGACGCACAGCTAGACAGCTTATGATCATGGTCAGATGACACACAGCTAGACAGCTTATGATCACGGTCAGATGACACACAGCTGGACAGCTTATGATCATGGTCAGATGACACACAGCTAGACAGCTTATGATCATGGTCAGATGACACACAGCTGGACAGCTTATGATCATGGTCAGATGACACACAGCTAGACAGCTTATGATCATGGTCAGATAACACACAGCTAGACAGCTTATGATCATGATGACATGACACACAGCTCCGAGATAGTCCTGCGTGCTGATCTTACACAGACTCACTTATATTTTCTTATCCAATATTTATCCAAAATCTTATCCAATATTTATCCGGTTTTCTTTGGTCTGGACATAAAATACACGCAAGACTAATCATTAATCGTATCATCTAAGACAGATCAGCACGCAGAGCTACCTGAAGAAGGCCTCGGTATTTACTGTAAGGGAAATCCATGCTTGTTTTTTAAAACACCTAACATTTATTGTAATTCTGTTACATAAATCTATCTCGTAAAGTGCTATCGTCGCAACCTCCCGGACTATATGGACTTGACCAGTTCTAGGGGTGATGTGAAGTTTACTCTTTAAATGGATAGGTTGGAAACGTTTGAAGAATTAACTCCCTTGTAGGCTTTAGATTATTATCACCCCTTGGATTGGTTCATTCCATGAGAATCGGGAGAGCGGGAAATCTTTAGTAGATGCAGTCCAAATAAACAATATTCTGTCGTGTTTTGCAGTATGGTTGAGATATATACATCTTTCCATCTGACATGTCCTAATTCAGCATTAATTCTTGTCCACTTTGTCCTAATTCAGCATTACTTTTGGAACACATTGTCCTAATTCAGCACTACTTTTGGACCACATGGTCCTAATTCAGCAATACTTTTCGACCACATTGTCCTAATTCAGCAATGCTTTTGGACCACATTTTTCTACTTAGCAATACTCTTGGACCAGATTGTCCAATGGAATTAACCGACCAACTCCCCTTCGAACTCTTGCATGTCGCCTCTTGCAACAACAATGATAAGACACATATTTTGTTAGTCTTTAACCTAGGTTCCGGATCTCTGATACATTCTTCTCCCATATTGTATTTTCCAATTTGCTCCAGTGTACGCTTGAAAAATAAGTTGATCAAAACTGGAATGTATTTACTTCCATGTTTTTTCAAGTCACATTGTATGAAAAACACGGTGTTTCTATTAAACCGGTGACTTTTGTCCCGTGATAAACTCCTAATGAAAATTCTTTCATGTGATATGCCCCGATTTCTGACAAAGGTTATGAGAGAAGTAATCTTGTCTTTAATCTACAACTATTCTTCCTCATATTGTCATGTAGACAATGTCTAGGAATGTACATACAAGAACATACATGCACATACAGACATAAATATACACTCGGGCACACACAAGAGAGACATAAACGGAACAATGCACACGGTGTATTCTATTAATGAATTATTCGGAAAATGTAACTAACCGACTCAAATCTGTTGTTGTTGTTGTTGTTGTTGTTGTTGTTGTTGTATGTGAATGTTTTCTTTGAGTTTGTTATTTTTGATTTGTTTGTCTGTTTTATTCTTCAGGAACTCCAAATATTACTTCTTGCTTACTATCTGTAGATTGGTGGTTTCTTCAGAACTATTGGTTCTTGCTTACTATCTGTAGAGGGTGGTTTCTCCAGAACTATTAGTTCTTGCTTACTATCTGTAGATTGGTGGTTTCTCCAGAACTATTGGTTCGTGCTTACTATCTGTAGAGGGTGGTTTCTTCAGAACTATTGGTTCGTGCTTACTATCTGTAGAGGGTGGTTTCTCCAGAACTATTAGTTCTTGCTTACTATCTGTAGATTGGTGGTTTCTCCAGAACTATTGGTTCGTGCTTACTATCTGTAGAGGGTGGTTTCTTCAGAACTATTGGTTCTTGCTTACTATCTGTAGAGGGTGGTTTCTCCAGAACTATTGGTTCTTGCTTACTATCTGTAGATTGGTGGTTTCTCCAGAACTATTGGTTCTTGCTTACTATCTGTAGAGGGGTGGTTTCTCCAGAACTATTGGTTCTTGCTTACTATCTGTAGAGGGGTGGTTTCTCCAGAACTATTAGTTCTTGCTTATACAAAAGTGATGAAGTGAAGATAGAAAGACATATTCAAAGAGTGACTAGGAAATGTGCGTACACTCTGAAAATATGATAAAACCACACAATCAACAATTACCACTCTCAATACGCTCGCAAAAAATAATAACAGAATGGAAAAACTAGTAATGGAAGACATAGTTGCCGGCAACAGGAAAAACAAAGTACCGTCCAAGAAAACGATGAACAAAATACTTATTTAAGAGTGTATAAACATGTCACTGCTGCAGCGACATTATCCAGATTCGTGAGATTGTCAAGTTTAGAAGATTACGTTCTGGGAATCTGAGAATATGTGTCATCTAAATATAATATATCAACAATATTAGTATTTCTCAGAATCAGATATGTTCTTAGGGGTGATGTGGACGATGCGTCAATATTTCCATTGTCTACTGTCCTCAACGATGCATACTTCTGTGGTGACTGCACGTCCAATCAATTCAATGATATTGTCAATCTATGATTCTCTGTGAACCCCACATTTTCTCGCATCCTACACTGTTCCCTTCGATTGTTCTAAACAGGAAGTCGTGTAGGGTGACATGCCCGAAGCACACCAACAGTCTTCGTTTTACAGTTGATACGAGAAGTAATGCTATAATTTTTCGTGCATGTATATTTTATTTCTGACATCTTCTTGTGATAAATCCAGTTTGTGATGTCTTGTTTTATAAAGTAGATTTTTAAAGAACTAATTATAGATAACCACTGTAAGCTACGAAGCTACGTGCTTTCAGTGGTACTTTTTATAAGGGGTGTGCCCCTTTTTTAGAAGAATGGTGCGCGTGTGGATAACGCGAGTACAACTAAGTCAATACTCTGCGACGTTTGATTCATATTTCACTTGTTAAATTACCACTATAGAATATCCATAATATCTGTCTTTGGCGAAGGTGGGCAACCTTTTATTCAACGGCGGGTCTGAATAAGCATTCATCCTCTGTGATATGGCTAAAACATTTCCTATATTGTAGTCCATTAAAGTTCCAAATATTGTTTCTGAGCTCAGCGGCTAGTATATATAGTGAATTGCAGTCAGTCTAATGGGTCAGCTCAGGGAATAGCACATGCAGTGAATTGAAATCAGCCTAATGGGTCAGCTTCGGGGATAGCACATGCAGTGAATTGAAATCAGCCTAATGGGTCAGCTCAGGGGATAGCACATGCAGTGAATTGAAATTAGACTAATATGTCAGCTCAGGGAATAGCACATGCAGTGAATTGAAATCAGCCTAATGGGTCAGCTTCGGGGATAGCACATGCAGTGAATTGAAATCAGCCTAATGGGTCAGCTCAGGGGATAGCACATGCAGTGAATTGAAATTAGACTAATGGGTCAGCTCAGGGTATAGCACATGCAATGAACTGAAATCAGCCTAATGGCTCAGCTCAGGGGCTTGCACATGCAGTGAATTGGGCAGCTCAAGGACAAGCACATATAGTGAATTGAAATCAGCCTAATGGGTCAGTAAAAGTGGCTTTGAGAACGAACCGGATACGGTCCCCGGGTCGTATTTTGTTCATTCAAGTCTAGAACACTTTAACAGTTTTTAAATTCATATCTGCAGATGTGCCGTGAGTTTATCAACAGTGCATACACTTTTTTTAGGTCCATTCTATAAGTCTCTCCTCTATTTCAGTAATCCTCTCACTCGTTGCCCATTAGAACGATGCAATTATAACGCACTGAAGCGCTTGTCTAAAGAGTCATGAACAACGTGAGTATTTCCTCTTATAAGCATGACATTTGGTTGAGTCCCTAGGGTTGACACGTTGCTGTCTTTGGTTAGCGCTCAATCGTTAAAACAATCAGACTTTATAGCAATTAAGTCCAATATCTTCACGCACTGCCAACGTGATCGAGTCCATTAATGGTGTGGATATTTGCATCGGGAACTGGATTCAAACAGTTCAACTTTAATTTGTTTTACTAGTTGACATAGTTTGTGTTTAATTGCACAATTTAAAAATATTCCAATGCAAGCGGTTAAATTTTGTAAGCATTTACTTGTCTATATTTATGTCTATTATTATATAAATCAGCGAATCTTGTGTATCAATATGCGAGTGCATGAAACAGTACATTTGTTTTCTTTCTTTTCGCTGTATACCTCTTTATGTTTTTGATGTCGTCTTCTAAGAACTCTCCATGTTTCCTACGAGCGTTTCAGTTCTATTCTACACTGTCGGTTTGCTAGGCCAGTCACAATGTTCCATGAGCGTCCCCGAATGGTTAAACCGTGTTCTAATCTATCACACAAAGGAATATAAAGCAAAAATAAAGAACCCTTGATGCCACGCAGCATCAGGGGTAAAATAGTTCTTTGGGATGAAATTTTTGTGTGTTTCATACATGTTTGTTTCCGTGGATTTTTTTATTTTTGCAATCCATCTTTTGCATGGTCTTCCCCTGACTGTGTATCCATCTATTTGTGAGTGTCTATGTTATGTTATGTTATGTTCCTCCAGGGCCATAGGCGGCGCATAGGGCAGAAACCATAGCTTTCCATTTCTGTCTTTGTGTTGCCAGGTCTTTCAATTGTTGCGTGTTGTTTAGGTTCATTGACATGCCTTCTCTATTAATGGTTCTTCGTAGAGTTTCTCTAGGTCTCCCTCTTCTTCTTACTCCAGGTGGCACCCAATATAGTGATTGCTGGGGAATTCTTAGGCTGTTCATTCTGAGAACATGGCCGATGTAAGTCCAACGCCTTTGTCTAATGAAGGAAGATATATAGGTTTGTTTGCTTTCCTCTCTTATAGTAGTGTTAGATTTAAAGTCGCTCCACTTAACATTCAGAATGGTACGTAGGCATTTGTTTTCAAAGGAGTCGAGTCTTTTATCTGTGGCTTTTGTGGCTTTCCAACTTCTAGTGTCTATGTCTAACATTAATAACACAACGTTGGTATGAAGACTGCGAATGGCCGACAGGGTGATCGTATTTTTACATATTCAAGTTATGATATTCTAATGTAATGATACAACTGGACAAAATAAAAATAAAAATGTCTAGACACAAATTATAATAATGTATGTTAAAGATCAAATATTTATTTATGGGAAGTGTGACCATGATACATGGCGATCGTACGGCACTAGATGATTACCCACACTAAATGTATTGTACAATATCCGGTGTATATATTAACCACAGCGGGAAGATCACTCCAATATCCTTCAGAATCGTGATTTCATGAACTCTTGGTTGGGAGGGTTAATACAAGAAATAGTTGAGTTCAAGCTCTCTCTCTCTCTCTCTCTCTATCTCTCTCTCTCTCTCTCTCCTGTTGTTTCATTCGTGTCTCCACTTTTGAAATACATTTACTTCCATGTACTCTTGTATTAGTTATATATTTGTCATCTTCAATGTATTCACGGTATGAAATAGAAGTTTGTCAACTTCCATGTATGAAATAGAAGTTTGTCAGTATTCGTGGACGACCTATTGTTCGTTGCCACGATATCATCGACTGAACTTTTCCTACTTTCGTGTCGTTTCAAATGTGTCGTTTCAAATGTGTCGTTTCAAATGTGTCGTTTCAAATGTGTCGTTTCAAATGTGTCGTTTCAAATGTGTCGTTTCAAATGTGTCGTTTCAAATGTGTCGTTTCAAATGTGTCGTTTCAAATGTGTCGTTTCAAATGTGTCGTTTCAAATGTGTCGTTTCAAATGTTTAAAATATTGCCATTTTCTAGAGAGGATTATCTTGTTGTTTATCCTGTTTGATCTTATTTGTCATTATAATTGTTGATTGTCATTCTAATTGGTGATTGTCCAAGACTGACATCCATTGCTGATATGATGATACACAAAATAAATACTATTTCAAGTCAAGACTACAGGTAGATACAGCAAACCAGGTAGATACACCGAGATACAGCAAGCCAGGTAGATACATCGAGAGACAGCAAACCACAAACCAGGTAGATACATCGAGAGACAGCAAATCAGATAGATACATCGAGAGACAACAAACCAGGTAGATACATAACCAGGTAGATACACCGAGAGACAGCAATCCAGGTAGACAAAAAAACCAGGTGGATACATCGAGCAACAAAACACCAGGTTGTTTGGGTACCTCATGAGAACGAAATCAACACAGCCATCCCTTTGTGCAAACAACATTAGAAGATTTGTTTACAAACCTCGAGGAAGACCAAGAACTAGATGGAAGGAGACAATCAGAGAAAAAGAGACACGGCCTGACCATGGACAATTCTACAACACATCCACGCTCTCACATCGCCTAACGGAACGAGGGGAAATGACAGCATATATATATATATATATATATATATATATATATATATATATATATATATATATATATATATATATATATATATATATATATATATATATATATATATATATATATATATATATATATATTTTTATATATATATGCCTACACTCACACGTAGGGAGGAATGAAAGCATATAATGGGGCTGATTGACCGTTCAAGTACTTGACCAGATTGATATAAAATCTCTCCATCTACAATGAACCTCAATCTATCGAATCTGGGTTTTTTAGGCGCCTCTCATTCACAAAATCCCCACTAATTCAACGAACACAGCCAGTGAATGCCAGAACTGACTTAGTCCTGTGTATTGGCAATCCTTATCCGTGTCAATAGCGGTTTTAATGACGATATATTATCTCCCTTCCTTGCGTTCGCTTTTCAATATTTAAAAAAAAAAAATACAAATTCAACATTTAAAAGTTGAAAAATTGATTTTCGAAATTGAAAGTGACAGAAAACATGTTTATTGAGAAAGATAATGTCCTTTAAATGTGTTTTTCATGGTTTCATTGTAGCGGGTTTTTTAAAAATTAATAAATAATCACAGTTTTTGATATCTTAATCTCCAAAATACGACGTGTCAGCCATGACACAAATACTGATATATATGCATACATAGACAGATCAATATAACTAACATAGACTCCAGTCTTAGGTGGAAAGCATCGTGCCCCGGACAGAGGTTGTAACCTCCCAATTATCAAACAACAAAGATATAGAATAAATATATTTTCAGAGTTTCTGGGTCATGCCATGAGAAGAGGTGGGTTGTAGAACATCGTAACAACTGGAAAGATCGAGGGTAAGAGAGGCAGAGGAAGACAACGTGAGAAAATGTTGGATGGCTTGAAAGTTAGGCATGATGCAGAATCATCAGAAACTATTTAAATGTATAACAAATAGAGGACTGTGGAGAGACATGATCGCCTACGCCAGAAGGCATGGTACTAATGAATCAATATTTTCATAAATGATAATTGCTGGAATACCAGAACCGCGTCCTCTACTATTTTCTCACGATTAAGATCTCTGATATAACATATTTGAACTAACGTTTGGGTTGAAAGAGACGTGTCTCACGATAACAATCACTTGTTAATTTAACCTTCCCCAGTAAATGTCGACTTTGTAGTAGAGTTGATCTCACCTCATACATCTAGCTTACTAATTAGCTTGTGGTTCGAACGCCGACCATCCATATTGTACTTGCGATATGATCTATTGTACCGCCTCAACATTCAACAAAAGTTCAACAGCAATGCTATGTACAGAACATGCTTCAAATTTGTGTGTGTGTGAGCATATATCGATATCTACGGACGTCGTGCAGATTGGATTTCTAGATATAGGAATACTGTATTCCTGAATAGTAGATAGATAGAAGATAAAGGAATACTGTATTCCTGAATAACTTGATTAATTTTTGACTGTCTAAACTCTAATGTAATCGAATTGAACTCGGTTGTAAGGAGTTCTCCTAAAAGTACGAGGTATATTCTCATTTTCACATCACAAATGTATGCATCTGACAGCCATATTTCTCGTGTTTCGACTCTATCACAGCCGAGGAGTATAGTATAGTTGTTAAAGTGTATATTTCATATCGCGAAGCCAATATTCCATATGCGACTGATTTCACACACAAATATTTAGACTATTTCTGAACAACTAAAAATATTTAGACTATTTCTGAACAACTAAAAATATTTAGACTATTTCTGAACAACTAAACATATTTAGACTATTTCTGAACAACTAAAAATATTTAGACTATTTCTGAACAACTAAACATATTTAGATTATTTCTGAACAACTAAACATATTTAGACTATTTCTGAACAACTAAAAATATTTAGACTATTTCTGAACAACTAAACATATTTAGATTATTTCTGAACAACTAAAAATATTTAGACTATTTCTGAACAACTAAAAATATTTAGACTATTTCTGAACAACTAAAAATATTTAGACTATTTCTGAACAACTAAAAATATTTAGACTATTTCTGAACAACTATAAGAAACGTACCAAATCAACGTCATTGTACTCACATTTCCCCCTTGGTACTCTGTCCATCTCAGGATATTAGAATACTGGGTGTATAACTTAAACCACGTAACCGTGTAGTAAAGTAATAACTGTGCTACCATGGCTTCAAAAGCAAGAGAAAAGCAAAACCATGACCTGCTATGCATGTCGATAGAATCAGTTATGAGATTTTGGGGTGGGATTGTCTGTACCAACATGTAAGTCGACACAATCTACAATCTATGCTGAAGTTGATTTGTGTCATTGATAAAGGCCTTCTGTCGAAACATCAGGCAGGACTTGATCAGTTGCACACATCATTAATTGATTGTCATTTATGTACACTTTCATGCAGAACTTGACAAGTTATATACAATGCTATACTAGTTCCGTGTCATACTTGATTATATTGTTGCAGTAATTGATTATTTCCATGTCATACTTGATTATATTGTTGCAGTAATTGATTATATTGTTGCAGTAATCGATTAGTTCCATAATGTACTTGATTAGTTCCATGATGTACTTGATTAGTTCCATGATGTACTTGATTAGTTCCATGATGTACTTGATTAGTTGCATGGACTGCTGGATTATTACCATAGTGCGTCATCAGTTTCTTGCAGTACGTGATTAGTTCCTTGCAGTACTTGATTAATTCCTTGCAGTACTTTATTAATTTCTTGCAGTGCTTGATTAGTTCTTTGTAATACTTGATTAGTTCCTTGTAATACTTGATTAGCTCCATGCAATACTTGATAAGTTCCTTGCAGTACTTGACTCCCAAATATTGTTAAACAAAATGCAACATTGAGTATCTAAAAATATTTATGTTTATCTTTTAATTTCCATGCTTTCTTTCCCAAGTCTGGAATGTTATTGAAAACTAGAAACAGATCAAGTATTTTGAAAATCACATGCAAATGATAGTTACTTTCAAATGTTATCTGAGAGAATTGTTGGTTCCATAGTTTTAGCAGTTCCAGCGTGTTCAAATTATTCTTTCACACGTCCCAGAACTCAAATCTGGTGCTCTCCCGGTACCTCTAGTGACATCGGAATATCCGGGTCTTGACTCCGACCGCTACCAGTCTTGTTTATTTCAGCACACATTTTGTTTTAAGAAACTCATCGAATAATGAGATATTTTGTCTTTGTGAAATATGCATCAAAGCACTACAGTGTTCAACTTTTATCCCATTAAATGTATCAGACACATTCATCCTATCTTCTGGGAATATAAGCCAGCTATTTAAATCACAAATACACTTTAGTATTTTGAAGGGAAAAAAGGCGAGATTGCAAATGTTTGTTGCCACTGATAAGATACAGTCAGTACATGTGGTAGAAGGAAAGTCAATATGAATCAGTACAAATTGTTGTTGGTAGATCGATTTTGAAAGTCAATATGAATCAGTACAAGTTGTTGTTGGTAGATCGATTTTGAAAGTCAATATGAATCAGTACAGGTTGTTGTTGGTAGATCGATTTTGAAAGTCAATATGAATCAGTACAGGTTGTTGTTGGTAGATCGATTTTGAAAGTCAATATGAATCAGTACAAGTTGTTGTTGGTAGATCGATTTTGAAAGTCAATATGAATCAGTACAGGTTGTTGTTGGTAGATCGATTTTGAAAGTCAATATGAATCAGTACAGGTTGTTGTTGGTAGATCGATTTTGAAAGTCAATATGAATCAGTACAGGTTGTTGTTGGTAGATCGATTTTGAAAGTCAATATGAATCAGTACAAGTTGTTGTTGGTAGATCGATTTTGAAAGTCAATATGAATCAGTACAAGTTGTTGTTGGTAGGTCGATTTTGAAAGTCAATATGAATCAGTACAAGTTGTTGTTGGTAGATCGATTTTGAAAGTCAATATGAATCAGTACAAGTTGTTGTTGGTAGATCGATTTTGAAAGTCAATATGAATCAGTACAAGTTGTTGTTGGTAGATCGATTTTGAAAGTCAATATGAATCAGTACAAGTTGTTGTTGGTAGATCGATTTTGAAAGTCAATATGAATCAGTACAAGTTGTTGTTGGTAGATCGATTTTGAAAGTCAATATGAATCAATACAAGTTGTTGTTGGTAGATCGATTTTGAAAGTCAATATGAATCAGTACAAGTTGTTGTTGGTAGATCGATTTTGAAAGTCAATATGAATCAGTACAAGTTGTTGTTGGTAGATCGATATTGAAATGAAACAAAAAGTAAATTAAATGCATATGTACTCAATTTGTACACATATACTTTATTCTTCTTAAAGCACTTATACCGCGATCCTCGGTTACATATCAGACATGTTGGCTAATAGAAAATCACAATTCCTAAATTGAATCATTTGACTATAACCTTGTTTTTCATTGGCTGTCACGTTAAGTATTGTCATAGTGATCGATAAAAATCACTGAAATAGTCAAATAACGCTTTAGGAAGGCTTGATTTCTGATTAAGCAGTAGGTCTTATATTGTAGTAGACGGTCACACTTATACAGCACACTGAGCAATCAATTCTTAGATGGGGTGTACAAAATGAAGTGTATTATATAATCAACGGTTTCTCACCGAAGAAGGATGTGTTGGACCATTGGCGCAAATAAAACTGCGATATAACGCATTTCCATTCTTTGGATTACATCCTGCTGGAAATCTAATAGGATGGTCTTGCTACAAAAGAGATCCAGCGGGAGTTTGAGAATGAACGCTGACGAAGAAGAAGAAGAATATCAAGGGTTAACCTTCGATAAATCGCGTAGTCTGAGTGATAGAAGATTTGAGGGAGATAGAAATTGAGCGGAAAGTGAACTTTGTGCACGTCCGGACACAGATCCCCATAGGAGTGACCTCAGACTTGACCAATCCTGAGGTTGAGAAAGTCAACTTCATATTAACAAAATACATATAACAGCATACATATAACAAAATACATACAACAAAATACATAAAACAAAATATATATAACAAAATACATATAACAAGTTATTGCTTGAGTCTCGCTCCTGCGGTGTGGGTGCTCGAAATGTAAGAAAGTAATAGAAACAATTAGTTTGTTAGTCAGTCAATCAGTCAATCACTTAGTCAATCAGTCAATCACTTAGTCAATCAGTCAATCACTTAGTTGAATCACTTAGATAGATAGTCAGTATGTCAGTTAGTTAGCTAATCAGTCAGTCAATGATATCTTTATTAGAAGCCATAGGTGATACATAGTACAGTACTCATTTCTCTTCATGTTGACCGTCACGTTGCAAGTTGCTATAGTTCTTGTGTATTGCTTATGTTGACCGTCACGTTGCAAGTTTCTATAGTTCTTGTGTATTGCTTATGGTGACCGTCACGTTGCAAGACGCTATTTTCCTGTGTATTGCTTATGTTGACCGTCACGTTGCAAGTGCTATAGTTCTTGTGTATTGCTTATGTTGACCGTCACGTTGCAAGTTGCTATAGTTCTTGTGTATTGCTTATGTTGACCGTCACGTTGCAAGTTGCTATAGTTCTTGTGTATTGCTTATGTTGACCGTCACGTTGCAAGTTGCTATAGTTCTTGTGTATTGCTTATGTTGACCGTCACGTTGCAAGTTGCTATAGTTCTTGTGTATTGCTTATGTTGACCGTCACGTTGCAAGTTGCTATAGTTCTTGTATATTGTTTGTGTAAAATATTGAGATTTACCTGTTGATTGTTCTGCGTAGAAATTCTCTGTTAATTGTTCAGTATAGAGAGTTTGTTTCTGTTGATTTTTCTGTGTAGAGTGTCTTCTTTTAATTGTTGTGTGTAGAGTTTCTATTATTATTAGTTCTGCATAGAGTTTCTTCTGTTGATTGTTCTGTTGATTGTTCTGTTTATTGTTCTGCGTAGAGTTTCTTCTGTTGATTGTTGTGTTGATTGTTCTGTTGATTGTTGTGTTGATTGTTCTGTTGATTGTTCTGTTGATTGTTCTGTTGATTGTTCTGTGTAGAGTTTCTTCTGTTGATTGTTGTGTTGATTGTTCTGTTGATTGTTCGGTTGATTATTGTGTTGATTGTTCTGCGTAGAATTTCTTCTGGGTGACCTACATTTCTAATGTGCCTTGCCTTCCACATGGCGGTGCCTTGCCTTCCACATGGCAGTGCCTTGCCTTCCACATGGCGGTGCCTTGCCTTCCATACGGCGGTGCCTTGCCTTCCACACGGCGGTGCCTTGCCTTCCACACGGCGGTTTGTTTAGGAAGTCTGTTGTCATCCATTCTACGTAGACCACCTCATGCAATATCATTGTCTTCCTATAACAATATCATTGTCTTCCTATAACAATATCATTGTCTTCCTATAACAATATCATTGTCTTCCTATAACAATATCATTGTCTTCCTATAACAATATCATTGTCTTCCTATAACAATATCATTGTCTTCCTATAACAATATCATTGTCTTCCTATAACAATATCATTGTCTTCCTATAACAATATCATTGTCTTCCTATAACAATATCATTGTCTTCCTATAACAATATCATTGTCTTCCTATAACAATATCATTGTCTTCCTATAACAATATTATTGTCTTCCTATAACAATATCATTGTCTGCGTATAACAATATCATTGTCTTCCTAAAACGATGCCATGGACGAGGATGCAGTCATATATTTCGACAAGTTGGTCCTACGGGAATAGAACTCCGGATTGAGCGTCTCTTCTAGAGGTAATAGGAACGATCGTAGCTGAACAGATTTGAACTTATGTGATGCCAACCTCCAGTATGAGAATGTAGGTGGAGGCAGTTACAGCAGCCTTACGATATCTCTAGAGAACTCGCTGAATATAGCTTCAATTCTCAGTTCACGCTTCAGAAGATGCACAGCGGATGGCTATGTCAGGAATGGGCAGCATATATAGATACATCTGCCTATCATAAACATGTGCAGATCTAACGGTCGTACCATCGAGCTCAGAAAAGAACAATCCTTAAAAAAACCGCCAAAACTGTTCAGAAAACAATGTAAAACGATAATTGCATTGTTAGAATTTGTGGATAAAATTTAAAATTCTAAATAATATTGGCATCTTTTAGGACTGTTTTTGCCGTCCACAAACCGGTATTGTAAAACTAAAACTATAATATAGTTATGTCGACAGCAACTTATGTCTAACCGACCACCCCACCCCCTCCAATCCCCTCCTCTTGTCAAAAACGTGCACTTTGTCAGATACCCTCTCCCTAATTGTTGAGGTAATTTATGTACTAGCCCCTAACTCTAGGGAATATGAGAAAAAATGTATGTACTAGCCCCTAACTATAGGTAATATGAGAAACAATTTATGTACTAGCCCCTAACTATAGGTAATATGAGAAACAATTTATGTACTAGCCCCTAACTATAGAAAATATGAGAAACAATTTATGTACTAGCCCCTAACTATAGGTAATATGAGAAACAATTTATGTACTAGCCCCTAACTATAGGTAATATGAGAAACAATTTATGCACTAGCCCCTAACTATAGGTAATATGAGAAACAATTTATGCACTAGCCCCTAACTATAGAAAATATGAGAAACAATTCATAGGAAGAGGGGGAAGAATTTTGGTTTCTACAAGATGGCACTGAAGTAGAAAACAATAGGTATTCTAGTGCACCTTCTAGTGGTATAAGATAACGCTTGCAAAGCAATATAAACTTATTATGCAACGCTCAAACCAATACAAACGTACTATAAATCTCTAACAAACCAGCACAGACTTGTGAGGAAAGTCTTACAAACCAGCACAGACTTGTGAGAAAACGTTTATAAGTTTAAAAAAATATACTTGTGAGGAAAGTCTTACAAATAAAAACAGACTTGTGAGGAAGGTCTTGCAAAACAATTCAAACTTGTTGTGAAGAAAGTTTTACAAACCAATGTGAACCTTGCTATAAAATAACTCCTTACAAATCAATGCAAAATTAATTCAAAACAGAATCTGCACGTCTCCCACTGGTGTTCCCATTAACCTTCAGAATGCATTAACCCTTTTAGTACGTTCATCTTGCAGGAGTAAATCATCCAACTGCGGGCATATTGGCGCACTTTCCTTCCATGAAAGTGCATTGAAAATACGCCCCCATTCAATTCCTTATTTTTTTGTAAATTCTTCATGCCCTCCTAGCTGTCCATCTATAAACTATACATCTTCATTTCTGTCTGCACGTCCCTAAGTTTCCTTGATGCTAATGCTAGTCGTGCAATTAGTCACCTTCCTCATTTCTCTTTACCGTTGACAGAACACTTTATGCCATTGCAACGATACGTCAGTTGACAGAATGTTCCGCTGTCACTCTACTCAGAATTCTGATATTCTAATGCAGCGTTTCTCAAAATCTTTTCTTCCATAGCCGTTTTCATATGGATTATCTAAACCAGTACATCCTTTAGAGTAATTTATAAAAACCGGCACCCCTTCATTATAGATTATGTAAACTGGCATTCCCCCCCCCCCTTTTCATTATAGATTATGTAAACCGGCACCATTTTAGTATAGTTTGTATAAATCGGCACCACTTTATTATAGTTTGTATAAACTGGCACCACTTTAGTATAATTTATAGAAACCGACACCCATTTAGTACACCCCTTTATTATAATTTATATAAACCAGTACTCCTTTAATGTAGATTATATAAACCGGTAACCCTTTAATATAATTTGTATAAACCGGCACCACTATATTAAGCGGCACCCCTCTTTGCCATAGTTAATATAAACTAGCAACATATCTCCGTAAATGTTATGTAAACCGGCAACCTATGTTCGTAACTCTTATGTAAACTGGCACCTATTTTTTGTTATAATACACTAGTGAAACATGGACTGTGTGTAGAACGTCATGTGAGGAAACTTGATCACTTTCACATCACTTGTCTCAGAAAAGTTATGAACATCAGATGGCAAGACAAGATTGCGGACACAACTGTCCTTGACAGATCTGGTGTCCCTAGTATTCACACTATCCTGTTGTAGACACAGATTCGCTGGGCAGGTCATTTGGTACGTATGCCAGACCATCGCCTGCCAAAGATGGTTGTAACCGAAATATGGAAGTCAATATTTCACTTCCGGCATCTCATTTCCATATTTCGGTTGTGTTGTGATCATTTCCATTCGTCGTCTTTTGATCTTTTGTGTGTATCTTGATAATGACCTATTGTTTGAAACATTGAATATGTTTTGTGTATTGTAATTTGTATGTTTTCTTGTTTGCACATCATTACCCTCTAGTAATTTTGTGATAGTCCGTCGTGTCTAATTGGAACGGTTTTAAACCTGTGTTTTACGTAAGTACAATTGTTGTTACGTTTCACCCAGTTATCACCTTATACAGACTAGACTATACTAAACTAGACTAGACTAGACTAGACTAGACTAGATTAGGTTAGGTTAGGTTAGGCTAGGCTAGGTTAGGTTAGGTTAGGTTAGGTTAGGTTAGGTTAGGTTAGGTTAGGTTAGATTAAGTTAGGTTAGGTTAGGTTAGATTAGATTAGATTATATTAGATTAGATTAGATCAGATCAGATCGCATTAGATTAGACTAGACTAGACTAGACTAGACTAGACTAGACTAGACTAGACTAGATTAGATTAGATTAGATTAGATTAGGTTAGGTTAGGTTAGGTTAGGTTAGGTTAGGTTAGGTTAGGTTAGGTTAGGTTAGGTTAGGTTAGGTTAAGTTAGGTTAGGTTAGATTAGATTAGATTAGATTAGATTAGATTAGATTAGATTAGATTAGATTAGATTAGATTAGATTAGATTAGATTAGATTAGATCAGATCAGATCGCATTAGATTAGACTGGACTAGACTAGACTAGACTAGACTAGACTAGACTAGACTAGACTAGACTAGACTAGACTAGACTAGACTAGACTAGACTAGACTAGATTAGATTAGATTAGATTAGATTAGATTAGATTAGATTAGATTAGATTAGATAGACACATTACAAGAACAGTAGAAAGTCAACTCTGAGGAAGTGACCATGTACCAGTCATCCTGCAAATCGCCAAGTCAGGAAGTACAGGACATCACAGCATGTCCCCAAGCTGGAACTTCAAAAAAGCAAATTGGACCCTCTTCAGTGAACAAACAGACCAGCTTTGCCAGAATAACACCCTCACTAACAACATAAACCATAACATCTCACAAATAAACAAATTGATACTACAATCCGCACAGAAGGCAATCCCAAGGGGCAGACGAAGAGAATACAAGTCTTATTGGAGTGAGACTCTAGAAAAATAGCATAACGAGCTGAATGATGCAAGACATACAATGGAGCAAAACCCTACAGCAGAAAACACAAAAAAAACACAATGAAATCAAACACGTTCAATGAGCAGAAAAGAACAGAGATACAAAAGAGCTGGCATGAAAAGACCAGCAGTCTAAACATGACAAAAGACACAAGTAAACTATGGAACCTTACAAGAACTCTAAATGAAGAAACAAAGAATTCACACTACAAGACTGTCATCGAAGAAGAGGGAAAATTCCACACAGGGAAAATGGCAGCAAACATTTTAGCTGACTTCTACAAGGAAGAAAGCACAACAACACTCTCTTATACACGTGTCAAAGAAGTCAATATAAATATAAGTAGGAAGCCAGAGGATAATATTTAAAAATTCTTGAGACTAACGGGAATTGAACCAGTCCGTTCAACGGCACCAAATCGCCTAGCAACCATTGAACACGCGTTCTTCCGTACTTGACTAACCGCATCTCCAAAAAAAGATGCGATTTCATCAAGCCATTCAAATCGTGCACAATAAGTCACCAGAACGAACCGATCGAGACAAGGACTATTACAACAACAACAAACATCCCGTACAGGTATTGAAATATCCCCAGTAACAACAAACACATAACATAATATCCGTATTTAGTTATACAAGGGCCGATAGGTCTTCTTGTAAACATGGATAACATATATAGACAATACAATTTTGCTTCTAATAATTGTTTATACAAGTAAATTTAAGTAGGAAGCCAGAGGACAATATTTAAAAATTCTTGAGACTAACGGGAATTGAACCAGTCCGTTCAACGGCACCAAATCGCCTAGCAACCATTGAACACGCGTTCTTCCGTACTTGACTAACCACATCTCCAAAAAAAAAATATGTGATTGGATTATATTTACTACTTAAATTTACTTGTATAAACAATTATTCGAAGCAAAATTGTATTGTCTATATATGTTATCCATGTTTACAAGAAGACCTATCGGCCCTTGTATAACTAATACGGATATTATGTTAAATATTTGTTGTTACTGAGGATATTTTAATACCTGTACGGGATGTTTGTTGTTGTTGTAATAGTCCTTGTCTCGATCGGTTCGTTCTGGTGACTTTGTGTGCACGGTTTGAACGGCTTGATGAAATCGCATCTTTTTTTGGAGATGCCGTTAGTCAAGTACGGAAGAACGCGTGTTCAATGGTTGCTAGGCGATTTGGTGCCGTTGAACGGACTGCTTAAATTCCCTTTAGTTAAAGAATTTTCAAAGAAGTCAAAAAAGAAATTAAAAGAAAAGTGAAGAATCAAAATCCAGAGCCCTGCATGGAGATACCCTTCACCATCGCAGAACTAAATGGTGCCATAGGAAAACTAAAAACCAAAAAGGCCCAGGAAAAGACGGCATAACCAATGATATGATCAGGAACCTAGGGCCAATCAGCAGAAACAAGCTCCTTACCATCTTCAACAAATCATGGAAAACTGGTAAAATTCCAGACTTGTGGCATGAGGCTGTCATCATCCCAATAGGGAAAAAACAAAAAGGAAAAGAAAAGCAAGTCAAGCTACCGACCAGTCAGCCTCTTGAGTTGCATAGGGAAAACAATGGAGAGAATGGTCAACTCTAGACTGATAAAATACCTAGAAGAAAACCAAAAGCTCACCAAGACACAGTCGACCTATAGGAAAAATTGAAGCACTGAACAGCTTACATACCTAGCACAGGAAATCGAAAATGCTTTCCAAAAGAAGGAAAAAGTGCTGGCTACTTTTATGGACTTAAGTAAGGCCTTCGATAAGGTGTGGAAAGAAGGAGTCCTCATCAAGCTTCTCCAAAACAAAATAGAAGGCAGAATGTTTAGCTGGATAAAAGATTTCCTCTGCTTCCGCACTGCAAGAGTAAAAGTAGATGGTAAACTAAGCAAACGTGTTACTCTGCAACAAGGAGTACCTCAAGGAGGAGTGATCTCTCCTACCCTCTTCCTAGTATTCATCAATGATATGGGAGAGAAACTGTCATATCATATTTCAAAGGCTCTTCATGCAGATGACTTTGCTGCCTGGAGTGCGGCAGGAAACCTATCCACTGCAAAAAACAGAATGCAGACAGCACTTGACACCTTAAGTGAATGGACATCTGACTGGGGAGTCCAGATCAACCTCTCAAAAACGGTGACAACCACCTTCTCACTTTCAAACCACCAAGAAAAATCAAATCTTAAAATAAATGGAAGTGAGCTAGCACATGTGGAGAACCCTACATATCTAGGGGTCACACTAGACAAGCGACTCACCTGGAAACCACACCTAATAACCACCGAGCAAAAAGCAACCAGGAGGCTATACTTGATGAAGAAACTTGCAGGAACAAGCTGGGGAGCAAATGGAAATATTCTCCGTAAAGTCTACATGGGTACAGTCAGACCTGTAGTAGAATATGGAATGACAGCCTGGGCATCAGCATCAAAAACAAACACTAATCGCATATCTAAAGTACAAATTGCAGGACTTCGACTTATCTCTGGAGGGATGAAAACCACTCCAATCCATGCAATGGAAAAATATGTAAACATCCGCCCACTGGATGACAGAAGAGAAGAAAGAGTGCTTGTGTTCAAAGGGAAAAAATTAAGCGCATGCCAAACCATCCGATGTATGCGCAAATTTCTAGATCAACCACAAACAGGTTGAAGAGAACCAGCTTCTGTCACATCTCTATAGATATCCATGAACAACATAAAGAAATCCTCACAAACCTCCCAAATGAAATTTAAACACTAACGGACTTTGAAGAGCCAGGCAATAGTCTCCAGAATGTCTCCATAATAACACAGGTTCCTGGAATAATTAATAAGGAATACCAAACTCCACCTCAACTAAAAGCATTGACACTGGAGATGATAGAAATAAAATACAATCCCAAGGATTGGACACATGTCTACACAGATGGATCGGCAGAAGGAGCAGTAAGGAATGGAGGAGGTGGAATTTGTATAAGACTCAAAGATGGGAAGATAATATCAAAAGCTTTTCCAACTGGGAAATACTGCTCTAATTTTAGAGCAGAAGCAGTTGCACTCCATCAAGCACTGAAAGCCTTCACTGAACCAGGACTGCCAAGACCAAATAAGATAGCCATATTCACAGATTGCAGATCCCTACTGAAATCAATCCAGAGCAACAGAAACGAAAGCCTTCTGTACAACATCAGACATGAGCTAAGACAGATCCAAAAATCAACAGCTATTGCCCTTCAGTGGATACCATCATACTGTGGAATCATGGGAAATGAGAAAGCGGATGCTCTGTCTAAGGCAGGAAGTGAAATGGAGCAACACAGACACCCACTGTCTTACGGAGAAGTAAAAACGATAATCCGCAACACATACTCAGCAAAGTGGAAGAAAGAAATGGAAGGGGAATACGATAATGATGCAATACATCTCCAACGATATCAACAGACCACAATATTTCGCCTTAGAACAGGCCACTGCAGACTGTTGGGTCACCTTTATCAATTAAGGATCTCATACACAGATGAATGTCCATGTGGATTCGGAACCCAGACTCCAGAACACATACTTCAGGACTGCCCAACATACAAAGAGCAGAGACAGCAGACCTGGCCAGAGGATACAGACTTGAGGCAAAAGCTACGGGGCAGCCGCTCTGACCTGGAGAAGACAGTGGACTTCGTCTTGATGACAGGTCTGACGGTATAGCATGACCACATGCTGAACGCAGAAGAAGAAGAAGATTAGATTAGATTAGATTAGATTAGATTAGATTTAGATTAGATTAGATTAGATTTAGATTGGATTGGATTGGATTGGATTGGATTGGATTGGATTGGATTGGATTAGATTAGATTAGATTAGATTAGATTAGATTAGATTAGATTAGATTAGATTAGATTAGATTAGATTAGATTAGATTAGATTAGATTAGATTAGATTAGATTAGATTAGATTAGATTAGATTAGATTAGATTAGATTAGATTAGATTAGATTAGATTAGATTAGATTAGATTAGATTAGATTAGATTAGATTAGATTATATTAGATTAGATTAGATTAGATTAGATTAGATTATATTAGATTAGATTAGATATATAAAGAAAATTGTAATTAGCTTTAATATGAAAGAAGTAAGTAACACATCCGTTGTTTGCTGACGACTGTGTCCTAACTGCCTGCTCCGAAAATGAAATGTGAGCTATCACCGACAGAGGTAATATGTTCTACCTGGCCATCATAACCAACACAACTGGGATAATGTTTCATCCCTCTCTCAGAGTACAGCACCGTGACATAATCGTCAAAGTCAATAACAATTTTCTTTCACTAATTAATTGATCCACATATCTCGGTAGTATGACATTCATAACAGATGACAGTCAGAACAAATGAAATTCAGAACAGATGACATTCAGAACATATGACATTCATAACAGATGACATTCAGAACAGATGACAGTCAGAACAAATGAAATTCAGAACAGATGACATTCAGAACAGATGACATTCAGAACAGATGACATTCAGAACAGATGACATTCAGAACAGATGACATTCAGAACAGATGACATTCATAACAGATGACATACGTGCTGAAGTCGACAGAAGAATCTCTAAGACGGCTATTTCTTCCTGTAGACTGTATTCGCAAACTTCTGAACGGCACTCTGCCGAAGACGGATGTGTCGGGCCATTGGCGCAAATAAAACGGCGACACAACGCATTTCCATTCTCTGGACTGCATCCTGCTGGAGATCTAGTAGTACTGCTACAGGAGAGATCCAGCAGGAGTTTGAGAATGAACGCTGAAGAAGAAGAAGAACGGCACTCATCGTCTTCCCGGCGTCTCAATAATGTGAGAGCGAAAGTGCATCAGCTCGCTGCGAAACTAAAAGTCTATCGCGCCACTGTGCTGAATACCCAGATATACGCCTGAGTAACATGTACAATCACTGCTACTCACGCTGTATCTGATGACTTGTTACACTGAAAGTGACAAGATATCATATCTGTTACTGAATTCCTTCTTATCATCAAGTGTCGTCTCCGCAACGAAGGTTGACTGCAACGTATCTCCAACATCTCCTGTCTCTTGTCTTGGTGGTACACTCTGCTAGACTGTAACCTGTCCATCGTGTAATGTTACTCTACCACTTGTATCTCTGCCTACCTCTTGCTCGCTTCCCTTTGACTTTACCCTCAAGTAAGGTCTTTAATAAGGTGTCATGTCTTTTAATGTGTCCAAAGTATTTTATTTGCCTGATCTTTATTTCTCTTAGTAGTTCTTTCTTCATATTAAGTGTCTTTAGCACCTCTTTATTTGTTTTCTTCTCTTTCCATGATGTTCTCCCTATTCTTCTATATACCCACATCTCTAAGACATCAATTTTGTCTTCTAATTGTTTATTTAGTGTCCATGTTTCTGAGCCATACATTAATATGGAATAGATGTAGCATTTTATAATTCTCATTTTTAACTTGTTTGTAATTTGTTTAGATATTAATAATTTCCTCATGTCATTGAAGGTACTTTTAGCCATTCCTATTCTCCTTTTAACTTCTGTTTCACATCTGCCATCATTTGTGACTATGTGTCCAAGATATTGATATTGTTTTACTTGTTGTAGTTTCTCTCCATGTATGTTTATGTTTACCTCCTGTTCTTCTGTGTCTTTGCTGATTATCATGGTTTTTGTTTTTTGAATGTTTATATCCAGTCCATATTCATTACTTGATTTATTGACTTGATCTATTAGTCTTTGTAGTTCATGTTCACTTTCTGCTAAAAGAACAGTGTCATCTGCATATCTAATGTTGTTTATTATTTTCCAATTGATCTTGAGTCCTGGCATTTCTTCTATATTTTTAAAGATATTTTCTGTGTAGATATTAAATAGGCTTGGTAATAAAATGCATCCTTGTCTTACCCCTCTTCTTATTTCTATGTATGGAGAGTAGCTGTTTTCACACCTTATTGATGCAGTTTGTTCCCAATATATATTTCTAATCAGCCCGATGTCTTTTCCATCTATGCCTATTTCTTGAAGACATTTGATTAATTTTTCATGTTGAACTCTGTCAAAGGCATTGCTGTAGTCTATGAAGCAAATGTAGATACTTTTTTGGACTTCTATATATGTATCTATCACTGATCGGAAACTCAGTATAGCTTCTCTGGTTCCTTTGTTTTTCCTAAAACCGAATTGTTCTTCACCGACCTCCATGTCTATCTTGTTCTTAATTCATTCATGTATTATCTTGAGAAGTATTTTAGTTAGATGGCTCATTAGACTTATTGTTCTATACTCTGTACAGTCCACAGCCCTGGGCTTCTTAGGTAGTGGTATGAATATTGATGATGTTAGGTCTTTACGTATATGGCCTGTTTCGTATATGTCATTGCAAATTTCTGTGATAGTATCTACACCAAACTCATTTAGAGTTTTTATTATGTCTGCTGTTATGTTGTCAGAGCCTGCAGCTTTTCCACATTTTATTGAATTTATTGCATGTTCTACTTCTGATTTCAGTATTGCTGGTCCATCATTGTTGTGTATTGTTGGTTTTTTTGTTCCGTTGGTCGTCAAACAGTTCTGTTACATAATCTGCCCATCTTGTGAGTGCTTCTGTTTTATCAAATATTATTTTACCTTTATTTTTATCTTTAATGCAGCCACCCCCATTTATAGGATTTTTCTTATTTGTGATCAGCCTTATCTCCTTATGCATTAATTGTGTCTTCTGTTGTATGGACATCTCCTTAATTTCACTGCATTTTGTTTCTAGCTATTTTTTTTGTCGCTGTTCTGCACATGTTACGTATCTCCTTGTCTATACTTGAGTATTTTGGCGTATTTTTAGCTTTCTTTCTGTCATTTTCTCTAATATTTCATCTGTCATCCATGTTTGTTTGTTCTTGGTATTTCTTGTTGGTAAATTTTCACTTGATGTTTGAATACTTTTCTTTAGGCTTTCCCATTTATTGTCTATTTTCTCTTCTGGATTTTCCCTTCTGTCTTGTTCCATGCACTCTATCATTAGATGTTCATATCTATTCCTTACATCTACAAGGTATTTTTGTTGTATATCTTGTTGTTTTAGTGCTGATGCGTCTATCTGTGGTTCTTGGACTCCTCTATTTACTATCTTTTTAAGTTTGACATTTATTTTGCACAGCACTGGATTATGGTCAGAGTTGATATCTGCACCAGGGTATGTTTTGATGTTTTTGACACTATTTCTAAATCTATTTTTAATCACAATTTAATCTTTTTGGTTCCTCTTTCTGTCTCCAGGGCTTTTCCATGTATATAATCTTCTATTTTCATGTTCAAAGAATGTATTACATATGATCATATTGTTCTCCTCACAGAACTGTATAAGTCTTTCTCCTCTGTCATTTCTTGTCCCTAGTCCGAATTGCCCTACAATGTTCTTATGTCTTCTTTTCCCTATTTTTGCATTCATGTCTCCCATGACTATTAAAATGTCTGTTGATTTTACTGGTTTGAGTAGTTGTTGTAGATCTTCGTAGTACTGTTCTATTTCTTCTTCAGTGTAATCTGTAGTTGGTGCATAAGTTTGTATAATGGCCAGATCAAACGGTTTTGCTTTGATCTTTAGCAACATCATTCTGTCATTATATGTCCAGTACCCGCTGATATATTTTTCTATTTCTTTATTGATCAGTATTCCTACCCCTCGTTCATGGTAATCTCCTCCTGAATGTATAAAACTAAAATTTTCTTTTCTTGTGTGCCCAGCATCTTTCCATCTTGTCTCTGCTATTCCTAGAATATCTATATTTAATGCTTCTGCCTCTAATATTAAATTTTCTTACTTTCCTGACTGGTGTAGTGTTCTAACATTCCATGTTCCTATTCTAATATGTTGTTTCCTAAACTTTAGATGTTGTTTATCCGTTGCTTGACTTTGGGGTGTACGTGGTAAGGTCCCAGTGTTTTCCACGGTGGCCAGCCAATATTCATTATTATGCCCAGAACTTGCCTCTTGTGCGCCACACACTTTGCTGTTTCGCCGTTTGAGCCATTGATCCATTTGGATTCCTCCGCCTCGCGTGCCGTCACAGACTTTTTGTCTAGGGATGGACATTCCCTATTTTTGACTTACGGTTGTCTCTTTGCGAAGAAATTCTACGCTGTGAACGTAGCCATTAACCGGAGTAGTCGAGACGCCATTTTTTGTCTGTATCGAAAATAGGGAGTTCGCGAGTCGGAACAACTTGAATGAAATACACTCCACCTATAATCGTCTAAGAACAAAAAACACAGATCCTACAGGTTGGAACTCAATTTGGCATCACACTGTCACCAGTAATACGCTAACCACACCATCGAAATTCGCGTAATCCAGAAAACACAAATGTAAACATGGAAACACGTCGTCACATTACGGCAACCGGAAGATCGGTTTTACCGATCTTATAACCAATAGCTAATACGATTGTGGCGCCATGTGGTGCATGCTCTGGTTCAGCACCCCCCCCCCCCCTATATATTTTTGCATAAACTTAATCCGATCCAGTCGTACCTTGTTTACTACCTAATGTTGCATCTAATTGGAAGACAAAAATGCGACAATATCATACAGGCGTCATACTCTTTAACTTATTGTGCTTTCAAGTATGCGTGTGTCCGTATCTTGATAAAGACATGTTGGTCGACACGATGATATATCTTTCTATCATCGTTTTTAATATTTCGTATAATATTACTTGATTCTTGATTAGAAAACAGCACAATAGCCATTGAGTCATTGTCGTAAATGCTCATCGTTCAGCTCAACGATCTATCAGCCATCAAAGGTTGTTTTAGCTCAACAATCTATCAGCCATCAAAGGTTGTTTTAGCTCAACAATCTATCAGCCATCAAAGGTTGTTTTAGCTCAACTATCTATCAGCCATCAAAGGTTGTTTTAGCTCAACGATCTATCAGCCATCTAAGGATGTTTTTGCTCAGTGTAGCAGTCAGTTGTTGGCTGTGGACATCATCATATCTATTTACGAGAGAAGACATGTTCGTCCTTGACCGCTCCCATTTCTACCTTTCTCTGAACATGAATAAACAGTGTCTCGTTTTTACTATTATTTATGGTTACCAATGAAATTACGAGAAATGATGGAGGGATAGAGAGACGAACGGAAGGGTTGTTATTCAGTTCAGGTATTTAGAACGAGAGAATGTATAGACTTGAAATGCGATATACGAGATTAGTGCAGAGAGTGTGAGAAAGTAATGGAAAAAACGAGATATCTCACAGACAAAGATGAAAGGAAACGAGAATGGGAAAGAGAGATATAGAAGAATAACGAATACGACAGAGAAATAGAGGGAAAAAAATAGGGGACAGAAAAATGGCGCTGTGAGTTTTCAAAAAGACGTTAGATAAACTCACTATTACATTGAGAAATCAAATTGCATCAGTCGTGATCCTGTGTGTGTGTGTGTGTTTCAAAGACTAATGACAGAGGCCGTAAAATAGCGGGCGCATGAGGAGATCAATTGATGTATTCCAGATACCAATCATGGTAACTTCAGAACCGCTAATGTTTACATAATTATGGGATGTGCAAATAATAATACTCCGGCTGAATTACTAGTTAACTCGAGTAGGGTTCTAAAAATGTAGGGGTATTCCCTATTTGATCATCGCCATGGAATTTTGCCTACAAATGTTATGTGTTTATTTTCTCCAATGTGTCATTCAGAAACACATTTGGAATAGAACTCTGATGGCAAGTTTGTAAAACAAAGTATACTAAACTCTGGATAGAATTGCAGTAAAACTGCAATTGGTAAAAGCGGAGAACACGAAATATTAAGTTTTACATTTCACAAAAACAGACAAATCACACGAGAAAAGATCATGTTTTTTATAAAGGTCTTTTAGTCGAAAAGTCAGTTACTTCTTTTTTACGAATTGTTACGATTTCTTTCCTTTTTTTCCATGTGGTTTTGTCTATGATATGAACTGTTAACTGTTTGGTTGTTGTTTTATTGTGTGTTTTTGTGTGTGTATTTTTGTGTGATTTGTTTTGTTTTGGGTTATAGGTCTATGTAATAAATTAAGTTTTTCCGCCCTCTGCCCCTAACTATTGGAATAAAGCGTAATGTCATTAAGGAAATTTTCCCAACAAATAGTGTGCAACTTACCTTTGAATTTTCTCAAAAGACTTAGCGTGAAAAATCGCGGTACATGCAAGATTTCATTCATTTGATAGGCAGCGAAATTTAAATGCGCTTTTGTAAATGCGTTTCATGGCTCGTTGTCTAACGTACGAGATTTTCGTAGTCCGTCCCAGTGGCACCTATACGCCTCTCACCTTGAGTAAATACGTTTTCCATCTTATAATAATCTGCATCCAAAACAATATACGACTTTAATCAAGATTTCTTGCGTGTTTTCCTACATATAATATTCTCATAGACCGGTCATTTTTCCTTAAGATAATATACTCATAGACCGGTCAATCGACACACATACAAAAAATGACCAAAACACTGCACAAGTATGTAAATTTCAAGAGCCACAAATATTTCACATCAGTACGTGCAATAATGACACATGAAAAGTGGACATATGGTCCATTTTGAAAACTAAATTGTACCGCAGTTTTACTTTCTATCTACTTTTATGTGTGGTTGTGCCGTGATTATTAAGCTTTTATAATCGCTCTTGTTGATGAACTATCTCTTTTGAAATTTTAGTGTCACCATGAGAGATATTGAACAGAATTATCTTCAAGAAAGCTGTTCCCCAATAAGTAGTGTCATTTATCCAAATAGCTAAGTAGTGTCATTTATTCAAATAGCTAAGTAGTGTCATTTATTCAAATAGCTAAGACCAAATAGCTCATGGCGTTTTAATGACACGTGTATAATTCAGAGCTCATGATGTTTTAATGACACGTGTATACATCGTGAATTATGTTCATTTTCATTTCCACCCCCCCCCCCAATGAATGAATAGAAGAAGCAACTAAATAATGAAAGGCAAACCAACGCGATTGCTGACTGACATATTGACTCACACGAGATGCTCTCAGGCTCCCAAAGCATGCTGGATGTCATAGTTGCATGTTAAGAAAAGAATGGGTCATGTTACGGAACAACTCGGATGTCCAGTGTATTATATGAGTATATTGTCCTGGTCATGCGGGGGTCAGAGACAACGAAAGAGTAGACTCATGTGCGGGCACTGATGTGATTCTTGGCACATTATTGTAAAGACATGGGGCCGACATAATAAGAACAATCATTTTTTTTACTACAGACTGAAGTAAACGAAACTGAAGTAGACGATACTGGAATAGACGATACTAGAGTAAATAATAATGTAGACGTAACTGGAGTAGACGATACTGGAGTAGACGATACTGGAGTAGACGATACTAGAGTAGACGATACTAGAGTAAATAATAATGTAGACGTAACTGGAGTAGACGATACTGGAGTAGACGATACTGGAGTAGACTATACTAGAGCACACGACACTGGAGTAGACGATACTGGAGTAGACGATACTGGAGTAGACTATACTAGAGCACTTATGGGAATGCCCATGTACTTGATACTGGTTGTTTCCAATCAAGATTCAAGAGTGAACAAGACCATATAATAATATTTCTAGCACAATAAAGATATAGCGTACGAGTCATTTCGAAACAAAATTGAATTTGTCTTGAAACATGATAATTGATATACGATACAAATGAACTAATTAATCAGTGTCTTGATTATTCACGACGCATAAATAGATTTTCCTGTTCCAGCGGAGGTCGAGTGTTGGAAATACATCGATGTTTTTGTTGTAGAGGAGGTCGAGTGTTGGAAATACATCGATTATTTTGTTTGTAGCGGAGGTCGAGTGTTCGAAAACCAAATATGGTGTTTTGTTTAATAGACAAATTTAAATTGTTTTTTGTTTTGGTCAGACACATCGTCAAACGATGATTAAGTCTACTTCTATTTTATGTCCATAACATCTAATGGAGGTCGCAGTTCTAGTAATCTTATGATCAATAAGTTTAAATAATTTTTCTTTCTGGGAGACACGGTAGTGTAATGTTTGGTCAATAGCCCGCTGACCAGCAAACACAGGTTTCGAATCTACTAGTTACTCGTACTTTGAAATAAAAATTACTCTTTTGGTTTAAGAGTTTGAAATAAAAATTATTTTTTTATTTTCAAGACTTTGACATAAAATTTACTTTTTTGGTTTTGATATTAGGTATTATGTATTAGATATTAAGTATTATGTATTAAATATTAGGTATTATGTATTAGATATTAGGTATTAGATATTAGGTATTAGATATTATGTATTAGATATTAGGTATTAGGTATTAGGTATTAGATATTAGGTTTATGTATTAAGTATTAGATATTAGATATTAGGTATTATGTATTAGATATTAGGTATTATGTATTAGATATTAGGTATTATGTATTAGATATTAGGTATTATGTATTAGATATTAGGTATTAGGTATTAGGTATTAGGTATTAGGTATTAGATATTAGGTATTAGATATTAGATATTAGGTATTAGATATTAGGTTTATGTATTAAGTATTAGATATTAGATATTAGGTATTAGATATTAGGTATTAGATATTAGGTATTAGATATTAGGTATTATGTATTAGATATTAAGTATTAGATATTAGGTATTAGATATTAGGTATTTGGTATTAGGTATTAGATATTAGGTATTAGATATTAGGTATTAGGTTTATGTATTAGGTATTAGATATTAGATATTAGGTATTAGATATTAGGTATTATGTATTAGATATTAAGTATTAGATATTAGGTATTAGATATTAGGTATTAGATATTATGTATTAGATATTAGGTATTAGGTATTAGGTATTAGATATTAGGTATTTGATATTAGGTATTAGATATTAGGTATTAGATATTAGGTATTAGATATTAGGTATTAGATATTAGGTATTATGTATTAGATATTAAGTATTAGATATTAGGTATTAGATATTAGGTATTATGTATTAGATATTAAGTATTAGATATTAGGTATTAGATATTAGGTATTAGGTATTAGGTTTATGTATTAGGTATTAGATATTAGATATTAGGTATTAGATATTAGGTATTATGTATTAGATATTAAGTATTAGATATTAGGTATTAGATATTAGATATTAGGTATTATGTATTAGATATTAGGTATTAGGTATTAGGTATTAGATATTAGGTATTAGATATTAGGTTTATGTATTAAGTATTAGATATTAGATATTAAGTATTAGATATTAGGTATTAGATATTAGGTATTAGATATTAGGTATTATGTATTAGATATTAAGTATTAGATATTAGGTATTAGATATTAGGTATTAGGTATTAGGTATTAGATATTAGATATTAGGTATTAGGTATTAGGTTTATGTATTAGGTATTAGATATTAGATATTAGGTATTAGATATTAGGTATTATGTATTAGATATTAAGTATTAGATATTAGGTATTAGATATTAGGTATTAGATATTATGTATTAGATATTAGGTATTAGGTTTATGTATTAGGTATTAGATATTAGATATTAGGTATTAGATATTAGGTATTAGGTATTAGATATTAGGTATTAGGTATTAGATATTAGGTATTAGGTATTAGATATTAGGTATTAGATATTAGGTATTAGATATTAGGTATTAGGTATTAGATATTAGATATTAGGTATTAGATATTAGGTATTAGATATTATGTATTATATATTAGGTATTACGTATTATGTATTAAATATTTGGTATTATGTATTAGATATTAGGTATTATATGTATTAGATATTAAATGTTAGATCGTTTGATTACCGTCTTTGCACACCGGGCTTGTCCATCTGTGCTCATATTTTCTCTTCAGTAAATCTCAAAGGATGTAGCGGTTGATGATTCCAGTTCTATTATGGTTCAGTGATCTTTTAGAAATTATTGTGTGGTGTTTTCTAGGGGCCACGCATATCCTCAGTCCCCCTTCGCGCAGCCTTGAACGAATGCTCCTGCATCTTAAACAATCTGTCGTGATGAGTCACGCAGACAATTCACTATGTCTGCTCCCTGTGTGTGATGATAGTGGGGAGTATTAACCCACACGTCTAACTGTTTAGTCGCCCCATACTACATTTATGGCTCAGTTGAGTGAACGGGAGACTAGTAAAACTGTGGTGCGTAAATGTTAGTTAACATATAAATAATTGCTAAATAGAAGTTTTAAAAGTTTGATTTTGTGGTTTCATTCCTGATTTGTAAATTTTCACATGGCTGACATGTATTTTTTGCTTTATTCCCTGACCTGTCAGTTCCGTCATGACAGACATGTAGTCTTTGCCTGATTCCCTGACCTGTCAGTTCCGTCATGACAGACATGTAGTCTTTGCCTGATTCCCTGACCTGTCAGTTCCTTCATGATAGGCATGTAGTCTTTGCTTGATTCCCTGACCTGTCTGTTCCGTCATGACAGACATGTAGTCTTTGCTTGATTCTCTGACATGTCAGTTCTCACATAGCTAACATGTAGTCTGTGCTTAATTCTCTGACCTGTCAGTTCCCATATGGCTGACACGTAATATTCGCCTGATAAAGACCGCTTTGATCAAAACGTCGATTATATGCACTGCTTTACGTACAGCTGCTAATTAACCATTATAATGATTCTTTTGCTAAACTCGCATCATTTAAGGTAGCATATTAGTTGAATAAATTAAAACGTGTTGGCTCACTTTGCGAGACACATTAGAATCAGCTAAACGATCTTAGTTCAAATCTTGTCTTCTTCCTTGTCGTTCGGTACATTTTGCTGGCAAACATGCACATCAAGTTCAAATGTTGAAACTACATTAGCCTGCTTTCACAACTTCAGGTAAACATGCACATCAAGTTCAAATGTTGAAACTACATTAGCCTGCTCTCACAACTTTAAGCAAACATGCACATCAAGTTCAAATGTTGAAACTACATTAGCCTGCTCTCACAACTTCAGGCACACATGCACATCAAGTTCAAATGTTAAAACTACATTCTTTAATCTCACTCCATCTCTGTAATATTTCTTCGACACAATCATTACAAATTCTGTAATCTTCAAGCATTCAAATATACCCAGTTTAAATATGCACCCCCATACGTGCACTGTCCCCGGAGTACATTAGTTGCTGTATAGAAATGGCATGCTGTCATAATACGTCTCTGTGTAAAGATATTTGCTAAAATATGTTCTGAAATCAAGGTGACGATAAAACAACTCTGCAGTGCTTTTTCTGACATTTTTTGTGTCGCCTAGTGACGTTTAACACAGGCAACTTAACCAGAAGGCAATCCAAAACTAGGACTTCCACAGTTTCCATTTAGAAGTGTGCCTGGAAGAATTCTGAGGACAGAATGTCAATAGAAATGAGTGCCGACCTTGTATTAATGAGACACATTCTTATTTGATGTCTCTTTTCTTATTTATGTGAGAAAATGTGCCACTATACGATGATAAAATGCGTTTTCAAAGGGGTATGTTGTGTTTTCATAGGGGTATGTTGTTTTTTCATTACGGGAATGTTGGTTGTGTTTTCTTAGGGGTATATTGTGTTTTCATTAGGGGATGTTGGTTGTGTTTTCATTAGGGTATGTTGGTTGTGTTTTCATTAGGGTATGTTGGTTGTGTTTTCATTAGGGTATGTTGGTTGTGTTTTCATTTGGGTATGCTGGTTGTGTTTTCATAGGGGTATTTTGTGTTTTCATTAGGATATGTTGGTTGTGTTTTCATAGGGGTATGTTGTGTTTTCATAGGGGTCTGTTGTGTTTTCATAGGGGTATGTTGTGTTTTCATAGGGGTGTGTTGTGTTTTCATTAGTGTATGTTGATTGTGTTTTCATAGGGCTATGTTGGTTGTGTTTTCATAAGGGTAATTTGTGTTTTCATTAGGGTATGTTGATTTTGTTTTCACACCGCTATGTTGGTTGTGTTTTCATATGGGTATGTTGTGTTTTCATAGGGGTATGTTGTGTTTTCATAAGGGTATGTTGTGTTGTCATAGGGGTATGTTGTGTTTTCATAGGGGTATGTTGTGTTTTCATAGGGGTATGTTGATTGTGTTTTGTTTCTCTGGTTTGTTCGTTAACTATTGTTTAGGAACTAAAACAACATTATGCATATCTCAGCGTCTGCCATTTGTGGAAGGAAGAAGTGCAAAGAGTCTTTCAATAATGCCGTAGTCAGATTTATACATTAAAACAAATAACATGGCGAGACAACGCAGACCTCGAACCTATGTATTCGCCCAACGTCACTTCATAAATCCAAACCTTTCCATGTATTTTGATGTGAGATATCAAACTTTAACTAGTAACATGCAGAAATCTGTTAGATAATACATTGTTATTTTCATGTATCTAATCACATTATAAACTAAACATACACAAATATAACACTAAACATACACAAATATAGCACTAAACATACACAAGTATAACACTAAACATACACAAATATAACACTAAACATACACAAATATAACACTAAACATACACAAGTATAACACTAAACATACACAAATATAACACACACAAAAAATACACAAATATAACACTAAATATACACAAATATAACACTAAAAATACACAAATATAACACTAAACATACACAAGTATAACACTAAACATACACAAGTATAACACTAAAAATTCATAAATATAACACTAAACATACATAAATATTACAATGAACACATGGAAATATTACACATGGAAATATTACACATGGAAATATTACTGATTACATGCAAATGTTTATACGCTATTGCTGCATATATATTAAAAGCGTTCGACTGCGTCCAACACCAGCAACTATGGGAGATAATGAACAGCATGGGTTTCCCAAGACATCTGATTCATCTAATAGATGAACTTTACCAAGATCAAAAGGCTGCAGTGAAGTTAGAGGACGATCTCTCAGAGTGGTTTGAGGTACAGAGTGGAGTAAGGCAAGGGTGCACACTCTCCCCATACCTGTTCAACATCTACGCTGAAAGTATAATGAGGAACGTGAGAGAAGGCATACACAACACTGACTACCACGCTTTAAACATAGGTGGATTCCTAATCCCGGAACTATGCTACGCAGACGACACAGTACTTTCAAACGATATAAAGCGATTGGAACAACTAATCAAGAACACAAAGAAATATAGCGAAGCACAAAATTTGTATTTAAACACGCAGAAAACAAAAAGCATGTCAACAGATATAACAACACAACAACCAAAAATCAGAATAGACAATACCGAGATAGAATTTGTGGATAAATTTGAATACTTAGGAGCAAACATCAACGGTGCAGGAGACTGCATGGCAGAAATAAGGAAGAGATTGGCAATGGCATATTATAGAATAACACGTTTGAAAAACATATGGAAAAACAACAAAATAGAAACGAAAGTGCTAATGTTACGAACTTTTATTTTTCCGGTTGCAACATACGGTTGTGAAACATGGACTCTAAGTAAAACAGCGGCAAAGAAGATCAACGCCTTCGAGCTGAAATGCTACAGAAAGATACTTAGAATATCATGGAAGGATAAAATCAGAAACTCAGATATTATAAACACATTGAAGATTCCAGAGTGTTGGTTACTAAACACAATAATAAAAAGAAAACTACGCCTGTTTGGTCATATAAAGAGACATAGCTGTTTAGAAAGACAAATAATGGAGGGAAGAGTACCTGGGAAGAGAGAAGGGGCAGACCAAGAAGAAGATGGACTGACGACATTAAAGATAACATGAATACATCGCTAGAAAATGCAAGCCACATCGCCCAAGACAGAGAGAGGTTCAGAGAGTTCATTGGGAAGACAACGTTCTGAAAGGAATACGTCACATGACAAGCTGTATATTGTGTACAGCATATGTATAAGATGAAAATCAGAGATGACCTTATTGTACCTGCGTCGTTCAATAAGTAATCATATTATACAATTTTCTTAATGCGAAACTGTACTAGCGTTCACACTATCACATACCATCCATCGTTGCCTTGGTCTCTTGTGATGTGGTAACTTCAATCTGTCAACTACAGAGTTTATGACTAACAGTCGGAGGTAAAAGCTTCAGTACAGGGAGTAAATAATCCTGAATTTGTTACGTGTTTCGTCGTGAACTCCGTTGGTCACTATTTATATACTTGGAGTTTCATGTCATAGAAAAAGTCAAGGTCGACCAACGAAATGTGTGAAAATAAAATAAAAAACACATCCTTCTTTCAGATCATGTTTACTTTCTGTAGGCAGGTCTTTACTAGAGCGAGTTCGTGGTTCACGTGATTAGTTTACTGGAGGTCGTGGTTCACGTGTTTAGTTTAGTGGAGGTCGTGGTTCACGTGTTTAATTTACAGTTTGGGTTGTCAACGATATCTTATTTGTGATTAACCAAGAACGACTATCGAACTAAGCGTCAACGCCAAGTTTTGCATTGCTTCCCCTGATTTCACTCATTTCAACGCATTGTTAAATCCATGGACATCATTAGTGCTTTAGTCTACATTACAGTCAACAGGACTGAAGACTTGTTATTTGCATTTAAACTGCCTAAATGTGTGTTTCAATAGCATGTAAAGGTTTACAAGGGAGCTGCCATTAGACTAGCACAAGGAAACACCAAGACAAGAGGCAGAGGATGCTTGGGGTCTGTTGCTGCCTACTTAGGTGGTAGATCAGGGGGAATGGGGAATGGGATTCAAACTCTTCACCCCCTTTAGGAAATGAAAGAAGTACTTTTAGCATTAGGAACTAAATCAAAGAGTGGATAATCCCTCCCCCCCCCCCCCCATCTCTCTCTCTCTCTCTCTCTCTCTCTCTTTCCCTCTCTCTTTTTCTAACGAATACAGAGAAAATGTCATAAAACATTATATGAATAAAGAAGGCATTGCAATGAAATTTGGCTAATAGCATTTTTTAGCTTTACCCCTCCCACCCCACCCCACACCGGAAATCTACGGTCTTGCAGTGTAGTCAATCTTTGATTCGGAGACAACAGTTGTTTGTGATGCCACTAATTTATGCAATTACATATTTGATGTGATTGCATATATTTACCCTACTTTGCATATTCATATATAATGATAGCGGGTGTATGTTGGAATCACAGAATCAGCTTCGTATACTTGCTATAGCTGACATAATCATAGAATCATCTTCTTGTGCTTGATATAGCTGACATAATCATAGAATCATCTTCTTGTGCTTGATATAGCTGACATAATCACAGAATCAGCTTCGTATACTTGCTATAGCTGACATGCTCACAATGGCAAAAGATTTGAGATGTGTGAAATGTCAAACAAAATATTGCATATATCATTTTTCCACATTAGTTATTGCAGATATCATTTTTCCACATTAGTTATTGCAGATATCATTTTTCCACATTAGAACACACACAAAACAACGTGGAATTCCTAATTTGTATTTGATTGATTGATTGATTGATTGATTGATTGATTGATTGATTGACTACAGATGAAAGAAGACGGCACTAACGCCTCTCTGTGAGTTGGTTGGACATAGGAAAACTGATAGAATTAGTAGTCACCATAAGTGAGCAGGAGAGATAGTGGTATGCATGAACAAGCATTTTGAATGACCATCTCTGAGAGTTGGAAATTTAATGAGAATTTGAGAGTCACTGAGAGTTGGGGAGTCACTGAGAGTCACTGAGACTTTAATCACTGAGAGTTCGAGTCACTGAGAGTTCGAGAGTCAGTGAGAGTTGGAGAGGCACTGAAAGTTCGTGAGTCAGTGAGAGTTGGATAGTCACTGAAAGTTGTAGAGACACTGATAGTTCGAGAATCACTCAGAGTTGGAGTCACTGCGAATTGGAGAATCACTAAGTGTTGGAGTCACTGAGAATTGGAGTAAGAAATGAATCTCTCGGGAAGCCATCTCACTACAAAAAGGAAATAATAGCTAATCGCTTGTAATTCACGGGGATCGAATCAACAACAATACATGACAACTGAATATGTTCTCCAAGAGAAAACACTGATAAAAATAAATAATGTAATAGATAAAACTGAATAATAAAATAGATAAATAAAATAGATCAAACTGAATAATAAAATAGATCAAACTGAATTGTTCTACATAAAAACCTGGGGAAAACAAGAATGTACTGTATCACCAATTAGTTTTAGCTTGGCTAGATATTGAACACATCACATAATTTCATCTTAATATATAATGGTATATGAAGAGTAATAATGTAGGGAATGACCGACGGTAACAGAGACAGATGACCAAGAAGAAGATGGGCAATATATATGTCAGATTGCTTAAAGATTACACTAGCATAGGCGGGTCAGCTGGCCCAAGTTTACAAGTAGTTCAGAACAGCTATAAGACAGACTTGGTGTATATATATGCATTTGGTTGTGAAAAACTATGACCAAAATTAATATTTTAGCATTAAATGGACAAATGATAGGACTTTTCGTGATCTTGATTTGGCAGAAGATTTGACGAAATTGTGTCCAACTATTGATAAGGCACAACTTGGAGAATATGATACGGAAATTATTCTATGATAAACGCAAGATATTGGTGACTAGTAATCGCTTGAAGAATATCACGAATATCCGGCTAAACGGTCACACAAACTGCAAGCAATTACCACCTTCAAATATCTCGGACACCAAATATATGATAACGAAAATTCGAGAAATGAATCCACATTTTCCCCGAAATAGAAATGGCTGACATAGCATGCCTGAATTTGATTTGAAAAAGTAAGATCGATATTATAGTAAAGATTAATCTATACAGATCTCTAGTTCCCCTTTGTACGAATGTCAGAGCTACTACAGATCTCTAGTTCCCCTTTGTACAGATGTCAGAGCTACTACAGATCTCTAGTTCCCCTTTGTACGGTTGTCAGAGCTACTACAGATCTCTAGTTCTTCTTTGTACAGATGTCAGAGCTACTACAGATCTCTAGTTCTCCTTTGTACAGATGTCATAGCTACTACAGATCTCTAGTTCTTCTTTGTACAGATGTCATAGCTACTACAGATCTCTAGTTCTCCTTTGTACGAATGTCAGAGCTACTACAGATCTCTAGTTCTTCTTTGTACAGATGTCAGAGCTACTACAGATCTCTAGTTCTTCTTTGTACAGATGTGAGAGCTACTACAGATCTCTAGTTCTCCTTTGTACAGATGTGAGAGCTACTACAGATCTCTAGTTCTCCTTTGTACAGATGTGAGAGCTACTACAGATCTCTAGTTCTCCTTTGTACGGATGTGAGAGCTACTACAGATCTCTAGTTCTCCTTTGTACGGATGTGAGAGCTACTACAGATCTCTAGTTCTCCTTTGTACAGATGTGAGAGCTACTACAGATCTCCAGTTCTCCTTTGTACAGATGTGAGAGCTACTACAGATCTCTAGTTCTCCTTTGTACGGATGTGAGAGCTACTACAGATCTCTAGTTCTCCTTTGTACGGATGTGAGAGCTACTACAGATCTCTAGTTCTCCTTTGTACAGATGTGAGAGCTACTACAGATCTCTAGTTCTCCTTTGTACAGATGTGAGAGCTACTACAGATCTCTAGTTCTCCTTTGTACAGATGTGAGAGCTACTACAGATCTCTAGTTCTCCTTTGTACGGATGTGAGAGCTACTACAGATCTCTAGTTCTCCTTTGTACGGATGTGAGAGCTACTACAGATCTCTAGTTCTCCTTTGTACGGATGTAAGAGCTACTACAGATCTCTAGTTCTCCTTTGTACGGATGTGAGAGCTACTACAGATCTCTAGTTCTCCTTTGTACAGATGTGAGAGCTACTACAGATCTCTAGTTCTCCTCTGTACAGATGTGAGAGCTACTACAGATCTCTAGTTCTCCTTTGTACGGATGTCAGAGCTACTACAGATCTCTAGTTCTCCTTTGTACGGATGTGAGAGCTACTACAGATCTCTAGTTCTCCTTTGTACGGATGTGAGAGCTACTACAGATCTCTAGTTCTCCTTTGTACGGATGTGAGAGCTACTACAGATCTCTAGTTCTCCTCTTTACGGATGTGAGAGCTACTACAGATCTCTAGTTCTCCTCTGTACGGATGTGAGAGCTACTACAGATCTCTAGTTCTCCTCTGTACGGATGTGAGAGCTACTACAGATCTCTAGTTCTCCTTTGTACAGATGTGAGAGCTACTACAGATCTCTAGTTCTCCTCTGTACGGATGTGAGAGCTGGAAACTCAATGCAGAACCTAAAAGAATGATCCTTCTTCTTCAGAGTACATCCTCAAACTCCCACCGGATCCCTCTTGTAACAGATTAATGGTCATTTTTCATTTCCAGCAGGATTCAGGCCAGAGAAGAAAAATGTGTTGTGTCGCAGTTTTATTTGTACTAATAGCCCGACACATCCGTCTTTGACGGAAAAGAAGGATTCAGGATGTAAAGCCGATTTTTGTTAAAAATTCGCTTAAGCAGAAAATGAAATAAATACAGATTCACCCATGTGTTGCCAGGCCCAAAAACGGAGCAAAGAATAGCGATACTTACCTAAGAAGCTACTAGTTTTGGGGGGTAGAATTGGCTGTCCCATACAATAATCTCAGCGTGACCAAAAAATTCACGTTAACATCCGATGTATCCGGCCGAAATGCGTAGATATCGCAGCCAAGCTGTAAACCATGACAAAAAAACATTCAGTACTCACAACAACATTTTTGAAAATCTTTAAGTGTTTGAGAACTTGTCTCGCAGTGATTAATAAAATAATATCCACGTTTGTGCTGACTAACGGTGAGAGATTCAGGTGTATGGTTTATATAATGATTTTTTTGTGCTCACGAAGTCTTGTCAACAAATGTTGTTTTCTATTGTCATACTGATGTATTGATCGTCGCTTCCAATAATCTGATAGTTAATTCATGTGAACCGCTAGACGCCATGCTGTTAATTATAATTGTACTGACCTCCATTCATCATCTGAATCTGTTTGTACTTTAAAATTGTTGTCTTGAAAATGTAAAGGTATGTTCAATGGCAGTAACCTGCCGTCGGGGATGAAGATAATTCTTTGTGTTCTTAGCCGCAGCAACTATTAGGTGTGGGTGGTCAGTTCCCTTTCTTGCTGTCTTTACATCCCCTAACTAATACGTTAGGTACTCATTGTCTAGTACAGTTTCTTTGTTTGTTTTGCGCTCGCTCCATTGTAATCAGCACATATATTCGTGTGATTTCCGCCGGGAGCGTAGTTAGTTCTGCCACCATTATTCGCCGTGTAGATTCAGAACATCCGATTTCGGCATGCCTTGACATTTCGGATGGGCTACCCTAGCCTGTGACAACCTTCCTATCTGTCGCCAGGCAGCGAATGTGTACTGACTCTACGCCGAGACAGTTTTTCCCTTCACATCGATCTAGCACGAGGTGTCCCGCCGCCTGTGAACTTGTCTCGTGTAATTAGACGTATTGTTCCCGTCCCCATCGGGTTCTGAACCTTTTCTCATCCTCGAGCCTGGTTCCGGTTTAGGAAGACCTCAACGAATAAGTTGGGCTCGGACTCGTTCGCCCTCTTAGCCGAAGTGGTGTTCACCAACGTTGTGAACCACTCGTCCCAGTCTGAATCTGTACACATGTTTAGGAGGGCCAGGGACTAGCACTTTGTTCTAGAGCTGAACAGTGCTTGCCACCTTTGACTTCTGTGCATGTACCCGTCAGGTACTAAACCTTTTCTCTCCGCGAACATGATTCTGGTATAGGAAAAACTCGACAGTAGAGTTGGGCCCGGGCTGGGATCACCGGTAACTAGAAGCTTGTCTCGAGCAAACAAAACTTTAGTTCCGATTTCCTTGAAACGTTTTATGTTCTCTTTGAACATGCTGCTGCATTTCAGGACACAATAATTCTGCGATAATGGCGCACTGGAATTCCTTCTCTTTGGGTCTAAACATAAATCCATAAAACATATGATTTTGTCAGGAAGCCTATAGGTTGCCAAGAGCTACCTGCTCACAGCTAAAGGAACTACTACATGATAACAATCATCCAGCGTTCAAATACCTTGTGTGACTTTCCTGTGGTCCCAACAAAAGGGTCTTCAATTAAAATTTGTATTTCTCCGTGGCTTCCTTTAAGATTTTATGGACCGCCATGAGGGCATATGGTCTATATTGAGAAACATTGGTCTAGTGAGATGTAACTTTTTTCTTTCATGTGTGCATGCATGTATCTTTCTCGTGTTCCTGGCCTCATATTGCGCTGTTCATTACAACTGTCATTCTGTTTGAGATATCGTTTCATTGAATATCGTTTGCTTTTTTTCGTCTCTCACCTTCTGCATAATAAACTATCTGACGGTAATTAAGCAATTCACCTAAAATTGCTTCGAATCATTTTCGAATGCGTTGACCATGCCTATCAATTTTCGTGTCCATATGATTCCATTTACTCTAACCTTACAAAACAAGAAAATAACACGAGAAGTAAACAACAGTCATCAATTATTTTGCCTGTGGATATCTGACAATTTGTAATTAAAATTATTTCTAGAAATAGTAATTTACTACACACATGAATCAGATGTGCGTAATTGAAGTAACTTTAGCTAGAAACATGACTCGATGATGCTCCTGTCTTATGTTAACTTTAGCTAGAAACATTAATCGTTGATGCTGCTGTCTTATGTTAACTTTAGTTGGAAACAGTAATTATTAATGCATCTGTCACGTTGACTATAGTTAGGGGCATTAATAGTTCTTGTACTCGTCTATGTTAACTATATTTCGGTACAAGAAAAAATCCCTCATTGCACATGAAGTAAGAGCAAATTGCTCGTAATTTCTGAGGATAGTAACCAGCCATCAATCTCATTTGGTTCATGTCATCTCTCTGTCTGTTTTATTACAGAATTCAGACCGCACAAGTTGGTGCCGTTTCACCACTGTGCTTCCTGTCCACCTGTAAGCTATGTTATTTTTTTCTCCGATATCTACATTCATTTAGCTCATGTCGACCTCTAAGCTCTGTTATTTTATAGCTGACATGTATATTTCTTTAGCTCCTGTCGACGTGTAAGTTCAGTTACTTTTTCTCTGAACATCTACTTTCATTTACGTAGATAATGTCAACATGTAAGCTCAGTTATTTTATCTTTGACATGTACATTCATTTAGCTCCTGTCGACCTGTAATCTCTGTTATGTTATATCTGACATGTACATTTATTTAGCTCCGGTCGACCTGTAAGCTCAGTTATTTTATCTTTGACATGTACATTCCTTTAGCTCCGGTCGACTTGTAAGCTCTGTTATTTTATATCTGACAGGTATATTCATTTATCGATTACGTCACATTGATTTTTACCTAATATTGGTGATCAAAGATTTCAATTAAACATTCACTTTGCATTCGGAATGAAATTGTTCAATCATTTATTTCAATCAACTAACATTTACACAAGAACAATTGGCAATTCGTCTATTTTCATTAGCAGTTTGTAATGTGGGTAATTTGTTTTCCTTCCAGCTTTATAAATAGTTTAATGTACATGCCGTGTTGCAGGCACTCGCGGTGTAAATAATGTTACAGACACTCGCGGTGTAAATAATGTTTCAGGTACTCGCGGTGTAAATAATGTTGCAGACACTCGCGGTGTAAATAATGTTGCAGGCACTGGCGGTGTAAATAATGTTACAGACACTCGCGGCGGTGGAAATAATGTTACAGACACTCGCGGTGTAAATAATGTTACAGGCACTCGCGGTGTAAATAATGTTGCAGGCACTCGCGATGTAAATAATTTTGCAGAAGCTCACTGTGTAAATATATAATCCCTATATAGTTTGACTCTCTGGCGGCGTGGAACACAGCCCGTCTATGACGATCAAGGTACCGGGTTTGAATTCCGATGCAGGAAACTGCGTATCGGAACCGCTCATAAAACAATGGCAAACTACTGAAAATGTTTATGTTGCCTAGAATTCTACAAATGTTGGGTTGATGCCTATGTTTTGAATAGGGTATGCTGCTAAATTTTTTATGTATAAAAAATTAACTGTTCAAATTTGTTTTGCATAAGTTAGAAGCCAAATCAGATTGTCATTTTATTCTGTGACTCCTTACACATCGAGAAACCATTTTATTCTGTGACTCCTTACACATCGAGCAACCACACCCGCCAATAGTACGAAATCAGCTCGTTATGTAATCATTCGACTCTTTACAGCAAAGGCAGAGAAAAGACACACAAAAAACAGTGACATCTTCCTTTTTTTAAATTATTAATTGAGATTTTTTGTAAAATCTTGACTTTATATGTAAATTTATTTTTACATTTTTTTTTTTAAAGTTACACTTTCTGGACTCGACCGTGTTTTTATAAATAGAATTGGTTATATTCGAACATCCTTGCTAGCTGTTTCAAGAAATACATTATCTGCATATCTAATTTCTTTAATCAGCGGGCCTCCACTCAGAGATATTTACCTCTAGTATCCAGTTTGCAAAGAAACGACATGAAAGGACAATATTTACTCTTAGGCCGGTGCACAAAATGCTAATATCATTAATTAATGAAATAATTTCAGATATTAAATATCCGACAGCATAAATTTCTGATCTAAATTACACTGTGTTTACTGAGATATATTTTAAATCTAATTATGGATTATACAGATTTGCAAGGATGGGTGAGATTATAAAGCCAAGTTTCTAACTTGACAACAGAATAAATTTATAATAAGCATAAATTTATTGATAAAAATATAGCGAATATAATTTTAAGAAAAACTTTATATGTGGAATAAGGGATTTTAATATCAGTCGTTTTTTATCAATGAGTCAGACAGAAGTGTCATATGATTTTTGAATTTCAGATAATAATTTTAAGCTCGACAAGACTGGTTCAGATATGGTTATATGGTTCAGTTTCAACATTATGCCGTGTCCGTGTGATGCACAGTCCCTAAAGGTAGTAAAATTAGGTCTCATAGCAGGAACCTGCCGTCGGGGTTGAAGATACCTCTTCATGTACTAAGGTGCAGCAACTATTAGGTGGGGTGGTCAATTCCCTTACTTGCTGTATTTACCTTCCATAACTTTTGATGAGAGTCCCTAAAGATGAGCAAATAATAGCGACGGTTTTGTTACCTGCCACGCATGTTGAATGAGTCGACTTATTAAGTTCTTAGGTGTTAACTGTCCCATCAGTATAGTCCCACCTGTCCCATCTTTGGGTGGTGTTAGCTGTCCCATCACTATAGTCTCAAATGTCCCATCCTTGGGTTGTGTTATCTGCCTCATCAAAAGAACGTTAAGGTGACCTAGTGACCCATGTTGACGTCGGATATGTCCGACAGAAAGACGTAGATTTCGCAGCCAAGCTGTTAACCGCACAACGCCATCATCAGTAAATCATCCTACTATTCTGACAGTTTGATAAGCACAAGAAGGAATTGTCTTTTCTTGGAAACAAACATGAAACTGTATGTAGACTAACAATAAGAATCATGAAATTATATGTAGAATAACAGTCCCAACCATGAAATTGTATGTAGATTAACAGTCCCAATCATGAAATTATATGTCGAATAACAGTCCCATATGCGACGGTTTAACCGAATGTCGTGGGATCTTGCATCATATAACCAGTCACAAATATCTTGAAAATTATCAACGATAATTTCCAATCCATATTTGAGAAAATAGTTGATGATACGATTACGATTCTGAGAAATAGTTGCTGATACGATTACGATTCTGGAACCAATGATAGATTTACTCAGACAATATATCTCACAATCAAACAACGGCGCAGAAGATGTCTGGGGCATACACTAAGACAAACAGAAAGTATTGTATGACAGGCATTATTCTGGAACATGCAGAAACAGAGTAAAAGAGTATAACAATAACAGAGTAAAAGAGTATAACAATAACAGAGTAAAAGAGTATAACAATAACAGAGTAAAAGAGTATAACAATAACAGAGTAAAAGAGTATAACAATAACAGAGTAAAAGAGTATAACAATAACAGAGTAAAAGAGTATAACAATAACAGAGTAAAAGAGTATAACAATAACAGAGTAAAAGAGTATAACAATAACAGAGTAAAAGAGTATAACAATAACAGAGTAAAAGAGTATAACAATAACAGAGCTGGAGGACAGAGTTAAATATAAGATGTAGGTATGATTGTTATGCTATAAACATTAATAAAAGAAATTACAAGAGATAGGGCACGATGAAGGATGATTTTACAAGAGATAGGGCACGATGAAGGATGATTTTACAAGAGATAGGACAGATGATGGATGATTTTACAAGAGATAGGGCAGATTAAGGATGATTTTACAAGAGAAAGGGCAGATGAAGGATGATTTTACAAGAGAAAGGGCAGATTAAGGATGATTTTACAAGAGAAAGGGTAGATGAAGGATGATTTTACAAGAGATAGGGCAGATGAAGGGTGATTTTACCAGAGAAAGGGCAGATGAAGGATGATTTTACAAGAGAAAGGGCAGATGAAGGATGATTTTACAAGAGATAGGGCAGGTGAAGGATGATTTTACAAGAGATAGGGCAGATGAAGGATGATTTTACAAGAGATAGGGCAGATGAAGGATGATTTTACAAGAGATAGAGCAAGATGGATGATTTATCGAGCAATTATGCTCCTCAGGAAGTGGACGGTAAATAGATAGGATTGATGAGGTTAATGGTGATGACGATGAGGGCGATGGTGATGATGATAATTGTGATGATGATGGTGACAATAATGATGATGGGGATGATATTGGCGATGATGAAGATGACGATAATGATGATGGTGATGGAGAAAATGAAGCTGATGATGACTATGGCTGCAACAGAAAACAAGAAAACTATTTCAGCTCATGAAATAACTCGCAACATTTCGAGATTTCGACATAACTATTCATTACTTGAAACCGAAATACACTCAATCTTAAAACGTGGATCTTTCAAAAAGTCATTACACAGATCATGTGGCTAGACTTCAACTTATCTACTACAAACTAAGACAATTATGTCGTAAGGTTTATGTCCTTTGATGTAAAATCATTACCTATTGTTAAAAGCGTTTTCCTACTTTACGACATTCAAATTAATTAAACTCCATCGCCTATTTTTCAGTCACAATCATCTTCAAAGTATATCCACAAAGTATATCCACAAAGTATATCCACAAAGTATATCCACAAAGAAATGAATTAACAAGAATGAATGACAAGATAAGTAGAACTACATTTAGTAGATTTCATTGTGTGGAGATGTTTGACATCATTTGGGAGGGCAAATAGGACGTAGAAATTTGATTTCATTTGGAAGGATACATTGAGTGTGCATGATTTGGGAGGACATATAGAGTGTACAACATTTGGGAAGACACAAGAGTGAACATCATGTGGGAGGACACAAGAGTGAACATCATGTGGGAGGACACAAGAGTATACATCATTTGGGAGGACACATAGAGTGTACATCACTTGGAAGGACACAAGGGTGTACATCACTTGGAAGGACACAAGGGTGTACATCACTTGGAATGACACAAGAGTGTACATCACTTGGAAGGACACAAGGGTGTACATCACTTGGAAGGACACAAGGGTGTACATCACTTGGAAGGACACAAGAGTGTACATCACTTGGAATGACACAAGAGTGTACATCACTTGGAATGACACAAGAGTGTACATCACTTGGAATGACACAAGAGTGTACATCACTTGGAAGGACACAAGGGTGTACATCACTTGGAAGGACACAAGGGTGTACATCACTTGGAAGGACACAAGGGTGTACATCACTTGGAAGGACACAAGAGTGTACATCACTTGGAATGACACAAGAGTGTACATCACTTGGAAGGACACAAGAGTGTACATAACTTGGAAGGACACAAGAGTGTACATCACTTGGAAGGACACAAGGGTGTACATCACTTGGAAGGACACAAGAGTGTACATCACTTGGAATGACACAAGAGTGTACATCACTTGGAATGACACAAGAGTGTACATCACTTGGAAGGACACAAGGGTGTACATCACTTGGAAGGACACAAGGGTGTACATCACTTGGAAGGACACAAGAGTGTACATCACTTGGAATGACACAAGAGTGTACATCACTTGGAAGGACACAAGAGTGTACATCACTTCAAAGGACACAAGAGTGTACATCACTTGGAAGGACACAAGGGTGTACATCACTTGGAAGGACACAAGAGTGTACATCACTTGGAATGACACAAGAGTGTACATCACTTGGAAGGACACAAGAGTGTACATCACTTCGAAGGACACAAGAGTGTACATCACTTGGAAGGACACAAGAGTGTACATCACTTGGAAGGACACAAGAGTGTACATCACTTGGAAGGACACAAGAGTGTACATCATTTGGGAGAACACATAGAGTGTAGACGCTTGATATAATAGCACTTGGGTTTCCACATGTGTACGCTGTCCCTGCTTCTCACTCTGCTCTGGCGAGTGTATTATTTGTAGGCGTAGCGTCAATAGTAGTATTAGTAGCTGTTTTTGTTGTGTGACATTCTTTTGTGTGTCATAAACATTTCTGAACATATTCTCGGTTCGGAGTGAGTTGTCCTGCCCAATTATGGATATATGCAGGTATTCTTGGGTTTGGAGTGAGTTGTATGCCCCATTATGGATATATGCAGGTATTCTTGGGTTTGGATTGAGTTGTCCTGCCCCATTATGGATATATGCAGGTATTCTTGGGTTTGGAGTGAGTTGTCCTGCCCCAGTATGGATATATGCAGGTATACTTGGGTTTGGAGTGAGTTGTCCTACCCCATTATGGATATATGCAGGTATTCTTGGGTTTGGAGTGAGTTGTCCTGCCCCAGTATGGATATATGCAGGTATTCTTGGGTTTGGAGTGAGTTGTCCTACCCCATTATGGATATATGCAGGTATTCTTGGGTTTGGAGTGAGTTGTCCTACCCCATTATGGATATATGCAGGTATTCTTGGGTTTGGAGTGAGTTGTCCTGCCCCATTATGGATATATGCAGGTATTCTTGGGTTTGGAGTGAGTTGTCCTACCCCATTATGGATATATGCAGGTATTCTTGGGTTTGGAGTGAGTTGTCCTGCCCCAGTATGGATATATGCAGGTATACTTGGGTTTGGAGTGAGTTGTCCTGCCCCATTATGGATATCTGCAGGTATTCTTGGGTTTGGAGTGAGTTGTGCTGCCCCATTATGGATATATGCAGGTATTCTTGGGTTTGGAGTGAGTTGTCCTACCCCATTATGGATATATGCAGGTATTCTTGGGTTTGGAGTGAGTTGTCCTGCCCCATTATGGATATATGCAGGTATTCTTGGGTTTGGAGTGAGTTGTCCTGCCCCATTATGGATATATGCAGGTATTCCTGGATATCTTTTGTCCAGCGACGTCTTGGGCAACCTTTATCTTTGCTTTCTTCTATTATTTCTCCAGCAATACTCTTTACATACCCACTATGCCTCTTTACATGACAGAAACAACTTAACTTGTTTCTCAATAGACTTGCTGTTTAGAAGTCAGCCTTCTTGGGGGTTGATTTTGTGTACCAGCTCGTGGATTCGACTTCTTCTCTGTTCGTGTGGTATTCGCAGGACTCTCCTATAGCAGGACTCTCTTACAGTGCTTTAATTTGAAATCCGTTATTCTCTTTGATAGAATGTTGTTTATTGTCCATGTCTCGATTACTAGTACAATTAGTAGTAGTAGTAATAATAATAGTAGTAGTAGTAGTAGTAGTAATAGCACTAGCAGTAGTAATAGTAGTAGTAGTAGTAGTAGTAGTAGTAGTAGTAGTTATAGTAGTAGTAATAATAGTAGTAGTGGTAGTAGTAGTAGTAGTAGTAGTAGTAGTAGTAGTAGTAGTTGTCGATGTGAAGGAGTGTTGTCGATGTGAAGTCGATGTGAAGGAGTGTTGTCGATGTGAAGGAGTGTTGTCGATGTGAAGTCGATGTGAAGGAGTGCTAATAGCTGATCGACAAGGCATGAATGTTTTCCGTCTTGAAGGTGTCCATGATCTCCGTGTTAGGATTGTGATGTGTCTATGGAACACCAAGAAGCGTTCTCAAACACCGAATGTGAAAATAAATAAGCAAACCGTATATTCCTAGAACAGATAGCCACGGATTCAGCTGCCTATAGCAGCACAGTCAGAACGACTGGGCGGTAAATCTTCAGTTGTTTGCAGTCTCACATCCCGACAGATCCAGAAATTGGCGAACACAGAAACACACAAGCTCATGTTTACGTAAATCTTATAATTGGAAGGACTTTCTCTCTGAGCTGGAAGACGGAGAATAAAATAAGAATAAAATAATTCGGGATATCTTGAAGGAAATCAAGTAGGAAGCAAACATCATGATAACCAAATGTGAAACAAATTGCGAATTTAAAACATCCTTACAGTTGTCAAATTAGCTTCAACAGAAATGTCTTTTATTTACCAAGGGAATGTTTATTTTAGCGCGTCCTTCCTTCTCCGGCACTGTCTCAAGATCAGCCATTTTTTAACTATAACTAAAATTATATTTCATTTTCACTTCAGCTTATCTTTATAAATACATATCAGTCTGAATTGCTTGTTGTCTGTTTCAAAGCAAAAATACAACTTGTGTTCATGATGTAAACTTGATGTGTTGTTAGCGCTTGTAGTTTGAAGACGATTTAATTTAACTAGAGTTAAACATAGAATGGATGGATTATTTCTATTCCAGCTTAGCCAGTAATTGGTGTCTTTCTTAACAGAAACCATATTGATTCAGCCGGGTTTATCAATTTGGAGTGGAACCATGTGATTCTTACTGACCGCATTTCACGAGTGTCTTTCTTATGTATTGAAAGTAGAACAATCTTTCTAGTATCGATGAGAACCAGTTGCACAAAATGATAGCTAAGTGGACACCGTGTTAAGCTAGTATTATCTCTATATGACATTTGACTATTTAAGAATCACGTAATGTGGTATTGGCATGTTCACTCAGACTGAACAAGTGCACACTGTAATGTAAACATAGTACCTGTCTATCTAAGTCCTTCAGCGCCGTATACGGTAGTAAATAGGGCAGACACCAGATCTCTCCATATCTATGCTCCATTATCGCAGAATACGATACATAGGGCAGGAACCACAGCTCTCCAGTTCGAAGGATGTGATGCTACTGTGTGTAATTCTTGCATGTTGTTGAGACCGATAGCCATACATTCTTTGATGACTGTACCAAGATGAGTCTCTCTTGGTTTTCCTCTATTATTTTACCATTTTAATGCTTGTATTGGTAGTCTTATTTTCATTCATTCTAAGTACATGTCAGAAATAAGTCCATTGTTTTCTTCTTATTGTTGTAGAAACATATTTCTGTTTGGTGCCTTCTCTTACTTGCTTGTTTGACTTGAATTCTTCCCAACCAATATTTAAGAGTTTTCTAAGACAAGTAATGTTTTTCAATGCTTGTGTTAGTTTCTGTGGAATACACTACTATAACTATTAATATGTTTGACAGTTGCTTTAATTTTTTTCTCGTTTACTTAATGTATTGTTTATAATAGAGTGTCTCAAAGTGAACCGAAACACCCCCCCCCCCATTTTTCCTCATTATTCTAAAAATCTAAGGTTGCCTAAAACTTATCTTCAGTTCTTGTTTTTTTGCCGTCCATGCTTGGCCTCCATAGAGAAGAATGGCATAATGTAACATCGTATATAAATAGTTCATAAATAGTTGTCCAACGATATTGTCTATTTTCTCGGTAATTACTAAGCATATAGGCTTCATATTTTGCATGAGTGCATTATTGCATAACCACGTTACATATTTATGATTAATTAGTATCTGGATTAAACGGATTTATCGCAACAGTCGCTACAAATGTCGTTTTTGAGGTAGCAATATTTTTCTGTTGATAGTCATAAAAGTAGACGGGTTTGTGGTAACAAATTACCATATATTTTGTCAATGAGGATAAATGTGTATTATTTGATTATTATTGTTATTTGCTCTCCGATTATTTATTGACTGCTGTACAAATTGTGAATGTACTAGCCAAATAAAAGCACGAGGAAATACGATGACGTCATCACTGATTGATTATATTGCCGTGAAAAAAACATTACTACCTTAAAAACGACATTCGTAGCGACTGCTGTGATAAATCCGTTCAATCTAAATAGCAATTAATCATAAATCTGTAACGTGATTATAAAAAAGTGCACTCATGCAAAATATGAAGTCTATACTCTCAGTAATTACTGAGAAAATAGACAATATGGGCGGACAACTATGTTCTAACACGCGTATGAATTAATACTACACCACTGTTTAGAATGTTTCTCACTTTTTGAAATGCTGGAGTGGACTGTGCTATCCTGCTCTTTATAAAGATTTGAAGTTACTATTTGCCAATACAACGTCACACAGAAAAATCATAGTAACCTTTTTTAGGTAGACCCCTTTCCCTTACTCAAAACGGATTTTTTTCTGAATATAGATTTGAAAACTATGCGTTTACTGGACATAGATTTCAAAATTAAACGTTTTACAAACATTTATTTCAAAACTAAACATAACGATCATTATTACCAGCTGGTCTGTACCCAAACTGAAATGTTTCCTTAACACGACAAATCCTTCTCGACTCCTTGGCGTAATCGGCTTTAGTATATCGTATCCTGATGTGTTTGGTTATGTCAACAGATTACATTTCGATAACTAGCCAATCACACGTGATGTTTTGAAGAGATTCACACGGTAAGCCTTGAAGATATTATGAAATATCGTGTGCGTAAGATATTTGATAAATTCATTTGGTAGGGAAAAAAACGGTTGTGAACATTTTAATTTTCAACAATTTTACAGTCGATGTAATTCAATGTAAGCGCAATTTATACACACGTATACAATGTTCAATTCCCTATGTAATCAATTGTTCAGTATCTAATACGATATTTGATTCAGTTATTAAATATTTAATTAAATTACATCATGTATTGATCACCGCTGCTAAAATATTTTAAATAATTTTAGGCACGATTAAGACGTTTTAGTAACGCTGGCAACGTGACATTGCACAACTTTCGCTGTGCTCGAACAACGACCAGTTTCGGTTCGTACAAGTTATAGCTGTGAGACTTTCCAACTAACCTCTCTTCCACCGAAAATCAGAAACTCAATCTAAGTGTAAATCCAAACACACAAAAAACAGAAGCAGTAGTGTCATCAAGTAGTGTCATTCAAGTAGTGTCATTCAAGTAGTGTCATTCAAGTAGTGTCATTAAAGTAGTGTCATCAAGTAGTGTCTACAAGTAGTGTCTACAAGTAGTATCATTCAAGTAGTGTCTTTCAAGTAGTGGAAAGAGACATAGTGTTTTTCAAGTAGTGTCATCAAGTAGTGTCATTCAAGTAGTGTCATCTAGTAATGTCATCAAGTAGTGTCTTTCAAGTCGTGTCATCAAGTAGTGTCATCAAGTAGTGTTATCAAGTAGTGCCATCAAGTAGTGTCATTCAAGTAGTGTTATTCAAGTAGTGTCATTAAAGTAGTGTCATCAAGTAGTGTCATCAAGTAGTGCCATCAAGTAGTGTCATTCAAGTAGTGTTATTCAAGTAGTGTCATTAAAGTAGTGTCATCAAGTAGTGTCATCAAGTAGTGCCATCAAGTAGTGTCATTCAAGTAGTGTTATTCAAGTAGTGTCATTAAAGTAGTGTCATCAAGTAGTGTCATCAAGTAGTGCCATCAAGTAGTGTCATTCAAGTAGTGTTATTCAAGTAGTGTCATTAAAGTAGTGTCATCAAGTAGTGTCATCAAGTAGTGCCATCAAGTAGTGTCATTCAAGTAGTGTTATTCAAGTAGTGATATTCAAGTAGAGTCATTCAAGGACAACTAACCAACATTCTTCGATCGTGACCATGTTTCTGGATGTCTATATTCAATATTTTTGTACTCGTATTTTTTGTACAATTTCAAGCAATTCAGCCTTCAGAGAAATTTCCGTGAATGAATTTATTTTATTTTTTTTAAAGCCACATCTTTGTTACATCTTTTGTACTTGATGAATTAGGAACTTTATTTTCTAAGACCAAGTCGGTGCGATATGAAGCAATGTCCATTATCAAAAACAACAATGGTATATCCAATGGGTGAAGAAATGATTCACAATTCAATCTTGAAATATCTTGCCATTCAATCCTGTATGATAATACTTGCCATTCAATCCTGTATGATAATACTTGCTATCTTTAGATTGTCGAAACAAATATGAGTTCAAATATAACACATATTGGATTGTGAATCATGTATATTTGATTCCCTACTGACAAGGTCTCGACTCCACTGGGTTGGCCACAACGTCCATGTGCCAAACAAGGGCCTTCCAAAGAGATTATTGTATGGTGAGCTGTGCTATGGTAAACGTTCAAGCGGAAGGCAGAAAAAGCGCTTCAAGAACCACCTAAAAAACTCTATCCATCACTGCTGGATCAATCCTAGCTTCTAGTAGACTGCATCCCTTGATCGCTCAGCTTGGCACACCCAGATCACTGCTAGCATCACTACATTTGAAAAAAGAAGCAACACTGCGGGCAATTTACAAGCGACGGAAGAGGAAGGACGATTTCGAAAACACTCCTGCTCGGGACCCTCTGAAGTACTGCATGCACTGCAATAGAACTTTCCTGACACGAATCGGACTCATTGGGCATCTACCAACTGACAAACCAAAACCAAATTAAACGTGTTTGATAATGGACAATGCGTCATATCACAAGGCTGTGCCACCAAAAGATACATTTCAGAATTCATTAAGTACTAAATATATAATGAAGATTAGGCTGACCAAAAACCACACCCAACAACGAAATTTTTCTTAGGTCTGAATTACTTAAAAAAGGACAAAACATACACAGCTATTTCATATAGAGAAGGCAATCCAGAAACATGGTCAGATGTTTAAAACTACCACATGACCATTCTCACTTAAATCCAGTAGAATTAGTCTGTGCTAAAATTAAGGAACAGACAGCAACAGAAAATAAAATGTACAAATTAAAAAATGTTTGAATATTTATAAATGTCGTCATCTTTAATATAGCTAGGAATCATTGGAAGAATTGTGAGAACCATGTGTTACAAGAGGAATAAATATATTGGTGGAAGAATTGTGAGAACCATGTGTTACAAGAGGAAGAAATATATTGGTGGAAGAATTGTGAGAAACATGTGTTACAAGAGGAAGAAATATATTGGTGGAAGAAATGTGAGAACCATGTGTTACAAGAGGAAGAAATATATTGGTGAAAGAAATGTGAAAACCATGTGTTACAAGAGGAAGAAATATATTGGTGAAAGAAATGTGAGAACCATGTGTTACTAGAGGAAGAAATATAATAGAAGAATGTTGATTTATTGTCCTTCATTCAGCCAAGATTTGGTTATCAATTTCTCACAGACATCTCATTATAGTGTGGATGCAGTTTAATTTCTTTACAGACCTAACTGTAATTATATTTATGCTCGTTCCAGGAGCAACGTTCTCCATTAAGATATTTATGCGCGTTCCAGGAGCAACGGTCTCCATTAAGATATTTATGCACGTTCCAGGAGCAACGGTCTCCATTAAGATATTTATGCACGTTCCAGGAGCAACGGTCTCCATTAAGATATTTATGCACCGCAAAGTGCTGATACCTCATCATGTGACATATTGTTTTCAGAACCTGGTCTTTCTTATGGATTGTCTTATCACTCCGTGATTATGGGCGAGTTGACCTGCCGCAGCTAGAGACATGTTTATAGGCGCTATCTATAGAAATCATTACATCAATGGAGATTCAGTATGGCCTCGCGCTAAATGTCAATGACAAAGAATTCCACGAGAATATGGCATACAGTTTATTTAATAAATCATCTTCAACTGATATTCATATGCTAATATTGTGGACACATTATTGTAATAGTAGACACGCCTATGCCTAACCAACTCACAGAATCTGTGTCTGAAGTGATAACTTTTCATTTCTCGATCCAAATAATTAGTACACCGACAAAGATCAAAAGATTGCATTTGTTTGTAAAGACTTGACCCGATGCACAAATATAAAGTATATATTTATTTGATCTAATCAAATATAACATCATATGCAAAACATGGCACTAAATATGTTAGACGGTTAATCAGATAATTACTTTTGTTTGAGGGCAGTGCTAGTGAAACGTGTTATAAGCGCCATTAACGGTAATGCCAGATATGCTCAAGCGATACCTGGCAATCAACGTATTCAGTTGAAAAATGAAATCATACATCAGAGATTCTCAAACTATGCGATATGTTTCCAGTGGTTGCGGAGTTGGAGTGTGACCAGGTGCGATGTCACTTTAGGTGATCGATAAACGATTTAATGGTCACGGTTTAGTAGAATGTCAAAAATCATAAAAACAGAGATTAGAAGTACTCGCTACTACAGAGTGCGCAATGTTATTGACACAAAAAGTAAGCCCTAGGCTTTAACCTATCATCCCTCCTCCCCCCCCTACTGTGTTTCTGTTCACTGAATTATCCCGTCTATAAAATATATACTCCACGGGCATTTATTGATTTATTCTTCTTCTTTCTTAAATTTCTATATTCTTCCTAAACTCCTACATTCTTCCTAAACTCCTACATTCTTCCTAAACTCCTACATTCTTCCTAAACTCCTACAAAACTCCTAAACTCCTACATTCTTCCTAAACTTCTACAAAATTCCTAAACTCCTACATTCTTCCTAAACTCCTACATTCTTCCTAAACTCCTACAAAATTCCTAAACTTTTGTATATCATTTTCTCATCAGTGGATATCATTTTCTCATCAGTGAATATCATTTTCTGATCAGTGAATACCTTTTTGTACCACCATGTCTGGAATCGCATAATAAAAGACAACATTAAATGTGGAAATTTGTCTGACATTTCATTCTATTGTTTCTTTCACACAAAAAATGGTCTAGAATTATTCATTGACAAACTGTGCATACGTGTCTGACAAGATAAGTATCATTGACAAACTGTGCATACGAGTCTGACAAGATAAGTATCATTGACAAACTGTGCATACCAGTCTGACAAGATAAGTATGCAATCAGAGAAAGTCATTAAAACCAGAATGAGAATAATAATGAGTGGTAGAAGAACAGTTTCCAGCACGATCATCCTCGCACAATATCATCATAATAATCATCAAGTGATGTCTCCACAACAAAGCTTGTCTCCAACAAGGAAAACAACTTCACAAATATGATAGATTGTGATGGATAACAAGGAAGTTCCGCAGAAGATGGATGTGTATGGCCATTGGCGCAAATAAAACGGCGACACAACGCATGTCCATTTTCTGGACTGCATCCTGCTGGAGATCTATTAGTACTGCTACAGGAGAGATCCAGCAGGAGTTTGAGAATGAACGCTGAAGAAGAAGAAGACGAAGAACACGGAAGTGAGAACGATAACAGACCAATCGTTTTTAGTACGAGTAGGCGAAAATTTATAAACGGTAATACATTTTTGCTAATCTCAGGAAACATACCGGAAAAAGTGGACAAATCGACGTTTCGACCGCAAGACCTTTATCAAGATCACACCAAAGCGTACAGCGAGTAAAAGGACGGTACTGATCACATCACAATGAGAACAGAAATATGTGTTGAGACACTCCATTAAATGGCACAGATAATCGTGTTTCTGCACAACTCCCTATCTCGTTTCCTCTTATTAAGATAATAACAAGGCAACGACGGACGATAAATCAAATAAATTAAGACTCAAATAGAGACAGCGTTGGCGATTGTGCAAAAACATTGAAGCATATGACATATTAGTTAAGGATATACACAACATTAATTAAGGATATGCACAACGGTAATTATGGATGTACACAACATTAATTTGAGATATACAACATTAATTAAGGATATATGTATCATTAGTGAAATAATATACACTCCAGTAGTTAAGGATATACAACTCGTTAATTAAAGGATATACACAACATTAGTTAAGGATATATTTAACATTAGTTAAGGATATATACAACATTAGTTAAGGATATATACAACATTAGTTAAGGATATACACAATATTAGTTAAGAATATACACATTAGTTAAGGATATACACAACATTAGTTAAGGATATACACAACATTAGTTAAGGATATACACAACATTAGTTAAGGATATACACAACATTAGTTAAGAATATATACAACATTAGTTAAGGATATACACAACATTAGTTAAGAATATACACAACATTAGTTAAGGATATACACAACATTAGTTAAGGATATACACAACATTAGTTAAGAATATACACAACATTAGTTAAGGATATACAAAACATTATTTAAGGATATATACAACATTAGTTAAGGATATATACAACACTAGTTAAAGATATACACAACATTAGATTTATGTCTCATGCTTTTTAGATACGAAAGTTGAACATTCACAATAGCATGCCGTCTGCCGAGTGCCACTCATAGTTTTATAAAAAAGTACGAGCCTGCGGGATCCAAACCCGCGAGCTCTTGAAGGGCTTAACCCCTACGACAGGGAGATATTCGAAATAATTGCATAATATGTCCGACAACAATTCACATGTACATGAAGATTCCAAGTATCACTGATATCAAAAATTGTGACATGGAGTTTTCGTAAAGCGTACTGCTGTTTGTATAATTTCTGTTCTCAATTATAACAGAAGAAACTTTGCAAAGATAAATGGCATCAGCGCAGTGTTGAATTCTTTAAATACGTATTCGTTGCTTTCCCTCATAAACAAACGATTGCCATTGTCCTTGATGTGTGAAAATTGTTTCTCCGTGAGGCTATGAAGCTATCGCAAATAAGTGGACATTTGAGAATAGAATGTCACACAAAAACCGAGAAAATGTCATTTATTTGGTAACATCCCTACCACTACCACCTGCTAGCGATGATGTATCCTGGGCCTCGACGTAGCGGAGGGGTGGAGGGATCGATAAAATCTATGCAAAACGGGGGAGGGGGTGGTGGGGGCAGGGTGTTTAAGAAACAATCACGTTAACTAAAGAATATCTCCGCGGCATCATTTAATCTTTTACCCTGTTTTCACGATGTCATGGGTTGCATAACTGACAGAGACGTTTTGTTAACATTTATTTCGGAGATAAACGGAGATCAAGGGAATTTAGCTGACGCTTTGATTGGGTCGCTGCAATTTCACATGGTAGAGAGGTTAGATAGTTGGTCTCACATTTGTGAGGTCCTGAGTTTCAATTTCAGCCAGCTATTTTTTTCTGTTGGAGGGCACCTTAAATAGCTAACCATTTTAATGGCTTGGCAACAGTAAGAGCATGCGGCCTTCAACATAGAGCTACAGCATACCACAACATAAAGCTACAGCATACCACATCATACAGCTACAGCATACCACATACTGCAGTTTCCTAACGTAAACACGTAGTATTGACAGTTTTTGTGTTTCGACTGGTATATGACCTGCAGTTTTCCTAATGGAAACACGTAGTATTGACAGTTTTTGTGTTTGTACTGGGATATGGTAACATGATTCAATAATGTAGATCTACATTCCAAAAACAAACAGAAAAATCTCCTTGTGCAATGTAGAGATGAAATAAATTGTTTGAATGTTTTCAAGAGAAATAATAATTCAATAACAACTGCAAAATAGCACATTAAATTATTTTTCAGTGTCAAGTTTGTAATATCAATGTAACTAATCATGAATTATTTTTCAGTGTCAAGCTTGTGATATCAATGTAACTAATCATGAATTATTTTTCAGTGTCAAGCTTGTGATATCAATGCAACTAATCATGAATTATTTTTCAGTGTCAAGTTTGTGATATCAATGTAACTAATCATGAATTATTCAATATCAGTCTACATAATCGTGTAGGGTTAAAGTTCGATAAATCAAACCCAGACTCATCGGGAAAGTTGTCAAATGAAAAAAAAAGTCTTGATGCTACTGCGTTACACGGTTTTTGTGATGCTCTTGGCTGTGGAGAGGGGTTTTCTATTTTGAGATGGGCGGTGTCTTGAGATCGGCGGTGTCTTGATATGGGCGGTGTCTTGATATGGGCGGTGTCTTGATGTGAGCGGTGTCTTGATAGGGACGGTGTCTTGTTATGAGCGGTGTACATATGGCCACATCCAAATGCAATGATGTTAACCATCTATTGAGTCTGTATTGACACATTCTTCTCTAGAATATTACTGCGCGTACATCGCAAGCAACGATCACTTATTTTGGCTCATAAAACTGATTAATTATTGGTCATTTTTGCTTATACCGCGTAGTCACCATCTAATGACAAACACTGAAACAGTCGGATCAGCCAAGATATGTTATGTTTCGTAAGATCTGCGCGCAGGACTATTGTGCAGAACAACTTGATTTTAAATTTAGGAATCAAATATACCAGAAATAACACAGTTCGTTGACACATAAATCGCACGCAATGACACTAGAATCTCCTACTTAACACTTCCCTTGCTGATCTTGTCTCGACCAATCAAAACATTAGTAATGATATCCCAGTTCCATCACTTCTGTGTGTACCACGTGACCCTAATATGGTGTTACTGCAGTGTTAAAACCTTTAAATTTAAGAGCATTTAAAGCTTTAAGAGACATTATACCATTATTACTGTCACGGTACCTCTATCGGAAAGGAATCTTCCACTATATGTTTTCATTTCACAACTTTCTCGATGTGTCTAGGTAGATTTTTTCATTTCACAACTTTCCCGATGTGTCTACGTAGATGTTTTCATTTCACAACTTTCCCGATGTGTCTACGTAGATGTATTCATTTCACAACTTTCCCGATGTGTCTACGTAGATTTTTTCATTTCACAACTTTCCCGATGAGTCTAGGTAGATGTTTATATTTCACAACTTTCCCGATGAGTCTAGGTAGATGTTTATATTTCACAACTTTCCCGATGAGTCTAGGTAGATTTTTCATTTCACAACAGAATTGATACTTTAATATCACCAATGGGACAGAATTGATACTTTAATATCACCAATGGGACAGAATTGATACTTTAATATCACCAATGGGACAGAATTGATACTTTAATATCACCAATGGGACAGAACTGATACTTTACTATCACCAATGGGACAGAACTGATACTTTACTATCACCAATGGGACATAATTGTTACTTTACTATCACCAATGGGACAGAACTGATACTTTACTATCACCAATGGGACAGAACTGATACTTTACTATCACCAATGGGACAGAATTGATACTTTACTATCACCAATGGGACAGAACTGATACTTTACTATCACCAATGGGACAGAATTGATACTGTACTATCACCAATGGGACAGAACTGATACTTTACTATCACCAATGGGACAGAATTGATACTTTACTATCACCAATGGGACAGAACTGATACTTTACTATCACCAATGGGACAGAATTGATACTTTACTATCACCAATGGGACAGAACTGATACTTTACTATCACCAATGGGACAGAATTGATACTGTACTATCACCAATGGGACAGAACTGATACTTTACTATCACCAATGGGACAGAACTGATACTTTACTATCACCAATGGGACAGAACTGATACTTTACTATCACCAATGGGACAGAACTGATACTTTACTATCACCAATGGGACAGAATTGATACTGTACTATCACCAATGGGACAGAACTGATACTTTACTATCACCAATGGGACAGAATTGATACTGTACTATCACCAATGGGACAGAACTGATACTTTACTATCACCAATGGGACAGAATTGATACTTTACTATCACCAATGGGACAGAACTGATACTTTACTATCACCAATGGGACAGAACTGATACTTTACTATCACCAATGGGACAGAATTGATACTGTACTATCACCAATGGGACAGAACTGATACTTTACTATCACCAATGGGACAGAATTGATACTTTACTATCACCAATGGGACAGAATTGATACTTTACTATCACCAATGGGACAGAATTGATAAATAAATATGTCCAGATAAGACAAGGAACTGTAGAAGAATTTAAAATATTGAGCAATAACTTCAGCTGTTAAATAAACCGAAATTCAATGGCGGACATGTTGACGAGGTAACGGCTGAAGAAAATAAATAGGTAAATAGATCAACTTGATCTCCTACGTGTCAACTTGACCTTCAACTTGTCACATTTACCTTCAACTTATCAACTTTACCTTCAACTTGTCAACTTGACCTCCTGTCAATGTCTCGACCAGGAGTAATGTCTATTTAAGTCTTCTGCTTCTGCTTCTGTGCTCGTTCTCAAACTCCTGCAGATTAACGGGGTGTAGTCCAAAGATCAGAATGATTGTGTCATTGTTTACAGTTTTCCTGCTTTATCTTCACCTTTTTGCCAGACACATCTGACTCCAGCATGGTTTCTGAGGCAGTTTGACCCTATATCAGATGGACGATCAACTCCACCCCATAATATCCTTAGTTGCCACTTTTAACATCAATGGAAGTAAATAGTGTTGCTATTCTTTGCTTCTCTTCCTCACCCTGCGCACATCCTTGAACTATTGACTCACTCCACTCTCACTCCACTCTCAATAAGCTCCAGATACTACTCTAGTATTTCTACGAATGATTAGAACAATCACACTCCGACCATTAGAACAATCACACTCCGACCATTAGAACAATCACACTCCGACCATTAGAACAATCACACTCCGACCATTCCTTTTAGTTATCATTCCAAGATTGTCTGTTCCCACATCTTCTGATTATACCCTAACTGTTCACTGTAGGATAATTACGAAATTGAATGGTGTTTAACTACACTGTGCAACTATACACGACAATACAGATCTAAACCACGCAAACTAACGCAGCATCACCAGCCCCAAACACCACTGCAACTACACCAGTGCTACCTACAACGTTGCACACATCAACATCGACAAAAAGATATAATCTTTATATTTTTTCTATATCATTTTTCCACACATAAATACACCGCCAAACATCGCTTATTCAAATTACTCATTAATATTCAAATTATGCATTAATATTCAAATCACTCATTAATATTCACGCACACACAAAAAATTACCATTAAGAGATATTATAATCATAAACGCTTTCTTTGATGCCAAATTTGATCAGAATTGATTTCAATAAGAAATTCAAGCAGGCTTCCCAAAAAATGGACAGTTGTGACACGGAACTGTATAGACATGAACCGTCTGTTTGTTGAATAATTGAGAGATATTATCTGGTTTCTAACTCACTTCCAATTATATACAAAGTTACCAGACTATCGCTACTTATACAATTTCCATAAGGAATAGTTTAGTCTTTCTTTGGGCGGGTTACTTCTACTTTGATACAGTCCACGCTAAGAACAACTTTCCAAGTTAATCCAGGCAGATTATAATTAGTCTAGCCTGGACAGTTTGACTTCACACAAATATAAACCGGAATAATTAAACAAACGGGAACTCAATAAAATAACTTGAAAACAAAAGCACACAAAAGTGAATGTACTAGTATAAATACATCTTATCTACGCATTAAGTTGTACAGCGTTCATATAGGAATAAGTGTCCAGTTGTAGGAGATTTTAAGACTATCTGGGACAGTTTCGGCGATAATTGTGCAAGGATTTAACTAGTTCTGTGTAAGAATTCTCAGGTACGACACTATATATACATATATATAACAGAAACTATTTATTTAATTGCGTGTACATCTAACTACATATCTATTTATCTAAATATATGTACTTCTAACTATCTATTTATTTATCTAAATATATGAACATCTAACTCTTATCTATTTATAGAAATATATGTACATCTAACTATCAATTTATTTATTTAAATGTATGTACATCTATCTATCTATCTATCTATCTATTTATTTAAATATATGTACATTTATATATATATATTTATCTAAATATATGTGCATCTATCTATCTAACTATCTATTTATCTAAATATATGTGCATCTAATTGAACAACAACTTGAAAAAGTACACACATTTTCCTATCTAGGAAGCAAATTAACACTCGACGGTGATGTTATGACAGAAATTACAACTCGTATTGCACTAGCATCAAGTGCATTTAACAGACTGTCTAATATCTGGAGGGCAAAGTCAATCAGCACACGCAAGAAAATGCGCTTATTTAATTCCTGCGTTATTCTGGTGCTATCATATGTATGTGAGAGCTGGAAAAGCTCCTTATCTCCATAAAAGAAATTACTGAGTTTCGAGAATAAATGTCTTCGTAGGATAACTAACACCCATTGGAGTGAATTCAAATCGAATTATAAAATCAGAGAAGAGACACATCAAAATTTCATCACAGATGTTATCAGAAAACGCCGTTGGTCTTACATCGGGCATGTCCTACGCCCAGACACCAACAGAATACACCACCAATCTCTTGAATGGATACCTACAAGCAAAAGAGCAAAGGGTATACCAAAAGAAACACTCAGAAGAACAATACTTAGAGAAAATAAAATAACCAATAGTCATACTATTCAAGAATTGCACAGAATAGCTTTGAACAGACAGAATTGGAGAGATCTGACCTCTGCCCTATGCGCTAACTTCAGCGCAAAAGGAAAATGAATGAATATGTGCATCTAATTATCTATCTATTTATCTAAATATATGTACATCTAATTATCTATCTATTTATCTAAATATATGTACATCTATGTGTATATATGTACAGTGACTAAGTCATGTGAAATCTGAGTATTTAATGGGATCTGTCGAACTTCAGTGCACAGCGACCATTTATACACCACATGTATATATATTATCTCATCCTGGAGTGCAGCTGTGTGTATGGAATTTTGCAAATCTTAAAAAGCTCAAAGGAGGACGTAGTCCAGGGAACGGAGAAGTGTTATGTTGCCGTTTTATTTGGGCTAATGGCCCGACTCACTAACTTCAGCGGATATATAATAATAGTTATTTTATACTACGAATAATAAGAGAACTCGGACCAATGGACAGCTGGTCAACAAGACAATGGACAGCTAGTCGACGGGACAATGGACAGCTAGTAAACAGGACAATGGACAGCAAGTCAACGAGACAATGGACAGCTGGTCAATGGGACGATGGACAGCTGGTCGACCGGACAATGGACAGCTGGTAAACGAGACAATGGCCAGCTGGTCGACGGGACAATGGACAGCTAGTAAACGGGACAATGGACAGCAAGTCGACGAGACAGTGGACAGCTGGTCAATGGGACGATGGACAGCTGGTCGACCGGACAATGGACAGCTGGTAAACGAGACAATGGCCAGCTGGTCGACGGGACATTGTCTTAGCTCTATACTACCCCAGCTCCGTGTATCCTGGAGAAAAATGAGCACCAATGGAAATTTTCGTATTAAAATGACACATATTAATTAACCAATAATGACCATTCTATATTCAATATGAGAAATGGAGTAAAAGTTAAATAACAGACATTGCTATAATCTGTGAGCTCTAATAGACATTACTTATCCTGATTACTGTTCCTGTGTAAGAGCACTACCACAGTTCGTTCGGCGACGTTTATAAATGTTTGACAAATAATGATAAGTAGTAACATGCTACAAGAAGATGAAAAAAACGAAAGTATAAATTATAATAAAAGTAAATAATATAAACAAGGACAACTACGTTTCAGCCACAGTGCCTTTATCAGGAAACACAAAAACACTGCGAATAATGAGTAGAAAGAAAACAGGTAAACTAGAACGCTGGGTAAACAAGCTAGTAGTTGTTGCTTGATGGTAGTTTACAGAATAACAAATGTTGTCACGTGATATATAAGAAAATGTCATATAATGTATAAATGTGCAGACAATTATACAATTATGAACTCTCCCGGGTCATCCCGGTTGAATACTATTGAATGAACAAGGTAATCAACTAAACCGAGAATTGAAAACGTCGTAATTGAATGGAGAGACAGAGCCGGTGTGATACGATAACTTTCATAATGTTGTTTGAATGTTATCTATCAACCCATGAAACCTGTTCACCTCCGATGTACTCAATCAATCAGCTTAGAGATGCCCCTATACTTAGAATTATTTTTCTTTCCATTTTCCGATCAAATGAATCGAGTTTTGATAACCTTTCAAAGACTTGACGCTAAAAGCTTTATGTCTAACATAAAAATGTATTTCACTGACTCGATTCCATTACAAATTTATTCTAATTTATCCCTTCATCTAAAACGTAATATTATAGCACAGTTTTTGTCCCTTCATCTATGAAATCAATATTATAGCATAGTTTTTGTTCCTTTATATATGAACTCAATATTATAGCACAGTTTTTGTTCCTTCATATATGAAATCAATATTATAGCACAGTTTTTGTTCCTTCATATATGAAATCAATATTATAGCGCAGTTTTTGTTCCTTCATATATGAACTCAATATTATAGCACAGGTTTTGTCCCTTCATCTATGAAATCAAATATTATAGCACAGTTTTTGTCCCTTCATCTTTGAAATCAATATTATAGCACAGTTTTTGTCCCTCCATCTATGAAATCAATATTATAGCACAGTTTTTGTTCCTTCATTTATGAACGCAATATTATAGCGCAGTTTGTGTCCCTTCATATATGAACTCAATATTATAGCACAGTTTTTGGTTAAGCTATATTTACCATTTATAGTGGGATACGCAACTTTCATCCGTGGGTTATAGCTTTACAACCATCAAAAATAGTGATGTAATTCAGTCACCACGACCTCCAGTTTTTGTCTATATTATAGCACACGCCGAGGCACACGCTTATATAGTTGTATAGAAGGTTAGGATGTGTGGGTCATTTACTGCTCGTGTATCTAATGTCTTCATCCAAGAAACAGTTTGATTGTGGCTGTATCTTGCCGCTGTCTTATGAATTAGTTCTCAATGAACTTCTTTAGTGTCTTTCTATTCAATAGTTTTTCATACGGGATTTCATTTTCATTTTCTTTCATTTTCATTTGATTCCTCTCTCTCTTCTACTGTAAACATATGATGTTTGCTCTCTCTTCTACTGTAAACATATGATGTTTGCTCTCTCTTCTACTGTAAACATATGATGTTTACTCTCCTGATATGGGTGGAGAAATTGAAACGAATAATATATAAAGTTGACAGAGTTAATAGAAAAGAGGTATAAATTGAAGTATTGAAATGTGTTGCTTCGTCATGATTAAGTGCCGTCTCCGCAATGATGGTTGGCTGCAACAGGCCTTCTTCGTCATCATCAAGTGCCGTCTCCGCAATGAAGGTTGGCTGCAACAGACCTTCAACATCCCCTGACTCTTGTTTTGGTAGTGCACTCTGCTAGATTGTAGCGTCCCCATCTTGTGATTTTACTCTCCCACTTGTATCTCTGTCTACCTCTTGCTCTCTTCCCTTAGACTTTACCCTCAAGTAAGGTCTTCAACAAGGTGTCATGTCTTTCATTGAATCCAAAATATTGTATTTGCCTGATCTTTATTTCCTTTAATAATCATTTCTTCATATTAAGCGGTATTAGAACCTGTTTTTTTCGCTGAAGACGGATGTGTAAGAACATTGGCACAAATAAAACGGCGACACAACGCATTTCCATTCTCTGAACTACATCCTTCTGGAAATCTAGTAGGACCATGGTCCTGCTACAAGAGATACGCGGTGGGAGTTTGAGAATGAAATCTAGTAGGACCATGGTCCTGCTACAAGAGATACGCGGTGGGAGTTTGAGAATGAAATCTAGTAGGACCATGGTCCTGCTACAAGAGATACGTGGTAGGAGTTTGAGAATGAAATCTAGTAGGACCATGGTCCTGCTACAAGAGATACGCGGTGGGAGTTTGAGAATGAAATCTAGTAGGACCATGGTCCTGCTACAAGAGATACGCGGTGGGAGTTTGAGAATGAAATCTAGTAGGACCATGGTCCTGCTACAAGAGATACGCGGTGGGAGTTTGAGAATGAAATCTAGTAGGACCATGGTCCTGCTACAAGAGATACGCGGTGGGAGTTTGAGAATGAAATCTAGTAGGACCATGGTCCTGCTACAAGAGATACGCGGTGGGAGTTTGAGAATGAACGCTGAAGAAGACATTTATTTTTCTTCTCTTTCCATATTGTTCTCCAAATGCGTTGCAGACGTAGTTGAATACCAAATGGGGAATTACAGATTATCAGAATTTGTGCACAAAAACGCACCAAATAAAGTTAGCTGTAATGAACGTAATAATGACGCGTGAAGCAGACGAGAGGGATACAATAAAACATGGCAGCACCGTGAGAAAACGGACCTTGTGTTAAATTCATTGTTTGTTATAGATATCCCTAGAAGGCATCCAAGATCGTCTGAAACCGAGCTCTAGTTGCAACTTTATGGTTGGCTAAGTACTCAAGTTGTGTTCAGAAGTTCTGCTAATTGTCTGCAAGAAACTAAATCAGTTTGAAGGTTGTTCACAATATGACCTCCAATTTTCTAGTTCTTCAACAAATGTTTTTGTCTAAAGACAAATCTCTTAGCAAGTTTGCGAAATAATTCTGTGTTTATAAAACAATTGTTGAGGAATGTTATAGCCAAGCTTGAACTTGAACAGTTCAGTCCCTCAATCAATATTCATTATTTCATTCAGTTACTACCCAAAGGCCATTGCCTCGACTCGTCATTGACTCATTTACGTAAGCAAATTTCAACAAGAGAATATACGTAAGCAAATTTCAACAAGAGAATATACGTAAGCAAATTTCAACAAGAGAATATACGTAAGCAAATTTCAACAAGAGAATATGAAAGCAAAAGAAAATGTATAGCAGAGGATATAACGAATTGAAACCCATCCCAAATATAAAGGCCCTCTTGATCAGATTTAACATGTTTTAATTATTCCAGTTTTCAATCAAACGTTTAACCTTGATTAGATTAGACTGAACATATGTAAGTGGATTCATTACATCAGACTGAACACATGTAAGTGGAAACACAATGAAACGAGAAACGTATAAGAGAGATGTAGATAACATCATATTACGATAAAGAGAAGTCAATCTTTTTGATTCGTGAATATTGAGACGCATATTTTAAATCAATGATTCACTGAGTATTTTCTATTGACTGCGTTTTATATATATAATATATACGACCATGCAAGGCTCTTAGCTGTGTCTTTGTTACTGGGAAGGTAGGTTTAAACCTAACATGGAAGCCAATCGTCTCGTTTTTTTGGAGATTTTTTAAGATGCAGAAATGTGTGCTACCCGCTTTCTTGCTTGCCTCCTAGTACTAAATGTTGTGTTCTAATTTTATAAGAAAATGGTTTAACCCCCTACCCCCTTTTTAGTCTACTAACTTGGAGCCGTGCCAAAGGGGAACAAATGCCGAATACTGCATGCGGGCCGTAATTTTTTCATGCTAAAATACTGGCAGTTAACAGAAAAAGTAAGACCAGATACATCTTAAGCACACATCAAATTCATTTTCGGTTTGAAGTTTGTTTATTGAAGGTGTATTACTCGTCACATATGTGGGCGAATCAATAGTTCTGAGAAAGTAATGTAGATTTTAATATCTAATACTTCGATTCCGCTGTGGAAAAAGTCGAAGATTAAAAGTCAGCAAGATGAAAGCTCTGTTACGACAGGAATAATCTATATCGTAATGGAGTCGAAGGATTATTTTTTGGGTTTTCGTTTGAACAAGTGAAATTATTTTATTTTTTTTTGGGGGGGGGGTAATTATTTCGGCGTTTAAACTAGTCTGTTTTCGTATGTTCAGTTATACACGAAACTGTATTGTTAAATATACTTTATTTATCAGCTTGAATCGTTTATAATCAGAGCTTGCATGTAATATTTGCATCAATGCGTGTTCAAACAACCACTTTTGTGTGTAATTTCTGCAAAATTCTCGTGTGTAATTCGACAAGTGTAGAAACAGTCGCTAATGTTTGTGGTCTCTGCATCGACAAGTGTTAAAACAGTCGCTAGTGTTTGTGGTCTCTGCATCGACAAGTGTTAAAACAGTCGCTAGTGTTTGTGGTCTCTGCATCGACAAGTGTTAAAACAGTCGTGTTTATGTATCATTTCTGTATCGACAACTGTTAAAATGATCGCTTTTGTTTGAAGTTCCTGCATTTACAGGTGTTAAAGCAATGGCTATTGTATGTCATATCTGTATCCACAAGTGTTTAAACAATCGCATTTGATTGAGTCATTTTGAGTTCCGTTTCGTTATTTACCTAATCATTTGTAAAAGATGCAACATCATTAAATATATAAATGAAACTGGCAAGAGACTAAGTGACCGTTTCCCACCAACATCTTCGTGCAGTCAACATAGGTCTCTTGCTACTGTTACTAAACATTTTCATGGCGCTGGTCATCTCGGTGACCGTAACATCTAGGTACCAGCACACAAATCGATCTTGATTCACTAATCATAGGGCCAGGTACGCCCTTGAACATCGTTACATATGGAAGTTTGGTACTTTTAAGACTAAATGTATTAAGAGTAAAATACTGCATAATATAACACTTTTCATGGGCGTACCAGGCCATATAATCAGTGAAACATGATTTTATAAATCATATGGTCTTAACGCAAATAGTTATTTTATTTAAAGTATGAGTCTCGGGCTTCAGTGTTGTCATTTTATTTGTTTTCAGTCCTACTTGTTTTATTTCGTTCTCACTCTCAATATTTTTAATATTGGTCGCTACAACAATTCGTGAAGTATTTGTGTATTTACGTCACTGGTGTCTAGGATTTTTCTATTGTTTTATGTCTGTAGTTTAAATTATCTCTAATATTACTATTCATTTAGTATTGATTATCTCTGTGTGTGTCCTGTATTTTTCTTGATAAACACATTGTGGTTGAAACATCGATTAATACTAATAGTAACATGACCCATAATGCGTCAGAGTTGCATGGTTGCCAATCTGGAGACATCAGCAAAAAATTCTCTCCAAACATCTCTATCCTCAACCATTCGGATGAGTGTACAAAAATCACATCCAGACAGTTCCTTGGTGTTATCAACCCATGATCTTCTTTTTCCTCCTCATGAACATCGATTAGACTTTCCCGTGTACTTTTATCTATATTTCTTTCGTGTCAGTCACTTTATTTGTGTACTGTTAAAAATTACTACGTTGTAAACTTCAAAGTACTTCTAAATTTAATTATAAATGACCTAGAACTGTGTACGTGAGAAATCATTAGTGTACACACAATAATATCTTTGTGAGAAATCATTAATGTACACACAATAATATCTTTGTGAGAAATCATTAATTTTCACACAATAATATCTGTGTGAGAAATCATTCATGTACACACAATAATATCTTTGTGAGAAATCATTCATGTACACACAATAATATCTTTGTGATAAAATCTCCCTGATCACAGTCGGAACTTCTTAATCTAATTTTGGGGTAGACCACAACATTATCTACCAAGATCTGAACCACTAAAACACTACCTGATCGGGCGACCATCTACCAAGATCTTAACCACTAAAACACTACCTGATCGGGCGACCATCTACCATGATCTGAACCACTAAAACACTACCTGATCGGGCGACCATCTACCATGATCTGAACCACTAAAACACTACCTGATTGGGCGACCATGTACCAAGATCTGAACCACTAAAACACTACCAGATCGGGCAACCATCTACCAAGATCTGAACCACTAAAACACTACCTGGTCGGGCAACCATCTACCAAGATCTGAACCACTAAAACACTACCTGATCGGGCGACCATCTACCAAGATCTGAACCACTAAAACACTACCTGATCGGGCGACCATCTACCAAGATCTGAACCACTAAAACACTACCTGATCGGGCGACCATCTACCAAGATCTGAACCACTAAAACACTACCAGATCGGGCGACCATCTACCAAGATCTGAACCACTAAAACACTACCTGATCGGGCGACCATCTACCAAGATCTGAACCACTAAAACACTACCTGATCGGGCGACCATCTAACATCTACACATTTTGGAACTATGAAGTAACGTACAAATAATCTTACGGTCTGCATTTTCTCTAAATTGAAAACAAGAAGCAGTCATTGAAGCCACAGTTTCCTTGACATTTGTTTGGTTTCTGAGAATTAGATTGAATTATTTTTCTCCTGAATTGGGCAGCTTACCTGATTATTCTGATCATGCTAATTGATAACGACATTCTGCTGGGTTTTTCTGTTCCTGGTTAGTTCTTGAAGAGTTGTCTTCCTAGCTCTGAACGGTTCAAACTTTAAGTTCAGATCATGACCTGTTGGCCGTCCATAAATACGTCAACGATAAAGGAGAGGGAGGAGTGATGAGGTCTGAAAAAATTGACAGTTGTTAACAAGAGAGGAAGGAAGGATGAGGTTTGACGAGTTTGACAGGTGTGGACAATAGGGGGAGTTGACGAAAGTTATTTTATACAGTAATATAATTGTTTGAAATTTGAAACAGTTTTCGAAAAATTTGAAAAAAAATCATTTTTTTTTTTTTTGCTTTTAGAACTTTCTCGGCAAAAATAATTGTTTAGGTATGTAAATGGAGAATTGTAAATGGAGGGTAAACATTTTAACTTTTAGAGTCCTTGAATTCTTTGACAGCTTGTTCACAATTGGGGGGTGGGGAGGTCACAAATTATTCATTAATTTATGGATAGCCCCTTTAAACTATAATCAAAATAATTAATATTGAAACAAACTAAACAGAAGAATGATAAAATGCTAAACCAACTCTACATTAATGCATGGCTCAGTGACATGGATAATAAACAGACCGCTAGTAGATCGAACTGAAGCTTTTGTCATGAAGATATATACTGGATCTGCGAGAACTTTGTGGAAGCAGGTGAACACAAAGAGGTGCTGACAACATTGTGTATATTTTCTTCTTCTTTCGTTCGCTGAATTGTGTTTGCGTGTGGCATCTTTGTTTTGTGGTCTGTCTCTTGCTAGTTTCCTCAGTCTTCAACATGTGTACTTACTAGGGCAGAGTGTGGTGTGCCTCTTGGCTCCTTGCCTCCGCCCTAACCACTTGAACTTGCCAGGGCAGACTGTGGTACGCCTCTTGGCTTGTTGCCTCCGTCTTCAACACATAAACTTGCAAGGGCAGACTGGTGTGACCATGAGCTTACTAGGGCAGACTGTTGTGTGACAAATGGAAAACTAGGAAGATATTGGAGGTCCCCATGCAGACAGCCATTGATATGGCGAAGGCACCTGGTGATGAAAATGATAATCAAATTAACAGATTAACAATAAATGACTAACATATCATTTATTGATTATCATAATATAAGGTATAGTTTTCGCTACCTTCCTACTCGGAATCGATACATGGTCTGCTGTAACATTGTATTCATATAATGGCGTAATCGATTTAAGGATAAGCGGACATTAAGTTTGCCAAATCTGCTGAGGGGAAAATGTAACAGACGGTAATGATGATGATGATGATGATTAAATAATTCCTGTACCCGTGTATCGCAGGTAGTTCTTGACAGTCATTGCCTTCCTGACAAAAGTACAGGTTCGTCTCAGTTGTGTAAACTGAGAATACACTCAGACTTGTATAATGAGGTCTCAGAGGCATGATTGTGTAAACTGAGAAGACACTCAGACTTGTATAATGCGGTATCAAAGACATGATTGTGTAAGGGTGGATTATGGATGCATGTCCAATCCCCATAAGGAAACATTCCAGTGTGCCAGTATCCCAGAATTGCCACGTCCTGCCTGAAGCAAAACACACACATCTGGACCAACTATCGCATGCTTCTGTAAGATTTGTTGATACATCGATATCTAGCATTCCCCGTCGCCTAGGAGTCTACACCACACACACACACACAGACACACACACACACACACACAAGGACAAATGTTCAATGTGACCGCTGACTTGCATCTTTGTCATCAATGGGTATGATTTGATAGAAGACAACGTAAGAGATTTAGACGAGATTTAGACGAGATGTGACGCTTTTCTTTCACATGAGGAAGATTGTCACCTGTTCTTAATTTTCCTTCCTGATATGCATAGAGAGAAAACAGTGACCTTATTCTTTGCACCCTGAACTATAGGTTCAAGCCCGGGTTTCCATACTCGCAAATATCACAGATAGATGCTGAAACATATGTTCTGGTCCTTTCCGTGAATGCGTGCCTATCGTCTGATGTTTCTTTTGATTATTTTCCTTGGCTATGTATCAAACAACGGGTATTTATTTATTAACCCAAACCCATTTCCAACCCCTAACATTAACCCTAACTCACACAAACTCTTAGCCATTCATACAACCGTCACAAATAAATTAATATTTAAATTAATAAACATAGATAAACAAATGTATAGATAACCAGGAAATAAAATAAAAAATCAGACGGCAGGCACGCGCTCAGAGAAACGACCTATTGTTTACTTTTCAAAAATAGCAATGAAACAGTGACTTTTGTATTTTATAGAGATACTTTCAAATCACGCAAGTCTTCCCATATTATTCAGTGAATCGTCTGTGAATATTAATCGTGTAGTCATGTGCTCTAGGTGTACTGTCGTCTACTCAACGTTTTCTTCGTGTTTGGTCAAAACGTCCAAGTATGTTCTCGTGTGAATTCCTAAATTATTCTTACCCCATGTTTTGACTTTTCGCATATCGGGTAATTTTGTTTAAATATGTGCTCTGCGAGATACTCTCGACATGCATCGTGGTAATCTCTTGAAAAGAACAGAATATATATAGACAAACCTGCTTGTAATTGTTCTTCTTCTTTCGTTCACTTGAAACATGTGTATATCTGTAATTCTGTCTCCTGAATAAAACGCACTGTGTTTTGTAGTTCATACAGTGTCCCATAGAGTTTTGATTCCAGTGTTGTTTCCTCTGGCCAATATGTCTGCCTCAGCGTTTCATGCTCAGAACACCCTTGAAGTATATGTTTGGCACTCTGTGCTGCCTGTCCACATGTACACATGGCCGTGTTGCCAATCTTGAACTTTGTGTAAATGTGACTGCGGAGTCGGTTGTGTCATGTTCTGAGACGTAGAATTATAACTTGTTCTGGTCTGTTCATAATATGATAGTCATCTTGTGTTGGTGTTTGTGGCTTTCTTATTGACTTGATCATCTGTTTTTTCTGATGGTAGGTGATTGGTATATCTGGTTGGTCTTCGGCAGCACCTTCCTTAGCCAGTTGGTCTGTTTTTTTCATTTCCTAGTATTCCATAGTGAGAGGGTATCCACTGCTTAGTTACCCTATACTGGTAAAACCGTTCATTAAGTAGCTTTTGCAAGTCTGTTAGTTTTCCAGACTTGAGAGCTTGAAGCACTGATCTTGCATATGTCAGGAATACCACCTACTGTAGGCCAGAGTTTTAGTTGCCACACTAATTGCCTGGATTTCTGCATCATAATTATTGCATAATTTCTCTGTTGGTGTTCTGATCGTATCTCTAGGCTTGTGTGGATATTCTATATATATACACCTGCACCTCCATTCCTCACTGCATTCATGTGTTGACCCATCTGTGTATACTCTGACCCATATGTCTTTTGGATATTCATCGTCCAGGAAATTGAGGGTGACTGGATTTCGCTGCACGCAATTCTGTTCATCCTCGCTTACTATTCCTTTCACGTGGGTCTGAATGTATATTGGTATTCCATTCTTTTCACTCCAATGGGTTTGTTCTGGTACAGACCTTAAAGGGCTGTGAACTTCAGGTAGGTCTGTAAGTTGTCTTCGAAGTCGTTTAGCTTGGTGGATAAAGCTGCTTCTTTTCAGTGGTCCCATTGCTAGATTTTGGAATCTTTCCTTCATTGGATGACTTTACATACACTGAAACGTTTCTGCTTGTATTAGTACCTTTGAGTTTCTGCGTTCGCCAAATGTTTGCATTCATCCCATTTTCTGCATCTCTACCATGGGTGTTGATTTCATTGCTCCCAACATTATCCTAAGCGCCTGATTTTGCACTTTATCTGCTTGAAATGACGTAAATCCTCTGCAACATTCGAGCCCTTACAGAATAAATAATTACTACTAGTACGTGCGTGAGAGTACCATCTGCGGTTATCGTGTGAGTCAGTTTCCGGGATACGTAAGAAATATGGAGTGCTCACTGTGAAGCATGACCAAATGGATAGGAAGAATGATGGGTAGACTATACGCGTGCTAGCACGCATGTACGGCGGAAGCTGTTAACAGAAATTTAATCTGTACTAGTCAATTTTACTTGAGTGAGTTTAATGTATGATTGTGGATGGCGCAATATGGCACGTTCCCAACTCTCACCTTTGTGGGTGAGCAAGGTGATAACGTGTAAAGTTCTTAAATTGGTTTGGTACACTTGTTGTGTAGACTTGTTCAACTGCAAACGACAAGATACAGAATAAGAATCAAATTATAGAAATATGAAACATGACAGACCATGTGAAATATTTGTGACTGACCTTCACCATACAACCATTATATACTGGGTGTCTACATAGTACTTGTGCACTACATCAGATAAATTGTTAGTATCTAGTGCTTATCTATGTGAGTTCAGTGTGCACGACTTTGTACACGCCCAATATATATATATATACACACAGTATTATTTTTCTTGCCATCACCGAGCCTGCACCTTTCAGATCATAAAGTTCGTTGCTGTTATTTATTAATTACAAAACTAATGGAAAGTAGCAGTGTTGCCATTCGTTGCTCTTCTATCAACAAACAGACGATAAAATAATTGAAATAACTCATTAGTATACAAGACTTTAACAAGCAACTCATGATATTTTTACTTTAGTCATTTTCTAAAGCAGTGGTTCTAAACGTGGGTCATTAGGTAGCCATGACGATTTTCAGGACAACGGAAACAATCGTGTGGAGAGAGGTGAGGCCACAGACATGTGTTTTTTTTTAATGATATGTAATGAGTTATATTAAGAGTCAATGTTTTTATTTTAGGCTTCACGGTGGCAACGACGTGAAAATTGCCATCACCTGTCGGCTACACAGTCGGACGGAGGCGTGTTCATCACCTCTCGGCTACACAGTCGGGCGGAGGAGAGCTCATCACCTCTCGGCTACACAGTTGGGCGGAGGAGAGCTCATCACCTCTCGGCAATACAGTTGGGCGGAGGAGAGCTCATCACCTCTCGGCTACACAGTCGGGCGTAAGCCATAGGGGCATATTTATTAAGTAAAATAACGAATATCAACAGTTGTAGATTAATAAGCCTAACAATACATAACAAATATAAATAGTAGGTGATTTATAGACCTAACAAATATAAATAGTAGGTGATTTATAGAGCTAACAAATATAAATAGTAGGTGATTTATAGAGCTAACAAATATAAATAGTAGGTGATTTATAGAGCTAACAAATATAAATAGTAGGTGATTTATATACCTAACACATATAAATAGTAGATGATTTATAGAGCTAACAAATATAAATAGTATATGATTTATAGACCTAAGAACTATAAATAGTTGTTGATTTATAGATGTAACAAATGTTTAATTTGTTATTCTTGTAGTGTCATTGTAGACAAAACATAAAGAATAAATGTAAATAAATATATATAGCCCAGCCCTTACAATGCAAGATTCTCCTAACAAACAGTGTGTACATAGAATTTATGTGCGTCGACTTTTACATACAAAATTACAAACAGAAACACTACTCATGATCTTATTTTTCAGGCTCGTTTCAGAGCGTGTCTTTTGATGCATGAACTCACCTTTCTTTAATTCCGACCGATAAATTCATCAAATCCGACGTGCGTACATTCAAATGTGTGACATTGCGACCGCATTCGGTAGTTTACTTCAAGGGTTAATAAACTCTGGAGCACCGGAAAGCTGTGACAAATAGGTTTTATGCTTGGTTTGCAGTGATGTCGGATAACGTTGGAATTGTGTGATTATTTGGTTGGTTTTAATGTGAATATATAACTGCATAACAATATCCTGGGTGTCTACATAGTACTTGTGCACTACATCAGATAAATATTCACACTTGCCGTTCAGTTTAGGGGTGAGATCGTCAGCTGTCGTTCCAAGGCCAGATGAGTCGCCTTTGTTGCATTGAGTCCATGTCTGTTCAAGGCTTTCTTGTTTTCTATCCGCTTTTTTTGGGCTTTGTGTCCTTATGTCCTGATATTCATTTGTTATATGCTCTTGATGAATTATTTATTTGCCCGGATTAAATAGATGTATTGCGACAAAATACACATTAAAATACACTGCAGTATCTTCTACACCATCTTTACAGAAAATAAGGGGAAGATATAAATATATGGATGGTCATACGTAAAGAACACTGGTACCCACTTCTCCTTTTCTTCTTGTAGACTGTTTATTTAGCAGTTTCACGTGAAGTGAAGTGGTAAAATTAATCAGTCACTTCGTTTAGGCCGGCCACGAAAACGATGGACCACCGAAATAAAAGAGGCGACAAACTCCACAATATACTCAGCACACACGAGGGCCAAATGTGGCAGGGCATTCTAAGCCAGTATTGAAATGTCCCAGCAATATCCACATACAGACCAGAGAGATGCAACAACACATTCCTGAACATGTTTTCATCATCGCCTGCTATGTACTGTTATTATTATTATTAAGACTAAAATCAATGCGATCTATGGAAACCCGTGGAGGTTACTAAAGAGAAGTAACAAATTAATTTCAAGCTCTATGAAAAGACCGTGGATAAATATTCTAAGTGTAACTTATTGTTTTTACAGGTTCCAATTCTTGGTTTAATCAAATCACCCAGCTTATAGTGACACCAAGACTACAGGTAACATGCAATACACTACCTTCTTCTTTCTGATGTCGACATGCCTCCACTACATGGTTTCGGCAGGTGAGACATGAGTTAATTTTTAACGCTAGCTGGTTTGTGTTATTTTTGTTTATGTAGATGTGAAGGTTTGTTATCTAGTCGCGTTGCGTTAAACCATGGTTGCTGGTGCGTCTCTCAGCCAGGCATCTCCGATTTCAACATCTGTGCCTGCTTGGGGAGGACAGTGGTCCGCTCGATGTGGGGGATGGCCCGACTAATTTTAGTTTCTAGCCTCTGTTGGCTGGACTACGCCCCATCTGCACTTGAAGGAAATAGCCTCGATGATGTTTTATGGAAGTGAATCATAAACACTCATCATAATAGTCGGATATTAGATAGAGATGTATTCTTATGTCAGATCATCATTGACATACACAAAGTGTCATGGGAATAACTTGGGGGAAAAACATTGCCAGAAATCGTTTCAATGATTTCAACAATTCAAGAAGAGAGAAACTACTATAAGCAGATGACCAAGCACTAGTGACATCATCAGAAGATGAACTACAAAGACAAATAGATAGATTACATGAAACATGCCATACCTTTAACATGAAGATAAATATAGAAAAGACCGAAGTAATGATGATAGGAAGAATACAAACAAACACCAATATATATATATATTGAAAACAACAGACTTAACCAAGTGACAGAATTTACATACCTAGGAAGTAATATAACAACAGACGGCAAACGCAGCAAATAAAACGTAGATTTAAACGCCAAAATAACACTATTCAAAACGATTATTATGCCAACGCTGTGCTACCACTGTCAAACATGGACAACGACAGACAAACGTAAACTTGTGACAGCTGATATGACAAGCGTACGCAGAATCCTAAGAATATCGTTAAGAGAAATGGTGAGGAATGAGGACATCCGACAAAAAACCGACACCACCCCAATCTTAGAATACATCAAGAGACAACAGATCAAATGGTTTGCACACAGCAGCAGACTACCATCAGACAGCATTCCACAGCAAGCTATACTACACAGATACAGCGAAGGCAGACCTAGAGGCCGACTATGAAAACGATGGAACACTGAAATAAATGAGGTGAAAAATTCCACAATATACTCGGCACACAAGAGTGCGTTCTCCAGAAAACTCTTCTACCCCTGACGCCGAAAGGCAACAAAGGGTTTTATCGAATAAATAGCAGAAGATAGCTGCTGACTAGCTTCAGGAGAATGCAATCACATGTTTGCTAGACACATCATGAGAACAAGGAAAGTAGAAACTATCGTACCAAGAGAAAATGTGAAAATCAGGAGGGAAAAGTCAAGGCTAACCAACAGATGAGATGCTGGACGGCTTACGATTGTGTCATGGTGGGGGTCGACATCAACAACTGTTGGCAATATATATCTATGAAGTTACATATTCTTTCTAGAACATTGTCTTTGCAAGTGATGACCTGAAACCGACTCTATCCTGTGCCAATCTGCCTGTCTCCTCCAATGGTATCTTTATACAGTCTTTGATATCATCTGTCCATATCCTTCTAGGTCTACCTCCTCTTCTACTTCCTGGAACTCTGCCCTCTAATATGTGTCTTTCCATGCCATTATGTCTTTTTATATGTCCGAAATATTTCAGTTTTCTATGTAAAACTGTATTCACCAACCATTCTTTCTCTATATTCAGCATATTCCAATCCTCACGGTTCCTTATATTTTCTGTCCAAGAAATTCTTAATATTTCCCTATAACACTTCAGTTCGAAATCCGTTATTCTGTTAGTTAGCCGTTGTTCTATTTATTGTCCAAATCTCACTGCCGTAAGTTGCAACTGAAAAATTGTATGAACTAAGAAGTATAGTTTTTCTCTCTGTATAACAATTTTTCCATATATTTTTCATTTATTTTAATTTCGTTATCGCTATCACTAAATCTTTCCTAATTTTCATTGTACAATCACAACTGTTGGCAATATATCAGATAAAATATATACATACAAATCATAAATTTAAATAATATTTGTTTAGATATTACGTCTAAACGTGGAATGGGAGAATGTGGCCTTTACAATTATCTCCAGGGGAAAGGTGAACGGGAAAGTTTAGGAACCATTGATGTAGATGTAGGTTCGTTACATCCAGGGGAAGGGTGAACGGGAAAGTTTAGGAACCATTACTGTATATGTAGGTTCGTTACATCCAGGGAAAGGGTGAACGGGAAAGTTTAGGAACCATTACTGTATATGTAGGTTCGTTACATCCAGGGGAAGGGTGAACGGGAAAGTTTAGGAACCATTGCTGTAGATGTAGGTTCGTTACATCCAGGGGAAGGGTGAACGGGAAAGTTTAGGAACCATTACTGTATATGTAGGTTCGTTACATCCAGGGGAAGGGTGAACGGGAAAGTTTAGGAACCATTACTGTATATGTAGGTTCGTTACATCCAGGGGAAGGGTGAACGGGAAAGTTTAGGAACCATTACTGTATATGTAGGTTCGTTACATCCAGGGGAAGGGTGAACGGGAAAGTTTAGGAACCATTACTGTATATGTAGGTTCGTTACATCCAGGGGAAGGGTGAACGGGAAAGTTTAGGAACCATTGCTGTATATGTAGGTTCGTTACATCCAGGGGAAGGGTGAACGGGAAAGTTTAGGAACCATTACTGTATATGTAGGTTCGTTACATCCAGGGGAAGGGTGAACGGGAAAGTTTAGGAACCATTACTGTATATGTAGGTTCGTTACATTCAGCTATATGGTATTCTTCGCATTGAAGAACAGATTTCGAGATGGACTTTGTTTGTATTGATAAAATCATCAACAGAAGAAATTACGGCATTCACTATAAGCTGCGCATATTTAGATGACTGAACTACTAAATATTACCTTGTGACTGACGATTTGACTGCTTTAGACTGCCTGACAACTCTTAACTTAATGGAATCAAAACTACAAGTGTTTGTCCATTAATTACATCAACATTTTTGTCAATTTTTTATTCCGCCCCCTACCTGTCAACAAACTGTCAAGAAGTCAGGGACTCTCCCTCCTTATTTACGTTACACAAAATATTAACCCCATCCATAAAAAAAAATCTTGCAGGAAAACTATGAAAAAAACTGCATTGATTTTATGTAACAGAAAAATATTAACCCGGTCCTGGAAAAAATATCTTGCTATGAAAAATACTGCATTGATTTTATGTAACAGAAAAATATTAACCCGGTCCTGGAAAAAATATCTTGCTATGAAAAATACTGCATTGATTTTATGTAACAGAAAAATTTAACCCGGTCCTGGAAAAAATATCTTGCTATGAAAAATACTGCATTGATTTTATGTAACAGAAAAATATTAACCCGGTCCTGGAAAAAATATCTTGCTATGAAAAATACTGCATTGATTTTATGTAACAGAAAAATATTAACCCGGTCCTGGAAAAAATATCTTGCTATGAAAAATACTGCATTGATTTTATGTAACAGAAAAATATTAACCCAGTCCTGGAAAAAATATCTTGCTATGAAAAATACTGCATTGATTTTATGTAACAGAAAAATATTAACCCGGTCCTGGAAAAAATATCTTGCTATGAAAAATACTGCATTGATTTTATGTAACAGAAAAATATTGACCCGGTCCTGGAAAAAATATCTTGCTATGAAAAATACTGCATTGATTTTATGTAACAGAAAAATATTAACCCGGTCCTGGAAAAAATATCTTGCTATGAAAAATACTGCATTGATTTTATGTAACAGAAAAATATTAACCCGGTCCTGGAAAAAATATCTTGCTATGAAAAATACTGCATTGATTTTATGTAACAGAAAAATATTAACCCGGTCCTGGAAAAAATATCTTGCTATGAAAAATACTGCATTGATTTTATGTAACAGAAAAATATTAACCCGGTCCTGGAAAAAATATCTTGCTATGAAAAATACTGCAATGATTTTTTTTCCCGATTTTCGGAGAATGTTTTATATCAAATTCAAACAATTCATAATTTGTTGATCAGTTTGTCACCCCCCCCCCCCCACCCCATATTCCATTGTCATTAACTGTCACACATTTGTAGATCCCCTCTCCGCCCAATTCTAGACGTGATTTATGGATCCCGAAGACAGTGATGTGACATTTGAGAATAGTGTTACCTGGTGTCACGATGGACATGTTACCTGGCGTCACTGTTGACATGTCTGACTGACATACTGACAAATTTTCATTATTTTTAAATCTCCTTCACAGAAACACAAAGCGCTCAAACTGTAATTCCTAAAGCTGACGCTTTGCTGACGCAGACACCAAATCAGCAGCAGCGAAACCACCAGCAGCAGCAGCAGCGTATAAGCTCGCACCCTGCGCATAGTGACGAGCAAATAACTGGCGGTGAAAGAGTGAAGAATGAATTACACTATCAGTCCATTGCACCCAACAGACCATATACGTGGTTAGACTTGGACAAATCTCCAGACACTGTTGCTAGCGATATTTCTGTAAACACGAATACCGACATCCCTGTCGGTGCAGTTAATGATGCACAACAGGCTGCCTACCAGTATAGAACAAACAATTTCAAAAATGCGGTTGACGATTTTTTCCGCACTGCCATAAAATCATATTGGGATGAAGATCCGTCTCCTTACAAGAAAAATTCGGGAAAATATATATTTAACTTCGATGACAAATCGCAGATTGATACGGACAGGAGAAATAAACAACCGCACGATCACAGAGTAGACAAACGAGAAGCGTCTGATTCACTTTCTGCAGACGATTTGGCTATAGAACCAAATTTTGCAGATGACAATTATCCGATTTTTCTAGATAGACGATACCAAGTGTTCAGACCTTCAAACGCTGCCTTTTCCTCTCCTTACTTGTCGGCTCAAGAATATAAAGAAACATTTCGAAGATCAGACCCTTACTTCATGGGAAAACGGGATCTTGATCTCGTCTCAGACAATGACGTGCCATTGTTCAATGACAAGAGACCAGCTCCGCAATTTATAGGTAAAAGGGATGCTCCTTACTTTGTTGGCAAGAGGGCATCTTCTGTAATTAATGATGACGTGTTTACACAATTTTCTTCTGAAGAAGATGAAAGTTCTCTTTTAGAAGATAAAAGAGCTGCTCCAAAGTTCGTTGGTAGACGGGGTGCGCCATATTTTGTTGGCAAGAAAGCAGTGCCTATATTTGTAGGAAAGCGTGTTCCTATATTACAGTTCGAAGATGAAGGTACATTGTCTGCGGATAACAAAAGAGGTGCTCCAAAATTTATTGGCAGACGAGGAGCTCCTTTCTTTGTTGGCAAACGAATGTCTTCCATCTATGACGGAAACTCTTGGAATGAAGATGATCTAAGCTGGCTTTTAGAAAGCAAGAAAGTGGTCCCCACGTTTGTGGGAAGACGAGGTGCCCCTTACTTTGTTGGCAAGCGAGGGCCGCCAAAATTTGTTGGAAAACGTTCTGTAACACTTGAAGATAATGAAGACGAGTCTTCACTCGCAGACGACAATAACAGCCTAAATTTAGACAGAAGAGGTTCACCATATTTTGTTGGCAAGAGAGGGGCGCCGATGTTTGTTGGGAAAAGAAGGGCTCCTATGTTTGTTGGGAAACGTCAGGATCAATCTGAAGTTCAGGATAAAACCATGTCCTTTCTAGAGGGCAAAAGGCGGGCACCAAAATTCGTGGGTAGACGCGGATCACCTTATTTTGTGGGTAAACGGAGAATTGAAGATACGTCAGGCGAAGAGGAATCCCTGCTAGAAGATAAAAGAGCTGCTCCGAAATTTGTTGGAAGGCGAGGTGCCCCTTACTTTGTTGGGAAACGAGGAGCGCCAAAATTTATTGGCAAACGAGGCCCACCAATGTTTATTGGCAAACGTGGTCCACCATATTTTGTGGGCAGACGAGCTGCTCCAATGTTCGTTGGTAAACGTTACTTTGATTTAATAGCGGACAAATTTCGTGATTATGCCGAGCCTTATCTCGAAGCAAGTGGTACAGAGACACATCCACAGGTATCAGACAGTAAAACTGAGCCTAGTTCATTAGACTTACGGGACTTGGAAGACCTCAGAACAAGCATTAAACAACAGAAGATTCAGGGATCTACACAGATAGAAAGAACAAAAGATGAACTTTCTCAGAACGATGTGGTAGAGGAAATTGAAGGACAAAGATGAATGTAATTCTAGTACAACATGTGCGTGTATGTAATTTGAATAATTATTCGTCGAATTTTTGTCAACACGGAATTCCAAGAAAGTGTTGTTTATGGTGGCCTTTGTTTCACTGATCAAAACAAGAAATTTAAAAAATCAGGAAGTATAAATTTCGCAAAACCAAAGAGTAACATTTGTCTACAAGTTACAATATATTTGTTTCGCAAATCTGTTTGATCCATGTTTTGTGTTTGTTCACTACAAACTTATAGATTCCAGAAAAGAATTTCAATACACAGAAAACTAGTTGTTTGCATTTCTTATAAATAGTTCATGATAACATATCTGTGTGGTTTGTGTACTCTTTTAAATTACTAGAACAGAAAACTAGAACTGGCAAATGAAGTTAAGTTAGCAGAAATCGTTTCAGTTTATTTGTTATGATATTTTCAAAATTTAATCAACTATTTAGATCAAGAAATAGAACAAACAAGAAATATGTTAAAATATTACAACCACGCAAAGGAAATATTACTTTTCTTATTGTACAAACTATTTTCTATCTATCTATAAACCGGTAAAACATCAGGCTTGCAGAGGTACCACGTTGGATGCTTCAGTATAAAGAGTTCTCCAGTGATTTCTATCATCAACGATGCGGATGAGTGAGGAAAAATCTTGTCCTGTCCACTCCTTGACACAGTTAAATTAACAAATTATCTTAGACAACGTTACAAATATTACAGAATCTTACAATAGTGATTCTCACTGAATCAGAATGTTGGTTCCTATTGCAACTTCTGAATAACTCATCGACACAACTCGGGATCATGATGATGATGATGATTATGATGAAATAATCCCATTTGCTGTAAACAGGTAGCTCTTGACAGCCCATAGCTTCCTAACAAAAGTTCAGTTCCCTCACCCACAACCGAGGTGATACGTGTACGCGTATATAGTATAAAAATCAAACCTGGTCGTGTTTGGGGGGGGGGGTGATAAACGCATACTTGGTCAATTAATGAATTGGGGAGGGGGGTGATAAAAGCATACTTGGTCAATTAATGAATTTCAGTACGGCAATATTCCCAGGATGACCTAACAGCACAACACGCAGTCCTAGGCCAACTATTTCATCGTTCTTCTGTCAGATATGTTGATCCATCCGTAGTGATGGCACCACATCCACCTAGAAGTCTGCCACAAAAGGACACAGGTGCAATGTCCGCCAGTCTGCACTTCTTCCTCAGCCCTGGGGATCACGTGATAGAAGGCATGATTGAAGCGAGTAGTTAAGTTTATTCAAGCGACTATTCAACTATTAGTCATTATAGTAGATCGGATTAGCAACAAAAGAACAACTATAGTTTGTTTAGACATTAGTACTCAGAGAAAAAAATAGATATCTAAAACTTCATGAGACGACTGGTGTTAATGAAAATGTTTGTGTGAAATAGATGTTCTAAAAATGTTACATCTGCATGTTTGATTAGATTAATGTTAGTAGAAAATAACTCGTTTATATATCGTATAATTGTATATGATCCTCGCTGAAGACGGATGTGTTGGGCCATTGGCTCAATAAAACGGCGGCACGGAGCATTGCCATTATATGGACGACATCCTGCTGGAAATCTAGTAGGACCATTGTCCTGCTACAAGAGAGATCCAGCGGGAGTTTGAGAATGAATGCTGAAGAAAAAGAATATGATACTGCTCATTTAGCATAAATTTAGAAGAATTATTACTGTGCCATTTTTTTTGGAATGTTTACAACTGCAACGAATATTTCATGAAAAACTGGAGAAATACTAACATAGTATTTCACATTGATTTTCTAACAAGTTCAGAACACGATGCAGAGGCGGAAACAACGGTATATGTTGAAATTGATTTACTATTGAATTTTAAAGCATTTGATCTAAGTTTAATGAAACTGATTTATTCTATAAAAATAATCATCGCTGTATTCTTATTTTTTGTAAAACCCAAAATGGAAAAAATTACTGCCTTGAAAAATGTACAAACACATCATATACCAACAGGGTTTTCATAGGCCAACAGGGCTTTCATATGCCAACAGGGTTTTCATAGGCCAACAGGGCTTTCATAGGCCAACAGGGCTTTCATAGGTCAACAGGGCTTTCATATGCCAACAGGGTTTTCATAGGCCAACAGGGCTTTCATAGGCCAACAGGGTTTTCATAGGCCAACAGGGTTTTCATAGGCCAACAGGGCTTTTATATGCCAACAGGGTTTTCATAGGTCAACAGGGCTTTCATAGGCCAACAGGGCTTTCATAGGTCAACAGGGCTTTCATATGCCAACAGGGCTTTCATAGGCCAACAGGGTTTTCATAGGCCAACAGGGCTTTCATATGCCAACAGGGTTTTCATAGGCCAACCGGGCTTTCATAGGCCAACAGGGTTTTCATAGGCCAACAGGGCTTTCATAGGCCAACAGGGTTTTCATAGGCCAACAGGGCTTTCATAGGCCAACAGGGTTTTCATTGGCCAACAGGGCTTTCATAGACCAACAGGGTTTTCATTGGCCAACAGGGTTTTCATAGGCCAACAGGGTTTTCATAGGCCAACAGGGCTTTCATAGACCAACAGGGTTTTCATAGGCCAATATGGATGTAGGCTGCTATAAGAAGACGAGGTGGCGAGAGCAAGACATGGCTGGATAATATCAAGACTGGACAGGGTGTAAAGTTTTCAAACTCATTAGCGTGTAGAGGAAAGAGACGCGTGGCGATCTTTCTGCATAAAATATCTCCGTGTGACACCCCCTATGTCCCTGGCGGGTTGTGTCTATTTAACCACCCATGCAACACAAAACCTTAGTAGAGGACATGCCATTATATTGAGGCTCTCTTATGGAAGCTTTGTAGCATATCGTCTATACAATTATAGACCCTCTCTGAGTAGAAGTTTTCAATAGGCATTGCACTAAGCCGAATACTGAAATCACCTTGGTATGAAAGAAATCTAAGAAAAACCACCCCCACTGCAAATAGGAACTAAGAGCTAATGGCTCACAATTCCTGGGGCTCTCAAACAAACATTATTATTACTACTATAGACACACATAAATACAATGTAAACACATACACACACACACACACACACATACTAGCTTCAGATGTGTCGTGTGGTGCTGAGTCCCGAAAGAGGAGCAAAGAATCGCGACACAGTTTACCTACCAATCATATCGTCAAAAGCGACTCGTCGAAAGGAAGTTTTCGTGTGAAGTTGGCTGCCCCATCTCATACGGTCAAAGTGACCCAGAAGCCATGCTGAAGTCGGATGTGTCAGGACGAAAGGAGTAGTTATCGCAGCTGAGCTGAAAACAATGACGCAACTCATTCCGTTCTGCCTAGCGCTGAACTCCTACGGCAAGCAAGATTATAGTCCTGCCCACTCAGTCAGTACTTCTGCTTAGCTTTGAAATACACGCATGCCTACTAGATTAGCCAATGACATCCTCAAAATCGTATACCAAAAGAATCAATCAATCAAGTGCCATGCCGACTGGCGTAGGCGATCATGTTTCTCCACGACTCTCTGTCTCTTGTATTGTCAATAAGCTCGGTTGGTGAGCTTCTACCGTGCCACAATACAAGCCCATCTAGTAACTTTTTTCTTTGAATAACTTAAAATAACTTTGAATAACCAAAAGAATAACTTATTATAAATAACATTTTTATTTTAGTAAGATGATAATGGTTTAAACATACTAGTGAGGCGTACAATCGAAATTACGGCGAATTTAATGTTTAAGGCCTGACACTCGGTGGTAAAGAAGACCTCTGTGCAGAAAATAAACAGGACTTCAATCGTTACGATTTTCATTATTGTTGTGCTTTCGTTGGTCATTATTTATATACTCAGAGCCCCATGTCAAAACTGACCAACAAGGCATATAATCGGCCTTTCAGATCTAGTTTACTTTCTGTACACATGTCTGTATACTGGATCCCGTGCTTTCTGTACACATGTCTGTATACTGGATCCCGTGCTTTCTGTGCACATGTCTGTATACTGGATCCCGTACTTTCTGTACACATGTCTGTATACTGGATCCCGTACTTTCTGTACACATGTCTGTATATTGGATCCCGTGCTTTCTGTGCACATGTCTGTATACTGGATCCCGTACTTTCTGTGCACATGTCTGTATACTGGATCCCGTACTTTCTGTACACATGTCTGTATACTGGATCCCGTACTTTCTGTACACATGTCTGTATATTGGATCCCGTGCTTTCTGTACACGTCTGTATACTGGATCCCGTACTTTCTGTACACATGTCTGTATACTGGATTCCGTGCTTTCTGTACACATGTCTGTATACTGGATTCCGTGCTTTCTGTACACATGTCTGTATACTGGATTCCGTGCTTTCTGTACACATGTCTGTATACTGGATCCCGTGGTTTCTAGGGCGCGATTCCTCGGCTGACACTACCGTTACTTCATTCGACCCAGTTGTAAATGGGTACCTGAGGCATGGGTTGGGTAAAGTAAACACAGCAAGGAAGGGAACTGGCAACACCACCTAATAGTTGCTGCGGCTTAGTACATGAAGAGTTATCTTCATTCCCGACTGCTGTTTGTCGCTGTGGAACCTACATTACATATTAATTTAAAATTAGTCGGCAAGCAAACTAACACATACACGGGAATCCCTCTTTAGCGCATTCTTTTATAACAAATTTCTATATATAACATCACTTTACAAAATCGCCAATTATATTTATTCTATATTGTTTGTATTGTATATAACGAATTTCTGTCATTACATGTATGCCTATATTATATTTGTCTTGGCCATGTTGCTATAACGGGATTCCAGTGTAGTAAGACAGCCAGACTGTCTCTAGCAAGACATGTTATCTAGAATTGTCACGTAACCGAACGGGGGGGTGGGCTTGTTGGGCTTTAAATCGGTCACTATTTATTTGGAGTCGTCTTGGCTATTTTTGGCATGCGACTCCAAGTATGTAAATAGTGTATGTAAAAAATGTAACGAATGAGTCCTAATTATTTCAGTTGAAAGGTCTTCAATTGAACAAACTCACAAGATAACACACGACAAGTAAGAACAACACAAAGTACATGGCAAGTGCCCCTTTTTGCTGGCAAGTGCCCCACTTTGCTGGCAAGTGCCCCACTTTGCTGGCAAGTGCCCCACTTTGCTGGCAAGTGCCCCACTTTGCTGGCAAGTGCCCCACTTTGCTGGCAAGTGCCCCACTTTGCTAATTTTTCACGCCAATTCGGCACAAGAGGCAACATCGAGCGTGGTAACACAAAAGATTCAGAAAAGAAAACACGCATTAAGAGGGATCATGAAAATAACATGAAAGTAACAGATTGTGCTATGTTACATGAAGGAAACATGAAAATTCTGACTTTCTTATTTACTATAGAATGTTTTGGAAGATTCTTACTTTCAGGGCATGTACTTTATGTCGCCTGAATCCAAAGTATAACATTTGTTTTCTGGTAAGTACGCTCAGCGTCGGCACGGAACAAGAAATCCAAATTCTTTGAATAAACTGCCTCACATAGGGCTACAGCAGCACATTGTCAGCTTGGGTCAGCGTTCACGCAACAGCGAAGTCTGCGCTACTGGCGGCTGAAGCTATGCGCAAGCGAATTCTGCATTAAGAGGTAAAACTGAAACTGTATAATCAATGACATATTTTATTGATTCCACATTTGTTCAAGTATACTGTTAGAATATTTATAGAAATTACATTTATAGAAATTATATTTATAGAAATTATATTTATAGAAATTATATTTATAGAAATTATATTTATAGAAATTATATTTATATACACTACACATTTATAGAAATTAAACGTTATAATAGCGATAGAGTATTTTCTGTATAATTAGACCAGGAACACCGTAGTAATCAAACATGTTTCCATTGTGTTTTGTGCGTGGCATCCTGATTATCTGTGCGCCTTTTGGCTGGATGCCTCCGTCTTCAGCACTCTGCTTACTTGGGCAGGACTATGGTCCTGCTCGAATGGGACTGAGTTTCCAGCCCCTGATGGCTGAACTAAGCCCCATCACCACTGCACGGTGCTGGCCTTGATGGGGCTCGTAATCAAATAGGAGGAGGAAATTAGATTCGTGATATGAAGAAATGACTTTTCTGTACATAGCTGTACAAGATGTACACTAAAATATTCCACCGAGCTTCATTAAAGTCCACATTGGATGGTAAAAAAACACCAAGTGGAAAGAAGTTAATATTCTTGAGTGGCAGACCTGACGTAAGGTTTTCTTCTTCTTCTTCTTCTTTCATTCGCTTCGAACATGCTTATATCTGAAGTTGTATCTCTTCTAGAAACATGGTTGTGTTTTGTAACTCGTACAGAGGTCCGTATAATTGTTCTTCCATTGTTGTTTCTCCTTCTTCCAATGTATTTGTCTCAGAACTTCATATTCTGGGCATTCTTGAAGAATTTGCTCTGTTGTCTGTGGTGTCAGTCCACGTGTACACATTTGTGTTGTCAATCTTGAATTCCGTATACTTGTGGCTGCGTCCTGTTCTGAGGCGTAGAATGACACCTCGTTCTGGTTTCTATATAATTTGGTAGTTATCGTGTAGTGGTGGTAACTTTCTAATTATTTCCATCATTTGCTTCTTTTGAAAGTAAATTATTGGCACATCTGGTTGATCAATGTCCTCCTTAGCCAGAAGATCTACTTTATCATTTCAAGTTATCCCACAATTCCGTAGTATCCAATAAATAGTTACTACTTAGTTCAGTCAGAATCAGGTCTGCTAGTTTTCTTAGTTCAGTCAGAATCAGGTCTGCTAGTTTTCTTAGTTCAGTCAGAATCAGGTCTGTTAGTTTTCTTAGTTCAGTCAGAATCAGGTCTGCTAGTTTTCTTAGTTCAGTCAGATTCAGGTCTGGTAGCTTTCTAGACTGTAGCGCTTGAAGTGCTGACCTTGTATCTATCAGGAATACTAGAGGATGTGGACCAAGATTGGTGCTCAGCAGTTTCCGATTGCCACCTTGAATATCGGAGTTTCTGCATCTTATTGGTCATTTTCGAAGAACATCTGCAAAGAACTAATGTGTTTTGTAGTTTTTGTGTGTTTGTTTTTTTAATTGAGACCTATCAGACTAAAGTCGGAAGTTTTTTTTTAATTGAGACCTATCAGACTAAAGTCGGAAGTGTCGAGCAGGAAAAATAAATAGTTACGTACTTCAGTGTGTCGCTATTTTTTCAATAAATATATGCTTGTTATAGTCGCTTCCAAGCTGAGAATCTTAGAACTACATATATGTACGGGTTTGGACGAGCAGGCTCTTCAGGAACTGAGAAAGGAAAAATAATTTCAGCCGGGCAGGAGACGAGTGTGTATCAGCTGTACGTCTTGATAGTTTATTACTCAATGTTCCCTTGGATTTTACACGCCAAAATATGTCCCTGTGTGGCAACCTCCGGTTGTGGTAACAGTAAGCAGATATCTAGGCTTAGGTCAACTACGTCTATCTCGTTTAGGGTGCTCTGCTGCTAAACTCCTTGCTGTGCCAGTGATACTGTGTCTTTTTTCATCTGTGAACATGGTTCCGGTATAGAAAATGCTCGACAGTAGAGTTGGACTAGGTTTTTTTTTTGTTTCTTAGCCGAGATTTCGTTCAATGACATCATGAAAACCTCTAGCGTTTCTGAACATCGAAACAGATTTTCAGCGGTCTGGGGTTGCATAGCTTTCTGCTATCACTTTACTTAAAACGTGATTCCTAATAATGGCTATCAGCTTGTTTTAGAGCATAAATATCTGCTTTAATTATGACTTCCACATTCCATTATCTCGTACATGCATGGCGGTACCCTCCAGCGCTGAGTTTCCTTTAAAATGTGCTTAATACACTACCGTTTAATGTGTGCAGACCTGCTCACATTTCTCTCTATCTTAAGCTTCGGGACTTGAAAGTCCAGCAGTCTATGACAGGATCCGCCTTACAGTGCTCAGTGATTAACTGTGGGGATCGATAAGTGCCATTCAGATATCTTTTTGTTTTTTTTAAATCAATTCTAATTCCGGTACTATGTGCTCTGTTTACCGACTATCTCCTCCACGCTTTGATTGCTAGCGTACATATTCTAAATATAGACTGGAAGCGACATGGATATGTCCACATGAACATATAATGCCACTTTCTCTATCCTTAACCTGAGAAACCCTTGTTTATTTTATGTAGGCTGGCCTACATTTTAGGCGCGATAATCAAAGCACATATTACCCTCATTCCTTCTGGATTTGCACTTACAAGACACGATCTGTAATGAGTTAACGAAGTTTCTCTACACGAGATTCGAAGTAGTATGTTGTTTCCATGATGCACAACGAGAAGATGCTTTTATGGTCTTGAGTATCTGGTAACCTGGCATTGATGGAAACAATTCGAAACCCCCGTCTCCTCGGTCAACCTATGACCAATTATATCCTATCTCGATCTATAAACCCGTAACCTGTCAGTGGTATGGGTACCGCATTGGATGCTTCAGCACACAGAGTTCTCCAGCGATTTCTATCTTCGACGATGCAGACGAGTGAGGACTCATCTTGCCCTGTCCACTCCTTGATGTTGTCTGTTCATGTTTTTATTTCCCACCTCTTCTTCCACCTTCAACGGCTCCTTGCTTATTGTTTATGACAAAAAAACATGTTAACATACATGTCCACAACATACCATCCTTTTGTAATATTCTAGTGGGGGAAAGTGTTAGCCGTCATGTAGAAATATATATACTTAACACCGAATGTAGAATTATATACTTGACACCGAATGTAGAATTATATACTTGACACCGAATGCAGAAACATATACTTGACACCAAATGCCACATATTTACAATGACTTGTTTATGATTTTTTTTGTGACAGGTGACGCGGACCAGGCTCGAACTCATACCAGACGTGAACGTTCTCCCTATCACTTCTCTGTGAATCAAAATTATATTCCCGACACAATTCACAAGGACACCAGTCTCTTAGATTTAACAAATAAACACATTTATGAAGACAGTACATCGAGCAGATTTGATGGCGTGCCAGGTCACCGAGATAGCAGTAAAATATCGTCTAGAGACCTTGGTTTGTCTAATATTGGAATTGGAGAAATATTGACAAATGCGGATGACAATTTAGTCGGTTCTCTTGATTCTAAAAGATTTAATGAGTTCGTTGGCAAGCGAAGTGTAATTGGTGAAGATAACAACCTTGTTGGTTCATTTGAAGATAATCCACTGAGTGGTCTTAATGCAATTGAAGTCCCAATTAGTTTGCTGCAAGCAGACAATGACAACTTGGATAATGAAAGTCAGATTGTGCTGAAAAATCTCATCAGCAGACTCTACAGTGAACTTCCCAAAGGTGAACAAGTCAAACGGCAGTGGGAATTTATAGGCAAACGCAATTACGACTTCGTAGGCAAGAGAAGATACGACTTTCTGGGGAAACGCTCTCCCTACGACTTTTTGGGAAAACGCTCTCCCTACGACTTTTTGGGAAAACGCTCTCCCTACGACTTTTTGGGCAAGAGAAGTTATGATTTCTTAGGCAAACGTTCGCCTTACGAATTTGTCGGGAAGAGACATGAAGACAAGAATGTCATTGAAGGCATTCACAGATTCGTTTCGTCCTCAGGAGCCAATAAACATCAGAGACTTTTTTTGTACAAAACCAACATGCCAGACATGTCTTCACCGATGGCGCAAGACTTTAGTGACAGCAGTAAAAGATACTCTGAGTTTTTAGGCAAGCGGAAAAGAAGTCAAGAGCAGGTACAAGCACTTACGAACAGTGAACGGATCGCCGCCTTACTGTCGAACAATGGTTTTAGAAAACGTTTGTCAAGAATGTTGCTTAACCAGAGCTTAGAAGAACACAACCCTGGTTTCATTGGGAAATAAAGGGGAAAGCTATCAATCTTTGAAAAAGGCAAAAATAAACAAGTAGAAATGTATTTTGACATTGTACCAGTCTCTTAGCATGTCATTGTCACTCTATAATTACTTTCCTGTAGATCGTGTGATCTGTTCTCTACAGTTTTAGTTAAACACAAACTGTCGTATCTTGATATCAAATTACGTTACAAAATCACATTTGTTGAATTTCTAGCAAAGTCTAACTTGATTTCAAAAGTGTCGTTTCTACCACAGAACACAGTCGAATGTGCTGGAAGGAAATACAAAGTTCAATCTTTTCTTTCTGCAAATATAACACAATAAAATGTGTGCATTATCTTTAATTATGTAGTTCCGTATTTTTGTTTGTATTGTATGCAATTGTTTGCTGTTAGATGTCACTAGTTTTTACGTCATGTGACTGTCACGTGTGCACGAGATGGCATTCTCTCACGCGGACAGACATCCCATTATCATGAAAATGTCGTTTTTCTGCTTCATTTCTGTTATTCATTCTCTTTAAACCTGGTCAGACATAATTGCTCTACAATGTCGAGCAATATAAATACGTGAAATGAATATGTTCAGTTACATCTGATCCTGGGTGTCAAGTTCGATACGTTTGCTGTTCATCGGACTACACATTTAGGCATCACGCAAAGATTTGCAGACAAAGTCAAGAATAACAGTTTAGAACGTGGGAAAGTAAAAACATCAATTATTAAGATGTCCGCTAAGAAATCTGTTGAGTATACTCTATCATTTGTTTATAACATCAAGTCGGTTATCTTCCTTCTTTTTTTTCTTCCATTTTTTAATAGTTTATTTCACAATTATTCTAAAGTGTTTTTTATACCTTATAAATTCACTTTTTTGTGATATTTCGTTTATTTCTAGTAGATCTTGTTTTTAAATCCTATCTCAGATATCGTTCGGGTACAACCATCTTCATTGCTAACAAGAATTGTATGGTTAAAAAATTTCTCTTCATTGCTAACAACAATTTTATGGTTAAAACATTTCTCTTCATTGCTAACAAGAATTTTATGGTTAAAATATTTCTCTTCATTTCTAACACAAATGTCGTGAATATAACATTGATTTCATTGCTGATACGAATGTCGTGAATATTGCATTGATTTCATTGAACAAAGAAAATGGATCCTCTATACAGTGAGTCCTCGTTGTTATCGCCCAAATATATTTCTTGTGACTATCCTTGTCTTTATCCCTGTTACTGTTGTCATTAGGACCTCCCTACTGCTCCCAATTGTGTTTTATTCTGGTGTTATTGCCACATTTTCATATACTAAAGTAATAAAGTTATGTGATTCTAACATAATACTTAATTTTGAAAACGTATGTACAAGGGTTTCCGTAGAATATCTTGGTTAAGCACTGATGATTTACTATAGTAGTCGATTTTTATGTAAATAATATACAAGTATCACAATTTCTAAGTAATGTGGCAACGCAAACTGACACTTTGTGCTCACATTTGCGATACGCACACTTTATATACATACTAGAAGCAAAACCCGGCGTTGCCCGGGGCGAGAATACAATAAAAAAATAATATAGAACAGATACACTTCGGAATATAATTGAGAACAATATTTCTGCTCCTGGGAATGAAATCACACTCAAAAATTGTATATAATTAATAGGCTCAACAGAAAACATTATCCCGTAGCTAAAGGCCGCCTAAATAAATTTTAAATTTAAAAAACAACGCCCTTGAAAAATGAACGGCAAACGCCGCCGTCCGCGTCTGACACTATTCATTCTCAAACCCGGATCCACATCGAAAAAATTAAAATGGCATGCTTATGAACGATGTATAATTTCTAGTCAAATAATTGAATAGGATTTAATAAAACAGATGCGAAATATTTCCTTTTATTGAATCTATTATCAAACAAAATGCAGGAATCATAGTAGGAACCATAGATAACACGGAAATACATCGTCAACTTCTATTTAAACACGGTAAACGCCGATAGCAATGCTATAATTCATTCATTAGGCCGAGTCGTTTATCGACAACTGTTTACATTTGTTAGACCAACGCGCCATAGGTTAGAGGCAAAGGTCACCAATCATATCGATGCTGAGCTTTGCCGGACCACATGAGAACTTTCAAGATTTTCTTCGAACCTCACAGGCTGGCAAATGTTCAAAACTATAAAGGTACCAAATATGGTCCGTCTACGTGCTAAATTCTAGAAACCTATGCGTAAGGCTACATGACACACAGAGTTACGGAGTTGCTCCTTTATATTTATATATTCACAACAGTAAGCATTGATGCGTTACGGAAATCTGTGTACACACATTTTTTAAGACGGGTATTATGTTAGAGTCACATATCGTAATAAAATGCTGCTACAGAACTAAAGCTTTTACAGCTGTGAAATAATTATGATGCAGAAATCCAGGCAATTAGTGTGGCAGTTAAAAAAAACTGCTGAACTCCAACTCTGACCTACAGCCTGTGGTATTCATGACAGATGCAAGGTCAGTGCTTCAAGCTCTCCAGTCTGGAAAACTAACAGACTTGAAAAAAACTACTTAGCGAATTGTCTTACCAGTATAGGGTAACCATGCAGTGGATACCCTCTCACTGTGGAATACCAGGAAATGAAAAAGCAGACCAACTGGCTAAGGAAGGTGCTGCCGAAGACTAACCAGATATACTAATCACCTACCATCAGAAAAAAAAGATGATCAAGTCAATAAGAAAGCCACACACACCAACACAAGATGACTATCACATTATGAACAGATCAGAGCAAGTTATAATTCTACGTCTCAAAACAGGACACCACCGACTCCGCAGTCACATGTATACAAAGTTCAAGATTGGCATCACGGCCATGTGGACAGGCAGCACAGAGTGCCAAACATATACTTCAAGAGTGTTCTGAGCATGAAACGCTGAGGCAGACATATTGGCCAGAGGAAACAACACTGGAATGAAAGCTCTATGGGACACTATATGAACTACAAAAGACAGTGAGTTTTATTAAGGAGACAGAATTACAGATATAGACATGTTTCAAGTGAACGAAAGAAGAAAAAACAACTGTGAACTGAAAGGGAATTAAAGATGGTAACGCTATAAATGTCCGTACATGATACAAGTTCTCAATAGCCTTGATACTCCTCCTCGCTGAGAACCCTGGGCAACAGAGTAATCTGGCTAAGCTATCAAGGATCGAACGATCTCCAGCTTAGGTGGGAACCTTCTGTGGACTTGGAAACTTCCAAGAGAGAATCGACTCTTCTTATTCGCAGTATGTCCCGGGATTTAAAAAAAAAGCAAACTTTCGACAGCCTTTTCGTCATTTTCGCCAAGGCTCAAGAACTTTTCGTCAGTTCCCTGTCCGCACCCAGCGTCGTGATATAACCAACAAGTCCTTCTTAGGATTAGGTTGAAAGCGACGTGACTAGGCATCCCGAGATGGCCTAGTCGAATCCAGCACTCAACAAACAACAAGTTCTCAATAGTAGACACCATAATTCAAGGAATAACACTCTACAACCAAGTTGAGACAGTCTCCTTGAACTTACAGAAACTCTGCAAAAATTCCTATTAGAATACACGAGAAATTTCATTTTGGAGCTGAAAGTAAAATTTCACTACATGACATAAACTAAAACATCACTACATGGCATAAAGTAAAACTTCACTACATGACAATAAAGTAAATCTTCACTACATATCAATAAAGTAAAATTTCACTACATGACATAAAGTAAAACTTCGCTATGACATAAAGTAAAACTTCACTACATATCAATAAAGTAAAAACCTCACCACATATCAATAAAGTAAAACTTCTCTACATAACAATAAAGTAAAACTTCACTACATATCAGTAAAGTAAAACTTCACTACATGACATAAAGTAAAACTTCACTACATGACATAAAGTAAAACTTCACTACATGACATAAAGTAAAACTTCACTACATGACATAAAGTAAAACTTCACTACATGACATAAAGTAAAACTTCACTACATATCAGTAAAGTAAAACTTCACTACATATGCACACGTATGTATGTGCAAATGCAAGAAAACAGAGAAGTTTGTGTCCAAATAAACTAACAAAAGACAACACACAAATACGACTACAGCAATAGAGATACATATCCACATACGACCAAAGTAACAGAAGAGAAAATGCACATACAACTAAAGTAACAGAAGAGAAAATACACATACAACTAAAGTAACAGAAGACAAAGTATATATACAACTGACGTAACACAGGCGATCAAGAGCTTGGTTATCTTCACGTAGTACTTGAAACATTGTTTGGCTTCCACTTGGAACTGTACATGCACATAGTTCACTAGTTTGTGTGGAAGAAGTTCGTCTAACATGCACACAGTTCACTAGTTTGTGTGGAAGAAGTTCGTCTAACATGCGATCGGCGTGACCGACTTCAGTTGATCACTTATCAACAAGGCATAAATGTTTTCCGTCTTAGACTTGTCCGTGAATGTCCGTGTCCGGGATGTGGATCCTGCCATCACACACCAAGATACTTTCTCAGGTTCCGCACAGGTAAGATGAATTTAGCTGTCTCGTATGCCTAACATAGGTAGTCTATAATATATATATATAAGGCAATGCATAACGACTACAGTTTGGACAGGTAGACCTTCAGTTTGGTTTCCAGGTTCAGATCACGCCGAATCAATATATTCACACTAGTACCAGACATCCTAGTCGATTGTTATGGTGTTTGACAGAGTGTTGCTGAGATTACTGTGGTGTTTGACAGTGTTGCTGTGGTGTTTGGCACAGTGTTGCTGTGGTGTTTGACACAGTATTGTTATGGTGTTTGACACATTGCTGCTGAGATTGCAGGAACATGTTCTCACTGACATCATAAGCACGAAGCAATCAATAAATGGGTCATGTTGTCATTCTCTGGATATATTTAGTATCGGAAGCAGCCAGTCAACAACATGGCCGGTGTGATAAGGAATTCGTCGAAATGTGCACACTAAACAGCGATTCATTTTCTAACAGCCGAATTAAATCGACGAACCAGCGTTCATCAAAGAATACAGGCTGTGTATTGTGAATAATGTGTGTCGAATATTTGGCAAATATGTTTCGTGAAGGGCGCAGGCAACGATAGATCTTCCGCGGCCTGGTCGTGCTTATGTTGTGGCAGAAGAAGACATTGCCGTAATGGATGTGACAAAACGGGTTATCGTCGCTGGAGTTTGAATTTGTTATCTCCTAAATTATCTGTATCCTCAAACAGTTAAAATTACTGGAAGATGTGTTCTCAGTGGATACCACGACGGTTTTATTGCCACCATGAAGGAAGAGCGGATATGATGAAATGTGAATCAATTTGCAGCGTTACCATGCTGAGGATGATGTATTTATGTCGCGAATAGTAGCAGGGGATGATTTGTGATATCACAACTTTGAGCACTTCAGTAAAACAGCCAGCATGCAATGGAAACATCCTGGATCATCAAAGAACAAACATTCGAACCAAATATTTCTGCAAGAAATGTTATACTTAATGATTTTATTAACCAAGAAGGACTCTTGGTGGATTTAAAAAAGAACATAGTGTCAACACCGATGCTATCGGCTACAAGAACACACTATATGAGTGGCATACAGAAACAGTGACTCGGCATGCTGTCACGTGGTGCCATTCTGTTGCAACTGCCGTAGATGTTAACGATCGCATATGTAACTGCCGAATGAGAATGATGTTAGCAATCTAACATTTCAGTGACTCTGATATTTTATGGTGGCAGATATCTCCTCTCCATCGCAGTATTTGCTTCCGGACTGATCCGGTGCCCAACTAAGGCTGTGTCGACCCCGCAGTCATTGCAGACTGAGAAACATATGCACCTCAACTTCAATGAACCCAGGACCACTCATATAGGAAGACAGCTCGCTAAAAACTGCGCTGCGCGCCCCTCCTCTCTCCCAATGGGATTTATGTTTTAATGTCTATTATGACATCTACTGATGACTCCATGTTCCTACATATTGCCTAATGTTCCTACATATTCCTAATGTTCCTGCATATTCCCTAATAATTGTTTGTCTGACTTAATTATCAGAAAACTGCTGATGTACTTTTCCAAATCTTGTAATAAACCAACCTGGAGTTTTTCATATCAACACTTCTCTTATTCTTACCTGATCGTGATATTTACGGAGCCTGTAGATAAGGATTATACAAACATGTAGATAAGGATTATACAAACATGTAGATAAGGATTATACAAACATGTAGATAAGGATTATACAAAAATATACTGTGTAATAAGACCTTGTCATTAGAGGTGAGAAAGAGAGTTATGCAGTGCTGTATAACCCCTATAATAACATATGGGTGCGAGTCTTGGACAATAAACAAACTGGAAAGTGGGAGATTGGAGGCAACAGAGATGTGGTTCTACAGAAGAATGCTGAGAAAACCATGGACTGCCAGAAAAACTAATGTAGAGGTGTTGAAAGAGTCAAATGCGAAACGGACCTTAATCAACAATATAAGAAAAATGCAATCTTCTTTTTTTTTTCCACTTCGTGAGATAGGCAGGTTTAGAGAACAGAGTTACAACAGGCAAAATTTAAGACAACAGGGACAGAGGGCGACAACGTGAGAAAATATTAGACAGTTTTACAACCTGGCACGGCAAGGAAACAACAGCGACCTTGATACATGATACTGTGGACAGAGAGCTGTGGAGAGCCATGACCGCCTACGTCAGCCGGCATGGCACCTGGTGATGATGACTCATTAAAAATAAGGATTTACACACGAAAACGTGTGGATGAAGTTTTTTTCGCTAATATATAAAATCTCGTCCTTACTCAAACCATATCTACGGTCCTGGTCCAGTGTCTCAGAACTCGCGCACTGGCTAACGTATATTTACGAAATCATGTCATACGTTTAATATCCTGACTTCAATAGCAATCATGTCACAGGTTTAATATCCTGACTTCAGTAACAGCAGTCATAAATAAATATGGTTTGTCATACCAAATATAGAAGACTTATCAGACAAAGAGGCTGTGAGATGTTATGTGATCTCGCGATATGCACAGATTGTACTTGTTTTTGCACCATCTGCACGACAAATTCTTCGCGAACGTTCGTGCTAGTTAATCGCGTTTCTTTCATGGTGGACACACCGTAGAGGAAATAAAAATAACAGACGTTGCTGTCATTGTTTTCTTCATCCCACAGTTCTGATCGCGCTTGGGTCATTAATGAAGCAGGCCACAGAAACACATTTATATTTTCAAACGCCGTATCGTATATAGGCCTACACAGATTTAGAAATAGTGTCCAGAACGCTAACACATATCCAGGAGCTGAACATCAACTCTCGCCATAATCCGGTAGCTGTGAAAAATACATATTAACCTACCACAGATAGAACATAGAAGAAATAAAGATCCACAGACAGACACATCAGAGTACGATATCCAGACAGACAGACACATCAGAGTACGATATCCAGACAGACAGACACATCAGTGTACGATATCCAGACAGACAGACACATCGGAGTACGATATCCAGACAGAAAAACACATCAGTGTACGATATCCAGACAGACACATCAGAGTACAATATCCAGACAGACAGACACATCAGTGTACGATATCCAGACAGACAGACACATCAGTGTACGATATCCAGACAGACAGACACATTAGAGTACGATATCCAGACAGACAGACACATCAGAGTACGATATCCAGACAGACACATCAGTGTACGATATCCAGACAGACACATCAGTGTACGATATCCAGACAGACAGACACATCAGAGTACGATATCCAGAGAGACAGACACATTAGAGTACGATATCCAGACAGACAGACACATCAGTGTACGATATCCAGACAGACAGACACACCATTGTACGATATCCAGACAGACAGACACATCCGTGTACGATATCCAGACAGACAGACACATCAGTGTACGATATCCAGACAGACAGACACATCAGTGTACGATATCCAGACAGACAGACACATCATTGTACGATATCCAGACAGACAGACACATCAGAGTACGATATCCAGACAGACAGACACATCGGAGTACGATATCCAGACAGACACATCATTGTACGATATCCAGACAGACAGACAGACAGACACATTCGAGTACGATATCCAGACAGACAGACACATCAGTGTACGATATCCAGAAAATGATGTTTACAGCATATGTTTACTGATTTCCCCAGCAATATGTTTATCTTCACTTAAGCAATCAGACATACAACAAATTGTAGATGTAAGGAATAGATATGGGCATCTAATGTTAGAATGCATGGAACAATACAGAAGGGAAAATCCAGAAGAGAAAATATACAATATATGGGACATTCTAAGGGAAAGTATTCAAACATCAAATGAAAATTTACAAATAAGAAAAGCCAAGAACAAACATACATGGATGACAAATGAAATACTAGAGAAAATGTCATAAAGAAAGAAAGTTAAAAAATACCCCCAAATATTCACTTTTAGAAAATGAAATACGTAACATGTGCAGAACAGCGGAAATACAATGGCTTCTTCTTCTTCTGCGTTCGTTCTCAAACTCCTGCAGATTAGCAGGATGTAGTCCACAGAACGGAATGCATTGTGTCATGGTTTACAGCATTGCTGCGATATCTGCGCCTTTCGGCCTGACACATCCGACTTCAGCATGGCTTTGGGTCACTGACCCTATATGAGATGGGACAGCCAACTCCATCCCATAACCTCCTTAGTCGCCTTTTACGACATGCGTGGAAGGTAAACAGTGTTGCTATTCTTTGCTCCCCTTTTGAGCCCCGGCAACACACTGGCGACAAATACAATGGATAGAAACAAAATGTTTCTAGAAGTGAAAGTGGAAGAACAACGATACGTTATACAAGGAAGGAGTGCGGAGGTGGGAGGGGGCACAGGTGACGCAGGGAGGGCACAGCTGAAAATGGGGACATCACGGAAAAGTGCCACGTAGGAAAATATTAAAAAGAGGCTGATATAGAAAGACGTGGAAAGACAGTAGCTCTCGTGGATATGGAGAAACAGGAAATGAAAGCCATGGCGGAAGGAGGCAGGCCCAGAACTACAACCAATACATGTGAAAGGTATAGGATGGCGCAAAGGGGGTGTCAGGTGCAATACTGCAAGCAAAAGTAGAAAACGTAATAAAATCAATAAAATGTGGAAATGACAAGCTCCGACAGCATAACAGCAGACATAACAAAAACTCTAAATGAATTTGGTGTGGAAACTATCACAGAACTTTGCAATGACATATATAAAACAGGCGAAATGCCTAAACACATGACATCATCAATATTCCAATATTCATATCCCTACATCAGAAGTCCAGGGATGTGGAATATAGAACAATAATTTTAATGAGGCATATAACTAAAACACTACTCAATAATAATACATGAAAGAATTAAAAAGGAGATAGACACCGAGGTCGGTGTAGAGCAAATGGATTTTAAGAAAAACAAAGGAACCAGAGAAGCTATACTTAATATCCAACTAGTGATAGATAAATATATAGAAGTCCAAAAACGTATCTATATTTGCTTAACAGCAAGGTCTTTGACAGAGTCCAACATGAAAAATTAATCAAATGTCTTCAAGAAATAGACATAGATGGAAAAGACATCAGGCTGATTAGAAATATATATTGGGAACAAACTGTATCAATAAGGTGTGAAAACAGCTACTCACCATAAATAGAATTAAGAAGAGGGGTAAGACAAGGATGCATTTTATCACCAAGCCTATTTAATATCTACACAGAGAATATCTTTAAAAATATAGAAGAAATGCCAGGGCTCAAGATCAATGGGAAAATAATAAACAACATTAGATATGCAGATGACACTGTTCTTTTAGCAGAAAGTGAACATGAACTACAAAGACTAATAGATCAAGTCAATAAATCAAGTAATGAATATGGACTGGATATACATATTTTTAAAAAACCATGGTAATCAGCAAAGATACAGAAGAACAAGAGCTAAATATAGACATACATGGAGAGAAACCAATACATGTGACATGTATAGGATGGCCGCAAAAGGCCAACAAGTAGAACATTATCAATATCTTGGACACATAGTCACAAAAAATGGCAGATGTGAAAGAGAAGTTAAAAGGAGAATAGGAATGGCTAAAAGTACCTTCAATGACATGAGGGAATTATTAATATCTAAACAAATTACAAACAAGTTAAAAATGAGAATTATAAAAATGCTACATCTAATCTATATTAATGTATGGCTCAGAAACATGGTATAAAAAAATTAGAAGACAGAATTGATGCCTTTAAGATCTGGATATATAGATGAATAGGGAGAAAGTCATGGAAAGAGAAGAAAACAAACAAAGAGGTTCTAACAACACTTAATATGAAGAAAGAATTAGTACGGTAAATAAAGATCAGGCAAATAAAATATTTTGAACACATTAAAAGACATGACACCTTGTTGAAGACCTATCTTGAGAGAAATGGCAAAGGGAAACGAGCAAGAGGTAGGCAGAGATACAAGTGGGAGAGTAACATCACAAGATGGACAGGTTACAGTCTAGCAGCGTGCACCACCAAAACAAGAGACAGGGATGTTGGAGATATGTCGCAGCCAACCTTCTTTTTTGGAGACGGCACTTGATGATGATGATCGCAGATCACCCATCATTACGGTGCACGTATTTGACAACTACTCCGGTGTAACGTTAAAATGTCGTCCAAGTATTTACATTTCATCACGTTTCATTAATACCACTTACCATACGTTTGACTTTCTTCTGAAATCTGTCGTCTCAGTGACAAGGGTACACAACAGAAATGTTGTAGATTTGAGTATATGATCAAACATTTACCAAATCATTTCTGCATCAAAGAGTCCATTAGGTGGCAGCCTGCATGTTCACAACTCTATCTACTTCATTGAATGTTTCCAAGTTCTTTCATCTTAATATTTGTGCGTGTGTATGCATGTATATGTGTGTGTGTGTGTGTGTGTGTGTGTGTGTGTGTGTGTGTGTGTGTGTGTGTGTGTGTGTGTGTGTGGGGGGTGCCTATGTGTGCGTGTGTGTGGGTTGGTGGGGGTGTGTGTGGTATGTTGTTTTGTGTGTGTGTCTTTTTTTATAGCTAAAGTGGCAGCAATACTAAATATTTCATTATAGAAAACTAACAATAGTGAAATTAAATAGGAAAAATATATCATGTAAAAATTCAACAAAAACAATATTTGCACATTTTTGGGGAAAAAACATTTCTGTGACAATGTAAATACACGTATAATATTGTACAAATCATGAATTATCGTGAAAATATCAAGCATACATATTTTTTTTAAATACTTGGCTTTCAAGGGAAGTAACCGTTACAATTTACAACAAAAACTGGCAACGGTCCAAATGGTATGTTGTAAAAATAATAACAATATGAAATATAGTAAAACCCCTCCCCATTTGTGTACAGATACTGGGCTTGAACAAGACAAACAATAGACTATCTGTAAACAGAAAGTGGGCTTGAACAAGACAATCAATATATATATATATACAGAAACTAGGTTTCGATAATTCAAACAATAGACTATCTATAAATAGAAACTCGGCTTCAACAAGATAAATAATTGACTATCTGGATACAGAAACTCGGCTTCAACAAGATAAACAATTGACTATCTGGATACAGAAACTCGGCTTCAACAAGATAAACAATTGACTATCTGGATGCAGAAACTCGGCTTCAACAAGATAAACAATTGACTATCTGGATACAGAAACTCGGCTTCAACAAGATAAACAATTGACTATCTGGATACAGAAACTCGGCTTCAACAAGATAAACAATTGACTATCTGGATACAGAAACTCGGCTTCAACAAGATAAACAATTGACTATCTGTAAACAGAAACTCGGCTTGAACAAGATAAACAATATCTGTATATAGAAACTACGATTTTATAAGACAAACAATACTATCTGTATGCAGAAAGTGGGCTTCAACAACACAAACAATAGGCTATTTGTATACCAAATGTGGGCTTGAACAAGACAAAGAATAGGCTAATTGTATACAGAGAGTGGGATTGAACAAGACAAACAATAGACCATGTATATACAGAAAGTGAGCTTGAACAAGACAAACAATAGACCATCTATATACAGAAAGTGGGATTGAGCAAGACAAAGAATAGGCTATTTGAATACAGAAAGTGGGCTTCAGCAAGACAAACAATAGACTATATGTATATAGAAAATGGGCTTAATACAAACATGACTTCAAAATTAAATTGACTTCAAATGAGATTTTAACAGTGCTCCCACACAGTACACCATCCGTTATGGATAATAATTAATTGTGAATGCCGATAAATGGTGTGGTTTTTTTGTGTTCAGAAATAACCGTTCATTTTCTTTCTAAAGCGATCAATTACCAGACATCTAGTATAATATTTGTCTTGTACAGAACGGTTTGTGTTGGGAAGATATAAGTTCCCCGAAATTTGACTCGCAAAGATACTATTGTTTCGCTAGATTGTCCTTCTGTGAAGAGCGAAGTTGAGACAAGTATATGATATGTGTTCTGTCTGGTGTATGCTGAAGCTCCAAACTGCGTATTCTTGTGATGTTTGAAACATATGTTTGGTGTGCTTTGTTTCTTAAATCACTATTTGTGACGAGATCGCTCCATTTTATGTTCATCAGTTTCCGGAGGCATTTCTTTTCGAAACTAATTTTTGGTCTGTTGCTTGGGTTGATTTCCATCTTTCACTTCCATACATTAATACTGAGACAATACAGGAGTTGAATAGCTTTCGCTTAGTGTTTCTTCCTAGATCTTTCGATTTCCAGATATTAGTTTAGCGAATGTGCTAGCTGCAACTGCTATGCGTGTACTTCTTTCTTTCATTGAGTCTGCGTCAACAAATATTCGTCTGCCCGAGTCATTCAAGTTGGAGACATTTTCCTGTATTTGGTTGTTTACTGAAGGGTGTTTCATCATCATCATCAAGTGCCGTCTCCGCAACGAAGGTTGGCTGCAACAGACCTCCAACACTACCTGTCTCTTGTCTTGGTGGTGCACTCTGCTAGACTGTAACCTGTCCATCTTGTGATGTTACTCTCCCACTTGTATCTCTGCCTACCTCTTGTTCGTTTCCCTTTGACATTACTCTCAAGAAAGGTCTTCAACAAGGTGTTATGTCTTTTAATATGTCCAAAAAAATGTATTTGCCTGATCTGAGATAGAGGTCGACAAAGAGAAAAGTTACTAGATGGGCTTGTATCGTGGCACGGTAGAAGCTCACCAACCGAGCTTATTGACAACACAAGAGACAGAGAGTCGTTGAGAAACATGATCACCTACGCCAGTCGGCATGGCACTTGATTGAGAATAGATATAGCATTTTGTAATTCTCATTTTTAATTATTTGAAGAGCGTTTACGGAACAACAATGTCACTTCCTGTCCTGTCACAAAATGGCTAACAGTGTTGAAGTTGCGCCCTTGCGTAGCATGGGGGACTTTCTCCTTGACTCTGCTAGATTTCAGATCCCTCAGATCAATGATCCAGAAAAGTGGTGCAATAGAGTTTTGAATAATTTGCTTTATTATCAAACAAATTACTTCCTTTTTGCATCGTTGATCTTCCTATTAGTAGGGTTAGTAGGCCTAAAGTTAGCCTAGCCGTGAATCGTGAAGTCTGAGTGTTGTTGACGTGTTGTTGTTGTCACTGTCAGTTATTATTAATTAGTGTCATTAAAGAACATGCCATAATGATAATGTATTATGCAGACACAGATTGTCTAGGTGGCACAACAATTCATGTGTTTGGACGCATTAAAAAAGGGGGGAAGAGACCACCCATAACAAAACAACGCAAAAAACGATGATTGTTATACTATAATAGTTATACTGTTATGTACACTGTACCAGTACAGTACTTACAGTTACAGTACACTGTTGACTGTTATGTTGTAAAGTGAAAGTGACAAAATTAACTCACACTTTGAGCAAAAGCAGTAGGAAAGTCCCCATGGAGTTAGCCACCAGAATTAACCTGTATAATGTATACCACTCTGTGGTACAAAAATTTCCTCCTGCCCCTGCATTCTCTATTTGCCCTTACAATTACATGGCACAACACGCTATTTACTTTAATTATGTTGGGTATTTTCTTTGGAAAATGCAATAACTTTTTTATTTTTAAAGATGTGTATATAATATTTGTGTGTGGAAATAAAGGAATGGTTACTGAATGTAATGATGTAAATTTTGTTAGTGTATGTCATGTGTGATATCAGATAAACTGAACTAACATCTCCTACTAGGCCTAGAATTTTGATGAAATCTCTGACTAGGCCTAGAATTTTGATGAAATCTCCTACTAGGTCTAGAATTTGGTGAAAACTTCAGATTTAATCCAGAATAGATGCTGCTTACTAGGTGTAGATTACTCCGCCTTTATTTTATAAACAAACTACTTGTTCATATAACATATCTCTTTGTAAACAAACAAACCATGTCGATGAAACTAAAATTATCGGCTATGCAAAAGAGAGATCAGGTATATAGAAAAAAATGGTTTTAATTTTGAAAAATTTTCGATGTATTATATTGGCAGCTGAACACAGTCACAACTGATCTGTAATGCATGGTATTTAGTTAAACACTATTGGAAACGAGAGCTAGATAGGTCTACTTTCATTTCCTCTGTTAACTGTGTGAATAATGTATTTTTACAATCTGGATAGTTTTGTAAATATATGGCCTCTATGGGCTCCTATAGTTGTGGACATCTACAGAAAATTAAAATACATATAATGTTTTGATTAGTCACAGAGAATGCGGTAAAGGTTAAAAAAGGGTCCAATCTGTGGTAAAGAGGTTAGTTAGTCTGTCTCCAAACAACTTTCTTGATCTTTTCATAATTTGAAAACTAGCCATCCTCATTCCTAATTCAGTGAATAATTTAGGTACTTGGACATCCAGGTTTTCATATATCATAAAAATGACACTCTGGCTAAATACAAGATGTATGCTTGACACATTTTTCAGGGAAACCCAAAGAGATGCTCAATTTAAAAATAAAAAATTCATGAATAAATGCATTTTTATCTATGAAAGAGTAGTTCCAATATGATACAAAAACCACAAGTCTGCCAACATGGCACACATCAATGTTTGTTTACATTATCTTACATTGTAGTAATTCAGAATTTAGTGCTAATAATTTAGTTAAAACCATCAGAATATTCATTGCAAATTTAGATCCTACATGTATTAGTGATTTAAGTTCATTGGCCATTTTTATGTTGATATGTGTAACTTTTAAGAATGTTAGACATTGCCTGAAGATTCATGAATGATTTGTAAAGACGTCATTTTTTTGCTCACAACCTTGTTGTCATCATTATTTTCGACATGTTGGATTTTTACGTAACAATCACGTACTTAAAAATGTATTGTTGTTTGATTGTTAGATTTATGCTATAATAAATATATTATAACAATTAACCTTACGGGCACTATATGCGTCTATAGACGCTGACGTCTTTATGTAAGGAACATAATTATTTCCCTTGTCTATGTTAGTACATTTCATATTCATGTTTATTTATTTATTGATTTTGGTTGGGGTTAGGGTCAGTTATGTGAAACACTCCTACCCCAACCCTAAAAAAATTTATATTTTAATGATTAAATGATGCAGATGAAATTTACAAACATAGACAAGGGAAGTAATTAAACATGTTGTGGCGTCTACTTGTACTCTACCATAATTGTATAAACAATATTGTATAATCAGTGACATATCAGGCAATGAACAATATTAAGCACATTATTACAGTTTAAGTTCAATAGAGAAAGGAAACAAAATAGGACAGACAAAAAAGTAGCATTCCTAAATATAAATATTATATTGTGTAATATATCCTTGTAAATTGAAGGTGAGGAGGAGAGTTCTTCAGAGCTGCATAACAGATTCTAACATGTGGATGTGAGTCTTGGACAGATCTACATAATAGATTCTAACATGTGGATGTGAGTCTTGGACAATAAATAAAATAGTAGAAAGTTATAGGCAACAGAGATGTGATTCTAAAGAAAAATGCTGAGAGCACATTAGACATGTATCAGCAGGTATCAACAGCATATATCAACAGGTATCAATCTTCTTCTTCAGCGTTCATTCTCAAACTCCCGCTGGATATCTCTTGTAGCAGGACAATGATCCTACTAGATTTCCAGCAGGATGTAGTCCAGAGAATGGAAATGCATTGTGTCATCGATTTATTTGCGCCAATGGCCTGACACATCCATCTTCGGCTGGAATAAAGTGCCACGCCGAATGGTGTAGGCGATCATGTTTCTCCGCGACTCTCTTGTGTTGCCAATAATCTCGGTTGGTGAACTTCTAGTTTGCCACAATACTAGTTCATCTAGTAACTTTTCTCTTTGTCGTCCTCTCTCTTCTCCCCTTGATCTTTCCAGTGGTTATTAAGTGCTCAAGCTGTACTCTTCTCAGCACATACCCTAGAAACCTTGACTGTCTGCCCCTAATGTTTGATATGATTGATCTCTTACACCAGCAACAATGAGAACCTCTGCATTAGTTTTCTTAGCTGTCCAACAGGTATCAGATGACTATAGGTATGTAGGCTAATCAACAGGTATCAGGTGACTATAGGTATGTAGGCTAATCAACAGGTAACAGGTGATTATAGGTATGTAGGCTAATCAACAGGTTTCAGGTGACTATAGGTATGTAGGCTAATCAACAGGTGACTATAGGTATGTAGGCTAATCAAGAGGTATAAGATTATAGGTATGTAGGGTAATCAACAGGTATGTGACTATAGGTATGTAGGCTAATCAACAGGTAACAGGTGACTATAGGTATGTAGGGTAATCAACAGGTATCATGTGACTATAGGTATGTAGGCTAATCAACAGGTAACAGGTGACTATAGGTATGTAGGGTAATCAACAGGTATCAGGTGACAATAGTTTTGTAGAATATGTTAGGCAAAGTAAACATTCCTAACAATGAAGATTATACTGCATAATATGTCCCTGTCAATAGAAGGTGAGGAAGAAAAATCTTCAGAGCTATAAAAAGCAGATTCTAACATGGTTTCCAGTCTTGGACAATAAATAAACTGGATAGTGGAAAATTAGAGACAACGAGATGTGGTTCTATAGAAGAATGGGCAGAGTACTATGGACATCTAAGAAAAAATAATGATTAAATGTTGAGATAAATGTGAGATTTTGAGACAATTGTGAGATGTTGAGATAAATGTGAGATGTTGAGACAATTGTGAGATGTTGAGACAAATGTGAGATGTTGAGACAATTGTGAGATAAATGTGAGATGTTGAGACAATTGTGAGATGTTGAGATAAATGTGAGATGTTGAGACAAATGTGAGATGTTGAGACAATTGTGAGATGTTGAGATAAATGTGAGATGTTGAGACAATTGTGAGATAAATGTGAGATGTTGAGACAATTGTGAGATGTTGAGATAAATGTGAGATGTTGAGACAAATGTGAGATGTTGAGACAATTGTGAGATGTTGAGATAAATGTGAGATGTTGAGATAAATGTGAGATGTTGAGACAATTGTGAGATGTTGAGACAATTGTGAGATGTTGAGACAATTGTGAGATTGGGGTTACTTAATAATATCAGACCAAATTAAGTTTTGAGACAGGGAAGTCTGAAGAACAAAGTTACAACATGCTAGATAGAAGGCAAAAGACATTTAGGATGACAATGTGAGAAAATATTAGATAGTCTGACATCATGGTATGGCAAAGTGTCAACAAAGATCCTGATAAAAAATACTGGAAATAGAGAAATTGTGGAGACCCATGTTAGCTTACACCATTCAGCACAGCACCTGATGATGATGATATGACAATATTTAATTGTACTCATGTGTTATTGTTTTTTTTCTCTTTCAGTATAATTCATCCTGTACAGACTCTTCTGGGTTTTGTGTCCATCTCTGCCTGTTTTGCTTTATTTGTATACTTGACAAACAACCAACAGAAAACCCACAAATTCAAGCACGATCACCCAGCCATTTGTATAGCAGCCATCTTTGCAGCTGGTTACTTGGTGGTCTATATCTTTGGAGCTGTTATTGTGTTCATGTTTGGCATTGCATTTCCTTTATTGTGTAAGTTTTTCTGTAATTCTTTCTAGACTTGATTATTTTTATGTTTGGACCAAATTAATTTTCAGGTATACATAAAGTTACCTCCGATGTCTCGTTCATTGTACTCAACCTAACATTGCTAACATAATTTTGTGTATATCATTGTATCACTTGACAACTTAACATTGGTAAAATAATGTATGTATATGATTGCATCACAGTAAATAATATATGTATTGTATATCTGGTTTCAATATGGCACACAGAGTGAATGTTATTTGTTCAGTCTTCACTTGAGCATTATTTGATTTTGTATTGTGTGTTATTTAAAAGTGAATAAATAACAACTGGAATGTGTAGAAAATGCCTAGTGTATTTTCTATTGTGGATATTTCAATATTCCTGGAGGGGAGAGAGTTTAGACATCACTGTTGCCATCATGAAGTTCGTTAGACAAGAACAAAAAAACGACAGATAGAATCCAGAACTGGTAGCTGGGCAACTAGGCAGGGCAGGACACCCATTTGTCCCGACATAAAGTATTGTCAAAGGTAGCGGGTATAAATGGATATCCCCCATATGGATGTGGAAAGAAATGGAAAACTACACATTATTCTCCCAAGAAGAAAGTCATGACGACACACAGAAGTAGGCCTGCAGTATGTAGTGTTTTAATATTGCAACAAGGAACATCAGATCGTTAGCACAGAGTGGTAAATTAGACATCAAACAAATGGAAAGAATGAAAGTAAATATCTTAGGAATGAGTGTTATAAGATGAACTGGGGCAGGACAGATACAAGCAGATAAATTTCAAGTCATATACTCTGGTGGACAAAACCATAAGAGAAGTGTAGGCATATTACTAGACACAGAAACAGGAAAATATGGTGAAGGATTTCATGTCAATATCAGATCGGGTAATATTAGTGAAACTAACAGGAAAAACACTGGATATTGTACAAGTATACGCACCCACATCAAGCAGTTAGAGGACATTGAAATTGCAATGCAACTGTGTAAAAATCATGAAGTAACTATAGTGATTGGGGAATTTAACTAGCTCAAAAGTTGGTGATACAGAGTTAAAGGATGTGACTGGAAGATTTGGTTTAGGGGTTTAAGAACAAAATAGGTGATTTATTGATAGAGTGGGCACAAGCACATAATTTAATAATAGGAAATACATGGTTCAAGAAACATCCAAGAAGGCTGTGTACATGGATTAGCCCAGGAGATAATACACGGAACCAAATTACATTTTAGTCTCTAAAAGACACAGAAACAGCATTATGAAAACAAGACCAGGTGCTGACTGCAGCAGTGATCATAAACTACTGGTGGGGAAATTTTGTATAAGATTAAACTTACCTAAAAAACAGGGTTTTTTTTATCGTTCCACTTAGACACAATAGACTATAACTAAAACAAGGGGGTTATGATGGGTAAACAAGAAAACATACAAATTACAATATGCAAAACCATTTCAACCAAAAGGCCTTTATCAAGATATGCACAAAACACCAAAAGACGACAAATAGAAATGATCACAACACACAAACGTGTCCAACCGAAATATGGAAGTGAAATGCTGGAAGAACAGGAAGTACATAAAGAGCGTAAATATAGGTGAGAACGAAACACACAAAACGATGACACACATCCTCTGAGATGCTTGAGTTTTTCCATAGATGCTCGTTCCCTGACAGTATTCTGTCATCCGCTTGGCTCTGTGTATACCAGTTATCTTGCCTTGATACTGTGACTAACTCTCAGGGTTCTTCCTCCTCCTCTAACAGAGTTAAACTTGTTCTTGCCTTTCATCCCCATAACTCTTCTGTCCGATGCATCATACTTAAGCATTATTCCCTTCTCCGGTCTGATCCTGACACTCGTGCCGCTTTCCAGGACGTACCTCTGGTGGCTTATAGGCGTGACAAAAATCTGAAGGACATCTGTTGCCAACCATTTTGGTACTTTTCATTGTGCACTCATCCATTGCTATACATGTCCTTATGTAGTTCAGATGCACTCCATCTGATTTCCCAAGGCCATTTTCTCCATCGATGAGGCCTTTACATGTGAATTCTGTAATGTTTTTTACGTGATCATATGTAAATGTTGCTGCAAACAGTACATCGGGGAAACCGGCTAAAGATTGAGCGATCACTTTTGTAACCATCTTCATGCCATCAAGCACAGAACACCTACTCCTGTGGCCACACACTTCAACAGTGATGGTCATCATGATACTCTATATATTCAGGTCACTTCCATCAGATCCTGCACCACCAATGATATATCTAGGTATGATCTAGAAAATCGTCTTATTTTTTAGTTGGGTACCCTCAAGCCTTTTAGATTAAATTTCAACCACTCTTTTGTCTAGTTCTCGGATGTATGTGGTCTTTGTTTTTATTCATTGTGTTCTGTCATTTACACCATCGTTTTGTGTGTTTCGTTTCCACCTATATTTACGTTCTTTATTTACTTCCTTATTTCGGTTGAACACATTTGTGTGTTGTGATCATTTATATTTGTCGTCTTTTTTGGTGTTTTGTACGTAATTTGATAACTGCCTTTTGGTCGAAACGTTGAAATTGATTTGTATATTGTAATTTGTATGTTTTCTTGTTTACCCATCATAGCCCCCTAGTTTTAGTTATAGTCCGTCGTGTCTAAGTGGAATGTTAAAAAAACCTGTGTTTTACGTACGCACAATTGTTGTTATGTTTCACGCTATATTTCCTTATATTGATTGTCATATAAGATTAAAGAAGATCAAGAGATCACCAAGAAATATGAAATTAGATTTAGCTTTATTGAAATCAGATGCTGACATTATAGGCAGATACAACATAATTGTACAAAATAGATACAATGCCATTGCAAAGATTCAGAGTATTGAAGATCAATGGAACATGCTAAAACATTCGATAAACCAAACATCTAAAGAGATAATACCAAAAGTAAAACATACATCAAAACAAAAATGGATGACTGAAGAAATATTAGAATTGATGAGCACCAGAAGGAAAAATAAACACAAGATAGTGGAATATCAGAAAATACATAAGGAGATACGAGAGAAATGCAAAATAGCAAAATAAAGCTGGCTGAACAAGAAATGCACAGAAATAGAATTGCATCACAACCAAGACACAATATTACCACATAAGCAAATTGAGGTGATAACAGGAAAGAGAACGCAAACAGTTACAGGGTGTCTAAAATCTAAGACAGGGCAGGTATTAATTGGAAAAGATCATATAGTACAGAGTTGGTCAGAATCTATCAAAGAACTTTATGATGACAATAGACCCAATATAAAAATACAAGATAACTATGAGTGTCCTTCAATGCTCGCAGCAGAAGTAAGGGAAGCACTAAGACACATGAAACATGGCAATGCTCCAGGACCCGACAATATCACATTAGAGGAATTAGCAGCTTTAGTTGACTTTGGAGTTGAAATAATCACAAAACTGCTGAATGACGTATATAATAGCTGACACCTGCCCGATGACTTAATGAGATCCATATTTATAGCCTTACTTAAGAAACCAGGGACCACTGAATGTGAAGAACACCGTACAACCAGCCTCATAAGCCAAATAACCAAAATAAAATCAGAAATAAGTCCAGAATAATGTGGCTTTGTACAAGGCAAAGTTGCCAACAATACTATATATATTTTGAGAACACTAATAGAGATGTCTATAGTGGTAAAAACAGATCTGTACCTCTGTTTTATAGACTACACAAAAGCATTTAATTAAGTTAAACATAGTGAGTACTTTTCTATGAGAAGGACATACATAGCATCGCCACAAGGACTCGTTAAAGACCTCAGTGAAAGAAAGCCAAAAAAATAAACCCAGATACATGGTAAAACGCTGCACAAAGTAGTGCAACATGATAAAACAGACATAGCATCTTGGAACAAGAGGAGAAACACAGCAGAGAGTACCGGTAGCTAGAAAATCAGGGCAGATCAAAACCATCTACACGTGTCATCTCATGCTGAACTGTCCAATGACATTTGCAGCCAGAATAGGGCTTCTTAGCCATCTACAAACTCATAGTCAAGGGACATTACTCTAGCTGAATTTCAAACAGGGGATGTAACAAATGGACATCATCATCATGTGATGGTGGTAGTGGTGGTGGTGATAATAGTAGCTGTAGTGATTAGAATAGTAGTTGTTGTAGTAGAATTTTACAATCTCTTGTACTGAAGTCATATTTATCAATTCTAATGAACTGTATGGAAACAATTTGTGCACTCAATGTATAAAACTTGTTCAGTTGTCCAGTACTAAACAAATTGGGCATTTACAAATACTGGGTTCATGGCTACATTCTGAATACGATATGCTACCAGTGTGTAGGTGTACGAGTAGACACAGTAACCATGATTGACCTGATCTTGATTCTGACTTATTGTTTCCTTTCAGTGATACTGATTCATGCTTCTCTGCGCTTACGAAACTTCAAAAACAAGTTAGCCAACAAGTTGGAGTACGTGGGATTAAAGAGGACACCAATGGGTCTCATTTTAGAAGGCTTGGGACAAGAACAGGAAGCAGGATCTTAAATATACAGACCTGTGCTATATTTACTATGAACTAACCAATGAGAGAGGGCAGAAATCTCATGCTCTCTCTTGTATCTTTCTATATTTTTTTTTTTTTCAGATGTCTTTATTTTCAGACATTTGCATATTTATTAAGCTGGTATTGTTAGCATTTATTATTAATATTTGCTGAGAATTGTTTCATTAAAATCTAAGGTAGGCTTGGAGATTGATGATATCCATTCATTATCTCACTGTCTTCATGTAACCTTTAGTATTACTTTTTTGTTACCTTTATGTTGCCAGCTTAATTTCAGCATATTCTGTTTTAGGCCTCTCTTGTTTTTCATCTTTTCAGTTTCATTCCATTTTCTCCAAGGATGTTTTCAGTATTTTACATTAGAAATATTCAACCTTGTTCTCTTCAAAATTAGACCCTTATGACCCTTATGTTCAAACCTTCAAAATTAGACCCTTATGTTCAAACCTTCAAAATTAGACAGATATGCTTAACATTCAAAATTAGACCCTTATGTTCAACCTTGTTCATCTCTTCAAAATTAGACCCTTATGTTCAACCTTGTTCATCTCTTCAAAATTAGACCCTTATGTTCAACCTTGTTGTTCATCTCTTCAAAATTAGACCCTTATGTTCAACCTTGTTGTTCATCTCTTCAAAATTAGACCCTTATGTTCAGCCTTCCTGTTCTTCTCTTCAAAATGAGACTTTAATTGCGAATGAGACCCTTATGTTAAGACTGTCTAGAAAAAAACTGGATATACTTATCTAATATGTTTAATCTTTTCTCGAACTCTCATTGAATCTCATGTAACAGAATAATATCCGCACTAGATGTACAACAGGATGTGGTCCAGAGAACGGACATCTGTTGTCACTTTTGTATTTACTGTAATCTGTACTTTCCCGTCATTGGTGTCCGACAGATGTAAATTTGTTGTAGTATCTAATACATTCTATGGTTTAGCAATTCTCCACTGTAAGGTGGTCATCTGTAGCTGCAAGGTGGACATCTGTAGCTGCAAGGTGGTAATCTGTAGCTGCAAGGTGGTCATCTGTAGCTGCAAGGTGGTCATCTGTAGCTGCAAGGTGGGCATCTGTAGCAGGTCATGTATGTTTTTAAGAGCATTGCGTCCCCCTGGACTTGAATGCCAGCTACTGTTAGGGATGCATGGCATTTTTGCCACTGTCTGGATGACTATCAACATGGCAATAGATGCTCTCATTATAAATTTAACATTTAATTGTTTATTTGAGATATTTTCATTTCCGTATTCATGTTGCTCTGACATTCGTCATTTGTTGCATTTCAATACCACCATGATGAATTTCTATTAATGTCAAACAAAATATTTTAAGATGCTAGACAAGTTTTTGCTCACCTGGTGCTTTTTATCAGTAAATTTCTTAAGATTTGTGTAATTAGTTTTCATGTCTGCTTAAAGTCTAGTTTTCATGTCAATTCTTAAAGTCTAGTTTCCAGATGCATTTGTCCCTAGCAAGTTCTTCCCCAGTTTTACATATTCATGTTTGACGCCTTTCGTTTATGAACATTATTGTACAGCTTGATTATTTAATATAGACGGAAGCTAGTTCTCAGAACAGGATATTCCCTAGATCCTCCATCTAGTTACTCTCTGAAATCTTTGATGGTGTTTGATATTTGCTGTCACACCCCAGGATTTACAGAAACCCAGTTGTTTGTGGCTCCTGATCATTTGTCATAGACAATCAACAAATGTGAAAGTGAAATATTTCTAGTCATTCATTTACTAAGGGATATAATAACACACATCCTCACTCTTTAGAAGTGAGCTGGACACTTTGCTGACCAGTAATCCAGGATGTACTTATGTCCCATTACCAAGGCCGTTTGCAGATTTTAAGACATTGTGGCATTTTGGGATTTTAAAATTGGATTTACGTCTGAACGTTGAAATGTTCTAAATGTTATAACGAATGTTTGAATTTTCTGATTGAATTTGTCCCAGAGTTATTTCAAAACCCAATCATTATTATTTATATTTCAACGTATAGTTCAATGTATCATGCAAACGTCCGTCTAAAATTCAGATTTATTAAATAAATAATTTGTATCCAACATCGAATGACTGTTTTATGGTCATAGCCATTTTGGAATGATGGACAAGCCAAGAGGAGCTATTTTGTAAGCAAGTTGGCTGCAGTATTACAGAAGTATCATATCACATTCGACTATTGTTGAATTTGATCATCAAAGAAATATATCAGAAATTCTAAAATAATCATATTTGGTCAGCTAAGTGTTTAAAGAAATTGATTTTCTCCATTCATTGATCTTGTCTCAGACTTCAATATTCATTTATTGGACACTCTCTGAAGACAGATTTGTTGAGTCATTGGCGCAAATAAAGACGGCAACATAACACATTTCCATTCTCTGGACTACATCCTGTTGGATCATTGTCTTGCTAAAAGAGAGATCGAGTGGGAGTTTGAGAATGAACATTGAAGAAGATTTCTTGGATAAAACTTGTTATCTGTTGGAGATAATCTTTTGTGTCAAGGTTTGTTTGCTGGTGTGGTTCTTTGTCATCAGAATTGGTGTTCTTGTTAAAATCTTGGCATGTTTGCATAAGATGCTCTGGGGTCTGGCAACCTGTTGCTTACAGTAGTGGTGTGTAGCCTCACTTCAAAAAGTGATTACAAAGTGCAATGGTATATAGTCTCGTCCGGCTCATGTACCAGTAAGTGCAAATTGTAGTGATATGTATACTACTGCAGCAATTTTCACTTGTAGATTTGATTACTTCTGACATTTTGTGCAATGCTAAATTAGCAATTGTTTCATCTGTTTTTCATATTTAGTGATGTTTTTGTTAGATATTTTACCATTTATGCAATGCTTCATGTTATTTGTTGGGCTTTGAGTGACTTTCATGCAATTTTCTGTGTGTTTTAATTATTACTTGAGAATGGACCTAACGTGAACACAACACTATAATTCAGTCATTGCCTCTACCCCTCAACCCAAAAGTTATCCCTAGTTGCTACAACATTAAAAACTTTTTAATTTGTAATTTTATTGATCTGGTAACACTTTGTAGACACCCCCACATGAGATCACACAAGTCTCAGACACCCCCACATGAGATGTCTAAAATTGTGCATGCTAACAGTTCATGGTAACTTTATATATAACATTGATATTCTTCTGTTTGAGATTTCAGGATATGAATTTTTTGGAGTTTTTCCTGAACTATTTGTGTGTTGTATGTGAATTATGTTAATATAAGATAATTTGTATAGGCTCCCATGTTTGAAATACTAGCCGTGTTGCTGGATGTGATCCAGACGTGAATCATCTCGTTGATGTGTTCTATGCACAAAGCAAATTTGTCACTTTAAGTCAACATTTGTTTTAAATCTAACATGTGATCAATCCAATCGCTACAAGCTCGTGCTTTTGCTAAATCTAATCTGTATATTCCTTAGTGACTTCCGCATCATTGTTTAGTAGAAGCTGGTATTTTTCTATTTGATTTTTCTTCATCCCGTAACCCTTTAGCTGCAGTAACAGATATCCCAGCCATGTTCAGTTATTTCTCCAATGACTTTCCCCATGTGCTGATTCCTTTTCTTGTCTTACACAAATAAGAGCTTCTGGGTTTTTTCTTGTCTTCAGAAAATATATAACGGAGAAATGGAATATTTAACACTTGTTAGAGATTGGTAATTTCACAGTGAAGTCAATGTTGAGAAATAGATGTTTAGCTATGAGGGTATAGGAAAAACCAAAACAAAATGAATTAACTCATGTCTTGAGGGAGGAATGAGTAAACTCACACGTAACAGTTTAGGGTTTATAAAGGGTTAATGTGTATGTCATGAAACCAATGATGAGCCATGTGTCAGTACTTCTCAAATCTGACATTCCTTGTTTTCCCCCCTATTTTCATCAAGGTCTGTCCACTCTTATGTTATCAATTCATGTTTTCTTCTTTGCATTATTTTCATTTCTGTAGTCCTTTGTAGAAGTTATAACACGTTTCAAGCAGTTTCTTTGTAGAAGTTATAACACGTTTCAAGCAGTTTCTTTGTAGAAGTTATAACACGTTTCAGGCAGTTTCTTTGTAGAAGTTGTAACACGTTTCAGGCAGTTTGAATTTCATTTTTCACTATCAATAATTTTTATTATAAGCACTTTATTGTGTATCGCATTTTTATTTCTCTGATTTGTTTATCTAGGTTTGTTAGTCAAGTCTTGTTTGCATACATTCAAAAGTGACCATCAGCGTCAACAAGTATTGAATCTACAGATTCAATAGTACTAGAACTTTCTGTTGCTAATTACCTTAACTTTTACAATGCTACAGTCTGAAAATTCCACCAAGGTCAAGGTATATTGAGCTACTGTATTTTGTAGTCCTAAAATTCCATCCAGTTGCTATGCACCTTTCAGCGCCGATTAACCCGTGGTAAAGTGACATCGTACATCCTGGAAACGAGAATCGGTAGTAGACATAATGTATTTTCGTTTCAGCTTGAAAACTACGCATGGTGACGTCCCATTCAATTATTGGAAATTATTTTCTCAATCTGATGAAATATTTTGGAATGAGAACCATTTTTGTAAAATTTTATTCCAATGCCGAATGTTTTGGTTTCGCAGATGCAGACATTGTTTCCCAATCCCAGATAGCTGATGATGTGGTGCAGAGTTTGTTGGTCTAGTGTGTGAGTAAAGTATCACGAATAATAGTTGAATAGCACATGTTCAGGTTACAGTCATCTTTGACATCGGAACTTTTTGAAAATTGTAGGAACATTAGGCCTAGTCTAACGTGAGGATCTAATGATGGTAGGCCAAATGTAGAATGGCTAATATTTCAGGGACATCTACGTGTTTTCACAGGTTATGTTAGTTTGGTTATGTAACCACATAAATACAATAGACTACGTACGTTGGAAGGACTGTATTAATGTTGCCACACAATAGACTACGTATATTAGAAGGACTGTATCAAGGTTGCCACACACAGGAAAAGTATATTTTTTTCAATATTTTTGCACATTTTTTTCAATATTTTTGCACATTTTTTTCTTCAATATTTGCAGTGACAATTTTTTCACACCTTGTGTGTATATCAGACATACATAGAATATTTCACATTATTGACATACGATATTTCACTACAACATTATTGACATACGATATTTCACTACAACATTATTGACATACGATATTTCACTACAACATTATTGACATACGATATTTCACTACAACATTATTGACATACGATATTTCACTACAACATTATTGACATACGATATTTCACTACAACATTATTGACACAATATTTCACTACATTATTGACATACAGTATTTCACTACAACATTATTGACATACGATATTTCACTACAACATTATTGACATACAATATTTCACTACAACATTATTGACACAATATTTCACTACATTATTGACATACAGTATTTCACTACAAAACTAACACAATATATCCAGTATTCAATTCTTTATTTACATGTCCACAATTTATTTCAACACCCCTATAAACAAAAAAACTTATTGTGTTTTCCAAACACCCAACAAGAATAACAATTTTCAAAACAGAATTCAGTGACAGGAGAGAAAGTACATCATTTTAATGCAGTGTGTTAAAAGTTAAGACCTATTGTGATTTGATTCTAGTGATGTACACATAACCTTATTGTTTTGTCTCATTTCATGCAAATTTTGATGTACAGATAAGAAAGGTGTGAGTACTGTTTTGTTGAGAATTGGATAATTTGTGTGAATTGCGCATTCCTTATTGTGGATTCTAGCAATCTCTTGTCAATGATATTTTATATTATATTGTCTTCCCCAGCAAATGTTATGCTTGCTACTGGTTTTTTTAATGCTTTCGTTCTCAAACTCCTACTGATTAGCAGGATGTAATCCAGAGACCAGAATATGTAGTGTCATGGTTTACAGCTTGCTGTAGTATCTACAACTTTTGGCATTATATGTCCGATTATTCATAGCTTTTTTCGTTATTTTTGCTTATGAATGGGACAGCCAGCTGCATCACACCCCAATCCTTCTTAAGTCACCTCTTACAACATGCATGTCACGATCACATGTAATCTGGTTATACTTAGTTTCCCTTCGAGGCCCTGGAACACATTGGCAGTTTTTCACTGGTTATAAACAACCTTTTTATTGTGGGTGCTTTGCATGATCCATCTCACTGATGACCAAATTTACTCTGAATAATGGGTGTCACCAATATCACCCTGTGTCAAACTATTTTTTGGATACTCGGATTTCCGGACTGTCTACCGTTTCATTCAATGCGTTCATTTCTCAGAGTGTACACCAACGAATCATCTCATTGTGAGATTGTGCTATATTTTTCTGTTGGAATGAATGTAAAGTACAGTGGGTTTTTTTTGGCAATTCCCCCCCCCCCCCCCCCCCTATTTTCATCAAGGTCTATTCACTTTTATCAATTTATGTTTTATTCTTTGTATTATTTTCTTTTCTGTAGTTTTTTTTTGTAGTACCGGGTAGTTACAATTAAGTACAACCTAGTGTCTCTAAGAACGAAGTGCAAATACAAATGATATTCCTACTAAAGTTTTCATTATGTATTTTTATTGTGATCATAATGATAGAATACTGAATATGAGTTTGGCACTCTTGTTCCCTGTACCAGGCAGGGAAGTTTTACTTTCAGCTGATTATGCTTCCAAAGATTCCGATGGGCTACCTGCAGTGAGTTACCTTAATTTTTTTTACGTGGGTATTGAGGGAAATGAAAGAGCAGATAGGCATGCCAGTGTGGTCACATTGACCAGTGTGGTCACATTGACCAGTGTGGTCACATTGACCAGTGTGGTCACATTGACCAGTGTGGTCACATTGACCAGTGATTAGTTGAATAAATGATGCTGATATTTTGTATGCAATCATGGAGTTGGAAGATATTGGCTGTATCTCTCTTGTGCAGAGAGTATTTTTACTCTTTTATAATATACTGTGTCTTATCCACTTTCTGGTGGATGTGTATCAACCTTCCGGTGGATGTGTGCAACCGAGCAGCTTAAAGAGAATATTGAATGTGGCAAGTCTTAGGAGTTCTCAGACAATATTTGCCTTGTAACATCTAAGTCTGAGGACTAGAATTTTCTGTGACATTACTATTGTGACAGTAATGTGACATTGTCACTGCTTTACCTGCAGTGAGACATAATGTTGGCTATACTGCAGTGTAACATTGTCAGGGCTTTAGTCAAAACTTGGAAAATGGTACTGAAGTTTTGCTAATCTCTGGTAATGTACAAATGACATTTCTACCAAAATTCCTTTATAAAAGACACAACATAACACAAGTAAGAACTACGCTGCCCACATTCACATATTAATTGCTAAAAGGGGTCAATCCAGAACTCCTCTCTCTTCCGAGTTTGTCGCATCTATCAATATGTAAACTTTGGAACTCTTTTCTTGTTCGAATTTATCCCGTCTAGCAATCAATATGTGTATGTGGAAACTACTTTCTCTTTCGAATGTATCCCATGTAGTGATCAACGTGTGAATATAGGAACTCGTCTCTCTTTGAGATGTACTCCATCTAGCAATCAATATGTGAATGTAGACAAGATTGTTTCTTACTCATTGTAGTGTTCTGGATGAGGATCATTTAGTCGAGACATCAATATTTATATGTTACCAGTGATTAGTAAAACTTCCTTAACCTTTTTCAAGTTTCACATGCTGAATGACATTTTGACTGGAGTTATTACCTATTATCAATGACATTTTGACTGGAGTTATTACCTATTATCAATGACATTTTGACTGGAGTTATTACCTATTATCAATGACATTTTGACTGGAGTTATTACCTATTATCAATGACATTTTGACTGGAGTTATTACCTATTATCAATGACATTTTGACTGGAGTTATTACCTATTATCAATGACATTTTGACTGGAGTTATTACCTATTATCAATGACATTTTGACTGGAGTTATTACCTATTATCAATGAGTGTTCTTATATAATATGACAGTATTTTATTATGTTGACATACCATACCTGTGTTATGTTACAATGTGAGGGCAGAGTGCAACCATACCTGTGTTATGTTACAATGTGAGGGCAGAGTGCAACCATACCTGTGTTATGTTACAATGTGAGGGCAGAGTGCAACCATACCTGTGTTATGTTACAATGTGAGGGCAGAGTGCAACCATACCTGTGTTATGTTACAATGTGAGGGCAGAGTGCAATGTGAGGATTTTTATGTTGAGTTTACGCCAATGTTACATTGATCTGTGACATAATGTCATTGTGAGGGCTATAGTGAAATGTGACATGTTAAAGCTGTAATGTAATAACCATATAACAACTGCTGGTAATGAAAGCTTTATTTATTGTCAACTTGAGCACATCTAAACTGTATTATGTTTTATTTTCTTCTAGTGAAATGCTGCTGTTTTATTATTTCAATGAATAATTCGTCTCTGGTATTGCTAGAAATTTAATACATGTAGTTATATTTAAAAAAGATATAAAGTTACCATTTTCATGCCTTTGAGGCATATCAGGGACAACTGTGTTAGGCCCATTTTATTGTGCATGAAAGGAGAAGAGGTGGAAAAGAAATCATTGATTGACAAGGAATGTTTGAAGCATGATTTCTAGACATGCATCCGAATGGATGAGGACAGAAGTGCATGATGGACCTTTTTGTGTTGATGACTCCTAATATGGCATACCTACGACCCTATTCAGTTATGGGTCATATTATTATAGAATACTTGTACATCAACATCAACAACAAGGGTGTGTACACACATCTTGCATCTAATATAGAATGCTTGTACATGAATAGCTGTTGGCAGGTGTGTACACACATTTTGGATAAAGGACATTTCCCGTTTAAAAACAAATCAAATATGTTCACTACCATTCGGAGGGACCTCATTTTGGCAAATCAATAGTTATTTTTCTTATTCTTACTTTCATCAGAGGAGAGCTTTACCTTATTTTTTCCCCCAGGTTTTGTGTTAATTACATTCTATCTACATAAGGGGAGGGAGGGGGTTGTGAATCTCTGAAACAGTCACACTAGCAGCAACACACAAACATCTGTATCTTCTGTTTGATCGTGTAGGTGAAGGTCATAAACATATAATCTCCATAACATCATCTTTCAGTCAAACACTAGTTGACTATTTCTTGCAACTTTTTGCAGTTACCTCGTAGAAGCATATACACACAGAGTTATAGTTTGGGTTATGGTTTTGTAATAAACTAGACATGGACCATCAAGATGGCATGGCATAAGAGGTAACCAAGGTGGTTTTGGAGCGGAGTTGGCTGCCCGATCCCATACAGGGTCAAATTGACTCAGAAGCCATGCTGAAGTTGGATGTGTCAGGCAGAAAGGCCCAGATATCACAGCTAAGCTGTAAACTTCGACAACAGATTTCATTCCTGTACAACATCCTGTTAAACTCCGACACTTTGAGAATGAATGCTGAAGAACAGTCCAAAGCACTATTTATTGCCTGGGGCGGGGGATTGAACCTACTAACTTCACCATCTGAAACAAACGCTACACCTCTTGATTATAAAGCCAGACTAACTTGATCATAAGTGCACAAATTTCATATAAAATTGTGTTGGCAAATGTAATGTTTTATGCTGAAGAGAACAAACATAACACTGGTCAGAATTTGTGAAAGTGTATTCAACTTTCTGTGTTTTGAACCATGCCTCATAATCTGCCTTCTGGCAGAGCAATATATTCAATGAATATTAATGTACTATTAGGATTAGGTTTTTAAGATAATTGTTTGGTTATTGTGATAGTTGTAGATTGTTCAATGTATATGTTTCAGTGCAGAGCTGAAGCTGACCATTTTATGTATGTATCCTGTATTTTAGACACTATGACTTGGAAATGATATGGTGATAAAAGTAGACTGGGAAGTGGAAAGATAAGATGATAATATAATTGGAAGTTGGAAAGGTAATGGGATGTGATAAAGATAAATTAAGGATGTAATGGGATTTGGTGAAGGTAAATTAAGGATTTAATGGAATGTATAAATGTCTTAGAAGGCTACTGAACATACGTTGGTCAGACTTCATATCAAACACAGTTGTCAGACAAGAAACAAAACAAGAATATGTATCCACCTATATTAGAAAGCGTCACTGGAATTACATCGGACATGCACTAAGAATGGATACTGAAAGACTCCCCTGTCAAGCTTTGATGTGGTCACCAAAAGGAAAGAGAACACAAGGAAGACCAAAAGAAACTTTACGTAGAACTATTACAAGAGAATGTTTCACCATCGGTATCAGAAACAATGGAGACCTAAAGCAAATTGCAATGAAACGAGAGACATGGAAATCTATGACATCTGCCCTATGTGCCGTCTTTGGCCCTAGAGGAATAACTAACTAACTAATGGGATGTGGTAAAGTTAAATTAAGGATGTAATGAGATTTGGTGAAGCTAAATTAAAGATGTAATATGGGGAGTTAAAAAGTAAAATATAATAGTAAATGTTGTATGTAACAGATTATTCAATAGCTGCATTTGATTCAAGGAATTCTTGTTCTTGGTGCAATATGCAGTTGTATTTATGCTATGTATTGCTTTGAATGTCTTCTTGTATTAAGTTTCATGGTTGAATATTTTTAATGTCTAGTGTAATCAGTGATGCAAAGAGCAGAGGACAGCCACTTGGGGGATTGTATCAGTGAGGCAAAGAGCAGAGGACAGACACTTGGAGGATTGTATCAGTGAGGCAAAGAGCAGAGGACAGACACTTGGGGGATTGTATTTGTGAGGCAAATAGCAGAGGACAGACACTTGGGGGATTGTTTCAGTGAGGCAAACAATAGAACACAAACACTTGGAGGATTGTATCAGTGAGGCAAAGAGCAGAGGACAGACACTTGGGGGATTGTATCAGTGAGGCAAAGAGCAGAGGACAGACACTTGGGGGATTGTATCAGTGAGGCAAACAATAGAACACAAACACTTGGAGGATTGTATCAGTGATGCAAAAAAACAGCAGAAGACACAGGGGAGAACATCTAAGAAAGTTGTGTGTGTGGAGTCGTACATTTTTTTCTTCATCAAATGCTGAAGCAATAGGCATCAGCAGATCAAATGCTATACCACACAATATAAGGTAATACTGCAGTAAAACGGAACAACAATAATATATACGTAGAACACAAGTTGTTGATGTCTCACTTGAATACAGATGACTGACTAAGGGCTGATCAGGTGTAAACATGAAAACATAACATGACAATACACAAGACATTTTCACCATTAGGTCTTTAACAAGAATATATAAAACACACAATGAAAACAGTAAAAACAATGTTACCACCACAGAGGCACTAAATACACTATTTTTGGGGGGAATTTGTAGATCAAATGCAGTACCACACAATAGACAGTTGTAGAATGACTTGTCTGCCTTCATCCTCCACATAGAATACGTCAATGAATGTTTCATAAAAAAATCATGCCTGGTAGATAGCTCATTGCAACATTCCTGAAAATGAACAGACTACTTGCCAAAGAAGATGCGAAAATGGCACGAGTGTCACATATATAATAACCACATGTACAAATGGCTTTTCGGACAGTAAGCCAACTTTCTTTTGGTTAAAATGACTATGTCTGTAAATCTAGTTTTTGTGGGTAAAGGGTACGTTGATGTCAACCCTATGCTGAACTCCGATCTGGATGACCAAGGCATCTGCTTTAGCTCAAGCTTTAAACCCGCAGACCTACCAGCAACTACAGTGGATCTCCATGGCTTAGTATTCAAGAGGTTACTAGTTCCATACCGGCCCAGTACAGCTGACCAGCTGTTTTAAGTGCATTTATTTCTATTTAGATTTGGGCATTATTTCTTGACACTGCTATGAAGTTACATGCTATGACTGCACTCTCCGTAAGAAATGTGCTGCTTGTGTTGAGAGTGGCGGAGTGTAGGTCTATATATGGAGAAACCCACATACAATAAAGTTAATCCTCCACCTTTGGTGTGGAAGGGGTCTTACAGCAATCAGTGTGGAAGTTTTAAGTGAAGAATGATGAAGAAGAACCGCACAACTATAAAGTGGAACCCAATAGAAGAAATTGGTGTCCAGACATATTATTGATGTCCAGACATATGAACTATTGGTGTCCAGACATATGAACTATTGATGTCCAGACATGAACTATTGGTGTCCAGACAGATGAACTATTGGTGTCCAGACAGATGAATTATTGGTGTCCAGACATATGAACTATTGGTGCCCAGACAGATGAATTATTGGTGTCCAGACATATGAACTATTGGTGTCCAGACAGATGAATTATTGGTGTCCAGACATATGAACTATTGGTGTCCAGACAGATGAATTATTGGTGTCCAGACATGAACTATTGGTGTCCAGACATATGAACTATTGGTGTCCAGACAGATGAATTATTGGTGTCCAGACATATGAACTATTGCTGTGATAGTCACAACATGCTATGTACAGACAATAGAGAATGAAATATAACTGGTGATTCTGACAAGTGTGGTTGATTTTTGTGATAAATGTATGCTGTGTCAAGTAATTCCACTGTATATATAAGATAGATTATATACCTAAGATATATATAGATTATATAATTACTTATGATTTCTGCAAGATTATCTTGTACACACATTGCAAGTTTGCACAGGAGATTGCATTTTATTGTTATTCCCTACCTGATGTGATATTTGAAACCTTTTTATTTGTTTCACCATCACATTTTATCAATCCCTGTGGTTTTATTTTTCTTCACATAAATTGTATTCATATTAAAGCTTAAATACTTGATTGATGTCTCTATTTTGGAGATTTTTAAGTGGGTAAAATACAGCTTGTGAAGCCTGCGGGTATGTTTTGTGTTCTTTTCTTCTTCTTGGTATGGATATACTTATTATGCAAGGATCTACTTAACTGTCAAGCACTGAAGAATGAAAGGGGAAAACACACAAATTGTGTACACAGATGTACAATACTGTAATTTTTCAGCTGACATTTTCCCACTACAAACATACCATGTATTTTGTCAGTAGCTATTGTCATTTGGTCTAGTATATTTTGTATCCCTTTCGTTCTCAAACTCTCACTATATCTCTCCTTTTAACAGAACAATGGTCCAGATTTAACGGAACAATGGTCCTATTAGATTTTGCAGCTGTATGTAGCCCAGAATATGAGAATGTTTTGTGTTGAGATTTTATTTGCACCCACTGACCCGATACATTTGATTTCAGAGTTAATTTTTAAGAGCCAAAAAGTGAATGCTAGTGACATTCATCATTTGTGTCATGTGACATATTCCTTCCAGAACAGTGTCTTTCCAATGAACTCTCTGAACCTCTCTCTGTTTTGGACGACATGGCTTGCATTTTCCAGCGATGTATTCATGTTATCTTTAATGTCGTCAGTCCATTGTCTTCTTGGTCTGCCCTTTCTCCTCCTCCTCCCAGGTACTCTTGCCTCCATTATTTGTCTTTCTAAACAGTTGTGTCTCTTTATATGACCAAACAGGTGTAGTTTTGTTATTGTGTTTTGTAACCAACACTCTGGAATCTTCAATGTGTTTATATCTGAGTTTCATTTTTTTCCTTCCATGATATTCTAAGTATCTTTCTGTAGCATTTCATTTCAAAGGCGTTGATCTTCTTTGCCGCTGTTTTATTTAGAGTCCATGTTTCACAGCCGTATGTTGCAACCAGAAACTAAAAGTTTGTAACATTAGCAATTTTGTTTCTATTCTGTTGTTTTTCCATATGTTTTTCGACCATATTATTTTATAATATGCCATTGCCAATCTCTTCCTTATTTCTGCCATGCAGTCTCCTGCACTGTTAATGTTTGCTTCTAAGTATTCAAATTTATCTACAAATTCTATCTCGGCATTGTCTATTCTAATATTTGGTTATTGTTTTGTTATATCTTTTGACATGATTTTTGTTTTTTGCGTGTTTAAATACAAGTTTTGTGATTCGCTATATTTCTTTGTGTTCTTGATTAGTTGTTCCAATCCCTTTATATCATTTGAAAGAAGCACAGTATCGTCTGTGTAGCGTAGTTCAGGGATTTCGAATCCACCGATGTTTACAGTGTGGTAGTCAGCGTTGTGCATGTCTTCTCTCACATTCCTCATTATACTTTCTGTGTAGATGTTGAACAGGTATTTGGAGAGTATGCATCCCTGCCTTACTCCACTCTGTACCTCAAACCACTCTGAGAGATCACCCTCTAACTTCACTGCAGCCTTTTGATCTTGGTAAAGTTCTATTAGATGAATCATATGTCTTGGGAAACCCATGCTGTTCATTGTCTCCCATAGTTTCTGGTGTTGGATTCATCATTTACATTGTTGTTTATGGTGATGAAACTGAATTGAACTAACTGTGAATATGTAAGCAATACAATTTCTGTAATTGAAAACTGGTGACGGGAATATCGAGGATGTTCTTACCAGAGAGCAATAGTGTTAAAGCGGTTCACACCTGCTATCATCCAGATATATCAAAAGAAAGGATATGACACATTTTCAGACATTATCTGGACTACAGCAAACACATTCATGGTGGTAGACTGATCATTGTGTCATACAATAATGTTCAGTCACGCATGCTCCAGCGGAGACTTCTCTCAACTTAAAAATCCTACTCACTGGATTCGGTGCTAGGCTTAGATTTACATTCATTTCTATATATCATACAATATTACCTTCGAAATCTCCGATATTTCTTGATAAAAACTCATCGTTGATGTCTATATCTGTATTCCAGATATGCCGCGGTTTTTACACAACATAATTTCCTGGAAAATCTATTTTTATTAACATTATTGCAATGTGTATTGCCATTTTTCAGATTTATCACAGCACTTTTGACGATCGTCGAAATTGGTTAGCAAGGTTCTGTAACAGAAATTTGACTGTCGTAGAAATTGGTCAGTAGGAAAGTGCTAAATAAAGACACATTAGAAATCATAAAGTGGCTAGTATTTATTGTTATATTTATTCCTGTATAACACTGTTTTATTGGTTAAATAAAAAGTAGCTCTCTGGATGAGGCTCCTGGATGCTAGCCCAATTAAGTTATATCAGAACTATTTAACCATCAAGAAATAGTTCAGGTCAGGATTCTGGTATTCCAGAGATCTGAAGATTTATATAATTCTTGTCAAATTTAAAAAAAAAAACAATTGCAAGGAACAAACACAATATAAAATGGAAGGTTGTTAGTTTTATGAATAGACTATATTGCACTATAAACAAACCAACAAGTGGTATGTGTTTCCGTCAATGTTTGAGTGTACACATGTGTGAATGGTTGTTGTGATTTGTTGATAGATTAATTCATTATTCATCAGTTTCATCCAAAACACAAAATTCCCTTCTATCACTCTGCAAACACGTTATATTTATCTTTTTTGACATAATATAATTTTCCCCTTGATAACCAGCGACAAGAATAGACATCAAGGCTTTGTCATCTAGCAACTGGTAGCAAACACCCTCAGAAAGTTCATCAAATATTGGCCAAACTAAAAAAATGTCCTATCAAACTGAATGCATTAAAATATATCATCATCAAGTGCCATGCCGAATGGCATTGGCAATCATCTCTGTTGGTGTCGTCAATCGAAGCCATTTAGTCAAACTATCCAATATCTTTTCTCTGGGTCTTCCCTTTGATCTTTTCCCTTCTATCTTTCCTGTTGTCACTATATTCTCAATGCCTCCTCTTCTCATTATGTGCCCAATAAATGTTGACTCTTTTTCTTATATTATCAATAATGCATCTTTTCACATCCATCCCTAGGCCTCTAAGACATTCTTCATTAGTAATCTTTGCTGTCCAAGAATACGGAATATTCTTCGAATAAACCATATTTCCGCTGCCCCCAATGATTTTTGTGATGTCTTATTTATTGTCCATGCTTCACTTCTATAGAGTAGCAATGGTATGTAGCATTTGAGGACATGTTTTCTAGTATCCATCGATATGGAATTGTTGCATAGGATATTTATCATTTTATGGAATGCTGGTTTTGCTTGTCCAATGTTAAAAATATATGCAAACACTACAAAAAATGTGCTACTTGTGAACCTGGAGAATTGTCCAGGTCTTATTTTTGACTGTCCTTGTTTTGCTGGGACCTGAATGAGAAGCAAATAATAGTACCACTATGAACTGCAATGTACGTTGTATGCAATGAATGCGGATTTGGGGGCTGGATTGGTTGACCAGTCCCATAGTGAGTTGTAGTAATCCAAAAGTCATGCTGAAGCTAAATGTGTCAGGCTGAAAAGTACAAACATCACAGTCAAGCTGTAGACCATGAAACAACACATTCCAGACTACATCCTGCTGGTTTACAGGAAGTTTGAGAACAACCCCAGAAGATGAAGAAGAATATAGGCATATTGAATAAAACTACTTTCTGAACCAAATACTGTATTATATATATTAAACAGAACACTACACACAGTGATATCAACAAGACAATCTCCACTATCATATGGGGGGGGGGGGGTCCTACTGAATGGGGGTCCACCACATCATCTATTGAAATACAGTTGGAAGAACACTATATTTTGAACACACATTGCTAACAGGTACCAGATATTTATCTTAAATATATTATCTATTCTACGGTCAAATATTACAATAGCATCTAAACTGTACTATTAAAGTATTACTATATCAGCTACACTGTACTATTAAAGTATTACTATATCAGCTACAATGTACTATTACAACAGCATGTAGTTTACCATTACAATAGCAGTTACTATTACAATACATCTATCAGCTACAGACTACTATTACAACAGCATGTTTGTGAGAGATTGTGACATTGAAAGAATAGTGTTACTAGACACACATTTTTATTGGATGGAGTTCAGAAAAACAACTTGAGATTCAACCAATGGAAATCATCTTAGAAAAACGATGTGATGACAATATCTCCCTCACTCCAAGAAAATTGTGAGAACAACTTTGGCAGTATGGTTGCATGTAACTTGTTTTTTTTTTTACATAAATGTTAGTCACATTTTTCTAATCATACATTTAAAAAATACTCAAGTCATTACTATACAATAATACTTTCTAATTGCAGGAGGGGATTTAAAACAGGCATAGATTTAATAGAAGATTTTAAACATAGGTTTTGATAAAACTTGTGCTATAGACTTTACAATAAACGCAAAACTGATGTCATTTAAAGATTTCAGGCAATATATAGGAAAACATATTTCTTTCTTTCATTACTGCCTGTTTTCCTGTGCAGGGAGGTTTTCTATGGGCTGTGGAAATAAAGGCCACTTTGTCATAGCAGACGCCGTGACATGTACAGGAAGGATTGTGATTGTACCTCTGAAAAAAAAAATCCTGTCCCAACCCTTGATTGAACCCAGGACCTCAAGGGTCTGAGAACGGAGTTCTAACCACACGGCCATGCGCTTCATATTATATTGATCATTGAAAAACAGTTGAAACAAACATTTCACAGAAAGAAATTTGAAATATATCTATAGCCTACATTTTATAAACAAAATATTATGTGGTTTAGCCTACACTTCATAGAAAAATGTAACATCATCATCATGTGGCATATTCTTTCCAGAACTAAGTCTTCCTTATGAATTCTCTAACCCAGTGTTTCCCAGCGTGGGGCGCACGACCCACAGGGGAGCAAATTTCAAAAAAAAATGTTGGGGAGTAATTAAATTTTTAAATATTAAAAACATATTTATATGTTACATAGGGTAACCATCAGAATTTTAAAAAGACTTAGGTGAGGCATGGTAGAAAAAAGGTTGGGAAACACTGCTCTAACCCCTCCGCAATTCTGGGCAAGTTGACCTGCTGTAGCTAGAGACATATTTAAGCAATCTGATATATCACTGCACTATGGCCGTCTTGGGCATCCTCATCCCTTGTTGCCGTTAACTCTGCCTTCCGCTATTAATAATTTCCATGCCCTTATGTCTCTTTATATGACCACAAAAAAAACCACAGCTGTCTTGTTATGATGTTCCAAAATAGAATTACTAGGCACATTACTCCGGTAGTTTGCATTATACAGCGTTTATGTTTGTAGGATGTTTATAATTGAAAACATAGGGCCTAAATTTCATAGAATAGTTAAAACATTCATTTATTAGAAAAATAGGTTCATTACGGGGAGATGTGTCTACATTCCAACTTTCTAAGATAATGTGTAATTTCATACTGCTATCATGACTGATATTAAAAAGTTGTAAAATCTGCTGCCAATTAATCAAAAGTGCGCAACGCACTGAGAACCCCTGCTCGCAGGGTCATCCAGTGGTAGGTTCTCAGTACGCAGTTCATTGAATGTGCTGTTTTTGCATCTTTAATCAATAAATAGTGTATGGATTGTTTTGATAAAATTGTGGACACATCTCCTTGTAATGTACCGAAAAATACATCAAACATACTAGTACATTTCACTAACCAAATATAAATTTAATGAATTCTAAACATAGATTTCTTAGAAGATTCTAAACATAGATTTCATTGAAGATTTGAAACTCAGATTTCATTCAAGATTTCATTGAAGATTCAAAACATCTTCATAAGACATATTTTTTTAAAGAAAAGAATGTCGAGCTACATCAAGACTATGGATGGATAGCATGAAGACAATTCTGAACAAATATGGATTAAACGCAGCAAAGGCAACACATCTGGCCTTGGATAGATAACTAAAGCTCTCAGTCACCACCACTGCTTAACAGCAAGTGTGGATATTCTGACGATATTCCACCTGGGGATAGATCTAGATCTTTTTCTAGATGCTCTGAATTCACAAGAGTCTAGACCATGTGACCCGTGGCAACCAAGGATATGTTGAAACAAGATTGTAGATACATCTTGGGTTATAATACAGAGGGGATGTCCCTAAAAAAGTTAAACTATTTAAAGAAAAAAAATGTAGTGGAGGGGTATTTAAACCACATTTTTGTTTGTTTCCCAGTGCAGCTATATATCATATATTTTACTAGGAAGGGGGCAGAGGGATGAACTCTCACAAACCCCAAGCGTTTTTTACGGGCTTGTATTCAAACATAGATTTCATAGACATGAAAGACGGACTTCATACTGATATTTTCTTTGTGTTACTCCAGCCACTTACTTCCTGTTTAGGGTTGTTACCCTACACTGGAACATTTATCCCTTCATACAAGATTTTAAGCAACAATTTCCTACAAGATTTGAAACAATTCATGCAAAATTTTAAATACAGATTTCAAATAAGATTTGAAGCACACAATTTTCATACATGATTTGAAATCAATATTTCAGGCAAGATTTGGTAAAAAGATATGCTTGTCTGCCTCATAACATCACAACCCATACATTTACAAAAAAGAACCCCCACAAAAGTTATTTTATACACAATTTTTGCTCTTGAAATATGAACAATCAAGAGTTAGAAAATAGAAACTATTTAGAAAATATAAATTGTTTCAATAAAATTAACATTATTTTAGGCATAGAACAGCAATCTATTATGGACATGATAATTGTTTACATTGAACAAAATAAACATTCTTTGTGATATACAATTTAGAAATCACAATGAATGCTCCCTATGTGGAAGATATCACAATGTATGCTCCCTATCTGGAAGATATCACAATGAATGCTCCCTGTCTGGAAGGCATCATTCATAATAATATGTACGGTAAAGTGTATAGCTATAACTAAAAAGCTTAGCTTAGACCCTATGTTTCAGTAACAATATTTAGAATAGGAAGTTGATATAAAACTATGCTAAATTAATACAAGGGGGCTGTCCCTAAGTTATGTCAACAATTTTGACTACTCACTGTATGCTAATTCTGCAGACAGTATGCAGGTCACCCTAAACCAATTTGCTGAAGCCTGCTACAACTTTGGTTTCACAATCAATATAAAGAAAATAGAGGTAATGTTTCAACCTACACCAAACAAACCACACTTAAATCCCCATATACAAATCAAAGAAGAAGAGCTTCAAACAGTCAATAATTTCACCTACCTGGGTAGCACTCTCACAAGATGAAAAAATCAACACTGAGGTAAACAAAAGAATAGCGAAAGCTAGTGCCACATTTAGAAGACTGCAAAAAAATGTTATGGGAAAGAAGGGAAATAACAACTACCCTCAAACTCATAGTTTACGACACAGTAGTAATATCAGCACTCTTTTCTGTCTGTGAAACATGGACAGTACATGCTAGAAGACTCAACCACTTCTACCTAAGCTGCCTTCGTAAGATACTGAACAACCATTGGTGGGATAAATACCAGACAGTAAAGTACTGATGAAATCTAAGTCTTTAAGAATAGACGCAATGTTGATGAAGGCGCAGGCATGCTGGGAAGAACACATGGTGAGCATGACAGATCGTCCACCAAAATAGTTATATGGAGAACTCCAGACTGGCTCCCGCAAGGCAGGAGGTCAGAAGAAGCGTTTAAAAGACACTTAAAACATCACTCACTTCAAAATAGACACAAATTCATGGGAGCATCTTGCACAAGACAGATTTTACTGGTGTCACAGAATCAAGAGTGGTGCAGCAGCTGAAGAGAACCTCAGACAACAATCTGCACAACAAAAATGCACTAGAAGAAAAGCAAGAGAAGTTCCCACAGACTCCTTCCACACGTGCCCAGTGTATTGTAGACAATTACGGGCATGTGCAGGTCTCATTATTCACGGTTGAACAGATTGCAGATATCCTCCTCCCATTTGAGCTGAATGGTCATCATCCACTTTGACGGAAGAACAGCATCACATCAACAATTGGGGGGGGGGTGTGTGTGTGTGTGAAAAAGTTTGACAGTTGTCTGAAAATGTGACCAAAAAATATGAAAATATCATTTAATTTTTCATACATTTTTTGATAAAAATGGAGGAGGAGGGGTGTGTGGGGAAGATGTTTGTGGCATAATTAAGCAGGGGAATCCCCTAAAACTCTTGACAGTTTTTGACATTTTTTAAATGTCATTTAATGAATCATAATGTATAGATCGTGATGTAGTTCATGTAATCTAAAATCATCTTGAAGTAATTGAATCTGCTGAAATAATTCTAAAATCATCTTGAAGTAATTGAATCTGCTGAAATAATTCTAAAATCATCTTGAAGTAATTGAATCTGCTGAAATAATTCTAAAATCATCTTGAAGTAATTGAATCTGCTGAAATAATTCTAAAATCATCTTGAAGTAATTGAATCTGCTGAAATAATTCTAAAATCATCTTGAAGTAATTGAATCTGCTGAAATAATTCTAAAATCATCTTGTAATCAAATCTGCTGAAATAATTCTAAAATCATTGTGAATTAGTTTTAGAGGCTTGTTGAAATTCATGGATGTTATTTCATGTTTTGAGTGTAGTATGTACGAGTCTTACTATCGATACTATTTGTACCGTATCAATGGTCCACTATGAGCTGATATATTTACAACTGTGAACCTGTTTCACCTGAGCTTTATTTATTTTCAGGTGAGCAAAGATTTGGACAAATTTATCTATAACTGAATTGTGTGATAACTGAGATCCCAAGTAGCAACAACTCATAGTGTACATCTACACTCAGTCTTACAATTGTAAGACACTACTACAATAGTGTTGATGAGGTACTCAAATGGCATCTGTTATACGCATCCTCCAAGTCAATCATGACACCATGTTTCCAGACCTGCATGGAAGCCAATGAATACGTCGTATGCGAAAACAGCTGTGTTGCGTCATGTTTCTTTCTGGTATCAATTGTCTCAGAGTGTGCCTGGGAAAATGCGGCTCTCTTCCAGGTCTCTAGTAAGGTGGCATATGACAATCTTCCGATACGCATATTGCTGTTTAATGTCTTCTCTTATTTGCTTGTTTGACTTGAATTCTTCCCAGAAAATATTTAAAGATTTTCTAAGACATTTATTTTTAAATTAGTTTAATGTCTTCAGTGCTTTTGTTATTTTCCAACTTTATAACTATATCTTAATACAAATATTACATTGGAGTTCAGAAGTCGTAATTTGGTATGATTGATTGATTGATTGAGAATCCCAGGAATTGCAAGCAATTAGCTCTTCCTATATGCAGTGGGGTGGTTTTTCTGAGCTGTCTTTCATACCCAGGAGACTTCAACTTTCAGCTTAGTGCAATGCCTATTAAAGGAGCCTTCTACTTAGAGAAAGTATAAGTTTGGTATATTATATAGTTTATAGTTTATTATATAGTATATTATATAGTTTGGTATATTTACTTATTGTTTTTATTTCCAGATGTTTGTTAGGTAATTGAATGCACTTGATGCCAATGAAATTCTGTTAGAATTCTCTTTTTTTTAATCTCCATCATGTGTCATTTTGCTGCACAAGTAGGAAAAGATATCAACTGTCTGAATTGTTTCTCCATTGAGAGAGTGATTGTTGAATCTCATCTGTTTCTATACACAGTGGATTTTGTATGATAACTTGTTAGACCATTGATCAAACCCTCATGTCTAATCAGTTATCTTAGGGCTATCCTGACTTCAATTACTACAATCAAATTACTACAATCAAAATTACTACAATCAAAATTACTAGTTCTATAATGAATATGAAAGATGAAGTGAAATTACAAAAAACCCAAATTTTACAGAAATATTACACACATGGCTTGCTCAAGTAAAAACCTTTACAAATTATTTACAAGTTGACATATATGCATAGATTTTACTGAAAGGTTTTTTAAAAACAGATTTCATTCATAAGTGTCAGAGAATATTGCAAATATATATATTACAAAGATTTGAAATATGTCACAGAAGATTTGAAATATGTCACAGAAGATTTGAAAGATTGATAAGAATATCTTGAGGTTACATAATTTTTAGAAATGTGGAAAATATATTACCTAACACTTATAAATCACAGCACATCACTTAACACTGGTTTGTCAAAGATCTATAAATTAACAATTGTTTGTCAAAAATCTATAAATTACCATTTGTTTGTCAAAAATCTATAAATTAACATTTGTTTGTCAAAAATCTATAAATTAACATTTGTTTGTCAAAAATCTATAAATTAACATTTGTTTGTCAAAAATCTATAAATTAACACTTGTTTGTCAAAAATCTATAAATTAACATTTGTTTGTCAAAAATCTATAAATTAACAATTGTTTGTCAAAAATCTATAAATTAACAATTGTTTGTCAAAAATCTATAAATTAACACTTGTTTGTCAAAAATCTATAAATTAACACTTGTTTGTCAAAAATCTATAAATTAACAATTGTTTGTCAAAAATCTATAAATTAACACTTGTTTGTCAAAAATCTATAAATTAACTCAATTCATACGTAAGCCCGTTATAACGGGACAGAGCAGGCACCCTTTAAGGACGTAAGCCCGCTATAATGGAACTCCATATATGCCCTCCAAATTGGCCTTGTTTGTTTCGTAAATGACAAGTATTATTGTTCTTACAATTCTTATAATGTTATATTGTATATGAATTTCACATTCAATTATCTTTATTTTGATACCTTATATTACTATCCATAGCTAATACTTTGTCTTCAGGAAGCTTGCGCCTGAATCATATTGCTGTCCAAAATGTTAGCCTAAAATTAATTACGTCTAAACCCCGGGTATTATTACGTGTTGAAAGAGTTAACACTTGTTTGTCAAAAATCTATAAATTAACACTTGTTAGTCAAAAATCTATAAATTAAACTTCTTTGTAAAAAACCTATAAATTAACACTTTGTCAAAAATCTATAAATTAACACTTGTTAGTCAAAAATCTATAAATTAAACTTTTTTGTAAAAAACCTATAAATTAATGCTTGTTTGTTGAAAATCTATAAATTAACACTTGTTTGTCAAAAATCTATAAATTAAACTATTTTGTTAAAAATCAATAAATTAAATGTTTTTATCAAAACTATAAATGAACATGTGTGTGTCACAAAATGTCATGTATTGCTATCAATTGTTTATAAAGTAATGTATAACTGAAGACATTATCTACTGTAATCTGATGTGAGATGGCTTGAGTACAAATGTGATGTGTCAGGGCACTCACAGCATCTTACTGTAGTACTGATAATGACAGATGTATAATACAGTAAACCTGTCACAAGCAAGATCTTAAATGATTGGGATATTCTATGCTAAAGCTAAGTCCCCACTTAAATAAAAATCAAGGAGTTATGAAAATGTTACCAGAGATATGCAGGTAGGTCTGCCTGAGATAAGATAACATGTACTCATGTACTTAATCAAACTGTAATTGAACACATGCAAACATTACATGTACTGAATCAAACTTTAATTGAACACATGCAAACATTACAATGAACACAATTAACAATGCTCACTTCTCTTCAGTTTTTTCTTATTGTAGTTTTTAGCTTGTCTAGAAGGATTTTTCTGCACACAGTGTACATTCTTCACTGACTTTCCTTTCACAAAGACATTAGCCTGAGAAATCAAACTACCGTAAGTGTATCCAAATAATTTCATTGCAGTTTAATTGTTGCAGCACCCTTAATTGTGCTTTTTGACAGAATCTTAGAATGTCATCAATCTATACTTTTCTTCTTCCAACAGTTAGCAGGTCTTGGTCTATGTTGATATATTCTTCAACCCTACCCACTTATCTCACTAGTAAAGAAGGTAGAATTGTCTTATCTACTGGTATAAAGACTACATTGGTCTCCTGTATTTCTTTGATCTTTGCCACTGTTACTCTGGCTATGCATTTTGGAACATTGAAAATTTCCTGCATATGTGATTATTTTTAGTATCTGCATTAGATTGTTTCTGCTTAATCCAGGAAAATTTAAAATGCTTTTTAGCTACAAATTCACAGGACTGGACAATATGTCAATTGAAAACGAATTTCCATTTAATAGAAGGTTTGCTTAAGACAGGTTTTACTGTTTCTTTTTTTCTTCAATGTTCATTCTCAAACTCCTGCTGGATCTCTCTTGTAGCAAGACAATGGTCATACTAGATTTCCAGCAGGATGTAGTCTAAAGAATGGAAATGTGTTGTGTCACCATTTTATTTGGGCCAATGGTCTGACACATCCATCATTAGCTGAGAGTTTTACTGTTTAACTGTCATATTTTAAATGTATTACATTTTACGTAATTTGTCTTTCCGACAATAAAATGTGTCGGACATTGGTAGATAACGGTAAAATTGTTTCATTGTACTTGCAACAAATACATTTTCAAATGTTGGATGTTGGTTGACCTGACAACATATGATATGATCCCAAAGAGCTGAGTTTAAAATGATGTAGGTATGATTACATGTCACTGACACATAACTGTAAATATGTTGTCCGTTTTAAGGAAGGGCTTTACCCAGAAATAAGGGATTTGCCCATTTTTATTGCAATTCTCTATTTTTAATTTGATTTTGGATGACTTTTTCTGAACGTCAGTGGGTGGGAAGCTGGAGTGTACATAAAATATCAAGAAATTGAACAAGAATCCTCATGGTCATCAACTGGAATCTTAACTACTCAGCCGAAGAACAGGTCCTGAGCATTGCTCCAGGAAATAATTAAAAACACAACTCGCAAACATCAACAGGTAGTATTTCTTACTGATGCAATGCCTGTCCTACAAACTCTTGACAGTGATAAACTGTCAGACCTAAAGAAAAAGCCATGCAAGATGCAAGCATCCAAAGAAGGATAATACTACAGTGGATACCATCCTAATGTGGCATACCAGGAAATGAAAAAGCAGATATGCTAGCAAAAGATGGGGCAACACAGGAACAGACCAGGAAATCCCCTATCAGGAAAAGAGGACACTCAAAGCTATTAGGAAAGTCGACCACCAAAAAACAACTACAGCTGTCTCGACAGTGCTGAGCAAGTTATCTTTTTCCACATCAGGACAGGACACAACAGACAGTTAAATAGACTAAGACTGGTTATATCACCTCTGTGTTAATGTGCGCAAGCAGCACAGACCTTGAAACATATCTTGTATGACTGCATTACACTAAACCAGTTGAGGGATGAGCACTGGCCAACAGAGACAGACATCCACAGAAAGCTGCATGGGAGACTTGAGGAACTTTCAAATATGGCAGTATTTATCAAGAAAATCGGACTTGCTGTGAAGACATGTTAAACTGTGAATGACAAGAAGGAGAAGCAGAAGACTATCTCCTCAGAAACTTCCTCCAAAAGATATGTTTTAGTCTGCCAAGTCCACAGTCAGTGATAAACACTGACAAACTAGTGACAGATAGGGAAGCTGTCACAGACAGACTAGGCAAGATTACCTAAACTGTAGGCTTTACCTAATGCTTTACCTAAAAGCATGCTGAAAACAGGTGTGCTAATCCTACATGCTGCAAATCAACAGGCAGCACAATGTCCTTCATAAAAATGTGTGCTAGTTATCACAGAGAGAGAGAGAACACAGAAGAAGAAGAAGTATTCCTCAGTTTACACGTAGTCTTTTTATAAAGATACTTGGATATTGAATCAAATAGTTAGTAGATGTACCATTCAAGTTCTTTACTCTGTATTTAATTAGGTATCATTAACAACTCTTATGGCAAACTTCACCAAGTTAATCAGTAATATTCAATTTTTATTTCAGACTCTTGGTCTCAAATAACACAATGTTAACATATGAATATATATTTAATTTGTATCTGTGATCCTATTAGTTCAAAAGCAGATGTTAAAACGTGTATCTACATTCTTAAATGTTAATTTAATATGTAAATGTTCAAGTTGTATATTTGGTGCCATTGGTTGAGTATATTTTGTTATATGACTGAGACTACAGAAAAGCATCACCATCATGTGTGAAACTATGTTCAAGTAGATGACAGGGAAGGACTACAGTACTTCAAGCTCTCATTGAGTACTAATAATATATATATATATATATATATAAATGGCTAATTCCATTACTCTATCTTTGTGTCGTCCAGTATAGAAATCTTGATGGCTTTACCGATTCCAATGAGATTTGGTACAGCAATTATTAGGTAATTTACTCCCCTGTGGTCAACATGAGAGATCTTAAAAGTTCTGTGTCTCTGCAATGCTGACCATTAATATGATTGGGTAACCCTTTTACCTCTGCTACTGTACAATGGTCAAACAAATATAAACAAATATTGATAATGTATAGATCTACTTAGATGCTAAAAATTATTATTATTGTTGCTTTTTAATTGACGTTTACTCTGTTTCAATAAACATTTATTAACAAGTTCACTATTGTTTCTACTTTAATTTCTGCTATTTTTTGGGGGTAATGATTCCATCAAATGATACATTTCAAATCTGTCTTAGAATCAATCACTTTTCATTCCGATAGCTTTCCCTGCCCATTGCGTCAAGATTTTGCAGCATTTATAAATATACAATTTTACACACTCAACTATGTAGTCTGTAGCAAAGTCAGTAGAGCACTGAATCTTTGTGCCGTAGTTCGGTGTTCAATAACCGAACATTGGTTTTTTTTCTTTAATTTTTCCTTCAATTTAAGTTAAAATAAAATTAAATTCTACACAGGTTATATTTTGGCTGCCTTCAGTAATGGGGTTATGTGACAAATTGTTATAGTACTCTTTTTGTTTTTTAATTCTCACCCCAGGCAACATAGAGTATTGCTTCTAGTAATAAATAATTGAAGCATGTCCAGTATAAGACACTGGTATTTAACTAGTGTTGAATTTGTATGCATGACTAAAACATCCGATCATATTGGCAGTACAATGTCAACAATCAGCTTGTGAACCACAAGCAGGTTTAACAGAGTTGTGTCTGTGAGACGGTCTAGCTAACTATTCTACCATTGAGCTGACCATCAAGCAGTAGTAGAAAGTCAATATTCACAACCTTGACATAAATTATGTGTCTATACACAAACATACTACAAACTTGACAAGACTATCAGGTTATGAAGATGATGTTCGAGGTTTAAGCCCTCTTAGTTTCTCCAGTGTTGACTCTGAATACAGCCCAAGTTTTAATCCCGTCTTGGCACGGTTTGCATTGAAGTGTCGAACAGGGAATGGATTAAATGGCTTGCCGGATGTTTGTACAGAAGTAAGGTGACCCACATTTAAAGATCCTCCATGAGTCAAAACTGGCCCAGCAGGAGAAGAAAATCTACGTGGTTTCTTGAATTGGTTGGAAGATTTAAGTGAGATAACCCCAGAACTTTGAAGAGATCTTGAATTGGATTTTAGTACATCAAAGTTATCCTTACCATACTCATCTCCCTTTGATGTGCTGATCTTTCTAGACTGTTGTATGCTGTCAATAACACTGCCTGGTTGCTCATCATCAGATGATCTGACATCCACAGTTGCGGGTACCGGTACAGTCTCAATGACTGATGAAGAACGAGTAAAGAGATCGCAATGTGGTGCTGTGGTAGCAACAGCATTAATCAAGGATACAATATCATCATCTACAATGTCATTTTCACTGGCTGACATCTTTACGGATGATTCTATAGAGGTAAAAATATCTCTTCTTTCAGATGGTAACATGTCATCCCCCAAGTTGCCATGATCTACATGAGTATTTGAGTTAGATTCTTGTGTCAATATTGCTTGTGTTTCATCTTCCTGGACTATTTTCTGCTGCTTGTTCACTAGATCTGCTTGTGACACTGTTCTTTTCAAATCCAAGGAATCACATTTGTGTTTGACCTCATTTTCTGAAACTTCTGCTTCTACATCAAATGATTCTGAGAATTTCTCCTCCACCATCAGAACAATATCTTCCTCTGAACAAGCATCACCAACTTCCTTCACAACAACATCATTCTGATCGCACAACTTTCTATCCAGCAGTATCCTAGATGATAAACATTCAACCGCAGAGTTTTCCGGAATAGAGTCTGAAGTTTTCAACAATTTTACAGCCTGTGCATTAACCTCACATGGTAAGATATCAGATCTACCCTGAGAATTCTTAGAATTCAGATTTTCAATAGAACAAAGAGTCAAACGTTCAGTATGGCAAAAATGAATTTCTTGTTTTTCACCTGATCGACTTTGACTGGCACATATTTCAACTGTTTTAGATTCAGTATTTTCATATTTCAAATGTCGTTGATCCAAACTTGAGTTTAAAAAGAAACAGTCCTTCTCTGAATTGAGAACTGTGATTTCAGAGAGGTTTGCATCATTCTCCTTACATGATGGAACACAATTGACTTCTTCGATGTATTTGCTGTCTAGTATTATTGAGTCTTCAGACTTTGAGGCAAGGAGATCTGAAGTTAAGGCTTTCTCTGAGATATTGCTTTTGGGAGATTCTGTTGAGCACTGTTCATGCAATGTTGCAGATTCTGTGGAGATTGTATTGCTGTGTGATTTAATTCTAGCAAATTCTGACATGCTTTCTATATCATTTGACTTAATGCTCATGACTGACTGACTTATCTCACTAGTTTCACATGACTCTTCACCAGATGACTTGTTATTGGTTGATGTTGGTGATACATCACTCTGTGAACATAATGCTGCTGTTTCCGAGGGGGGAGATATTTGTGCTGGTTTTGATGATGCTGCACTGGATGTGGGTACTATGCCACCCTTGCTTAAAACACTGGTTGTCATTCGCTTACTTTTGGACACAGCATGTGCATTGGCCACTGCCTGAAGCTGTTTGGTTAGCAGTGAGCTGTTTCCAACATGATGAGATGGAGAACATATCCTGGGCCCATCGGTGACTACTCGGTTTCTAGTACTAGTGGAGGTTTTTCCCAAAAACAGATGGTTCATGGCAACAGGGCTCTCAATACTTGGTACTAGTGCAGTGGCTGGAACATTCAATGCTCTTAAACCATGTGGAACTGATGGTCTGACCTTCTTTGCTGAAGCAGCTGTAAGAGTTGAGAAATAAATCTGTTAGTCATGCAGTGATTTACATGTAAGATAAGTTTAACATGTCATGTCACTTAATCCTGTCAACTTTCAGACAGAATCATTGTATGTCATGTCACTTAATCCTGTCAACTTTCAGACAGGATCATTGTATGTATGTCACTTAATCCTGTCAACTTTCAGACAGGATCATTGTATGTATGTCACTTAATCCTGTCAACTTTCAGACAGGATCATTGTATGTCATGTCACTTAAGCATATGTGTCAACTATCAGAAGGATCATTGTGTAGGCCCTAAAGGTAAAGGTAGGTCTCGCATGGAAGCAGCAATCTGCCATCAAGGATGAAGTTAACTTTATGTACTAAGTCACAGCAGCTATTAGTGCTAATTGACAGGTATGGGTCATAAGTTCAATGCGTCATGGGTCATAAGTTCAATGCGTCATGGGTCATAAGTTCAATGTGTCATGGGTCATAAGTTCAATGTGTCTTGGGTCATAAGTTCATTGTGTCATGGGTCATAAGTTCAATGTGTCATGGGTCATAAGTTCAATGTGTCATGGGTCATAAGTTCAATGTGTCATGGGTCATAAGTTCAACGTGGCATAGGTCATAAGTTCAATGTGTCATGGGTCATAAGTTCAATCTGTCATGGGTCATAAGTTCAATGTGTCATGGGTCATAAGTTCAATGTGTCATGGGTCATAAGTTCAATGTGTCATGGGTCATAAGTTCAATGTGTCATGAGTCATAAGTTCAGTGTGTCATATTTACTTGTGCAACTGCAATTGTTAGCATGTATGGTATTTGTGTGGGCTTTTATATCTGTCCTGCTCTGTAGAATAGAAGTACATACTGCATTTCAGATGACCAAAGCACTGAGTTCAAACCTTTCCGCAAGTGTGCATCTAGGCCATTTAGAAAGCAATGGCAACCTAATAAATGTATTTATATTGGCTAGAAAATCACTACAGCCAAAAAATGCTGGGTTAATGGCAACATCCTGAATAGGATATGATATCAACATGTATATGTGCATGTGTGAGCGTGTGTGTGAGAGAGAGAGAGAGAGAAAGACAGACAGAGTGAGAATTAAATAATGCATTATTTATTTTTAATTTGATAACTGATGTACAAGTCTACTTGTGGTAGAGATACATAAAGAGAGAGAGAGACAGAGATAAAGAGAGGGAGACAGAGATAAAGAGATTGAACATATTACTTATGTCAATACATCATAGCCTGACTATCTACAAAATAAAAAAAATAAAGATTAACATATACAAATGGCTAAAAATTTGTTTTAAAAAAAATTAAAAAAAAAATAAAATGCAGAAATAAGCTCAAATAATTAATTAGTACTACAGGAAACACACAAACATAACACTCCACAAATAACATGGCAAATATCCCCTCTCTTTATCCTTTATGAGAGCAACAGCAGGACTTTCAAAAACTTTATTTCTAAAAAAAAATCATCCAAAAAGAATTAAATTTTTTTTAGGAAAACTACCTTTTAATAAAGTCATATTATGACAATGGAGAGGGAGGTTGTGAGGAGGGGGAGAGAGAATGGAATACATGGTAAAAATAAAGACTATACATTTTTTAAACATTGTATTCCCATTTTATTTGGTTTTCTTGAAAATAAAATCATTGCATAAATGTATTTATAAATGATATTAATTCAATACACAACTCAATCATTAGGCCCCAGTGTTTTTATTCTGGTGTGTATATGACATATCCCCCCTTTATTTATCCAGAAGTGTGTTGGTACTTTGTTTTTATTCTGTGCCAGCCTAATGAAATGTTATTCCATAGAAACTAATTAGAATATGAAAAAACAAATCTGAAAATTGCATCTCATCTATTTGTGTTCAGTCAATGTTGAGAATTTGAAATACTTAGATAATAGACTATAGCCTGATAATTAACACAATGAGGAACACAATAACATATAACCAAAGCTCACCCCCCCCCCTTTTATGACAGTAGGACTAATAAAACTATTATATTATGATCAAGTCTACCTCTATTCGTGAAGGGGGAGCACTATGAACACAACCCAAACATTGTATAAGTAATATCTATTCAGGGAGGGGGAAGCATGAACACCCAACCCAAACACTGCATAAGTAAGTCTACTAAACTCTGGGACAAGTGACCATTACTTATCTCAGTTTTGAAGTAAGCTCTGGGACAAGTGACCATTACTTATCTCAGTTTTGAAGTAAGCTCTGGGACAAGTGACCATTACTTATCTCAGTTTTGAAGTAAGCTCTGGGACAAGTGACCATTACTTATCTTAGTTTTGAAGTAAGCTCTGGGACAAGTGACCATTACTTATCTCAGTTTTGAAGTAAGCTCTGGGACAAGTGACCATTACTTATCTCAGTTTTGAAGTAAGCTCTGGGACAAGTGACCATTACTTATCTCAGTTTTGAAGTAAGCTCTGGGACAAGTGACCATTACTTATCTCAGTTTTGAAGCACTTTTCTCCAACTGGATTTCTCTTGTAACAGAATAATGGTCCTACTGTATTTCTAGCAAGGTGTATTCCATAGAATGCAGATGTATTGTATGTGGTTTTATTTGGCACTAATAGCCACTGACCCATCCAACTTCAGCATTGATATGTAGACCTATGTATTCAGTGTTTTATTAATTCCCCTGAATGGTGGACATCCATAACCATATCACTAGTAGACCAGCCTGTGTGCCTCACAACCTGTTTACCAGCATCACTCACACAGCACACTAACCTTTTTGGTCATCCTTTCTAATTGTGGCCACAGCCATTATTACTTGACCTTTGTTACCAACATTTCAGTCACTATCAACTTGACCACAAACTATAACTCATTTCAATTTATAACTTATCTTTGTATGAACTACAAAAGACAGTGAGTTTTATTCAGGAGACAGAATTACAGATATAGATATGTTTCAAGTGAATGAAAGAAGAAGAAGAATCTCAATTTAAATAGATAACTAAGGAACCAGAACTATGCATCTACGACACACTATCAGTGACTTTTGGTGCAATCATGCTTATTATCCTAACATGTTGACTACTTCCATGTCCATAATATTAGATCCATGACAGGAGATTGTAAAAATAGAATATTCGATCTATGATAGGAGATTGTAGAAACATAGAATTAGATCTATGACAGGAGATTGTAAAAATATAATATTAGATCTATGACAGGAGATTGTAGAAACATAGTATTAGATCTATGACAGGAGATTGTAAAAACAGAATATTAGATCTATGACAGGAGATTGTAGAAACATAGTATTAGATCTATGACAGGAGATTGTAAAAACAGAATATTAGATCTATGACAGGAGATTGTAAAAATAGAAAACAAATCAATTATCAGTAAACACACAGTGAGCACTTACATAAACTTGTTTATCATTTTCCATATCATTGATTTACATTTAAGACCTGTAGTAAGGAGTTTATTGCAGATATAAAGTATGTTTCATCCATGTCTTGTCAGGCTCAAAACAGAAGCAAAGAATAGCAAAACTGTTACTTGCCAAGCATAACGTAAGAGATGACTAAGGAGGTTTTGGCGTGGAGTTCACTGTCACGCAGGGTCAAAGTGGCCTAGAAGCCATATTGAAGTCAGATGTGTCAGTTCAAAAGATGCAGATATCACAGCTAAGCTGTAAACCATGAAACAACACATTCTATTCTCCCAACTATGTCATGCTGATCTGTAAGAGTTTGAGAACAAACACAGAAGTAAAAGTATGTACAAAATAAGAAAAAGACAATCTTCTTTTTTTTGGCCACTTCATGAGACAGGCAGGTTTAGAGAACATAGTCACAACAGGCAAAATTGAAGACAACAGAGACAGAGGGCGACAACGTGAGAAAATATTATACAGTTTGACAACCTGGCACGGCAAGGAAACAACAACGACTTTGATACATAATACTGTGGACAGAGAGCTGTGGAGAGCCATGACCGCCTACGCCAGCCGGCATGGCACCTGATGATGATGATGTACAAAATCACAGAGAAGAACATGAATACAGTAGGGTCAGACTGCACATAGTCCAGGACTGTCTCTCATAGTGCACCACATTCTCTAGTACAAATTGTACGATGATGTAACTAATGTTATTGTGTTCAGACATAATGTGTGTGCAATAACTGCATGCAAGAAGATCAGAATATATAAAGTTGAAAATTGATTTTGATAATTAAGTGCGGTGCAACTTTCTGTGCATTTGTGCAAGATGAAATATTACAGCTGGTACCCAAATCCATATTGCAAAATTCCGGACAATGTTATGAATAAAAACACATCACCGTGATATTGTTCAATTAAAACAAAATTAAACATCACAATTTACATATTTTAACAAAAACAATATCTGAGATGGTCAAAAATTACTGAAGCTTAATCGTGAAGATTCTGTCAACAATGTGCAACCTTTTCAATAAAAGTAAACAAATAATGATAAAAGCATGTTTAAGCACTTTTTGTGGTTACTGCATCTGGCCAATCAGGCCCATGTATGTGCTGATAATACCTTGTAATGATAGCAATCATAGATATAGGGCGTCTCAGCAGGAGGGGCTATAGAAAATAACAAAGAAAACATAAACTAAATTGGTAATGTTTAACTTAAAATATTTATTACTTGAGCTGCCATACACAACTCGTGAAGACCAGATACGGGAACTGGTAGCACATGTATGGTTTACAATCTGCTGAACCTATAGGAATGTCCAAGTGTAGTGACATTAGTTCTGTTAACAAATCAATTCTTGAAAGGAACAGATATCACAGGCTGAGATTACACAATGATACACAAGTGGAACGTAAACTGATTACACAATGATACACAAGTGGAACGTAAACTGATTACAGTGATTTTGAAAGAATTTGACATGCCTGAATGATCATTAAGTAGAATTTTCTATAATTATTTATAGAAGAAAGCTGGCAAACTAAGGGAAACAAATTACAGTTCTATAGCTTTATGAAGAAAAGAATTTTAGCATGAAGCCCTGGTTCTATAGCTTTATGAAGAAAAGAATTTTAGCATGAAGCCCTGGTTCTATAGCTTTATGAAGAAAAGAATTTTAGCATGAAGCCCTGGTTCTATAGCTTTATGAAGAAAAGAATTTTAGCATGAAGCCCTGGTTCTATAGCTTTATGAAGAAAAGAATTTTAGCATGAAGCCCTGGTTCTATAGCTTTATGAAGAAAAGAATTTTAGCATGAAGCCCTGGTTCTATAGCTTTATGAAGAAAAGAATTTTAGCATGAAGCCCTGGTTCTATAGCTTTATGAAGAAAAGAATTTTAGCATGAAGCCCTGATTCTATAGCTTTATGAAGAAAAGAATTTTAGCATGAAGCCCTGATTCTATAGCTTTATGAAGAAAAGAATTTTAGCATGAAGCCCTGATTCTATAGCTTTATGAAGATAAGAATTTTAGCATGAAGCCATGGTTCTATAGCTTTATGAAGAACGAAATATTGGAATGAAGCCATGGTTCTATAGCTTTATGAAGAACAGAATATTGGCATGACGTGAATGAAGCCATGGTTCTATAGGTCTATGAAGAATGAAATATTGGCATGAAGCCATGGTTCTATAGCTTTATGAAGAATGAAATATTGGCATGAAGCCATGGTTCTATAGCTTTATGAAGAACAGAATATTGGCATGACGTGAATGAAGCCATGGTTCTCTAAGTGCTTAAAAGGAAGAATGACAGAGAAGAGAAAACAAAATGATTGTACCTAATAAATATTAGTTATGCATGTTAGTTTAATTCTATATTAAATTGGAAATATGTAAAAATTCCCCAAGGAATGAACAAAAATAATAAGGTGTAAAGAGGGAGAAACAAAACAGAATATCATTCAATCAATCAAGTAGTATGCCGAGAGGCGTAGGCGATCCATGTTTCTCCACAATGTTCTGCTGCTTGTGTTGTTAATAAGTTGAGCTGGTGAAATTCTCTCATGCCACAGGGATAACCTGTTCAACAACTTCTCTCATGCCACAGGGGATAACCTGTTCAACAACTTCTCTCATGCCACAGGGGATAACCTGTTCAACAACTTCTCTCATGCCACAGGGGATAACCTGTTCAACAACTTCTCTCATTGTCATCCTTTGTCTCCTCTTCCCCATATCTTTCCGGTGGTTACTAAATATGCACGTTTTGCTCTTCTCATTACATGCCCTAAAAATATTGACTGCCTGCTTCTAATTTTTGCTACAATTGTTTTTTTACTCCAGTATCTCTGAAGAATTCTACATGAAAAATTACATAATCAGAATCTAGGATTTATCTATCTATGTCATGTGTTATTTGCAGAATTGTGTCCTCACTGCGACTCTAAATCTCTTGGTTCTGTGCTAGCTGTCCGGCCTCTCCCAATGTCATATTCAGAAGGTCTTTGATATCTTGAGTCCATCGTAGTCTTGGTCTGTCTCTTGTTATCTTTCTTGAAACTTTTCCCTCCATGATTGGATTGAATCGAAATCATTGTTTCTTTTTATATGTCCAAAATATATGTTAGTTTGCACTTTTTATATGTCCAAAATATATGTTAGTTTGCACTTTTTATATGTCCAAAATATATGTTAGTTTGCACTTTTTATATGTCCAAAATATATGTTAATTTGCACTTTTTTACATGTCCAAAATATATGTTAGTTTGCACTTTTTATATGTCCAAAATATATGTTAGTTTGCACTTTTTTATATGTCCAAAATATATGTTAGTTTGCACTTTTTATATGTCCAAAATATATGTTAGTTTGCACTTTTTTACATGTCCAAAATATGTTAGTTTGCACTTTTTATATGTCCAAAATATATGTTAGTTTGCACTTTTTTACATGTCCAAAATATGTTAGTTTGCACTTTTTTACATGTCCAAAATATATGTTAGTTTGCACTTTTTTACATGTCCAAAATATATGTTAGTTTGCACTTTTTATATGTCCAAAATATATGTTAGTTTGCACTTTTTTACATGTCCAAAATATATGTTAGTTTGCACTTTTTATATGTCCAAAATATATGTTAGTTTGCACTTTTTTACATGTCCAAAATATGTTAGTTTGCACTTTTTACATATCCAAAATATGTTAGTTTGCACTTTTTACATATCCAAAATATGTGTTAGTTTGCACTTTTTATATGTCCAAAATATAAGTTAGTTTGCACTTTTTATATGTCCAAAATATATGTTAGTTTGCACTTTTTACATATCCAAAATATATGTTAGTTTGCACTTTTTATATGTCCAAAATATATGTTAGTTTGCACTTTTTATATGTCCAAAATATATGTTAGTTTGCACTTTTTATATGTCCAAAATAAGTTAGTTTGCACTTTTTTACATGTCCAAAATATGTTAGTTTGCACTTTTTATATGTCCAAAATATGTTAGTTTGCACTTTTTTACATGTCCAAAATATGTTAGTTTGCACTTTTTATATGTCCAAATGTATTTCATTTCAAATACCAATATCTTCATTTCCATTGCAGATATCATTGCCCAAATCTCACAACCATGTGTTGCCACTGGGAAAAAAATAGCTTCTAAACAGTTGTAACTTTGTTTTTCTGTTTACATCGTGAAATCTATTTTTCATCTCTGATGTTTTTTGTAGTGACATTGCTGATTTCTCTGATTGTTAATCTTTCCTATTTTTTTTAAACAATCTCTCATGCTGTAAATAGTTGGCTGGCCAAGATATTCAAAGTTGTTGCCATTTTCTAATTGTTCTTTGTTAATGACTATTACAGGTGTAAGTTTAATTACCAGGATACATTTTTATTAAATACACAGTAAAATAAAATAAACCCTCTTTGACTGATCAAGTCTAAAATAAACCCACTTTGACTGATCAAGTCTAAAATAAACCCTCTTTGACTGATCAAGTCTAAAATAAACCCTCTTTGACTGATCAAGTCTAAAATTTCAGTCAAAATAATACCAATATTACGATTTTTAAAAAAAAGGTTACAATTGTAGAAAAAACTGCAATCAGGTGAAAATTGAAAAATTCTAATAATTTTTTACTAATCACTGGGGACACAGCCAAAAACACACAAAAATGATGTTTTGACCAAAAGATCTTTATCAAGAACACACCACAGCACATGATGAATAAAGGATATCACTGTCAAGGATGACATCACAGAGGTAATGAATGGTAGCACATACAGGAAGACCAGAAGAAAATAAATGATAACAAGTAATGTCAACACTGGAGTAAAGACTGAAAGGCAGAGGTCCGAGAATGATTCTGTCAACATTTATTTCAGTGTTAATAATCATCAGACTGGGTCTCCTCTTGATCACTACCTCAATAGCATAGACCATCTGTGTGCCATGGACATCAAGGTGACTTCCATTAAATTGTGCTCTTTGGATGAAAGGACTCGGTATGTGCTCGAGAACCAATATATGCACCAACTTTGCACCCAACAGCCTTTCATTCTTAAAATAGTATCGTTTGTAAAGTATAAAATAGTCAAGTATTGTTTGTCAAGTATAAAATAGTCAAGTATTGTTTGTACTGTATATAGCAAATTTCTGTTATTACACATATATCTGGTTGGTCCGGATCAAGTTGTTATAATGAGATTTGATTGTACTATCCAGGTTTTCCAAACAATACACAAACACATAAATAGTGGTATAATATGCCTTCTATAACATAATCATCAACATCATGAGTCATAACGCATAGAATAAAAGATCATAGATCTTTACAGATATATGTCCGGAGTAATAACTATTAATTTCCATGTGAACATTTTACGTATCTGTCCTGAAGTACTAAATATAAGTTCTCATGTTAACATTATATATTAGAAACATGAAGTTAGCCTGTTCAGAATTTCTCTCTGTTAGATTTGTGGTCTATCCTGGGCCAGCTGGCCTTCAGACAGTTCTCTGAATATGTAAAACGTATTGGTTTTGGAATGTGGTAGCTTGGCATCCTGCGGACATTGCCCAGCCATCGCAATCTATTTCTACTAAGTGTTTCCATGGCAGATGGTAGCTGAGTACCATGTACCACTTCGATATTAGTAATGTTATCATGTCATTAATATTTAAGATTTTGCGGAAACATATTCGGTGAAACGTGTTTAGTCTCCTCTCGCGTTTCGTGTAAGTAATCCATGTTTCAGATCCACAGTATAGTTTGCTCAGCAAGCATGTTTGATAAATCTGTGGCTTAGAACTGCCACAAGATATAAGAGCCACCATGTATACTGATGACTTGGTGTAGAACATCTAAAGATTGCCAACAAGAAAACACAAAAGGCAACAGATAAGACAGTAGCATGGGAAGAGAAAGAGATAGTAAAGATCAATGCTGAAAAATATACAACAAAAATCTTCACGTTCTCAAAAAATGACAAATATTGATCTTTGATGATAAGGAATTTGATCTGATCTGAATGAATGAAAGATTGAGAAAATATAAAAGTATTGAGAAATTTTCACTTCTACACATAGTGTAACAGAAAAGTAAGACAGTATTATTTCTAATGCACTTACCAGCTATGATAATATGAGCCTGACGCTGTCGTTGTTTTAATCTCTCATATTGAAGCTTCAAGCTTTGAATGTCGGTTGTCATTCGTTCCATTTCTGGGGCAGCTTTAGAGGAGCTTTCATCTGTCTCTAACCCATATACACCAGGTCCCAATACAGAAATATCTGATGGATTGACACTACCTGAAAATTGACACACACACACACACATATATATATATATCAGATGACCTGACACAAAAATAACACTGATAGTCAGATGGACTGTCGCAGAAAATAACACTGAAATGTCAGATGGACTGTCGCAGAAAATAACACTGAAATGTCAGATAGACTGTCGCAGAAAATAACACTGAAATGTCAGATGGACTGTCGCAGAAAATAACACTGAAATGTCAGATGGACTGTCGCAGAAAATAACACTGAAATGTCAGATGGACTGTCGCAGAAAATAACACTGAAATGTCAGATGGACTGTCGCAGAAAATAACACTGAAATGTCAGATGGACTGTCGCAGAAAATAACACTGAAATGTCAGATGGACTGTCGCAGAAAATAACACTGAAATGTCAGATGGACTGTCGCAGAAAATAACACTGAAATGTCAGATGGACTGTCGCAGAAAATAACACAGACATGTCTGTCACAGAAAGTAATGCTGAAATGTCAAATGGACTGATAGAAATAACTGAAATGCAGCAAGAGATTACATAGTCATTTCTGCCAGAATCTGCTCAATATTAACTGTAAATCCTTACAACCTGCTGCTATACATTTTATTGCAATGTGCTATCTTCATGCCTGTGATGCTCATCATAAATATTAGATCATTCTCTATTGATGATAGGGCTCAGTATGTCCTAAATAATCATTATATACTGCTGTACAATATCTTGAAGACTTTTAAATGGTTAAATTTCTATATCTAAATATTCTTTTATATCATTTTTATATTCTTTCATTTCCTTATAGATTTTCAACTGACACACCCCATTTTCTCTGTGGATCATCATCATGTGACGTATTCTGTCCAGAATGAGGTCTTCCTAATGAATTCTTTGAACACTCTACGATTCTGGGCAGGTTGACCTGCCGCAACTAGAGACATGTTTAAACAATCTTATATACCTCATAAAATCGTCATCGTAATATCTTCATCGTTGTAAGCAGCAATTTACAGTCTGAAGAGAGAGAAAGCAGCTAGTTGTGATGACATAACAGCTGAAATGATTCTTCTTCTTCTTTAGCGTTCATTCTCAAACTGCCACTGGATATCTCTTGTATCAGAACCATGTATCTTGTATCAGATTTCCAGAAGGATATAGTCCAGAGAATGGAAATGCATTGTGTCACCGTTTTATTTGCGCCAATGGCCCAACACATCCATCTTCGGCGGGGAAATGATTCGAGTCGGGAGTGAAAGAAATGTTACTATCTTTTATCAGCTATGCAACAAGATCTGGAAAATGGAAACTTGACCAAACGGACTGGAAACATTCAGTATATATACCAATACCAAAAAACAGCGATATGCAAATATGTTCAAATTATAGAATAATCACCTTAATCAGCCAAGCCGATAAAATACTACTGCAGATAGAATATAGAATAGAATAATAGAATAGAATATATAACAAAATGGAAGATGGGATTCATGAAGTGCAGGCAGGATTTATACGAGGCACGAGAGATGATATATCGTGTGAACCACCAACAACTGTGAGAAATAATGAACAACATGGGTTCCCAAAGCACATTACACGACTAATAGCAGAGCTGTATAAAGACCAAGAAGCAGAGGTAAAAGTGGAGGGTACAAGATCGGAGTGGTTCAATGTATAGAAAGGGGTAAGAAAAGGTTGTACTTTGTCTCCATACTTGTATAACATCTATGTGGAAAACATAAGGAGAAACGTGAAGTAAGAGATAATTAAGACCTGAATTCAGACCCATAAATATAGGAGGGCTGCAGAGTAGCCAAGATGGTGGCCAAGAGCTTGATTTATTTGGTTCATTAGCTATGGCTTGAGTTGTGATCAAACAGAGAGAGTGCAGAGTAATGTGCATGATAATCTGTATGATCCAACTGGGTAGTGAAAATTACCGTCTATTAGAGATGCACATCACAAGATTGTGCTGAAATACTAAATGCATTGATGAATACTTCACCAGATTTTCAGATCTCATGAATCTTGGTAGTGCAAGCATTTATAGCAAACATTCACTCAAAGGTGTAGAGGCTTGATTTCATTGTACTCGGGTTACCCTATATGTAGTTTGTTCTCTCAACAAAGCAGCCCACCGCCTGCAAAAAGTAACACTCATAGCATGTAAGTCCAAAGCTCAAGCGATAATCTCAATGGATTTCTGCAACAATTCATTTTATAAACAGATGACGTGAATGAGATTCGAACCAACGACCTTTTGAGCACAAAGAAAATGGCTTCTTCTTCTTCTGCGTTCAGCATGTGGTCATGCTATACCGTCAGACCTGTCGTCAAGACGAAGTCCACTGTCTTCTCCAGGTCAGAGCAGCTGCCCCATAGCTTTTACCTCAAGTCTGTATCCTTTGGCCAGGTCTGCTGTCTCTGCTCTTTGTATGTTGGGCAGTCCTGAAGTATGTGTTCTGGAGTCTGGGTTCCGGATCCACATGGACATTCATCTGTTTATGAGATCCTTAATCGATAAAGGTGACCCAACAGTCTGCAGTGGCCTGTTCTAAGGCAAAATATTGTGGTCTGTTGATATCTTTGGAGGAGATGTATTGCATCATGTTCGTATTCCCCATCCATTTCTTTCTTCCACTTTACTGTGTATGTGTTGCGGATTATTGTTTTTACTTCTCCGTAAGACAGTGGGTGTCTGTGTTGCTCCATTTCACTTCCTGCCTTTGACAGAGCATCCGCTTTCTCATTTCCCATGACTCCACAGTGTGATGGTATCCACTGAAGGGCAATAGCTGTTGATTTTTGGATCTGTCTTAGCTCATGTCTGATGTTGTACAGAAGGCTTTCGTTTCTGTTGCTCTGGATTGATTTCAGTAGGGATCTGCAATCTGTGAATATGGCTATCTTATTTGGTCTTGGCAGTCCTGGTTCAGTGACGGCTTTCAGTGCTTGATGGAGTGCAACTGCTTCTGCTCTAAAGTTAGAGGAGTATTTCCCGGTTGGAAAAGCTTTTGATATTGTCTTCCCATCTTTTCTTATAAAAATTCCACCTCCTCCATTCCTTACTGCTCCTTCTGCCGATCCATCTGTGTAGACATGTGTCCAATCCTTGGGATTGTATTTTATTTCTATCATCTCCAGTGTCAATGCTTTTAGTTGAGGTGGAGTTTGGTATTCCTTATTAATTATTCCAGGAACCTGTGTTATTATGGAGACTATTGCCTGGCTCTTCAAAGTCCGTTAGTGTCTCAATTTCATTTGGGAGGTTTGTGAGGATTTCTTTATGTTGTTCATGGATATCTTTAGAGATGTGACAGAAGCTGGTTCTCTTCAATCTGATTGTGGTTGATCTATAAATTTGCGCATACATCGGATGGTTTGGCATGCGCTTAATTTTTTCCCTTTGAACAAGCACTCTTTCTTCTCTTCTGTCATCCCGTGGGCGGATGTTTACATGTTTTTCCATTGCATGGATTGGAGTGGTTTTCATCCCTCCAGAGATAAGTCGAAGTCCTGCATTTTGTACTTTAGATAGGCGATCAGTATTTGTTTTTTATGCTGATGCCCAGGCTGTCATTCCATATTCTACTACAGGTCTGACTGTACCCATGTAGACTTTTCTGAGAATATTTCCATTTGCTCCCCAGCTTTGTTCCTGCAAGTTTCTTCATCAAGGATAGCCTCCTGGTTGCTTTTTGCTTGGTGGTTATTAGGTGTGGTTTCCAGGTGAGTCGCTGGTCTAGTGTGACCCCTAGATATGTAGGGTTCTCCACATGTGCTAGCTCACTTCCATTTATTTTAAGATTTGCTTTTTCTTGGTGGTTTGAAAGTGAGAAGATGGTTGTCACCGTTTTGGAGAGGTTGATCTGGACTCCCCAGTCAGATGCCCATTCACTTAAGGTGTCAAGTGCTACTTGTCTGCATTCTGTTTTTTGCAGTGGATAGGTTTCCTGCCACACTCCAGTGCTTCGATTTTTCTTATAGACCGACTAGAAAATGGCTTAACAAGTGATATCCAGTTATCCCCATTTATACCTAGTAGAGACTGGAACAGTCCACAAAGAGAAACATAATAGATGTACATAAATGCTAAAAATAAACACAGAACTGAAACTCTAAGACTTTACACCAAGAGACACCTATGGACTTGTTTGGTGTGTGCTATTGACAGCCTCAGCTGATAATAATCAATACAGGTATTCTGTGCAAGAAGAAAGCTTTAGAACAAAGGAGAGACTCTTACCTAGCATGCAAGCCATAGATAGAACAAAGTAGAGATTTTTACCTGGAATGCAAGCCATAGATAGAACAAAGTAGAGATTTTTACCTGGAATGCAAGCCATAGATAGAACAAAGTAGAGATTTTTACCTGGCATGCAAGCCATAGATAGAACAAAGGAGAGACTCTTACCTGGAATGTAAGCCATAGATAGAACAAAGTAGAGATTTTTACCTGGCATGCAAGCCATAGATAGAACAATGCAGAGACTCTTACCTGGCATGCAAGCCATAGATAGAACAAAGCAGAGACTCTTACCTGGCATGCAAGGCATAGTTAGAACAAAGCAGAGACTCTTACCTGGCATGCAAGCCATAGATAGAACAAAGTAGAAATTTTTACCTGGCATGCAAGTCATAGATAGAACAACGTAGAAATTTTTACCTGGCATGCAAGCCATAGATAGAACAAAGTAGAGACTCTTACCTGGCATGCAAGGCATAGTTAGAACAAAGCAGATACTCTTACCTGGCATGCAAGCCATAGATAGAACACCGTAGAAATTTTTACCTGGCATGCAAGCCATAGATAGAACAAAGTAGAGACTCTTACCTGGCATGCACGGCATAGTTAGAACAAAGCAGATACTCTTACCTGGCATGCAAGGCATAGTTAGAACAAAGCAGAGACTCTTACCTGGCATGCAAGCCATAGATAGAACAAAGTAGAAATTTTTACCTGGCATGCACGCCATAGATAGAACAAAGTAGAAATTTTTACCTGGCATGCAAGACATAGATAGAACAAAGTAATATTTTTACCTGGCATGCAAGCCATAGATAGAACAAAGTAGAAATTTTTACCTGGCATGCAAGCCATAGATAGAACAAAGCAGAGACTCTTACCTGGCATGCAAGCCATAGATAGAACAAAGTAGAAATTTTTACCTGGCATGCAAGCCATAGATAGAACAAAGCAGAGACTCTTACCTGGCAGGCAAGCCATAGATAGAACAAAGCAGAGACTCTTACCTGGCATGCAAGGCATAGTTAGAACAAAGCAGAGACTCTTACCTGGCATGCAAGCCATAGATAGAACAAAGTAGAAATTTTTACCTGGCATGCAAGCCATAGATAGAACAAAGCAGAGACTCTTACCTGGCAGGCAAGCCATAGATAGAACAAAGCAGAGACTCTTACCTGGCATGCAAGGCATAGTTAGAACAAAGCAGAGACTCTTACCTGGCATGCAAGCCATAGATAGAACAAAGTAGAAATTTTTACCTGGCATGCAAGCCATAGATAGAACAAAGTAGAAATATTTACCTGGCATGCAAGCCATAGATAGAACAAAGTAGAAATTTTTACCTGGCATGCAAGCCATAGATAGAACAAAGCAGAGACTCTTACCTGGCATGCAAGCCATAGATAGAACAAAGTAGAAATTTTTACCTGGCATGCAAGCCATAGATAGAACAAAGCAGAGACTCTTACCTGGCAGGCAAGCCATAGATAGAACATAGCAGAGACTCTTACCTGGCATGCAAGGCATAGTTAGAACAAAGCAGAGACTCTTACCTGGCATGCAAGCCATAGATAGAACAAAGTAGAAATTTTTACCTGGCATGCAAGCCATAGATAGAACAAAGTAGAAATTTTTACCTGGCATGCAAGCCATAGATAGAACAGAGTAGAAATTTTTACCTGGCATGCAAGCCATAGATAGAACAAAGCAGAGACTCTTACCTGGTATGCAAGCCATAGATAGAACAAAGCAGAGACTCTTACCTGGCATGCAAGCCATAGATAGAACAAAGTAGAAATTTTTACCTGGCATGCAAGCCATAGATAGAAGAACAAAGTAGAAATGTTTACCTGGCATGCAAGCCATAGATAGAACAAAGCAGAGACTCTTACCTGGTATGCAAGCCATAGATAGAACAAAGCAGAGACTCTTACCTGGCATGCAAGCCATAGATAGAACAAAGTAGAAATTTTTACCTGGCATGCAAGCCATAGATAGAACAAAGTAGAAATTTTTACCTGGCATGCAAGCCATAGATAGAAGAACAAAGTAGAAATTTTTACCTGGCATGCAAGCCATAGCTGCGATATCATCATCATCTAGATCATCATCATCACTGTTAAGTATACTCTTGAAGACGCTGCGTCTACCATTCTTTTTGTTGTTTCCACTTGGTTGAGAGATAGGCCGTATGTTGTATGTGTATTTCTCTCGAAGTTCATTCAAGTGCGGTAAAGGGAAATCACCCACTGCATAAATTGACTGGTGGAGAAAAGCCAAATATTAACACACAAATATTTTTGAATTTCTTTAAATGCTGTTCAGCACAGACGTGTAAGAGATTTCCAATGTCACTTGAGAAAAACAATAAAAAGTTTAGATGAAAAATCTATGGTAAAATGTGAACAGAAAGAAAAAGCTACAACTTTTAAGGAGATATATTTTTCTAGTGGCAATGTTTGGTTGGGTGTAATGACATCTAAAATGGGAAAGAAAATCTCAATATTTAAGGGAAATACTATAGAAAGGTTCTAAAAGTATTATGGACAGAAATATGATCCAATATAGAAGTCTGTAAACACCTGAACATAGAAGTAGACTGGCTACTCAAAACTTTTAAAAACGCCAGCTAACATATATTTGGACATATAAAAAGACATAATGGACAGAAATGTTCTAAGAAAGAGAATAAGGGGCTCTCAAAGATTCAGTCAGTCAGTGAGTTCCTCTTTTGCCAAGTTTAGCACATAGGGCGGATGTCATAGTTTTCCATGCTTGTCAGTCAGTTGCCAAGGATTGCAGGTCTTGTGTATTTATGCCTGTTGATTTTCATTCATTCATAAATGAGCATTCTTCTGATCGTTGTTTTTGGTCTTCCCTTTTTTTTCCCCCATCTGGTGTCCACATGAAGACTTGTCATGGAATTATGTCTTTCTTCATTCTAAGTACATGGCCGATGTATAAGAGCTCTCCAAGACTACAATGGATAAAAGATATTGAATACTGTTTAAATATGACACTGGAAAAGTCTGGACAGCTTTCACAGACCTGGGATGCATACAAGTGCTGGTGAAGACAACATTCTACATAGGACACATCACATACAGAGAGATAACTGTTCTGTATTGCAACAACTTCAGTTCAAATCTGTTTATTCAAGACTGGAAACCCTAATTAATAGCTTATCATTTTCTTTCTGAGTTCAAAACTCCTGTCAATCAACTGGATGTCATCTGGAGGATGGAAATTGTTGTCTTATGCCCAATAGGGTTGTATGGGTTACTACACAGGATGCATTAATACACAAGCCACCAATAGGGTTGTAGGGGTTACTACACAGGATGCATTAATACACAAGAGAGTCCATCAGACATTTCTGTCTCTAGCATGAGTGTGCAATAATTCTGACAGGTTCAATCTTTGATGTCATCTAACTGGTAATTTGTCATCCTCTGCTTCTTACACCTTCAACATTTTCATGCAGGGTTATTGTGTACAAGGAATTATGATGATTCCTTACAAGTTTCAACCATGCCAAGTTTACACCCTAACAGTACATTGTTTTACCAGGAATACATACACATTATCCAACAAAGTGTACAGTCTAATGGAAAAATATCTATGTAGTGTAAATAAAAATGACATGCTGTAGAGCAGTGTTTCCCAACGTGGGGCATGGCAATAGGACACGCACCACAGGGGGCAATTTTATTGTTCGGGGGGGGGGGGGGGGGGCAATTCGAAAGTTGTAATTAGGCTTCATTGAGTGAATAATTCAATTTTTTAATATAAAAAATATGTATATATTATATGGGGGGGGGATCATAATTTTAGAAAGACTTAGGTGGGGCATGGTAAAAAAAAAGGCTGGGAAACACTGCTGTAGAGAATCCACAAAATGAAAGCCTCACTGTATAGCCATTCTATCTAATTGTGGGAGTGGTGGGGGGTGGTATGCTGTTACATGTCTGTGAGTCATTCAGATCTTTCATATGCAGGAATAAAAACAAGGATAAACTTTTTGCATAGCATAAAAACATAGTTGAACACTTGAATGAAATAATAGACAAAGACATTGTGCCTACTTTGATCATGATATCCCCATCAAAGACAGATCCTTGCATGACACTAGATGATAGTTCCCCCATCAGACTGTAAAACTCATCAGCGCTGGTTGCTCCCATGATCCTCCTGTTAACATTGTTATTTTAGCCCATGTTATTCAGTTGTGATTGCTCTTATACACTAGATGACAACAAATATGCATGAGAGAAACAATGAGAGAAACAATGAGAAAAACAATGAGAAAAACAAGTACCGCCTTCTCTACTCCACTCATCAACTTTGTATTGTAGCTATTCTAATGTGTCTATTATTTTATATTGTTGTTCGTCCATCACAAGTGATGATGACCATTTGTTACATCCACTTTTGGAAATTCAATTTTAGTTATGTCCTTGATTATGAGTTCGTAGATGGCTAATGAGCCCTATTCGAGCTGTAAATGTCCTTGGACAGTTTGGACATGGAATAACGACTGTAGACGGATCTTGGTCTATCTGTGACTTTCTAGCTGCTCTCCGCTGTTGAGCTGCTGCATTTCTTTTCTTTTCGCAAGATGATGCGCTCTTTTTTAATTTTAGAACGCCATGTAGATCTATTTTGTGCAAGTTCTTCCCATGTATCGTGGTCTATTTCAAAGGCTTTCAGTGAGTTATTTAACAAGTCCTTGTAGCGCTTCCTTTGGCCACCTTGAGATTGTATACCCTTCTCTAGCTCACCATAGAGAAGTATCTTTGGCAGACGATGGTCTGGCATACGCACCAAATGACCTGCCCAACGAATCTGTGTCTGCATCAGGATCATGTCAATGCTGTAATACCGTAATATTTTATATTATGGTAAAGGTAGGTCCCATGGTATCTGCCGTCAGGGGTGAAAAAAACTCTTCATGTACTAAGCCGCAGCAACTATTAGGTGGGGTGGCCAGTTCCCTTCCTTGCTGTTTTTTACCTTCCCTAACTCATGCGTCAGGTACTCATTTACAGCTGAGTAGACTGGAGGAGTGGTTGTGTCAAGTGAGAAATCACAACCCGGATTTATTTTGATTTTTTTTTATGTCCAGGCGTGGTTTCGAACCTGGCACGCTGTAACCAGATGATAGCAAGCAAGCTCACTATCCACTAGGCTACCACGCTCCTCTATATTACAGTAAATTTTGTATTTCCTAAAAGTATAAAATCTAGTATTTACCTAAAAGAGGGTGGGATGGTTTCAACCCCCATCAAGCCCCACCCCCTCATATTCATGGTTCCCGTCAAGTAATTCAAATGATTCAAAAACAAGTTCTTTGAAAACAATATTTCATCAAATCACCAATTCTAAGAAAAATATTTTTCTATTGAGAATAGCTTACATATTTCATAATAGATAATAATAAATAACAGTAAAATAAATAATAGATGAAATATATAACAGTAGTAGTTAAATACTTTTTTGGGGGGTATTTAATCGATTTAATGCCAAGCATTTCCAAAATGGAATAAATTTATCTTCAGAATAATTTAAAAATTAGCCAATGTTATTTATTCAGAAAATATATTTGTAGCCAATCACATTTGATTTTTTACATATCTTGTCTATAGGTATAATCCAGCTCAAAACTAATGTCATCTTGTCAGTCGTGATATGGATTTCTTATATGACTGTATTGTTCATTTAATTTCTATAACCATGGATTTAAAATTTGTTGATAGTGAAAAGGTAAAACTCAAGTGAGTGTTGAATGAACAACATTTATTTTATAAAGACAAAACATACGTGATGAAAATATACTGAAGTGTGAAATATCTCAAAGTTGTGGATGTAAGACTTGCGTAATAACCCAAGACAAAAGGGTGTAATTTGATTTTAAAATATTTACAGCCATGCAGGTGATGCAGCACATGTAGGACTACAGGTAAAGGCTGTCATCAGTAACATTCGACACGAAGCACTAGCCACTTGTGAAGCACAATGAAATATTGTTGCTTCAATTTCGGCGTAAGTCATACATACATACCATTACAATACAATACACAACAATACTACACCACACCATACCACCATCAGCAACTGCGGCAGCAGCAGCAACAACAACATATGCCATGCCATGCCATACATACATACATACATAATACATACAATACATACATACAATTATTTTTTGAACAATTCATCATTCGGCATTAGAAGAATTGTTTTTCAAAGAATTTATTTTTGAAGAACTTGAGGGACACCCATACTGATTTTTTGCTTCTTCAAGCATATGTCTTTGTTTTCTTCATGTTAATCCTGAAATTTTGAATATATCCTGTAGATTTTTGTTTCTTATTGTATCAACAATTGCTAGAGCATCTTACTTCCATTCATCTTACATTATCTCCAGGATTCAACTCTTGTTGTATCAACAATTGCTAGACCATCTTGCTTCCATACATCTTACATTATCTCCAGGTTTAAAATCTTGTTTTACATTTATATCATGCCCATGTTACTACATGATACTTTATTGTTAACACTACACTCAAGTGTTGATGGAGCCCAAAAGAGAGACAAAGAATAACAACACTGTTACCCTGACATACATGTTATAGAAGGAAACTATGTTGGCTGTCTCATTTGATGGAGCAGTGGTTCTCAACCTTTTAATGGTGTGTGGCCCCTTTTGGGGTCTAAATGTCTTCCCTGGTTCCCTGCTGCCTAAATAAAAGTCTTTTTTCTATGTAAATCATCAAGGATTTTTAAGGTTTATCACGGATATAATTCTTCTTTATCGTTCAAATATTTTCTTTTTGAGCCACCCCTGAACAGGTCTGTGGTCGACAATTTCAAAATATTTGTCCATGGCCCTTTGCAATTCCTCATGGCCCCCAGAGGGACCAAATGGTCTACATCTAAGAACCATATCTATATAGGGACAAAATAATGTGCAAACCATGTTTAAATAATGTGTAGTGTTGAAAAGTGCAGAGGTTGCAACCAGGCTGTAAACTGTGACATAATTGCATTCCCTCAATCAAACTACATCCAGCTAACCAGCAGGAGTTTGAGAATGAATGCAGAAGTAGAAGAGCAGATGTCCCATTTTCAAGATAAGAAAACTTCCAACTGGATTCCATATCCTCAATTTATTTTCATATTTAATGTTTAACTTTTCCTATACGCTGTTTTCTTATATACTCACACTCTAGCTATAACAGGATATAACAGAAAGGTTTCTCTTACTTGGCCAATTTCCCCCATATAGTCAGGGCTGTCCTAAGTAGAACTTCAGAACCCTCAAGAAGAACAGAGTCCCAGACACGAAGAACAATGTTGACTGGCAAGCAGGTGGCAAACAGTGTCAGAAACCATTGCATTGTGAACACATTAGTCAGGGGAGGCTCATAGCAAGCACCTGCAAGATCACAACTCAATGAAAATAAATGATGATTATTTGTACCAATATTTCATTTGTACTTCCTGTCCACTGGCATAGTCAAGTGGTTATAGTACTGGCATAGTCAACTGGTTATAATGTTGGTTTAGTCAAATAAATATAGTACTGACATACGGTAGTTAAATTGTCATAGTGTGAGTGTTATTTTTCAATAGTCTAATAGTTATACTATTGACATAGTCAAGTGGTTATAGTGTTGACATAGTCAAGTGGTTATAGTGTTGACATAAGTGGTTAGTGTTGATATAGTCAAGTGATTATAGTGTTGACATAGTCAAGTGGTTATAGTGTTGACATAGTCAAGTGCTTCTAGTGTTGACATAGTCAAGTGGTTATAGTGTTGCCATAGTCAAGTGGTTATAGTGTTGACATAGTCAAGTGGTTATAGTGCTGACACAGTTAAGTGGTTAGAGTGCTTTTGTTAGCCAAGCTGTTATAGTGCTGGCATAAACTAGTGTATATCGGTGATATAATCAAGTGGTTGCAGAATAGCAACATTGTACACTGCAATGCATGTTGTAAGAGATCACTAAGGAGATTTAGTGTTTGGGTTGAATAAATCAGATGGAGGATCAAAGTCACATAGAAACCATACTGAAGTCAGATGTGTCAGGTCAAAAAGTTGAGTTATTGCAGCTAAGCTGTAAACCATGATACTACACATTCTATTCTTTGGACTAATCCTGCTAATCTGCAAGAGTGCTGATAATATTGCAGAAAATTATGTAATCATCTATACTAATAGGGCGGTCAGTTATTTGTGCTCAATGCTGCATTTGGGCTGTTCCTGTACAGTCCTGTAGCCAAACTTTACAGAAATGCAGATGTACTTTTATACAAATACCAGCAGTCTTATGAAAGTGTCAACAGTCAGCTGTGACAGAGGCACCTGCTAGTCAGCTGTGACAGAGGCACCTGCTACAGCTGTTGTTTTATAACGGAATTATGATGCTCTGCAAAGATGAAGCTCGAGCCATCCACTGAGATTATTGGTAGAATTATTCATGTAGTCTACAACCAGAAAGACACCTTCATTTTTCGTGTGTGGACATGCAAGTGTTGAACTGGTAGCTGGCAAGTGTGCACATTATCAAAAAGTACATGAATGGATCATTCCGACAATGAATATATACATATGGACTTCATCCATTCAGAACATATTCAGAAATGAATCATGGTCACTCACAAAATAGCTGAGATTGAAGTAAACATTGGGATGGTCTTGAAAGAAAAACAATAATAAAAGAATATTGCTATAAAGCTGACATACAGCTCTAGACTTAGTTTATCACACCATAAAGCTGTTCAGTCTATATAAATACCACTCAGATAATTGTAATTTATATCATTATGTCTGTGTGGTAACCATGGCTATACCCCTCAGATAATTGTAATTTATATCATTATGTCTGTGTGGTAATCATGGCTTGAACACTTGTAGTTCAGGTTGCAAAGAATATGATGACTGTCTACATTCAGGCACAATGTAGTAGAAGGTGACTAAGGAAAGTTGGGGGAATATGCTGACAACCTGTCACTTGTGATAAAATCATGAATGTAACTACAAGTCTAGTGGGCGTCTGTGATAAAATCATGATTGTCACCACATGTCTAGTGGAAGTCTGTGATAAAATCATGATTGTCACCACATGTCTAGTGGACGTCTGTGATAAAATCATGATTGTCACCACATGTCTAGTGGACGTCTGTGATAAAATCATGATTGTCACCACTTGTCTAGTGGACGTCTGTGATAGAATCATGATTGTCACCACATGTCTAGTGGACGTCTGTGATAAAATCATGATTGTCACCACATGTCTAGTGGACGTCTGTGATAAAATCATGATTGTCACCACATGTCTAGTGGACGTCTGTGATAAAATCATGATTGTCACCACATGTCTAGTGGACTTCTGTGATAAAATCATGATTGTCACCACATGTCTAGTGGACGTCTGTGATAAAATCATGATTGTCACCACATGTCTAGTGGACGTCTGTGATAAAATCATGATTGTCACCACATGTCTAGTGGACGTCTGTGGCTGTGACAATAGAGATGCAAGACAGCGACAAAAGGTCAAGGATCCGTGACCATAGTTAGCTTTGAGCATGATGACCAGCAGTTAGGTACAGGAACCAGTACTTTTGTACAGCTGTGGCCAACTATACCATCAATATGGTTACAAACATCCATCATTCAGTGCAAGTGGTAAAAACACTGAATGTATTGGTTGCCAACACCCAAATCGGATGTGCCGTGTTATTAGCAACAAAATAAAAAACTGTGACACACCACATTACTATTCTCTGGTCTACATCCTGCTGGAAATCTTTTAGGACGGACCATTGTCCAGTTATACGAGAGATCTGGTGGGAGATTGAGAAAGAACGGAGGAAAAATACTGCATGTTTTGTCTCAATTTCATATTGTTGTCTTCTATCATCTTCTTCTTCTATCAAATGACGCCATTGATTGACACAAATATGAAGGGTAGCAGACATTATACCGTTGTCCTCTTGTGGCAGATTCCTGGGTGTAAGGGAATGCTAGATGTGCCATCACACTGGATAGGTCATGAAATCTGACAGAAGAATGATTAGATAGTTGCCTCAGAGTTGTGTACTGCACTTCTAGCAAGCCATGATGATCCTGGGATACTGCTGCACTGGAACGCCTTGCTTTAGAGACTAAACATGCTTGCATTTGAATACCTTCCCCCACAAAAACAATAATGGCATTGAGGAAACCATGTTTGAGTGCAGGTGTTGTCTCACTTTCACAACTGACAAGAATCTGTGCTTTTGTCATACAGGCTATGGGCTGTTAAGAACTACCTGATCACAGCTCTAGGGATTATTTCAATCTCATCATAGCTCTATAAACCTGTTATACCATTATCAAGACTGCTATAAAACTATAAACCTGTTATACCATTATCAAGACTGCTATAAAACTATAAACCTGTTATACCATTATCAAGACTGCTATAAAATTATAAACCTGTTATACCATTATCAAGACTGCTATACAACTATAAACCTGTTATACCATTATCAAGACTCCTATAAAACTATAAACCTGTTATACCATTATCAAGACTCCTATAAAACTATAAACCTGTTATACCATTATCAAGACTCCTATAAAACTATAAACCTGTTATACCATTATCAAGACTGCCATAAAACTATAAACCTGTTATACCATTATCAAGACTGCTATAAAACTATAAACCTGTTATACCATTATCTAGACTCCTATAAAACTATAAACCTGTTATACCATTATCAAGACTGCTATAAAACTATAAACCTGTTATACCACTAAGTGGCTGTTGTGTGACCACAACCTCAAGTACTCTTACAAATTTGTAGCACCAGTGTATAAAATATGTTGAACAATTATAAATCTACTGAAAGCAGATAAACTATTGTACCATAATAAACCTGCCGGTTCATCTATACAGAAACAATGGTCAAATGTTGATAAATGGCATTGCTAAACATTACAAATAAACAATAGTCACCTGTTCTGACATCTTGTGCTGCCAACTGCAACCTGTCAAGATGCTTAGAAAGTTTGGGATATGTCAGCTTCAAGAGGTCGCGGAAGACTGCCATGTCAACAGAAAGGGCTCTTAAGTTATTGGCGAAGTAGCTCTCAGGTAGTACGCTATCTATCAGGTAAATCATAACCTGAAAGGTAAATATTATATCAAGTAACAAGGCCTTGTATCACATATTTATATTAAGTAACAAGGTCGTGTATCACATATTTATATCAAGTAACAAGGCCTTGTATCACATATTTATATCAAGTAACAAGGCCTTGTATCACATATTTATATCAAGTAACAAGGCCTTGTATCACATATTTATATCAAGTAACAAGGTCTTGTATCACATATGTATATCAAGTAACAAGGCCTTGTATCACTTATTTATATCAAGTAACAAGATATTATATCAAGATATTATATCAAATATCAAGGCATTACTGTATATCAAATATTAAGACCTTGTATCAAGATATTATATCAAGTATCAAGACATTATATCAAGTATCAAGACATTATATCAAATATCAAGAGATTATATCAAGTATCAAGAGATTATATCAAGATATTATATCATGAATCAAGACATTATAATTACATAAAGTAACAAGGCATTATATCAAGTGGTAACAAGACATTATATCAAGTAACAAGACATTATATCAAGTATCAAGACATTGTATCAAGATATTATATCAAGTAACAAGACATTATATCAAATATTAAGACCTTGTATCACGAGATTATATCAAGTATCAAGACATTATAATTACATCAAGTAACAAGACATTATAATTACATCAAGTAACAAGACATTATATCAAGTAACAAGACATTATATCAAGTATCAAGACATTGTATCAAGATATTATATCAAGTATCAAGACATTGTATCAAGACATTATATCAAGTATCAATACATTATAATTATATTAAGTAACAAGACCTTGTATCAAGTATCAAGACATTATATCAAGTATCAAGACATTATAATTATATCAAGTAACAAGACATTATATCAAGTATCAAGAGATTATATCAAGTAACAAGACCTTATAATTATATCAAGTAACAAAACCTTGTATGAAGACATTATATCAAGTAACAAGACATTATATCAAGTAACAAGACATTATATCAAGTAACAAGACATTATATCACGTAACAAAACCTTGTATGAAGACATTATATTAAGTAACAAGACATTATATCAAGTAACAAGACATTATATCAAGTAACAAGATTTTATATCAAGTAACAAAACCTTGTATGAAGACATTATATCAAGTAACAAGACATTATATCACGTAACAAAACCTTGTATGAAGACATTATATTAAGCAGCAAGACATTATATCAAGTATCTACCAGGAAATTTTCCCAACATGATTAATCTTTCTAAACCACTGTGTCTTTTTATATGTCTGAAATATGTTAGCTTGTGTTGATTTTTTTTAGAACCCAGCCTTCGTCTATGTTCAGGTCTTTGTGGACATCTATGCTGCTCCGTCTTTCTGTCTATGATATTCTCAGGACCTTTGTATAACATTTCATTTTGAATGCTGATATCTTCTTATCATTTGCAGATGTCATTGCCCTTGACTCGCAACCATATGTTGCCACTGACAAAATATAGATTTTAAATTGCTGTAACCTTGTTTGCTCCTTGCCATAGATTTTTCATCTGTGATGTTTTTGTAGGGACATTGCTAATCTCTTTCTGATCTCTGCTGATCAATCTCCTTTGGTGTTGATTGTTGACCTGAGATATTCAAAGTTTGTGACATTTTATAGTTGTTCTGTATCAATGACAATTGTAGGTGTGGGTTCAATTCTTTTTTTTTATATACATTATCTTTGTCTTATGTAAGCTTGAAGGGTTGAAACGTGTCATAACGTGGGTCTTCTGTATGTTTCTTAGCTTCTAGAAATAATAGTTTGGCAGAATGTAGAATAGAAACAATATGTAAGCTTGAGTAGTTGCTAGTCATCTCACCTTTAAGGCATCATCTTCCTTCCTGTCCATGACATTCAGCAAGAGAGCAGCAATGACGTTAAAGCCTTGACAATAACCAACACGCTTATTCCATCGAGCATAAGCTAGCAACAAGCGTTTCAGTACAGCACGATCCTCATCATTGTCATCACCACTGAAGTTGCTACAGCCAGTTCTATGTAGATCCTAGAGAAGAGAGAGTCAAGGAGTGTTAACTACAGAAAGTGATTAGTAATTATCTTAACCCATGATGGTACACTCTGGGCATCCCCATAATTGTTCGTCCCTGACAGAAGATGGTGAAGTGATGTCACTTTAACCAACTTACTACATGTGAACGCAAGTTGTGTCGTCCCTACTTGTTGTTTTTGATTTATATGTGTTTGTGATCCCTGATAAAGACCTTTCGGTCGAAACGTCGATTTGTGTGTGTGCCTATGTGTGTTTGGTACAATTAGCAAAACTTTATTACCTTGTTTCAAGCTTCATCTTCTAATACCAGTCTCATCCACCATGGTGTCCTCATCCAACAGACGCACATAAATGAATTTTACAATGCCCCCTCCCTCCTCTGTTCATTGTCATGTGCTTGTGATGCTAGTCTGCCAGTCCTCACATCCTCAACTCCAGCATGACCAGAACAAAGTATCTTAAGTCCTTGGAGGTATGAGATTCCAACATACAATACACACAAAAAGCAATCAGACCATCAGACCATAATTGTATATTGTCTTTCCCCAGGTGGTTTGTTATCCACTCTTGCCGTTAAGCATAGGGGTGATTGGAGCTCGAGCTTGTGTTCTAAAGCCAGATGTGTGGCCTCGGCTGTGCTATGACCGTGTCTATTCAGGATGTCCCTGACATTTTCTATCCATCTTTTCCGTGGTCTTCCTCTGGCTTTGTACCCTGATCTCATTTGGTTATATGCTTGTACGGGCAACTTGCAATGAAAAGCCAACTGGCTTGTTAGTTGAAATATGTTTGAGCATAAATACATCTCATTATTACATTATTAATATTAATATATATATCACTGTTAATGGTGAGTGTGTTGGGCCAATGGCATAAATAACGCTGCGATTCAATAAATGTTTAACTCTGGACTATATCATGCTGGAAATATAACAGTCATTGTCCTGTTACATGAGAGATGCAGTGGGAGTTTGAGACCAAATGATTAAACACAACAATTAAAGTTGCTTTTCTTTAAAAAAAACAATGGCATGTCTGCTATACCATAACTGCTAACACAAGAATGCCCAAGACAGTACACCTATGTGATGTACTGTGATAAACATAGGATCTGGGAAGTAGGAACACATGACACCTGGGCCAATTGACACAGTCCATGCTTAATTGGAAATTCAAAGAATTAACAAGAGTCAGACTGTACTATGACAACAGATATGCAATGTAACTGCGTGAAACGTAACAACAATTAGACTTACGTAAAACACAGGTTTATATATCGCTTCAAAGAGACACGACAGACTATAGCTAAAACTAGTAGGTAATGATGGGCAATGATGAGCACACAAGAAATCATAAAAATTACAATACACAAATCACATTCAACATTTCAACCAAAAGGTCTTTATCAAGACACAAACAAAACATCAAATGAATTTGATTCAAAAATGAATTTGAATTGGGTACACTCAAGCCTTTTGGACTCAATTCCGACCACTCTTATGTCTAGTATTGGGTTGGTGTGGTCTTTGTCTTTATTCTTTTTGTTCCGTCATTTACTCATCTTTTTTATTCGTTTCATTTCCACATATATTTACGTTTTTTATGTACTTTCTGACCTTCTGGCATATCATTTCCATATTTCCGTTGGACGTTGTGATAATTTTTCTATTCGTCGTCATTTGATGTTTTGTTTGTGTCTGATAAAGACCTTTTGGTTGAAACATTGAATGTGATTTGTATATTTTAATTTGTATGATTTCTTGTGTGCTCATCATTGCCCATCATTACCTACTGGACAACAGATATAGTACATGGAATCTGACCCATGGCTATTTAGAGAGAGGTAATTGCGGCTTCAACCTCCATCCTCACTGAAACTGAGCACGAAAATGCTAACTACTCCAATTGTGCTGAATATTGTTGAAAAAGAGGGGGGGGCGGGAGAACTCATTTGACTGCTGCCATGTTACCCCCATACGTACTGCATCCTTTCTCAAAGAAGTGGGGCATGCTCGGGGCTGTGCCGAAAGAAGCGGGGCATGCACGGAAACTGTACTCATAGCATGTAACTGCATAGCTTCAATCAATTATTTCCAGGGATCTCAGCAAAAAACCCACTTTATTTCCAGGGATCTCAGCAAAAAACCCACTTTATAAACAAGACGTTGCTAGCAGGATTCATATCCACAAGCTCTTGAGCACACAATGAACGACTTAAGTACTATGCCAGGTGGATCCAGTGCTGGTATATTAATCTTGTAGTGGTATATGCTCATATTAGAACACACATCTAAGAACCATAATGATAACTATTCATTATCTGTCTATAAATCGGGGATCTCCGAGGCATAGTGGTAATCCTTTTACTTTGTACTCAAGAGGTCGTGATTCTAATACGGTGGCGATGTCTTGTTTATAACGTATATTATTTCGGAGATCCCTAGGCATTATCACTTGAAGTTATGCTATTAGTGGTAATCTCGGCAGGTGCTGCCTTGTCACTTGGTTAAGTACATATGGGGCAACCCAAGTACGATTAAATAAATTCTCTATGCGTTTGAGCTTTTTTCTCTCTCTGTAACTCTCAATGTTTATGGAAAATTCTCTGCCTGAAACGGTGCTAAATTTATTTTAATGTATTCTATGCACATGCGTCACCCCCTCCCCAACCTTAATATCTAGCCATTATCAGGCAGGCTGACTTTTCAGCGACAGGTCTCTTCTACAATTACTTTTAGTAAGATTCTCAATGTTCTCATACAGAGAACATAACACAACATTTTTCTCACCTTGACAATTTGCATCCCTAGCTGCTCATCATCTGGATTACTTCTCTCATTGAATGTGAAACGTATAGTGTGTTCCCAGTTGATCTTCAGTTGAAACAGGTAATGGTCTGCAAGACTCAGCCATACCTGCAATGACATATAAAGACCTCATGGTGACTAAAACAGATGACATACAGAGACAGCTTGGTACCTTTATCAAATCAATGACATAGTGAGACCCTCGAATAGTCTTATAAAAAAAAAAAGAGCATAATACAGCCAAAGAAAAATATCAAAAACAGAAGAGTCAAATATACGAAACAACAGAAACTTGAAGGCAATAAATAAACATTACAATATTAACAAAACATTACATAAAATATACATATTCAAGTACAAACGATCGATATTACAGCTAGTAAATAGCTAATAATTGGACAAACAATTACAAATTTGGGAGCCGAGCTGGTGTTGCGTTAGGTCTCTCTCCCGCCGATATTTTCTGGTACATCTAACCATTCCCAGTCACCTAGGAGTCTGTCACATCCGTAATGATGGTACATCTAACCATTCCTAGTCACCTAGAAGTCTTCCACATCCATAGTGATGGTACATCTAACATTCCTAGTCACCTAGGAGTCTTCCACATCCGTAGTGATGGTACATCTAACATTCCTAGTCACCTAGGAGTCTGTCACATCCGTAGTGATGGTACATCTAACATTCCCAGTCACCTAGGAGTCTTCCACATCCGTAGTGATGGTACATCTAACATTCCTAGTCACCTAGGAGTCTTCCACATCCGTAGTGATGGTACATCTAACATTCCTAGTCACCTAGGAGTCTGTCACATCCGTAGTGATGGTACATCTAACATTCCCAGTCACCTAGGAGTCTGTCACATCCGTAGTGATGGTACATCTAAACATTCCCAGTCACCTAGGAGTCTGTCACATCCGTAGTGATGGTACATCTAAACATTCCCAGTCACCTAGGAGTCTGTCACATCCGTAGTGATGGTACATCTAACATTCATAGTCACCTAGGAGTCTCTCACATCCGTAGTGATGGTACATCTAACATTCCCAGTCACCTAGGAGTCTGTCACATCCGTAGTGATGGTACATCTAACATTCCCAGTCACCTAGGAGTCTGTCACATCCGTAATGATGGTACATCTAACATTCCCAGTCACCTAGGAGTCTGTCACATCCGTAGTGATGGTACATCTAAACATTCCCAGTCACCTAGGAGTCTGTCACATCCGTAGTGATGGTACATCTAACATTCCTAGTCACCTAGGAGTCTGTCACATCCGTAGTGATGGGACATCAAACATTCCTAGTCACCTAGGAGTCTTCCACATCCGTAGTGATGGTACATCTAACCATTCCCAGTCACCTAGGAGTCTTCCACATCCGTAGTGATGGTACATCTAAACATTCCCAGTCACCTAGGAGTTTGTCATATCCGTAGTGATGGTACATCTAACATTCCTAGTCACCTAGGAGTCTGTCACATCCGTAGTGATGGTACATCTAACATTCCTAGTCACCTAGGAGTCTGTCACATCCGTAGTGATGGTACATCTAAACATTCCCAGTCACCTAGGAGTCTGTCACATCCATAGTGATGGTACATCTAACATTCCCAGTCACCTAGGAGTCTGTCACATCCGTAGTGATGGTACATCTAACATTCCTAGTCATCTAGGAGTCTGTCACATCCGTAGTGATGGTACATCTAACATTCCCAGTCACCTAGGAGTCTGTCACATCCGTAGTGATGGTACATCTAACATTCCCAGTCACCTAGGAGTCTGTCACATCCGTAGTGATGGTACATCTAACATTCCTAGTCACCTAGGAGTCTGTCACATCCGTAATGATGGTACATCTAACATTCCCAGTCACCTAGGAGTCTGTCACATCCGTAGTGATGGTACATCTAACATTCCCAGTCACCTAGGAGTCTGTCACATCCGTAGTGATGGTACATCTAACCATTCCCAGTCACCTAGGAGTCTGTCACATCCGTAGTGATGGTACATCTAACCATTCCCAGTCACCTAGGAGTCTGTCACATCCGTAGTGATGGTACATCTAACATTCCCAGTCACCTAGGAGTCTGCTACAAAAGGACAAAGTTCAATGTCTACTGGTCTTCATCTCTTCGCCATCCATGAGGATTGTTTGATAGAAGACAAAGGTCATACACTGAGAAAAGATGTGACGATGGTAATTTGTTTTCACCGGTGGCAGGTTGTCCGCTTATCCTCCAAATTTTTTTAGGCGCATCCTACGTCATGTTTGGAAAGAAGACAGTGGCTCTATTCTTTGCTCCTTGAACTAGACGTTTAGACCCCGGTTACCACACGCGAGAAATATTTACAAGTTAGATTACGATGACTTCATCAAATCCAATGACGGATGAGATGCTGATGACAACGATGATAATGAAAGTGATGGTTATGATGATGAGGCGCTGACGATAGATGCCGACGTGATACGAGTTTATGACTGATATTTCCTATGTCAGGAAGTTTTACTGTTAGTTCCAGATTATTGTTTCTCTTGCACTATTTTTTATGAAGATGTTTTCCACATCTTCTGCTAATTCCAAGTGATTATTTGATCATGTGGCTATGTAGTGCAGTGACACGAACTGGACTGTCCGATACTCCAGAAAGGACTTTGTTACAATTTATAAGCGTGCTACAGATAAAAGGGTTGATTATGTCCAGGCATCTGTCTTCACTGAAATCAGAGATCATGGGGTAGAACAGTAAACTCTCACACCTAACCTCGTTAGTCGCCTCTTACGACTAGCATGGTAGGCGGCAGTGTTACTATTTTCTTTACTCCCCGTTCAGTGCCCTATATTAGACGGACGATTGATGAAGGATATAAAGTTACGGATAATAGATTCAGCATCACGCAGTAACAGTGAACTAGTTTTGTGTTCACTTCCTGGTCTTGTTAATTCTCCTGTAATTTAGTTTAAAATGATGTAATATGAGTTTTAGAGCTGAAAATAATGTAGAGGCATAACCAATGCTACTATGTGGTGCTGAGATTTCCCGCTTGCTGTACAAGATTGAGCAATAACATGGGCCTCCAAAACGTCAGATATCGATTTCAGTTAGTAAAAGTGAGAAGAGAAAGTAAAAGTGAGAAGAGAACGTAAAAGTGAGAAGAGAAAGTAAAAGTGAGAAGAGAACGTAAAAGTGAGAAGAGAAAGTAAAAGTGAGAAGAGAACGTAAAAGTGAGAAGAGAACGTAAAAGTGAGAAGGGAACGTAAAAGTGAGAATGGAACGTAAAAGTGAGTAGAGAACGTAAAAGTGAGAATAGAACGTAAAAGTGAGAAGAGAAAGTAAAAGTGAGAAGAGAAAGTAAAAGTGAGAAGAGAAAGTAAAAGTGAGAAGAGAAAGTAAAAGTGAGAAGAGAACGTAAAAGTGAGAAGAGAAAGTAAAAGTGAGAAGAGAAAGTAAAAGTGAGAAGAGAAAGTAAAAGTGAGAAGAGAAAGTAAAAGTGAGAAGAGAAAGTAAAAGTGAGAAGAGAAAGTAAAAGTGAGAAGAGAAAGTAAAAGTGAGAAGAGAAAGTAAAAGTGAGAAGAGAAAGTAAAAGTGAGAAGAGAAAGTAAAAGTGAGAAGAGAACGTAAAAGTGAGAAGAGAAAGTAAAAGTGAGAAGAGAAAGTAAAAGTGAGAAGAGAAAGTAAAAGTGAGAAGAGAAAGTAAAAGTGAGAAGAGAAAGTAAAAGTGAGAAGAGAAAGTAAAAGTGAGAAGAGAAAGTAAAAGTGAGAAGAGAAAGTAAAAGTGAGAAGAGAAAGTAAAAGTGAGAAGAGAAAGTAAAGGATATGTATGTAGACAACTAGTGTCTACATCACAATCGTCTACAATAAACGACCTACCGGCTAATGGGAAATCAAGCATTCTTAAAGACTCGTTGACAATTCCCGCGATTTTCATTGCTCATTATCATAATACTTTGTGTTACAGCCAATGATAACCAAGGGAATAGTCACGTGAGTCATTTTAGAAGGTTTGATTTCCCACTGAGTGATGTCTTATATCGCTGAGGTCACCGTTTACGCTAAGCTGATCTTGACCCGCCGCAGCTATCCACGAAACTGCAAAGTAAATACTAATACACACGCACCTTCTTTCTAAATTCTGGAGGCATGCCCATAGGAAGCCTGCACACCGCCTTCATGGCATCTCTCCATTGATCAAACGCACTCTCTCCTGACGGCGGCTGAATACTGAATTTCATTCTTGTATCGATCTCTGAAACACAATTGAAAATACAATAATTGTATTAATGACAATGAGAGAAAAAACAATAATTGTATTAATGACTATGAGAGAAAAAACAATAATTGTATTAATGACTATGAGAGAAAATCTGACCTTGTCATTAGAGGTGAGAAAGAGAGTACTGCAGTGCTATATAACCCCTATACTAACATATGGATGCAAGTCTTGGACAATCAACAAACTAAAGGCAACAGAGATGTGGTTCGACAGAAGAATGCTGAGAATACCATGGACTGCCAGAAAAACTAATTTAGATGTGTTAAAAGAGTTAAATGCGAAACGGACCTTAATCACCAATATAAGAAAAAGGCAATCTTCTTTTTTTTGGCCACTTCATGCGACAGGCAGGTTTAGAGAACATAGGCAAAATTTAATGCAACGGAGACAGAGGGCGACAAAGTGAGAACATATTAGACAGTTTGACAACCTGGCACGGCAAGGAAACAACAACGACCTTGATACATAATACTGTGGACAGAGAGCTGTGGAGAGCCATCCGGCATGGCACCTAATGATGATGATAAGGGTGCGCGTAGCGCAGTGGTTAGCGTACTGGCTTCGCATATGAGTGGTCCTGGGTTCATTCCCCAACTGAGGTGGAATTGTTTTTCAGATCGCAACAGCACCCTGGTCGACCCAGCCTTAAATGGGTACCGGATTAATCCGGGACGTAAAGACTGCGAGGGAGAGGAGATGAGATGGCTACCGCCCTCATTTGCAAAGCCTCTGAAATGTGAGATCGCTAACATCTCACACTCCTGCTGCATTAATAAATGCTATGGGTTACTTACGTTACTTACTTTACTTACTTTTACTTATATTGTACTCAATACTCATTGTACACTTGTACTCATACATTTTCCAGCTATATTGCTAAAAACTATCTACAGGATTTTATAACAATCAATGATTTTAACTCTGGCATTACAGCTCTCTCAAACACGAAGTCCATATTTCTTTATAAGACATCGTCCAGTTCCGTCTCTGATGCCAATTTCCGACTCTAACAGATTCGCCCTGATATAACCACAAAGCAATCTGGTCCTAGATTGAAATGGTCTTGCCTCGGTTTAAAGTGGCTTTTAATCACATACTTAACAAAATCTCTCATAGATCAAAGTGGCTTCTAATCAATGTCTCCAGAAGTATATTTCGTCCATGTTTAACAAGCAAAATCAAAGGGGGTCTATTCATTGCCTCCTTATCACTGTTTAGCATCCTATCTTACAGTCTGGCTAAAATGTCTTGTGATCTCATATTTTCTGAGGCTCAGATGACGACGCTTATATTCACTTTAAAGCAGCCTGACTAGCCAGTCAAATACCTTGGTGTGAGGGATTTAGCCTGTTTGGCGAGCTGTATTATTCCCACCCTGGCTGAACCGGAATCTCCCGCAAAGTTTGTGTTTACAATCAACTCGAACCATGACGTTGCACATCATTTTATCGTATTATACAATCAACAAAAATTCAACACAACAAAATATTTGATGCAAAAAGTACATAAATTAAAATACGAAAATTAAATAAATTTGAGCCCAATTTATTCCACATGAATAGACGTAATTGACCAAAATTAAATTCTACTTATCCCCTATTCCATATTTCGACAGTCTCCCAACGAAAATTTGAGTTTAGAAACCCAAAAGGACAATGTGTGATGAACCAATTTGGTACAGAGCAGATTTGATTTAATATCCTATTCAAAATGAAGATCTCAACCTAGCATTTTTGTCTGTAATAATTTTCTAAGCAATATTCTACGTTCAGTAGGTTGTCAACGCTTTATGAACGGCCTAGATACCCAAATGCCTGCAAATAAAATCTAAGCACCTTAGCCTTCTGGGAGACTCTCGCCAACTCTCAACAACATATCCGGATATGATCGAAACCCAAAACAAAATACCAAAATCATCTCGCGACATAGATCTCTACTAAATACGAGATTTCACAAAGCATTGCGACATAGATCTCTACTAAATACGAGATTTCACAAATCATTGCGACATAGATCTCTACTAAATACGAGATTTCACAAAGCATTGCGACATAGATCTCTACTAAATACGAGATTTCACAAAGCATTGCGACATAGATCTCTACTAAATACGAGATTTCACAAATCATTGCGACATAGATCTCTACTAAATACGAGATTTCACAAAGCATTGCGACATAGATCTCTACTAAATACGAGATTTCACAAAGCATTGCGACATATATCTCTAATAAATACGAGATTTCACAAAGCATTGCAAACCACAGTTATGAAACAACCGAGAGTTGTCTACGTAACATTGCAAACCACAGTTATGAAACAACCAAGAGTTGGCTACGTATAACATTTCGAAAGAAATATTCGGAGAACTCGCGCGCGCAGTCCTCTCCCCCCCCCCCTTTCTTCCATCTTACTTTTTTTCCCAATGCCCACGCACATTAAACAATATGTAGATGAATCTCACATTTCCTAGAGATCACACAAACATAGAAATAGAGATTACATTGATCAAACAGCCGAATATCAAACATAGTCAATCTCTAACAAATACACAAACTGCAGGTTATGTGTTCAACGACTCCACATAATCACCCAGTATTGATCGACAAAGTGTGTTCCAATATTACACTAGGAACGGTAAATGTATATAAATCAAATAATCTCCGCCAGTTTCTATGACCAGGATCGTAGATTCAAACTTGGTAGAGAGGTGGAGACGCGATCTCGCCGCAAAACTCGTCATTTTTTCCCTAGGGGATTTTAACAAGGAAACCAATAGTCTTTAATCATCATTTAAAACAAGAAACACAGACAAGGCTGCAGATGTTGGGATGCTCGTACGTATAGCTCGTCTTCTCCCTACCCCCCTCGCCCTCCTGTACCAAGAAATCTGCGTGAATAACGTATAAGTGGAAGATAGACAACCCTATTTTGTGCTATCTCATTTATATTGTTATTGAACTAAAAATATGACTTCTTTATTGGGCTAATTTGTTGTTCATCATCATCATCATCAGGTGCCATGCTGATTTGCGTCGGCGGTCATGGCTCTCCACAGCTCTCTATCCACAGTATTATGTATCAAAGTCGTTGTTGTTTCCTTGCCGTGCCAGGCTGTCACACAGTCTAATATTTTTTCACGTTGTCGCCCTCTGTCTCTGTTGCCTTCAATTTTGCCTGTTGTGACTATGTTCTCTAAACCTGCCTGTCTCATGAAGTGGCCAACAAAAAGAAGATTGCATTTTTCTTATATTATTGATTAAGGTCCGTTTCGCATTTGACTCTTTCAACACCTCTACTTTAGTTTTTATGGCAGTTCATGGTATTCTCAGCATTCTTCTGTAGCCTATGTTACCTCTAATTTCGCACTTTCCAGTTGTTTGTTACAGGGGAATATTTATGCTCCATTTTGATTTTTCGTTCTTGGTAAAGAATATAACACTGACACCTTCTACCAATTGTTAAAACTCGTGCATAAATATTTTCTTGAACTCATTCCGTACCGTTTGCTTTTTTTTTGTTTAGATTCTAAACAATTAAGAGCAATTAAGTTCTTGTATCCTTTTGAACATCTTTCTTAAGTATTTCCCGAACTTTCTTGTATAGCTAGATAAATCCAATCCCCAGCGATTTGCAATTCTCAGAATGATCGTACTCAGAGAGGATAGCTGTTGTTTTAATAGCCAGAAATGTTGATGAATTAGCTCATACGCAATCAATGGCGGGGTCTCTGCAGAGATCTATTTCATATCCAGAAAATTCCATCTCACAGCGGGATGCCGCGATTTCATAAGGTGTCTCATACTCAAGGGGCTGGGGGGGGGGGACAAAAACTGAATTGTATAGATAAAACGCTGTTGAGTTTTCACAAAATAAAATGCTGACTACAAATGTGTGTGGTCAACTACGAATATGTTGTTATATGACTGCTTGATCTGATGAGGGGAACTGGTCAGTCCTTTAGACTAGCTCGCGGCTCACTGTGTATAATATATACAACAATATCCGTGTGCTGTCGGGGTACGACATGTCATCAAAGATTAGTAATACTCTTACATGCAATATGTGTCATTAGATGCGACAAAGGAGCTTTTGGGATGAAGTTGGCTGTTTAATCTCATAGAAAGAATCAAAGTGATCGAGTATCCATGCTGACGTCAGATCTATGACATGCCGAAAGGAGCTGATATACCTGATAATCTGTAAACAACTATGAAACAGTTCGCGCATAATATGCTCTTGACTAAATCTGGCTAATCTGTAGGAGTTTGAGAATGAACGCAGAAGAAGAAAAAGAAGAATATGTCAAACAAAACAAAAGGGGAAAAAATGAAACTAATTTCCATGTATTCCATGATCACAATACCCAAGAACGGACATTTCATTACCATTGTAAGACTCTACCAGACAAATAAGAATTCAAATACAACAATTTATCCAGTTTGAAATTATGGAAACTGATGAGGGGCTATAGCGACGACTTGCCAGTCTTACAAGACCGTCTTACCATCACATTATTTCTTCTTTTCTTTCACTTTATTCCGCTTTATACCTCGCAGAGTCAGGGGTAGAAGAGTTCTCTGAAGACTGCCTTTTTGTTTGTGCTTCATCTAATCTGTTTGTTTTCGTGGACTCTGTAATCCATCGTTTACCTAGTTTGACCCTGGCTTTGTACCACCCGGATCTGCATAGCAATGCTTTTTGAGGGGCACTATCTGATGGTAGTCTGGTAGCATGTGAAAATTACTTTTGTCAGTCCTCCGATGTTTTCATTTCTGATTCTGTCTCTTATTGTTACTCCGAGATTTTCTACGCAGACACGGCATTTCTGTTGTAACAAGCTTCCTTTTAGCTTTTGTTGTGAGTGTCCATGTTTGACATTAGTATTATAGAGACGGTGTGATGATAGTTCTATATAGTTCAGTTTTGTTGTTCATGTTCACATGCAATATATTCACTCCTTCATAATTAAACGTATCATAAGTTTGTTTTTTTAAACAAGTTTGTTTAATATCCTATTAATGAGGCAGTGATATTTGGCTGTAGTAATTACTCAGATTTCTACCAGAATTGAGTTGACATCAAGTGAGTTAAACCACCTAACAAACATCTGGAAATAAAAAAACAATAAGCAAATATACCACACTACGACTGTTCAACTTCGATGTGATATCCGTGTTGATATATGGTTGTGAAAATTGGAAAATGAGATAGAAACTGGAGAAGAAATTGAATTCATTTGAAAATAAATATCTTAGAAATCTGTTAAATATTTGTTGGAAAGAATTCAGGTCAAACATGCAAGTAAGAGAAGACGCCAAACAGCAATATGTTTCTACAACAATAAGACGAAAACGATGGACATGTACTCAGCCACGTACACTTACATCGGGCATGTACTCAGCCACGTACACTTACATCGGGCATGTACTCAGCCACGTACACTTACATCGGACATGTACTCAGCCACGTACACTTACATCGGGCATGTACTCAGAATTAATGAAAACAGACTGCCACATACAAGCATTAAAATGGGTACCGGAGGACAAGAAAAAAAAGAGGAAGGCCAAGTGAGACTCTTTGCAGAACAACCATCAAGAAGGGAATGGCTATGTGTCTCAACAACATACCAGAATTACACACAGTAGCATCAAATCACTCCAACTGGAGAGAGCTCTGTAAATCATGACACAATGTCTCGTTCTCCGGAATACACCCTGCTCATTTGCAGGAGTCTGAGAACTCAGAATAATCTTTGCAGCTAGAATTGCTGACAATATTTCACGGGGTTTGTTCTTCTTCTTCCCAGAAATACAAATTGCCCACTCATGTTTCATGTTACTTGATTACAAACGTAGAAAGAGTCCAGTACTCAAATAAGTTGTAGAGTATTTACATTCACACCAACACTATATATCAACCAGCTGTCATCGGAAGACAGGATCAAATTTTTGTCTCACATACAGAGACGCATGGTGTTCATTGACGGGAAAAAACTAATGAGAACTGGGAGAAATCGTTAGACTAAACTGTCACAAGCGTGTCTGAACTCCTATTACCTAGGACCGTCATTTCACAACATGACCACTCCATTCTGACAGAATAGTATTCATTATGGCTAATTAACTATTGATGACAAGGTCGTATGGCTAATTCACTATTGATAACAAGGCCGTATGGCTAATTCACTATTGATAACAAGGCCGTATGGCTAATTCACTAATGATAACAAGGCCGTATGGCTAATTCACTATTGATAACAAGGCCTATGGCTAATTCACTATTGATAACAAGGCCGTATGGCTAATTCACTATTGATAACAAGGCCGTATAACTAATTCACTATTGATAACAAGGCCGCCATAAGAGACAAGTTGATCGTGCTACTCTGTCCAGGTATTTCTATACTGAATCACAGATTTCTGAACACAAGGGTGTACTAGCACATTACTCCGTCACGATAACAGATGGTTTAAAGCAAAACATTGATGGGAGGTCCCTTACTATATATATATATATATAATCTAGCTATTGCGGGTGAAAACTATCTCAAGGACGCTATGACAGAAATGTTTACACCAATATTTCATGAAAACTTGTTTCAAAAACACTAACACTCGAAGTACTCAATCAATCAATCAATCAATCAATCAATCAATCAAGTGCCATGCTGAGTGGCGTAGGCAATAATGCTTCTCCACAACTCTCTGTCTCTTGTGTTGTTAATAAGTTCAGTAGGTGACTTCTTTTTGTGCCACAGTGACAACCCATTCATAAATTTCTCTCTTTGTCTTCCTCTGTCTCTTCTCCCATTATCTTTCCGGTGGTTACTCAATGTTCAAGTTTTATTTTTTTCATCCAATGCCCTAAAATCTTGATTGTTTATAATGTTCGCTATAATTGTCATTTTACCCTACCCCAGCATTTCTGAGAACTACTACATTTGTTTTCTTGGCTGTCCATGGAATTTTCATCATTCTACTCAAAAACCACATTTCAGTTGCCTCCAGATTATCTCGAGCACTTTTGTTTACCTTCCATGCTCAGTTGGTGACTTCTTTTTGTACTCGAATTACTACGAAACAAGAAAACAGGATGATGATGTTCTGCTAATCACTGGGAAAATACATAACACATAAAAATACACGTATCGACCACAGGACTATAGAGAACACATTGAGAACATTATACGACGAGTAATACAATCAGCTTGCTGAAAGTATCAGCGACGGAGCATTGACACAGCCGTTCCGCTAATTGTCTGACAAATGTGGTTGCACCAGAACACGAACATCGTACGCTATGCACAAATCCAGTTGACAACATTTAAGCTTCGCCATATCCAGAAAATGATTTCAAAGCCTGCAACTGCCCCACAGTTTACACGGAAATACCATACAAATTGCAACTTTCTAGAATGTTACCATCTAACCAACTTTGACATTTCCTAGTGCGGCCTACAACAAACACTAACTAGCTGTATACACTTCAACTTTCTAGAATGTTACCATCTAACCAACTTTGACATTTCCTAGTGCGGCCTACAACAAACACTAACTAGCTGTATACACTTCAACTTTCTAGAATGTTACCATCTAACCAACTTTGACATTTCCTAGTGCGGCCTACAACAAACACTAACTAGCTGTATACACTTCAACTTTCTAGAATGTTACCATCTAACCAACTTTGACATTTCCTTTCTTCTTCTTCCTCTTCTTCTTCTTCTTCTTCCTCGTTCATTCTCAAACTCCTGCAGATTAGCAGGATGTAGTCCGGAGAACGGAATGCGTTGTCATGGTTTACAGCATTGCTGCGATATATGCGCCTTTCGGCCTGACACATCCGACTTCAGCATGGCTTTGTGTCACTGACCCTACATTTCCTTTCGGAAACAATGTCAACCTACTCAACATAATTAAACTGCCTAGTAAATCACTAGTCAACAAATGATGAGATGCTGGCTACGTCCTGAAAGGACATGCAAGCCACATTTTTTAGCACAACAAACGTCTCAACTCATATTACAAGTTAAAACACTCGAATAGAGCAGATATACATACATGTGACTATACAGTCGACGTCCTCTTGCTGACTCGCCGTCTCCAGCATGGAAATAGTGTTTGATGGTTAGGTGTAGCATAGCCGCGTGTGACATATGATAATTTGACAACAGCTGCTGACTGATATGACTCGTAACGCTCTTGTCATAACAAAAAAGTGTTGAAAATGTGTGCGAACACTATGATTAATTAACATTTTTGTGTATAAAATGACACAAAATTTGAATGTATTCTGCGCCAGCATCAGCCTGCATCATATATATGTATATATGTTATTTCTGTTGAGTTAATTGTCGTCTATGAAGTCAATAGCCTCACGTACCAATAACACACCTAATGTGAATATGCTGACAAAGAACGAAGAATTACATGAACAGTGTAATACAACAATTCAAAATAGGTACAATGTGACAGAAAAAAATAGAAACCATTGAAGAACAGTGAACGATGTTAAAAGGATCTTTGCAGCAAAAACATCTTAAGAGATCCTGCCACATAAGACACATACTTTGAACGAAAACTTCGCTTTCAAAGTTTGAAATTCAAATAGAAACTGGCCGTTAGAAAATCCAACGTTTAATCCAATAGTATAATCCAATAGCTTAATTTGGCATACAAATTTCACGATTATCTGAGCCAGGATTCTCGAGCCTTGAATAATAAATCCGTATACCAAGCAAGCTTTTGGGGACAATATTTTCATCGAAACGTTGATTCAGTGCTTTGTTACCTTTTATACAAGACTCTAACACCTTGTATTTATATATCGTTGCTGAGTATATAGTTTAACTGCGGACTTTTCTATTATCAAACATATCAAACAGCTAACAAGTCTAACGTAGTAGTAAAGTTTTGCTGATACTAGATAACACACATAATGACACACACACACACACACACACACAAATCGACGTTTCGACCAAAAGGCCTTTATCAAGGCAGAATTGTTTAAATTGTCTGTCTTGATAAAGGCCTTTTGGTCGAAACGTCGATTTGTGTGTGTCATTATGTGTGTTATCTAGTATCAGCAAAACTTTATTACCCTTTTCCTGGATCTACCTGTTGGATTTCAGTTTTGCAAGTACAATTTTTCGATTCTAACGCAGTAGTGCGATTTACGGGAGAAAGTGATGGCATCATAGACCAAAGGATACACTATTCGCTGGACAAGTGCCATAGCTTCAGAACCGCAGCTGCATAATTCACATTGACTTTGTCATCCTCGTGGGGATAACAGCAGGGACTCGTTGTGATGTATGTAACAGCATAACTGAATGTCAGGTGATCAAACAATGATATAACACCAGGTCTGTTACCGAGGTCTGATGGGGACGCAAGTAATAGTAACAATGTGATCTATCATGCATGTCATGTAAGGAGACTAAGAAGGGTTAGTCATTGGACTGGCTATTCCATCTTGTATAATACCACAGTGATCCGTAACGCCATGCTTAAGTCGGATCTGTCTGGTCGTAAATCACTGATACACAAAGATTCTATACACCACGACACAATGCAGTTCGTTCTCCACACTACACCCAGATAAATTGTAGGAGTTTCTGATGGAATACACAAGAAGAACACGAAGAACAAGAGTAAAAAACATATAACAAGAACATGAGGAACAATAACAAGAAGAAAAATAGCAAATATAACAAGAACATGAGGAACAATAACAAGAAGAAAAATAGCATATATAACAAGAACATGAAGAACAATAACAAGAAGAAAAATAGCATATATAACAAGAACATGAGGAACAATAACAAGAAGAAAAATAGCATATATAACAAGAACATGAGGAACAATAACAAGAAGAAAAATAGCATATATAACAAGAACATGAAGAACAATAACAAGAAGAAAAATAACATGAGTACAAAGAATTTTGAAGGAAAAAAAAAACTAAAAAAGGAGGGAAAAGAAGAATAAAAGAAAAAAAAACCCCTAAAACAAGAATATACTAGCTGAAAGTTAGAACAAGGATGAAGAGAAAAAACTAATAGAATATGCTGATTAATTAGTAGAGATAATTGTCGAGAACTGGACCAAACACAATGGTTTAGCGGAACCCCAAAAAACATCATGAATTAATCACAGAGGCACCAGTGTGTGTGTGTGTGTGTGTGTGTGTGTGTGGGCCGGAGTCAGCTGGCGAAGCAAAGAATATTAAAACTCTAACCTTATATTGTAAGAGGTGATCAATTCTTAAACATACAGTCCCCGATGTTGGTCATGTTTAGAGCGGTTGTTTTTTAAACATACAGTCCGATGTTGGTCATGTTTAGAGCGGTTGTTTTTTAAACATACAGTCCGATGTTGGTCATGTTTAGAGCGGTTGTTTTGTTTTTTTAATCATCTTCTTTTTTTTGGGGTGTAAGGCTGACTAACGGCATACTATAAATGATCAAATTTCACCATACCACTACCAATTGAGGTTTTACGGAGTCGGCACTTTATGATTTCCTGCTTGCCGTGATTTCCTTACATTTACACTTTCTTCTTTACACCTCAATTTCCTGCTTGTTACGATTTCCAGCCATTTCCACAACTTCATGACTAGTGTCGTTTGTGGTGGTGACGAAGGAATTCCTTTAGCTATGGACAGTTAGTTCTTGGCAGCCCATACCCTTTCTGACAAAATCACAGTTCCTACTGAGTTGTTGAACAACCGAAGTGACAGCCGAACTCGTATAGGGTGTGTTGTTAGGTATGGTTGCGTTAGGGGATGGCTGGCGTTCTTGATGCATGTTTCGTCCCCGAATGAAGGCAATGCAGTGCGGCAGTAGCCCTAGCATAATCTCCTCCTGCTAGGAATGTAACATATACTTCTGGACCAATTATCTCATCATACTTGCGTCAGCTCTGTTAATCAATCTGCAGAAATGGTACATCTGCCATTCTATGCTACCTTGCATCTTTTCATCATCCGTAGAAATAATTTGATAGAATAAAAAAAGTCATAAATCCAGACACGACATGATCGGGTGACAATGATGATCTTTTTCGCCGGAGATAAGTTGTCACCACATCTTTCCTTAATCTCCACTTACAAAATGTCTGGAAAGAAGACAATGTCCGTATTCTTTACGTCCTGAACTAAAATCTACGGCCCGGTTGCCACACGGGCGTTGTAGTGTGGAAGAGGATTTTCTAGACACAGCCAAAGAAATGATACACTTTTTCCCCTATCAACTATACCCTGACATGATCCTCTGCCCTGCTTCGAGAGTGCAGCCTCTCGCACTATGACACCCTCAGCGGTACTCAAAGAACTACCTCCATGAACAATGTCTGCATTTCTCTAACCTTCCACTCCAATATTACTGATGTCCGTCCACTTCTTCAGTCGGACCCGCAAACACACTGCCGTTTTCCGTGTCGCCTCCTTCCTTTCTGGTTGCTTACAGGCGTGACAATAATCTTAGGGATATCTTGGTTCACAGTCGTTCCAAGCCTAACGTCTCGAGTCATGAATGCACCGTTAACTGCCAACAAAGTAGATGCAATATATGTACCTATGTCACACAGACCCGTTCCGTTTGATTCCTTAAAGCCACTTTTACTATTGAAGACGATTTTGCATGTGTCTCGCAATGTCATCTGTGCCATCATTTGCAAACGTTGCCCACGACGTACACACAGGAGAGGAGTAGAAGGCTCGGAGACCGATTCTGTCAACATCTCTTGTTGCTGACATCTTCAACAGCACAGACCATTTCATTTGGATGTCCTTGTTGTCCTGGTGACTGCCATTAAATAGTACTCTTTAGACGACTGGACTCAATATGGTCTTGAGAACTGCTGGTTGGTTGGTTGCTGATCCAGCGGCCTATGGGCTCATGCACTTTGACCCAATGCCATTAAATGGCATTATATTACTGGGAAGTCTGTGGATTATCATCCCACCCCGGGACAGAGCCAGAAAATAACTATCACACCTCCAGGAAGGTAGGTTTAAACCTATGCACTGCTCATAACCACTGTAGCCAAGATAGGGTTCACTGTGCTCATTCCCCGCCACCAAATGACTACTGGTTATGCCGAACTTCTCTATTGCTCTAGGCATGCAACCAAATGTTCAAGTCAAAAGGGTTGTCACGTCCTGAGTCACTGTGCCTCTATGATGGGTCTCAGCCAAAGGAAAAAACAGTGCTGTCAGTTTCCTCCTCCACAGTGCTGCACAGTACATCTCTGGCTCCCTCCCAACCACAGAAGGTGCATACATATATTCAAGTAAACATGAAACACGTTTCAACAACAAAATAACAGCACAAGGAGCATAATTGTACAGATGACATGCCATGAAGCTTCTATAAGAAGATAACCTCAATATAACGGCATATCATCTACTAAGATTTTCTGTTGCATGGGTGGTTTGTCTAGTGGGCCATTGGTGAGACACACAGACGCAACCACATGCGTACAGAACCGTTATATCAACCAATTTGGTATACTCCAGCCATTTGGTATTAATATGTCATTGAAACGTGTATGTATCCTGTTGTGTTCTGTCCATTTTATGTCTGTTTTGTGTCGTCTACGTTCCTCTATTTTCTACATTTACCAGCTGTTCTCCACACTCTTCCGGACTAGCAGCATATATTCGAATTATTCTGTTCAAAATAATAAACGCAACAGTATTTGCAACGTGTAAAAAAATTTTATTTTACGGAATTAATGTTTCAACCGTGACATGAAGAAACTTTCAAACTTGAACTAAACCAAACCCGTTTCTAGTCATTGCCAACGGTCCATTAACGATGCTTGTTCGCCCACTGAGGTCGGTTCTGGCGATGCCGGTCCGCAAGAACAGGACCTCTGTATGGTCTTCCAGCCCAAAAGACCAGCGTCGTACGGCCTGTTCCTTGCTGTTTGATCTGAAATTCGACGATCTACTGGCATTGACTGGACTGTGGAGGACGCAGATACAAATCGATTCCTGAGGTGACGCAGCCATATGAAGCTGTCTTCAGCAGGAGTTGTGACTCTGGGTCTTCCATTCCGCGGTCGGTCTGCCAACTAAACCAGTTTGTTGAAGTCACCTCCAAAGGTGAATAACGGTACTTCTAACCACGTTAAATTGTCTGGCCACTTTGTGATTGTCCAGTCTGTAAGCGCCCAATTACGATGTATCGTTGTTCTGTAGTGAGATGGGCCACACTTCCGCATTCAATTTTTAATTGAATTTATTCGAGGACCCTCAATATTTTCTTCATTCTTGATTAGGAACAAGCGTCACAGCACTGGGACAGAGTCCCCATATATGCTCTGCTTGCCGTTCCGTCAGCCATCTAAAAGTGTATACGCTCAGTCAGTCAATCTTTTATAGGCATTCAATAATATGGTCAGCGAGATCTGTGTTCTGTTTAAACGTACAGAATTCATGGGATTCTCATTAACCTGTCACGAGTTATCGCCAAATATGTTGTTTTGATCTTGACCTCTTTCATGACCTCGTGAGGTGAGTACAATTCAGGTAACCAAGAGAAGTTAATGACCAGGTAGACACAATCGATAGGTTGAAACATGTCCTATTAGCGAATATCTTTTATAACAGTAACTCCAAAACAGTCGCATTTTTTTCACAGTCATAATTTCGCTATTTGATCGTGGACCATTCTTTACCCATCGTGTGTTCACTGTATGTTCTTGGGTAAAACCTCTTAGTGTGAAGTTTTCCTGTTTCTTTTCAGTGATTATCTCAATGTAATTACCCTGTGTCCTATTTTCATCTGAACTAATTTATCTAATTTTTATTAGGAGCATCAGATCTCTGGTATGTGCAATAGGAAGTTTTCTCCTGAGCTTGATTTCATACTCAGATGCAATACTTAGAGAACAAAGCGTCTTACCCACAGAGGGTTAAAACATAATTGTATAGATGAAGTGCTGCTGGGGTTCTAGAAGATAAGGCTTCACTACATAAGCATACTTACTAATATGAGATTACTGCTGCGTGGCGGTTGGTTTGATGGGCCACAAGTGTGGACATGTTCATCGTTGAAACAGGAGTATCTCTCATCTAAGTTTGGCATTAACCCACCAATTTATGGTCAGGGTATTGATGGTCAGGGTATTGATGGTCAAGTGTCGACTAATGTCAACTTTATCTTTGTATATCAAAACCAGACTACAATGCAAGAAACCAATAGGATGTTCATTTCATCTATCAAAATTATTGATTGTTATAAGTAAGAATCATGCAAACATACCATTAGTTAGATATGAGCTAATAAAACTTGAAGGAATAAATTAGGATAAAACAAAGAATGAGTGTTCGCAGACAATCCACACATTTCCAAATGACAGACAACGGAGACCTACTTACCTAGCACTTAAAGATAACACTGAAATCCCTGTGAGATAAACCGTGATCGATCGGCAGTATAGGTAACTCGATAGTCACGGATAAACGAACTTAGAACACTTTGTCACCACCAGTGGTGGATTTTTTAGAGTTGACAATCAACAACTGATGAACTCTGGCGGTCAACACTTGATAACACTTGTAGGCTAAGCCTGACTATTTCAGTTGCATCTGTACAGGCAGGGTTCCGATTCCGACAATAAGCAATATCAACAAACGGTTCAGAAGCGTATTGTCTACCTATATATACAATGTGTTCGATTCAGAAGCGTATTGACTACCTATATATACAATGTTTTCGATTCACAGAGGTGAGGTAATATATAATTAACACAATTTGTTCGGTCCAGAAACGCATTGAGTACTGTCAACTGGTATTAATGGAAAGCACAAACTAATACGGTTGGAGTTCACAAAATAGGCACACGATATAATATAGCTAAAATTTACAAAATAAGACTGAATCAGCTTTTCGACCAAAAGGTCTTTATCAAGAAACAGATATATGACAAACAGAGAAAGCCATTTTTAAAAATACGGCACTTATTCTACTACAGTCCCAACAAGTATCGATTGTGTAACTATCAAAAAACCTTGTTCGGTCCAGAAACGTTTAAACAATTACCACGGCTCGCTTGATCCAGGATGTTTAATTATTACCATGTCTCGTTTGGTCCAGGATGTTTAATTATTACCATGTCTCGTTTGGTCCAGGAACGTTTCATTATTACCATGTCTCGTGTGGTCAAGGAAGTGTAATTATTACCACGGATCGTTTGGTCCAAGAACGTTTAATTATTACCATGTCTCGTTTGGTCCAAGAACGTTTAATTATTACCATGTCTCGTTTGGTCCAAGAACGTTTAATTATTACCATGTCTCGTTTGGTCCAAGAACGTTTAATTATTACCATGTCTCGTTTGGTCCAAGAACGTTTAATTATTACCATGTCTCGTTTGGTCCAAGAACGTTTAATTATTACGCTACCTCATTTGGTCCAGAAACGTACTGTGTAACTATTCAGTCAACGTGTTTGGTCAGGAAACGTATGAACTATTTTTAAAAACATGCTCGGTTTAGAACTGCATTGAGTAACTATTCACACAGCCTATTCTGTTTAGAACTGTATTGAGTAACTATTAACACAACATATTCTGTTTAAAACTGCATTGAGTAACTATTAACAAAACATGTTCGGTTTAGAACTGTATTGAGTAACTATTAACACATCACATTCTGTTTAGAACTTTATTGAGTAACTATTAACACAACATATTCTGTTTAAAACTGCATTGAGTAACTATTAACAAAACATGCTCGATTTAGAACAGAATTCTGTAAATATTAACACAGCACGTTCGGTTTAGAACTTTATTGAGTAACTATTAACAGCACGTTCGGTTTAGAACTGCATTGAGTAACTATTACCACAGAACATTCGGTTTAGAACTGCATTGAGTAACTATTACCACAGAACATTCGGTTTAGAACTGCATTGAGTAACTATTACCACAGAACATTCGGTTTAGAACTGCATTGAGAAACTATGAACACAGCTTATTCGGTTTAGAACTGCATTGAGAAACTATGAACACAGCCTATTCGGTTTAGAACTGCATTGAGAAACTATGAACACAGCTTATTCGGTTTAGAACTGCATTGAGTAACATATTAACAAAACATGCTCGGTTTAGAACTGTATTGAGTAACTATTAACACAGAACTTTCGGTTTAGAACTGCATGGAGTAACTATTAACAGCATGCTCGGTTTAGAACAGAATTCAGTAAATATTAACACAGCACGTTCGGTTTAGAACTGCATTGAGTAACTATTAACACAGAACTTTCGGTTTAGAACTGCATGAAGTAACTATTAACACAGAACTTTCGGTTTAGAACTGCATTAAGCAAGTACTAACAAAGCATGCTCGGTTTAGAACTGCATTAAGCAAGTACTAACAAAGCATGCTCGGTTTAGAAACATACAGAGTAATACAAACTTCCATGATGCAGTACGTATTTGTATACTTACAAGAGGTATATATAACGTGCACAAATGTGTCAATTTCTCAATAACAAGCTATACGCTGGTTACAGAATGCATGGTTCTTTGTGACAGAGATACGATCCGTAATGCTAACTTGATGATTCTCCCTATAGATATCGCTTTCCAAGATAAGAATATTTAGGCAGCTTCTGCCATTGAATACTGGCACTATCAGTGGAAACTATGAAACACTAGAAGACTAAACACACGGACGACGTTACACCTAATTGTTATATGAGCTAGATATTATAAATATTATTCCGGCTTGGACTTATTTTCTAAATATAATACATCTTCTCTTCTGGAACATGATACACACTCCCTCAGATGCCGCGGCAGTTTTTCCTCACACAGGAATCCACAGCAGTTTCTCTTAGTTCCACCGTACAATGAATGCCAGGCCTGGCCAATAACTGCGCAGAAATGGGAAAATATCGATTTCCTTACGTCAATGCGCGTGCTATGACGTCATTGGAATAGTGCAATTATATTATTAGGGGGTTGCAATCGATGACACTAAGACTGCCAGGTACAGAGGACACAGAGCACGTACTCGTATTCCAAGAATCGATTAAACTAAGACTGCCAGGTACAGAGGACTCGTATTCTAAAACAAAACTTGAGCTAATATTAAATTGATTACGATCTAATGCCATCGATCATATTAAATAGAGCAGCATGTATCAGTGCTGGATCATTAACAAGAGTATCCGTAAGCACGTGTTACATATAACTGAGTTCATAGAATGAACAAATACAAATGGCATTGATAATATACATAGCAAAGATAATAACGAATTCAACGTTTCGGTCTTCTGTGACATTTTTAATAGAATTAAAAAATAACACAGAAACAACAGACCTTATTTTAAAAACAGTATCAAACGTAATAGACCTTATTTTAAGAAAAATGTCACGGAAACATCACTTCTTAGAAACTGACTACATGAAATGTATGAAATCGACCGGAATACAAATAGACAAAACAATAGCTCCACAGAATGCAAACAACTGTAGTTTGATTGTTTCGTGTAATTAACAAAACAATATTCATTTCAATGTCTAAAATATTGAATTTTAACAATTGGAAATGTCTAAAATATTGAATTTTAACAATTGGAAATGATGCTTATCATTATTTGAGTCACCATCATCTGAAAATTAAATGTTGTGGTGCACTCTTACAGGACTATATCATTCCTATCTCATGATATGTCACCCCCACTTGCATCTATGTCTACCACTTGCTCGTCTCCCCTCAACTCTACCATCAAGTCAGATCCTCAACTAGGCATTATGTTTTTTTGTATGTCCAAAATATCTGTATTCCCTTTAATAGTTTTTATCCCATATTTTAGTTTTGTCAGAACTATTTTTTTTAATAATTGATTTCTTTTTCCATGAAGTTCTCCCTATTCGTATTCGTATATCCACATCTCAAAGTCATCCATTCTTATATGTATATCCACATCTCAAAGTCATCCATTCTTTTATGTATTCCCACATCTCAAAGTCATCAATTCTAATATGTATATCCACATCTCAAAGTCATCCATTCTTATATGTATATCCACATCTCAAAGTCATCCATTCTTTTATGTATTCCCACATCTCAAAGTCATCAATTCTAATATGTATATCCACATCTCAAAGTCATCCATTCTTATATGTATATCCACATCTCAAAGTCATCAATTCTAATATGTATATCCACATCTCATAGTCATCCATTCTTATATGTATATCCACATCTCAAAGTCATCAATTCTAATATGTATATCCACATCTCAAATGCATCAATTCTTCTATCTGTCTGTACATTATCCATGTTTCTGAGCAATTCATGAATATAGTAGAATAGATGTGTGTCGTATCCTCCTGCACTCTAATTTATAAAGTGGATTTTAACGAAGATCCCCGGGATTTATCGCTCGAAGCTATGCAGCTACATGTTATGAGTGTTAACCCGGCAGGCGGTGTGCCACTTCGTTAAGACGGGCAGCACTAATGGGGGAAACCGAGTACAGTGAAGTCAATTGTCTACGCTTTTTGAGTGTGTGATTTGTTTAGATGTAAATATTTTCCTCACGTCGACACTGTGTCATATAAAGCACATCTTATTTACACATCCGAGATATCTAGCAAAATATCAGTATGTCTTTGTAGATCGTGGTGACAGGATTACTAGAACCGTGACATCCACTATTATTTGATGGTTAAAAATTGTGACAAAACCCAACTGGATTACCGTTCGCGGATGAAATGAGATTGTATCACAAAAAAGAGGTACTTTCTATTTCAACGTACATATTTCTCACATTAAAATACATATAGATTTTTGATAAGAATCCGCGAATACACTGCTCGGCAAACAGTGACTGATTCTGACTGAACAATGTGGCTCCAAACGTGCGGCTTATATCTACGTATATTCTGACATGTACTTGCCGCTTGACAAAACTGTCCGTCACAACAGACTACATGACAAATCAAAAATCTCCTAGATAATTCAACAAACTTCATCAACCTGCCGCTGTCACGACTTGTTATCCTTGACATAAGTGCTCTCTTCAAGTATTTCATATTGTTTTTATGTCGCACTTGGGTCTGATCTGTCTTTCTCAACTTTGATTAAGTGAAATGTACCTCTTACGATAATGTATGCCTCTTTCAACCGTATCCATTAGTTCAATTTGGTTATATCAGAGTTGTACAATCATATACATCAGTGAAGGTTGCGGTAGTGGTAATCCATCAATATGGCCTTCGGGTAGTATGTCTTTCTAAACTTATTAAAACATGTCCACTAATTCAAATATTTAGGTACAATGATTACAGCAGATGGAAGAAGTGTAACAGAAATAAGAAGCAGAATAGGACAGGCAAAAACAACATTCAGAAAAATGAAATATATACTGTGTAATATGACCTTGTCATTAGAGGCGAGCAACAGAGTTCTGCAGTGCTATATAACCACTATACTAACATATGGATGCGAGTCTTGGATAATAAACAAACTGAAAAGTGGAAAATTAGAGGCAACAGAGATGTGGTTCTACAGAAGAATGCTGAGAATACCATGGACTGCCAGAAAAACTAATGTAGAGGTGTTGAAAGAGTCAAATGCGAAGCGGACCTTGATCAACACTATAAGAAAAAGGCAATCTTCTTTTTTTGGCCACTTCATGAGACAGGCAGGTTTAGAGAACATAGTCACAACAGGCAAGATTGAAGGCAACAGAGACAAAGGGAGACAACGTGAGAAAATATTAGATAGTTTGACAACCTGGCACGGCATGGAAACAACAGCGAGCTTGATGCATAATACTGGAGACAGAGAGCTGTGGAGAGCCATGATCACCTGTGCCAGCCGGCATGGCACCTGATGATGATGACACTTGTGTGATTACGTCAAATGTATGAATGTACCTATTATGGTGAATTGTCTTACTAAACTCAATCGAATCTGCCTTTTATAATATTCGTGTTAGCCCTGGTAATGTTTGCCTTTGATAACATTCGTGTTAGCCCTGGTAATGTTTGCCTTTGATAACATTCGTGTTAGCCCTGGTAATGTTTGCCTTTGATAACATTCGTGTTAGCCCTGGTAATGTTTGCTTTTGATAACATTCGTGTTAGCCCTGGTAATGTTTGCCTTTGATAACATTCGTGTTAGCCCTGGTAATGTTTGCCTTTGATAACATTCCTGTTAGCCCTGGTAATGTTTGCCTTTGATAACATTCGTGTTAGCCCTGGTAATGTTTGCCTTTGATAACATTCCTGTTAGCCCTGGTAATGTTTGCCTTTGATAACATTCGTGTTAGCCCTGGTAATGTTTGCTTTTGATAACATTCGTGTTAGCCCTGGTAATGTTTGCTTTTGATAACATTCGTGTTAGCCCTGGTAATGTTTGCCTTTGATAACATTCGTGTTAGCCCTGGTAATGTTTGCCTTTGATAACATTCGTGTTAGCCCTGGTAATGTTTGCTTTTGATAACATTCGTGTTAGCCCTGGTAATGTTTGCTTTTGATAACATTCGTGTTAGCCCTGGTAATGTTTGCCTTTGATAACATTCGTGTTAGCCCTGGTAATGTTTGCCTTTGATAACATTCGTGTTAGCCCTGGTAATGTTTGCTTTTGATAACATTCGTGTTAGCCCTGGTAATGTTTGCCTTTGATAACATTCGTGTTAGCCCTGGTAATGTTTTCCTTTTTTTATACCTTTACAGTGTAACACTTTTGGCGTACAAGTTCTGGATATGAGCCGTGGTTAGAGGTGAAGTCGGTAAAGTTTCCTTTTTCACACAATTGAGACGTATTAGGGAAAACAGGTCCGTGTTTTATATTGACCAACAGGATAACTAGGGATGATGTAGTTTGCATCACGCCTGCCGCATTCACTTTCTCAGAAGATTAGATATCCATTTTATAAAATTGTATTACCTAGGATACGTTGTTGATTTAAAAATATTTCAGCTTGAACTGGAAATTGAACCAAGATCACCCAAATAGGAATTCATTGCATTAAAACTTGAGAAACTTGAATTCATCAAACTTATCACCACCCCCCCACACACACACACACACACACACACACACACTGAGTAAATATAACTCCATAATTAACACTATACGTAAGACATAAAAACGTGTCACAAACAAATAGCAAACCTATTCCCCGGCCTGGTTTTCTTAATCACTACAAGGAAAGTTATTGATTTCTAAAAAAGGTGTATCGGATTTGTAAAACGTGTATTTAATTAGGTTAACTAATCGCCCACCAGTTATCTTCAGCCAAGTCCGATCTACTGCACTACATCTTTACGCGCGTGCGTTAACCTGGACCTGAACTTTTAGTTCAGGATGCAAAGAATAGAGCCAGTCTTCTTTCCAGAAACATTCTAGGAGGCGACTAAGGAAAGTTGAGGGAATATGCTGACAACCTGTCACCTATGGAACAAATGTATTGTCTCAATTTCTTACGTTTGCCTTCTTCCAAATAGTACCCATGTATGATGAAGGGATACAGACCTGCAGACATTGTACCTGTGTTCTTTTGTGACAGACTCCCAAGTGACGGGAAAACCTAGATATGCCATAATTGCGGATGAGTCAAAGAATCTGACAGAAGAATGACGTGTTAGTTAGCCCAGAGGTGCGTCCTGCGATCCTGGCAGAACTTGATAATCCCAGAGCGTTTACGCACAATTTTTCAGCGAACTGGAACGATATGGTACCCTAACTTTTCATTTTCTACACAACCTGCTACGGGAGACACTGAACGCGGAATCCACACATAAACAACGATAACTGAGATTTAAAAAGCACTTCCTGTTGGTGCACTCGACAAACACAGTTTCGGAACTCCCGCGAAACATCTGGCCAACAATTTATTCATCGTGTCGTCGCTGTGCACAACTGGCCAACAATTTATTCATCGTGTCGTAGCTGTGCACAACTGGCCAACAATTTATTCATCGTGGCGTAGCTGTGCACATCTGGCGAATAATTTATTCATCGTGTCGTAGCTGTGCACAACTGGCCAACTATTTATTCATCGTGGCGTAGCTGTGCACATCTGGCGAATAATTTATTCATCGTGTCGTAGTTGTGCACATCTGGCCAACAATTTATTCATCATGTTGTAGCTGTGCACATCTGGCCAACAATTTATTCATCGTGGCGTAGCTGTGCACATCTGGCCAATAATTTATTCATCGTGTCGTAGCTGTGCACATCTGGCCAACAATTTATTCATCATGTTGTAGCTGTGCAAATACAGCTGGAATTAGATCTGATTGCACTTAGAGAATCATTAACTCTGGATAGCACATTTCTGTCCTCACGGCAAAAAAAATTGTCGCAGCACAGTTTGTGATTATGATTGTTAAATCCCTTAGTTCACCAAATCGTTACGTCTCCAGAGATGAGAGACATATGGAGGGAGTACACAGTGAATGGTGAAGAAACCCAGCGCTAGAGAGGATCGCAAAGTGCACGTGGTGATGAACCAAATAATAGGTAAGCCATAACTGAAGCAGTGTTAATGGTCTAGTAGAAACTTCCAGTTCACTTCCGGTAGCAGGTGGAGTGAAAATATTTAAAAAAACAGGAAACCATGTTGTCTCAATCCACACAAAAATGTGTGTGTAGAAACTCTAACTTGGACGAGGTGTTTACGATGACGGTGAACAACCTCTGTTAAGAAGGCTAACAAACCCAAGTCCAACTGCTATCAACCGTTTTCTATACTGGAACCAGGATCATAGATGAGAAAATGAAAAGTACCCAGGGACACAGCGAGTAATGACACAAATGCACTGGTGAAAGAACACCTCGTCAGAGGTAGACGTCGTCAATCCAAGTCCAAATTCCTGCTTATCGTCTCCACCAAAGAGATTAACCTAGGGACATATTTTGACCTGCAAAGTCTAGGCAAAGTGAACACTTAATAACCACTGGAAAGATCAAGGGGAGAAGAGATAGGGAACAACAAAGAGAAAAGTTACTAGATGGACTTGTATTGTTGCACGGTAGAAGAAGCTCACCAACCGAGCTTATTAACAACACAAGAGACAGTCGTGGAGGAACATGATCGCCTACGCCATTCGGCATGCAACATGATTGATTGATATGTACTTCAGAGAAATGTTCATCTTCATGTGTATGTTGTTTTTGTCTTGGTTTTTAGTCTTAATGAAAATGACTTTGTTTTGACTTTGCGCTCTCTGCTACAGTAAAGCTGTTTGTATGCATTTTTCTCAGGCCATATTTCGATGTAAATAGGTAGATTATGTACCTAATACAATACTTGTAACCCTGGGCAAGTTATCACGAAAGGTATGAAAAAATATCATTCTGAGCACCAACTACATGATTGGTGTGTGTAAAACCTACATGATAATGCCACGTATCTCTAGTTGAATATCCTACTAGATTTTAGAAGTCACTTCAAACGTGACCCATCAGCAGCATCACAATGTCTTGAATCTTCCCTATGTCACAGATTTGGTCGTGATGCCTAAAATCTTCATGTCACAGATTCAGTCACGATTTCTTGAATCTCCTCCATGTCACAGATTTTATCATCTTTCGTTGTTATCTTATTTTGCGAAAAAAAGAAAATGTCACAAAGAAATAAAATCAGATTTGTATAAAGGTGAGAGAATGGAGATTATGTGAGTAATACTGTACAATGTTGTATTTCGTCAAAAATTCATTCGTATTGGTAGAACTGTATGTTGGATCCCTGCCATGATGCACAGTCCTTTTGTCTGTGCTCCATTTCTACGGCGATTTCTGCAAACAGGGTCACACTGACGTACCAATACTGATTTGTAGAATTATTCATTGACATTGTGTTCTCGATTGGTGTATTCATGACAAACAAGCCACCAATGTATAAGAAAGCAATAAGCACGGTCTGGAAATGTGACTTAAACTTAATCTGTCGTGCCTTGACAGAGGTTATCTTCAAAACTATCTACGTCCACTTCTGAAAAGGGAATACCATCCAAATGATGTAGATCTACTTGAAGAGGACTCTCCAAAAGCTGATTGCAGTACTTCGGACGTTTTGGAATAAAGGCATACATATTGTGTTGCTTAACGTCAATGTTTGTGAAATGATACGAGACAAACTAGGTCACCTTCACTTGTAGGATTCCACACAGTACATGCATGAAGTTACATAGTTCAGGATTCGTACATACATTGGCACTCGGTCATCACATGCACTTGGTAAATAGCAATGCTCTCAGTATTACGGTTTCCCGGAACAAAATTCCGTGCAGGACCTTATTGAACCACCCCCGTACTATAATAAATAGAAAAAGAAAACAGAATAATACCAAAGCAAAAAATTTAAGAAATAAATTAGTTTATATAAATATGAAGTCGCTTAGAAAATTAACAAAATAATATTTAACCTCGTGTACGGATGTAAGACTTGGACACTTGCAGCGAACATGAGAGAAGAGTACAGGTTTTTCTAAAAATACATGTTACAGACGAGTATCGTACACCCTTAGAACATGCAAACAATCTACACGAGTGAAACACATATTTAATGCTCTAGCTGATCTACAGCCCTGACATTGCTATAGTTAATCAAACAAGTAAATCTGGACTTTGAAGATGTATAGGGCCGTAGATTTAACGTAATTGAAGGAAACGGGTTTGAATTGTCTGACCCAACTAACTCTAAAACAAACATTTTGACTATTCTGATAATCTTTATTTTTTCCATTTACTTGTTTTGTTACGTATAGTTAAATTATGGTGTTCTATTTCCCTTTTTAAAAGGGGGAGGGGGGTGTTTGAATGATTCCTTGCCGTAACTACGGCGATTCTAAGCTGGTGTATGGGGGGGGGGGTGTTTGAATGATTCCTTGCCGTAACTACGGCGATTCTAAAGCTGGTGTATACCAGCAGTGATGTGAATGAATACTGTAGAAACGATACTGCAACAGACACGGCTGATGGTAGAAACGATACTGCAACAGACACGGCTGATGGTAGAAACGATACTGCAACAGACATGGCTGATGGTAGAAACGATACTGCAACAGACACGGCTGATGGTAGAAACGATACTGCAACAGACACGACTGATGGTAGAAGCGATACTGCAACAGACACGGCTGAGACTAAACGAAAAAATAGGAAGCAAAATAGGTTTCTGATCAAGTACCCAAGTGCGAGCTCATTTCATTGTCTTTCGAGACTGATGGGGTGTCAATCAATACATTATCGGCCTCGTCTGTGTGTATGCGTGCGTGCGTGCGTGTGTGTGTGTGTGTGTGTGTATTTGACAATTGCATCCATTGTATCCATATTCGTTGAACTGAAGATGGATAAGTATGGGATAGGCTGAAGTTTATTAGCGACGCCTGCTGAATGTTTACACAATCACCGATGACACACGTATAGATCTGTCAATGAAGGACTGTGCTATTAAATATACCGCGTGTGTGACTGCGCATATGTGTAGTAGAGTAAGGAATATGTTTAAACAGCTAGTTATGGCACCATCAGCACACATACACTGGGGGGGGAGAGACTAAGGAACTATTGGAGTGTATCATGTGCTCAAATATATTTTTTTATAAAAACAAGACTGAAATGATTCGATCACTTAATGAGAATGAATCCATATTGGCCAGTAGCAACAGCAAACAATATGAGAATTGAAACACCAAATGACAAAGACAGACCAAGTAGATGGTGGATTGAATGAGTTATGAATGTTCACTCACGTTCCGATATGTCAAGTTTATCAAATGACCAAATGTGTCATGACAAGAAAACCTATCGTCATTCAATCTTTCGACAACTAACAGTAACCAGCAGAGAAAATACAACAGATAGAATAGATAGCATTGAACGATTGATCCATGCTTATAACAAAGCATAAAATTGTCTCAAATATATCACATACTTTATTTACCTAGGGGCGCACACATCTTAGGAATTATTCCATCAACATAAAATCAATCAGGCAGCGACCTATTTTCACATTATAAATACAGTTGACGCAGAATATGAACTCAACGTTTCTATAAATTACTGCATACTTCCACCACGTCAAATTCCAAGAAACCATATAATTTGCATTCTTATTCCCTCTTGCCAATCATTAGAACTCCACCGAAATAGAATCCCGATAAAAGGTTTCGCGGACGTCATTAAAACGAGGTTTCCTAAAATAGAACATTCCTCTTTTTGATCGACTTAAAGTAGGCCATTGCAGAGGCGGATATTTGCAAATACAAATACTAGCTTGTGGACAATTGACGATATCTCCAGTAATGAAAAGCTACTTCCCTGTTCACTGGCAAAACGTCACATCTTATTATTTCTTCTATTTGTGTTCTTGATCGGAGACAGATAAAGAAATCAATGTCCAAGGTTACCAATAAAGTGGGGTTTTTTTTAAAAACAACCCCAATTTAACTTGAGAAAAAGAAACAACGTCTGCGTGTTAATGTTTTATATATTTGTCTAGGCCAGGTGGCAGACCTAGAAGGATACGTGGTACAGTTTTATTCTTAACGAACCATTTCTGTGCGAACCATTTGATCTGTTGTCTCTTGATATATTCCAAGATTGGCGTGGTACCGGTTTTTTGTCAAATGTCCTCATTTTTCACTTTGTTTCTTAGCGATATTCCTAGGATTCTGCGTGAGCATGCCATTTCAGCTGTCACTAGTTTTCGTTTGTCTTGTACTGTCGTTGTACATGTTTGGCTTTGGTAGCACAACGTTAGCATAATAATCGTTTTGAATAGTGTTATTTTGGTGTTTGTATTTGTTTCTGAAGATTGGTGTCAATTTTATTTCTGAAGATTGGTGTCAATTTTATTTCTGAAGATTGGTGTCAATTGTATTTCTGAAGATTGCCCTAGGGCTTGCCGTCTGTTGTTATATTACTTCCTAGGTATGTGAATTCTGTCATTTGTTTAAGTCTGTTGTTTCCAATATATATGATGGTGTTTCTTTCTGTTCTTCCTATCTTTATTACTTCGGTCTTTTCCATATTTATCTTCATGTTAAAGGTATGGCATGTTTGATGTAATCTATCTGTCTTTGTAGTTCTTCTGATGATGTTGCCGCTAGTACTTGGTCATCTGCAAATAGTAGTTCATTTAAGTTATCCTTCAGATTGTTTTCTTCCGTTGTCTTTGCTACTTTGCAGATGTGATCTATATATATTATGAACAATAGGGGGAATAGTACACATCCCTGTCTCACACCAGAGTGAATTTTGAAATTATCAGATGTACCTGTGCTTGTTCTTACTGAGCATTGACTATTGGCGTATATGCTCTGACATAAGTTTATCAGATGTTGGGGAACTCCGTATGTCTGCTAGTGTTATCTATAGTTGTGCTCTATCCACTCTCTCAAACATGTGTTCTCTTGATCCACGAAAGTCAAATATAAATCTTGATTATGTTCTATTGCTCTTTCTGAAAGGTGTTTGAGGACAAAGATTGTATCTGTACAGCTGTTATTTTTTATATGTAATGTAAATCTTATGTTTTAAAAAAAACCTTGATGTTGGTTATAGTATATCACGTGATATATTCTGTCCCGAACGTAGCATTCGTAGTGGATACTCTGAACGCCTCTCTGTCCCGGGAAAGCAGGTTTTCACCCATCTGCTCCACCGTCTTTTTGTTCACATATTTTGATATCTTTTTAACTATGCGTGGTCTTTGGTGTTTGTGATGATTCTTATCTTGTTCCTTTCTTCTCTAGTCTATCTGTCGTTCTTGTCTTCTCCTTTCTTCGATAGTCTCCCACTTGAATAGTCATTGTCAGGTAACTAGTAAAAGAAGTAAGGATCAGTATCGTCTGTATGAGAAAGTCTGATGAAGACATGACTGGATTACTGGCAGAGAATCAACTTCAATATATGCAGCATGTATCAAGATACAAGACAGTTACGACATTGTCTCCTCCGGATTATAACACTTCCCAGCTCGTTTCACCGCATCCTACAGCCATATTGATAGACAGTTATGTGCAACTTGCGAAAGTTATTTTTTTTTAAACTTTCTAATCACAAAGAATGCCAGTAAAACACCAATCTAAAAGTAAAAGTTCACAGTTTGGCGTATATGACAACAACAGTGACAAACGTGTACTTCCTCCGTATCCTATCATAATAAAAATAATAATAATAAACATAATAATAATAAAAATAATAATAATAATAAACATAATAATAATAAACATAATAATAATAATAAACATAATAATAATAATAAACATAATAATAATAATAAACATAATAATAATAAACATAATAATAATAATAAACATAATAATAATAATAAACATAATAATAATAAACATAATAATAATAAACATAATATAATAATAATAAAACTCATAACCAGTCTGTGTTGTAACGGTGCTACACTGAAGATATCAGCACAAAAAGCCCTCCCAATAACTATATCCTCACTCATTTGGAGGAGTGTAGAAAAATCACTCCCAGACCATTACTTGATGTTATCAACCATTATTTCCTCTGTGCTATTGTCCTCCTTCTACCTCCGGCTGTTTCTTACAAAATAATTTTAGAAAGCAAATCTTGTCTCGTTACATGTCCAAACAATACAAATTTACGCCGTTTCACCACTGCTAAAAATAGTTCTTGATAACCTGCAAGATTGTTTATATGCTATCGGACAAATCTATTTTTCTTGAGTACTATATAGCTTCATCTTAACAAACGTATTAAGCACTTGTATTCAAAAGCCTGAATCCTTCTTTTCTGCATTTGCACTGAGTATCCAGCTTTCACATGCGTATAACAATATACTTAGCACAAGCAGATCTGAATAGATTCATCTGTACTTATCTTAATTGCTACCAACATCATGTCACCAGATTGAATGAACGTTCTGTAACAAGATGTAATATATTTACTCAAACACATAATGACATGGGAAATAACAAGGAGAAAAAGCAATATGACCCTGATACTGATTTATGTCCCCTTTCACAAACAATCCATATTATGTTATATACAGTCCCTTAGAATTGTATGGTAAATCTGTACAAGTGATGCTCAGGACCGTAGATTACTATGTTACTAAATTCAGATAGGGGTTTCCTTTAAAAATATTTCCACTTATTTTTTGGGAGCTTTTTAATGATTTTTTTATCAAACCGATATACCGCTTTTTGGGGGGGGGGGAGGGAAGGGGGGATTGATAGTTCTCTTTTTACTTTTTTCTTGTAGTGTTTTTTTTTTTAATATGGACGGAGTACACGTGGATTTTGATTAACCCAAGTACAATGATTTTCTACCTTTCAATACAGTTTTCCTAGTGCACGTGTGTTTTATTTACCAAGGGTTGAAGTTTCATACTTACACCTTTCCCGGTATAGACTTGATTCAAATTATTGATCTATTTCCATATGTCTCAAAATTTACAGGAACTTGTTTGGAATTAGTGCCTACCTGTGTGATTATTCCCCTTGGTTATGTTTATCTGTTTATGTTTATCATTCATTAATTTAAATATAAATATATTTAGGGTTATGGTTAGGATTTGTTATGTAAAAAACATAACTAACCCTAACCCCCTAATCATAAAAATGAATATATAAATTAATTGCTGATATAATATTTAGATTAACTAACCATAAAATACGTAGGTAGACACTCATTGCCACAAGAATCGATTTTCACTTAACAGAAAACATGATTGCCATTTAGGTCGAAATGTCACGGGTGCATGCGTGAGTGTGTGTGTAGCAGTGCCTTTCAAAGTATTTTGTTTTCATATGTTCATTTGTCATATAATAATTATACAGCAATGTCTCCGTCTTTCAATAATAATTATAATGGTCTGAAAGGAGAACTCGGGAGATTTCTTATCAATATACTGTGTATCACAAATGACGTTCTATTTGTACCATGCGGTGTGTACCATGCGGTGTGTACCATGCGGTGTGTACCATGCGGTGTGTACCATGCGGTGTGTACCATGCGATATGTACCATGCGGTGTGTACCATGCGGTGTGTACCATGCGGTGTGTACCATGCGATGCAGTATGTTGTTTTGTACATAAGAACATTACAAAGTTAGGTAACTGTTTTGAATTATAAAATAAACTAACTATACAGAAATAAAAACTAGATTATAATCTTGTATGTTATCGAACGTTTCATTAGATTTGCCTAACAACACAATGAAGAATCTCAGTAAATATATAACGCATATAATTGAAATTTTGTGTGTGAATTTGAAATGGTTAATGAATGAATTAATTTGAATTAATTTGTTAAATTATAATGCAGCCATTGATTTCAATTTTCTTTTATTTGCGATATATATAAAAACAGTCTACTAGTCAGAACACATCTTTTATAAGATGTTTACAGTCAATTGTACAACGTCATTTACACATGATTGGTTTATCATACAATGTATATGATTTAAGCGCGGAATTGCACGATTTTGTATTTTTGAACACGAGAAAGGCGATGTTTAATGTTGCATCCGGTCAGTGGCGTAACGTGGGTCAATGGCGCCTTGGGCGGAATAATAATTTTCCACCTTTGTGACATTAAAAAAAATGTCAGTGATTGTGAAAGACTGGACGAAAATAAATTTGCCGCCCTTCAGATGATGCCGCCCGGGGCAGTCCGTAATTCCGCCCCCCCCCCTCGCTACGCCACTCCATCCGGTATAATGTCTGAAGTGGTAACATTTCTTTTTTCGATACATAATAATTAGTATGCCGACAAAGATCAAATTATTTCATTCGTTTATCAAATCTGGACGTGATGCACAAATATAAAGTATATATTTATTGGGTCCAAATACAGCCATATATAAACAAATATAACATCATATGTAAAACATGGCACTAAATTCGTTGCACGGTTAATCAGATAATGACATCTGTTTGAGGGCAAAGTTAGTGAAACATGCTATTACAATGTCAGACATTGACACTGAACACATAATTTGAGAGAAAGATTGTCACGTGTGAAATGAGGCTTCTACGAAAAGCAATAAATAAAACAAGATAAGATCGATTTACGTAGTGTTTGACAACGAGTGTCATATGTGCCCCATACTTCCTTCCTAGCTTAGAAAATAAAGATGGCTGAAGTTCCCGGGGTAACACTGTAATAAAAATGTATATAAAAACAAATAATTACATGATTTGATGATCTCATACGGTTAGGTCTACGAATCCCAGATGTTAGAGCTTAGAACATGAAATGGCAAAGCAGCAGAGGACGACCAAAGAAAAGGTGGAGTCAATGATACCTAACGACTACAACACCACCGCCAATCGTGCAACCCAAAGTTCCCAGCACAGAGCGCGGATCATCAGTCGAGACGACGACACTGCAAAGCACAAATAGCAATGAATAACAATAAAGTAAAGAAAAGGTAAACAAAACCAAATATTCACACAGAGACTAGATTACTTACGTCTCTTGAGTGATGCTGCCTGAAGCACGGCAGTGATAATGTCAAAGTTTCGCTGTTGTTTAGCCTGCCTCCGGTCGCGCCTCTTCAGCTGTTTCACAAGTCGGACATTCATTACAGATATGCTACGTTGAAGTTCAGACAACATCCGCTGTACATGAGACAGACCTTAAATTAAAAATAAATCAATAAAAATGCAAGAGATATAGACAATAGCAATGAAGTAGGATGTGATATATCAGAAATGAAATGTTTGTGTTGATCAATTGCAGATATAAGCATACACTGTCTCTGGGCTTCCGAGTTCAGACACCAAATTTAGTATTGTCACTATTCTTTGTTTCCCTTTCGGGCTTCCAACTAGTCAACTAGTGATATCAAGCAAGATCCCAAGAACATCCAGATGGACGGTTACAAACGTGAAGAAATTACCACCTTCAAATGTCTCTGGTCTCAAATATGTGATCCAGTCGAAGACGGATGTGTCGGGCCATTAGCCCAAATAAAACGGCGACACAACGCATTTCCATTCTCTGCACTACATCCTTCTGGAAATCTAGTAGGACCATGATCCTGCTATGAGGAAGATCCAGCGGGAGTTTGAGAATGAACGCTGAAGAAGAAGAAATATGTGATGATGGCAACTCAGGAAATGAGATTAAGTAAAGATTCGAGTTAGTGATGGCTGCCATGTCAAAGGTTGAATATGATTTGGAAAAGTAAGATCAGTATTACAGTCAAGATAAATCTATTCAGATCTGCTTGTGCTAAGTATACTTGTATACGGATATGAAAGAAGGATACAGGCTTTTGATTACAAGTGCTACAAACGTATGTTAAGAATTAGTTATATATATATATATATATATATATATATATATATATATATATATATATATATATATATATATATACAACATAAAATAAACAAACATAAAATAAACAAACAGAAAATAAACAAACAGAAAATAAACAGACAGAAAATAAACAAACAGAAAATAAACAAACAGAAAATAAACAAACAGAAAATAAACAAACAGAAAATAAACAAACAGAAAATAAACAAACAGAAAATAAACAGACAGAAAATAAACAAACAGAAAATAAACAAATAGAAAATAAACAAACAGAAAATAAACAAACAGAAAATAAACAAACAGAAAATAAACAAACAGAAAATAAACAAACAGAAAATAAACAAACTTGCCGGTGATCAAGAACCATTTTTGACAGTTGTGAAACAGTGTTTAACCTGTTTTGTCAGGACATGTAAGGAGACACAACTAATTATTTTACAAGGAACAGTCAAGAGAGGATTAAGAAAGGGGCGAACAAAGTAAATGCTGGATTGATAACATCAAAGAATGAACTTGGCATGGATTTTTCTACACTCTGAATGGCAGAGGATAAAAGTGTCCTGCTGATGTTAAAGAATGTCACAAGTGTCCTGCTGGTGCGGTTTTTTTTTGTTGTTTTTTTGCAAGTCAAAAACATGACGTCATATTAGCAGTTTCGAGCTGGCTATCCCACTATTGACATGCAGAAAATAGAAGTATAGTCAAACCCGTAGATAATGTGTGGAGGGGTTCAACCCCCCCCCCCTCCCCAAGCAAATCAGAAGATGACTTTTAGTACTAGGAATACTAGCCAAAGGGTGGATAAAACTTCTCCCTTAAAGATTCCCCGCAAAAAAGTAATCACATTTCTCATTAAAAAGAGGGAACTACATACGAAAACGTGATCATTTTTTTTAGATTTTTGTACTTTTTTTTTTTTTGCGTTCGCTCCATTGTAATCATCACGGATATTCGTGCTGTTTTCGCCGGGAGCGTAGTTACCTTGTGTCACCGTTATGCACCGTGTAGGCCAAGCACCTCCGATTTCGGCATGCCTCGCTATTTCGTGCGGGCTACCCTAGCCTGTGACAGTCTTCCTATCTGTGGCCAGGCAGCGAATGTGTACTGGCTCATTTTTTATATGAAATCCCCATCTTTCACCAAATCGTATCTACAGCCCTGTGTATGTTATACATCTTTTGATGATGGTGATGACGAGGATGCCGATAATGAAATGTTCCCTTTAACTATGAGCAGGTATAATGGCAACCCATATCACTCCTGACAGAAGCACAGATTCTTCTCAGTTGTATAACTGAGGCACCGCCCAGGCTCGTATAAGGTTGTCTCACAAGCATGAATGTGTAAGGTGGGCGTTTATGGGTGCATGTCTAGTCCCTGAATGTAGTCATTTCAGTGCGCCTGTATCCCAGTATTACCACGCCCTGTCAGGAACACGGCACACACTTCTGGGCAACCATCATTTTTCTATCAGATTTTTTGACCCATCCGCAGTGATGCAGTGATGAATCTATCATTCCCGTCACTGAAAATCTTCTACAAAAGGACAAAGATGCAATGTCCGCTGACATGAATATCTTCGTCATCCATGCGAATTATTTGATAGAAGACAAAAATACGAAATTGAGACAAGATGTGACAATGATTTTTTTTCACAAACGCTACTTAGTTGCCTCAGACGACATGACTAGAACCAAATTCATTGCACCTTAAACTACAAGTCCAAGCTCCTGTTTCCTGTGGAAAAGGGGTAAAGTGGATGAAGCCTTAAGAAATCTATCTGCGAATGAAGACCCAGTATGGTGATGTATCAATAAAAAGTAATACTGCTAGTAAAACTGTATGAAAATAGTACTTAAGTAGAGAACTGGTGATGAAATTTTACTGCACGACGACTAACACACTATCTCTATCGGAAGCTCACGTGAAATAAAACACACAACGGACAACAAGATATAATCATACAAATAATAATACACATGACATAATCAACGTTTCAGCCAAAAGGTCTTTATGCACAAAACGTTTGTGTGTTGTGATCATTTCTATTCGTCGTCTTTTGATGTTTTGCGCGTATCTTGATAAAGACCTTTTGGTTGAAACGTTGGCTATGGCATGCGTATTGTTATTTGTATGATTTTGCTCACTTTCCGTTGTGTGTATTATTTCATAGTACTTCCGATAGTGATAGTGTGTTAGTCGTCGTGCAGTAAAACTTCACCAGTTCTCTACTTATGGTGATGTATGCTTGTCTATTCAGCAGGTGTAGAAGTGGAGTATCAAGTTTACAAATCCTGTGAGCTATGCATACGTAACGGACTGTTGAAGACAAGTGTGCGTGAAATCGTTTTGAAACTCCATACTCCACTCCTAGGACAGTGTCCAACTTTAGACGACTTTTTATCCACATTGTTCTGTTGTCCCTTGCATCCTGTTCCGACATCTTTCACTGTCTCCAGTTTGACCCAAGGACACTTGCAGTGCACTATAGTCCGCTCTGGTTTACTACAGATGTGACAATATTATATTTGATATCCTGGTCCACAGTCGCCCCAAAGTCTGTCAATCTTAACACCCTTCACATATTGATATCCTGATGCGGTCTCCTTGTCTTATGTTTTTGTATTACCATTTATTATTCATCTCCATCCGGTATTGTGTTGTTATTATTGTGCCAGCAGTGATTTGATCATGGGAAACACCATCTTTTACTCGTCGCGTTCTTTATGTTCTTGATAGAAGTATTTTAGTCCAAACGTCGATGATTTTAAGTGTTTTACTGTGTGCACTTACAATGAATCACAGAACTTTATTAACCTGTGTTCACTTTTTGCCTGTGCAATCCATTTTTTCATAATTCTTACTTGAAGTAGTCTTGGTGGGGTGGTGGTGGTTGTGCTAGTAATAGTAGTAGTAGTGATAGTAGTGGTGGTGGTGGTAGTAGTCGTATTAGTAGTAGTTGTTGTTGTAGTTGCAGTAGTGGTGGTGATGGTGGTGGTATTAGTAAAAGTCAACGTGTGAACAGTTTATGTAACAACATTATGTTTTTCTATAATACTTGAGCACACTTGATGTCTATTCTTGCTATGATCAATTAACACACATTAAATGTGTTCATTATGACGTATGTACTGACACATGTAACATATGGTTGCTTTTTGGCCTTTCCTGCAGACATATCTAACAGGTCCGCTGGAGTAAATTTTGGCAGCTTCTTTGTGACAGTTGATAAGTTTAAGACTTTTTCCTCTAAACATGAAAAAGGAGCATGAATCTCCCTGGAGTAGTAGTTAAGCCGCTCACTTTGTGCTCAAGAGTTCATTGGTTCGAGTCCCGCTCACGGCGTCTTATTTATAAGTGGATTTTTATCGGAGATCATAAGTGGATTATTGCTAGAGGCTACGAATTAAGTGCTATGTGTGGTATTATTGTCAAGAGGCTACGAATTGCTAGAGGCTACGAATTGCTAGAGGCTACGAATTGCTAGAAGCAACGAATTGCTAGAGGCAACGAATTGCTAGAGGCTACGAATTGCTAGAGGCTACAAATTGCTAGAGGCTACGAATTGCTAGAGGCTACGAATTGCTAGAGGCTACGAATTGCTAGAGGCTACGAATTGCTAGAGGCTACGAATTAAGAGCTATGTGTGGTATTATTGTCAAGAGGCTACTAATTGCTAGAGGCAACGAATTGCTAGAGGCTACGAATTGCTAGAGGCTACGAATTGCTAGAGGCTACGAATTGCTAGAGGCTACGAATTGCTAGAGGCTACGAATTGCTAGAGGCTACGAATTAAGTGTGGTATTATTGTCAAGAGGATGCCCCTTCGATGAGAGGGACCAGGTACATACGGGGATAAATCGATGAGAGGGACCAGGTACATACGGTGATAAATCGATGCGAGGGACCAGGTACATACGGTGATAAATCGATGCGAGGGACCAGGTACATACGGGGATAAATCGATGAGAGGGACCAGGTACATACGGGGATAACCGAGACACAATGAAGTCAATCTTCCACTGCTATTGAATCCTGTGCTTAGACAAGTCGTTTGCGCTGTCGTCCACGTCTTTCAGTATGTGTCTCGAAGGAATTGTTACACTCCGCGCGCACACTACAGAGCTACGAAGTCAAAAAAGGTCTTCAAATACTAACTCAACAGTGATTTACGCATGCAATTTTGTGTCTAACTAAAACTAAACTAATGTCAGGTCTACGCATCCAACAATATTTTTAGAGGAATCATCATGTAACCCAAGTACCTTGTAAACACAGCTCGTACATATTATTACACAGCTGAAACACATATTATTACACAGAAGAAACACATATTATTACACAGAAGAAACACATATTATTACACAGAAGAAACACATATTATTACACAGCAGAAACAAATATTATTACACAGAAACACATATTATTACACAGCAGAAACACATATTATTACACAGAAGAAACATATTATTACACAGCAGAAACACATATTATTACACAACAGAAACACATATTATTACACAGAAGAAACATATTATTACACAACAGAAACACATATTATTACACAGCAGAAACAAATATTATTACACAGAAACACATATTATTACACAGCAGAAACACATATTATTACACAGAAGAAACATATTATTACACAACAGAAACAGATATTATTACACAGCAGAAACACATATTATTACACAACAGAAACACATATTATTACACAGCAGAAACACATATTAACGATGAGCCATAACGAAGAATTAGACGTGATTAGTTTTACTCTGTAATACTGTTGGATTGACTATCACTACCAACAATATAGAAAATACGTTAGTAACGGTGAGCTTTAGAACGAGATGTGCAAATATTGACACTGTAAAGATCAAGAATTCCAAGTACGTCTTGTTAGAAAGTTTAGGTACCAACTGTCGGATGGGTACTCTTAAAGAATCTACTCAGGGAGTCACACATACAGAAAAGATGTATTCAGTATTAGGTATGTTTATTATCTTCTTCGGACATCGAACATGTCCATATGTGCTCAGATCTCTGCTTTCGTAAATCTCTCAGGGTATATCGGCTGATTGTTCCGCTTCTACATTGGTTCACTGCTCTTTTTTAAATCTTTGTCAGGTGTTCTCTATGGGCCACGCCCATCATCACTTCCAATTCGTGAATTGTCGATATTGACTCATGCTCATTCATCTCAAAATCATCTGATCGTGAAGACTCACGAAGAGCAATGAGTATGTCTGTTCGGTCCACAGCTGACCATCTGTTGTGGTGGCGAGGTTAGCTAATTTGTCATCCCGTTCGTTTCCCTCCACGTCCGAGTGTCCGGGGACAAAGATAAGTGTGAGTTTTCGTAGTGATACCCACATTTGCTTCTCTCTAATGATTCCACCCATCCCCTACGTACATCACCTGTTTTGACTTCCTGAATCATTTTCATTGAGTCACTTAGTATGCACGCATGGGAATAGGCTTGCGATTCCAGCCAGTTAAGTGCATGTGCTTCAGCGAATACTTCCATTGTTAAACTGCTTGTTGTTGCGGTAAAGGCACCACTGGCTTCGTGTACTGTTTTGTCCTTGTGATCTGGCAGTAAAGGCCCATGTGCATCGGCGGTGACGGATGACCGACCTGACCGTGTAAATCACAACATCTGTGTCATCGGTATGCTTGCAGATTATTGCCTTGATCTCAGTATCCACGCTCACGGGCTGTGTTCCCTACACTCTCTATTGAGTGTATTGACGATCTTGACTGCCTCCTGAAAGACCGCACGAATAGGTGTCCATTCCACGCCAGGAGTTATGTTTTCTGGTGCGCAGATATGTTTAACGATATCCTCGGCACGACCCATCCACGATTTGCCTCTCTTCAGCCTGCTTCCCTTCACACGAGGGAGCTCACTGTGTAGTGTGTAGTCTGTGTTAGAAGTGTTTAGACAGAAAAGATGTGTTACGCCATGTGTGTGTTCACTCATCATCTATAACGTACAAAGTTCTAAAATTCAAAGTATCAACAAAACTTGTAGATTCAACTACAAAGGGCGGACCTGCAGTGACCATCTGTTGCATTCTCAGTCAATATGACCTGATGTCAGTAGTTCGACTGTTGCTGACTTATTTACCTGCGTTTTAATTTCCCCAATACTTCACACAAGCACATGTTTCAATCAATGCTGTACCAAGTTTACGATAGAAGGCTTCACGCGGCTTGTTCCAAGGGGACCAACAACACTTGGATCGATTGCTCAATATTTATTTCGTGTATGATACAGATTTGTGTGACTGAACTGAAATACATTCATCCATATTTATAGCATTCACACCCACCTACGACGATAGTTGTGAAAGTTGTATAACAGGATATCAAGTGTAAGAGATCTCACTTGACTATGTGCTTAATATGGTGAAATGGTCAGTTCTCTTCCTTGCTAACTTGCAAATGTAATTATATACAATGTAATGTCGAAGGTGAAGTTTTGGAAGCCTCGTAGTACTTAGTCTTCGTATATAGTGTGGTGTACGGGTTGCCAAAATCTTGCCACTTCATTGTCAAATTTCACACAACCATTTTTTTTTTCATTTTTGTAAATGTCATTGGTCAAGAAATTTATGTTTTAGTCATTTCTTTTTTCAATTTTCAAATATTTTTTCATGCTCAGCCATGTTGTAAACAGACATATAATCTCCCTTTGTGTTCGTTCTCAAACTCCTGCTGGACTCGAGTAAGACTAGATATCCAGAAGGAGAATCCAGAAGAAGGTAGAAAAGAGATGCATTTCTTCGCCGTTCTATGTGTACCAGTAGCCATCTACATCCGAACCTCCTAGTCGACGTTTGAGTAAACATGGGAACATGTCATATAGATAGCTTTCACTAATATGTTTGACTAATGTTTCATGACTTTTATGCATGTGTCATTAATGCTTCGTGCTTTTTTGTATATATTTCACGAAGAGTTCATGTTTTCTATGTATGTACAGTGTTACATTACTGTTTCATTTATTTTCTGCAGGGTACGTTGGCTAGTATTTACCAACAATCGATGCAACTTCGGCACTGGATTTGCTGACAATGATGAAATTATTCAGAGGAATAAATACGTTCGTGCATTGTCGGGCATTGAAATCAAAGCAATTAATAGCCTCACTGACGTATGCGGTTGCTTCTGTGGATCTCCCCAATGGCTCACTAGACAAATCACGCATGCAACAGAAAACCTTAGTAGATGACATGCCGTTATATTGAGGTTATCTTCTTATAGAAACTTCATGGCACGTCATCTATACAATTATGTTTCTCGTGCTTTTATTTTGTTATTCCAGTGTTTTTATAAGCTTTGTTATTTGTATATATATGTATGCACTCTTTGTGCTTTGGAGGGAGCCAGAGATGTACTGTGCAGCACTGGGGAGGAGGAAACTTACATCACTGTTTTTTCCTATGGCTGAGACCCATCATAGAAGCACAGTGACTCAGGACGTGACAATCCTTTTGACTTGAAAATTTGGTTGTATGCCTAGAGCAATAGAGAAGTTCGGCATAACCAGTAGTCAATTGGTGGCGGAATGAACACAGTGAACCCTATCTTGGTTACAGTGGCTCGGAACAGTGCATAGGTTGAAACCTACCTTCCTGGAGGTGTGATAGTTATTCTCTGGCTCTGGCCTGGGCCGAAAATCCACAGACTTCCCAGCAATATAATGCCATTTGAATGGCATTAGGTCAAAGGACATGATCCCATGGACAGCTGGATCAGCAACCAACCAACAACATCGTTGCGGCCTGTCATGAAGGTCGAAAGAAGCGACTAAGGAAACTTTAAAGTCTCAAAGTCAAGTTAAGACTCATATATCAAGCCGAAAATGCACAAATCGCAGCCAAGCTGTAAAGCACGACACAACGTATCTCCTTCTCTCGACTACATCCTGTTCACGAAAAGGAGTTTGAGAGCGAACTCAGATGAAGATGATGATAACAATTGCTTCATCATTAAGTGACGTGCGCGTATCTCCGCGTAAACACCACCAATCGACACATCTCTCCGGCTCATGAACTAAATATTATTCTGCAGTGAATTCCTGGCCATCCAAACACACACGGCAATGACACGGCAATAGACCATCAAAGAAGGAAGCAAGACATGAACAGCCATTCACACTGCCGACACAGTTAAAAGATGTTGAAATCTCTGAACAGAACAAAGGCACTTTGATGAAAAAATGGGCAAGGAAAACGCTACAAGAGAAAATCTACAAATCATCCAAAAGGCATCCTATTGAGGAAGATCAGAGCCCAATGTAGCATGAGAAACAATAGAAAGTGAAGAAGGGTTGTTGGACTTGGCTGCTTCTACAGATCTGAATCATATCAGTCTTATGTTTCACTGATAATAATGAAATTAAAAACATCCTCACAAGAAAGATGAGTTATTTTTTATTTTTTTATTATTTTTTTTTGGGGGGGGAGTTATTTTATGTCACATAGACATAACAGCATGGAAAAATTAATAGCTTAATGCAGAGTTAACGGCAACAGAGAAAGAGGGCACCCAACACGACCATCGTGCAATAATATATCAGATTGTTTAAACATGTCTCTAGCTGCGGCAGGTCAACTCGTCCAGAATCGTGGAGTGTTCAGAGAATCCATGAGAAAGACCACGTTCTGGAAAGATTATGTCACATGATGATGATAAAGCGTTATCTCGCAACAGTTTTAATTTCTAAATTTAAAAAAAAAGATACGTGGTTTTTTTTTATTACGTGCTTTCCCAACTTCTGCGTGAATGTTGCCACAATTCTAATGTTCTTTGACAAAACAAGAACACTATGCCTCGTACACACAAAATCAAGGAAGTTGAACATCCTACTAAGGAGCTAAGTATATCCCCTTAATAAAAGGTCCATTCTCAGAATAAACCACAGACATTCTCCTACATATTATATAAGAAGCTTCGAAGAGATCCTTCTTGTATAGCATACAAGGAAACAAGAGTGAACTGCCAGAAATTCCCGAGGATCGTAACCCTCAAACAACACAACAAAATGATAATGTATTAAATTGTAGAATCAAGTTTCCAATTTTTAATAAAACCTATATGTAAACAAAAATACCGTCGTGTTTTCACTAGTAGTGTTCTTCCTTTTAGAAACCAGGTTTCCAGTTTAAAATAAAATATAAAAATACATCTAAAGTGCTCAGTGGCGACCTACGGCTGTGAAACATGGACAACAAATAAAACTACAACCAAGAGAATAGAGGCTTTCGAAATGAAGTGCTATAAAAGAGTCCGGAAAGACTAACCAAGACGTATTAAGAAAAATCAGCATCCAAGAAGTCTTGACTTTTAAACACCATATTAAGAAGGAAGTTGGATTTTTTCTGACGTGTGAAGAGACACGATGGTATGGAAACTGTTTTCGAAAGAGAGATCAGCAAAGGCAAAGGTCAACCAAGACGTCGCTGGACAAAAGATATTCTGGAATGCATGCGCATGTCGCTTGAGAAGGTGGAACAACTTGCCAGAGGCCGCGCGATTTCAGGATATTCATAAGGAAGACTACGTTCTGGAAAGAATACGTCACATGACAACACCATAGGTCACATGACAACAACATACGTCACATGACAACATACATGTAATATATCCGTCTTGTTTTTTTTCTCTATTCCAGTTGTTGCGAAAATTCTTTGATCTTGTCATGAAGAATTATATCCAAGGTGTTCTAATATATTCCTCATATACGAAGGCATTTAGTTTTCCTACCTCAGTGGTCATTCATTGATTCTGCGTGACCTATTCGTCCGGTTCTGAAGTGTGGGCGTCTCTGGCGGCCGATGTACCTGGTTCTATTTCAGCTGCAGGTAGTTGGGAATCCTGACAATTCAGAATGATTCTTGATTCTTTATTAGAAACAAGCATCATGGCACACAAGTAAGTCATCCCATAAGTGCACTTCTCTCCCTTCCAGCAGTCATCCAAGAGTATGCAGACTCAACGTCTCAGATGTTGATTATGTGATCTCCGCATCTTTTCAAAGTCTCAGATGTTGATTATGTGATCTCCGCATCTTTTCAAAGTCTCAGATGTTTATTATGTGATCTCCGCATCTTTTCAAAGTCTCAGATGTTTATTATGTGATCTCCGCATCTTTTCAAAGTCTCAGATGTTTATTATGTGATCTCCGCATCTTTTCAAAGTCTCAGATGTTGATTATGTGATCTCCGCATCTTTCCAGAGATGAACACTCCCACCCTCTCCCCTCATCACCTCAGTTTTGTCAATCTTAGTTTGCGCATGTTATCACCTCGTAGTTTCGTCTTATTCAATCAATGGTTATCCTCATTATCAATCAATGGTTATCCTCATTATGTCGACCCTATCTATTGTCGATAATGTGACATCAACCACAGCATTGCTCGCCAGTATGTCTGCTCTTTTGCGCTCAATACACCGATGATATCCTACTATACAACACGGGCAGGAACAGAACAGATATTGCTGATAGTGTACAGAGTGAACTAGATCTGTTGTCGATATGGTGCAGAACATACAACGCTGTGATCAATCCCTCGAAAGCATAGGTCGTCTGGTATTCCTTAAATAATAAGCTGGTCAGTGACACACTGCCAGCTGTCAGTTGCATGGGCTCATTTATTGAAAGTGAACAGGACCTTAAACATCTTGGGATAACCTTTGATAGAAGTCTCTCATTCAACAAATACATCACTAATATGATTCAGAAGGCTAAACGAGGGATCAGTGTTATCAAAGTTATGGCGACATTCGACATGCAGCAATGGGTACTATTTCTGCTTCTATAAGTGATGGTGCTATCTGTCATAAATTACGGCCTCGGCCTATTAACACTGTCACAGACACAAGTCGGTATATTGGGAAAAGTCCAAAATGAGGCAATGAGAGCGGTACTGGGGTGTGCTAGAGATACACCCATCTCTGCTATGAGATTTCTGCTTGATCTCCCCAGTATTAGAGTGCGACATCAGGTAGCACAAGTTATGTCGTACCTTAAAGTGACAGAATACAACCACCACCCATTACACCATCGTCTAGATGAGTCAAAGGGAAAACCAATCAAGCGTGGAAGATCATGTATTGCAAAGGCTGAAGACACACTGCGAAGAGTATGTGAATTTGAAGAAATAGGAAAGGGCAGTGAATGGGTGGAGGTAGACACTGAGAAGAAATCACTGACTAAAGTAATAATACAATTAGATAAAGCGTGTCGAAAATGGACGGGTGTCAGGGCCCAGGTTACAGTGCATGAACTCGCCCAGCTACACTCGAAACCACAAGGCATCATTACATACACAGATGGCTCCGTTAACAGAAACACAAACAAAAGCGGTTTGGATTTTGTTGCCTATCAGCATATCAATCTTCGGCAATCTTCAGCATATTCTACTGTCACATCCAGCAGGAGGGTGGAGATAGAGGGAGTTACAGCAGCACTTAATTGGTTGATAACTGATACATCAACACACTCGGTAATACTCACACTCTCAAAGCATACTGCGCAAGATAGAAAAGTTCATGCTGATAAAAGAATAGTGGGACTTATTGAACAACTCAATTGTCCAGAGCATTACATGGATATACTACCCTGGTCATGCTGGGGTCAGAGGAAACGAGAGAGCCGACTTATTGGCAGACAATGCGGCGGTAGACGATAAAACAGACTTAATAAAGGCAGTAATAAATTCATTTCAGGATGAAGATGATGTCAATGAGGTTGAGAACATACACATACAGAGAATGTCCGAAATGGGAGTATCTAGAGGTGAGGAAAGGAAAATTAAAAGTTCCGAAAATCACGCAATCAACACCTGGATGGGACTGAATATACACTAGGATGGCTGCTGTAACGGAGGGTGGAGCACTTATAGGAATGCCCCACGTGCTGTGAAGCCAGTTTCTAATCAATAATGTCTGCTCTTTTGTTTCCTCTGACCCTGGCATGACCAGTAGAGTTTATCCATGTAACACTTTAGATAACCGAATTGTTCAGTAGGGACACCAATTTATTTCTTAATATGCACCTTTCTATCTCACGCTGTATGATTTGGGAATCTGAAACATCACCGGGTGCGTTGATATTACAGTCACTAGTTCAGAATACAATGACAGTCTATTTAATGTAAATATTGTCTACACAAGCACTACAGCCAGAAAATGTTGGATTCACTTCTAAGTCCTGAACAGGATATGTTACGATCAATTAGACTATTTCTATAACATCCGTAATAATATTTCCCCTCTTGACGCTCAAATGGGCTAAAACGGGAAAATTGTTTGAAATCTCATTAATACACATTGTTCACTGGTGGATGGTGTACATGACAAACTGCATTTGAATGTAAAACGGCATTAGCAAATTTAAGCACGTGATTCACAGTTTTCAATAGCTTCGTGAGAAAATACAGGACCACGGATGTCTTCAGTAAGGGGGTTTACCTAAAATTTTAACTAAACAAAAACAAAGAGAGAAAAATGAATCACTACGTTTTTGTAGGGGATCTTTATTCGTTTTTGTGAGGCTTTTGTGTGAAAACGCTTTTTTCCAGCTTCGTAGTACGACATGTCATGTTCTAATATCCTAGAGGGGGTGGGGGCTTGAATCTCTAAAAACACACCCTGTAACTAACTAAATGCTGGATAATTTCTTTTATATTCCAATATAGTGTTCCATGGCACTGAATGTTTCTCTTTTCTTTTATATTCCAATATAGTGTTCCATGGCACTGAATGATTCTCTTTTCTTTTATATTCCAATATAGTGTTCCATGGCACTGAATGTTTCTCTTTTCTTTTATATTCCAATATAGTGTCCATGGCACTGAATGTTTCTCTTTTCGTTTATATAAAAAAGGGAGTTTTGGCTTGTACTATCACATTCTTTATTTCAATGCAGCACCTGCCTTCTATGTTAACAGATACTTGACATCAACTTGATTTCATTTTGTATGATTGATCTTTATACTGCATCTTGGTGATGTTCTTGTATCTTTCTTTGTGGCAACTATTACTTCTGTGTTCTTGTTTAGACTGAGGAATGTTTTTACTTCCACGTAATACGTGTCTAACAGGGAATGTAGTTCCTGTTCGCTCCCTTCAATCAACACGGAATCATCAGCGTATCTCAGATTATTCACATTGTTATATCCAATTGTAATTCCTGGAATATCTTCTACATTTCTCATATCTTCTGTACACAGGAAGAAAAGATTCAATACATCCTTGTTAGAGGCCCATTTCTAGGACTGGAATTTCCATATTTCACTGTCAATATTGTCAAACATAGAACAAGAGAATAAATGATCAAACGGACCGAACGAAAGAAAAATTAAACAGAGAAAAACATTGCTAACAACTTGAATTACTATCCGAGTAGACAATAATATCTCAATCATGCAAACACCTGACAGTTATACAAGATAAACATTAGTTTGGGCACAATCGAGTCAGTGCATGAGATTGAGAGAGAAAATCAAGTTTGAGATCGATGAAAAACAAATACCAAACAATGAACACCCACCAAGACCGACAAAAAAGTTTCGTGAAGACGTGTACTGCGGTTGGATTGGTACATGGGCATCATGATTGCTGTGGACCGTCTCTTGGTTAGTTGTCACCAACTTATGCTTGTTATGGTTGACCTTGGTCTTGATTATGTATAAGAAAATCTGGTCAGACAACGTTTCAGCCATTGGAAGCCTAGATAAGCTCCCGCTTCCTCACCAAGGAGCTGCCCTCGGTGGAAATGGAGTGAAATCTGCAGTGGAACATCAATCATCTGGAAAACAGCTTGGAGGCAGCTACCGCTAGCCAGTCTGACAGTAGAAAACGAATATATATAAGAAAGCAGCACTCCTCTTAAGTTGAACTACAAGATGACCAACTGGACAATGTACCAATATTACACTAGTGTACTAGTCAGTGTACTAGGGAGCCGCGTTAGCGCATGTCAGTGGTCCTAGGTTCATTCCCCAGTTGAGGTGGAAATGTATTTCACATCGCAACGGCTTCCGGGTCGACCCAGCCTTAAATGGGTACCGGATTAATCCGGGAAGTAAAGACTGCGAGGGAGAGGAGTGGCTACCGCCCTCATTTGCAGAACCTCTGAAATGTGAGATCGCTAACATCTCACACCCCTACGGCATTAATAAATGCTATGGGTTACTTTACTTTACTTTTACTAATTTGAGACTTACCTACAGACAATGACATCAGTAAAATAGTGACATCAGTGTAATATGTAAATGTATTTTATATGCTGCTCGTAAAACTATTCCTATAGTGTGGTTGTGGGGGGGGGGGGGGCAGTAAACAATACAAACATTATTGGAGTATTCAACTAGAGAGACTGCATAATTAAATGAAATCATCTCGACGGCTGTGTTATTACCGTGTGTGTTCAGGATGTCCCTGACGCTTTCTATCCATCTTTTCCGTGGTCTTCCTCTGGCTTTGTACCCTGATCTCATTTGGTTATATGCGTGTACGGGCAACTTTTCGTGATACATTCTCATAATGTGGCCAAACCACTTGATCTGTTCTCTCTCTCTATGTAATCTGTACAAGGTATTATACCTATTCTTTCCCTGATATATTCATTTCGTAATCTATCGAGCCTGGTGACCCAGGCGGCTTTCCTCAAGCATTTCATTCACATGTCACTATCTTTCTGTAATGTGAAGATGAGAGAGACCCGGTGTGGCACTGGTAACACAGTGTTACTGTGGAAGTTAAAACAAATAAACGATGAGGGCACTGGAAGACATCAAAAGATCACATTACATGAAGATGGAAACGTCCTCGTGGAAAAACTTGTATCTGACTACTTTGCAGACTTATTTGCTGAAGACAAGAACATCAACGTTAGCCCAGATAAACAGCAGGACATTCGTGAGAAGTGAGAAAATATTGATCAAGATGGCGCCTCCATATCTGAAGTTATGGAGGGCCAATCATTTTCAACTTGAGTATGCAGTATCTGAAGTTATGGAGGGCCAATCATTTTCAACTTGAGTATGCAGTATCTAAATTGAAAATGAAAGTCTCCAAGGAGCTGATGTAGTGTATAATGAAATTATAAAAATCTGGGATGAGCATCAACAGAAAAGCTGCTGCAGATCATAAATATATATTAGACTACATGCACAATTCCACAGACCTGGAGGGAAATCATGATAACAATCCCAAAACCAGGAGTAGACAGAACCACAGTTTCCAACTACAGATCAATCAGTATTACAAGTTGTCGATGCTAAACAATAGAGAGTATTATCAACCTCAGACTGCATTGATACCTAACAATCAAAATACCTTATCACAGCAGGCAAGCTTTCGGCAATGCTACTATACTACAAATAATGAAATCGGCCTTTCCCAATACATAGATGATACATGGATAGACCTGAGGAAAGCTTTTGGCAAGGTTTGGAAAGAAGGGATTCCAAGAAATTGCAGACTGAATGGTAAAATGTATAAATTGGTAAAAACCTATCATAATGGTTAGATCACAACTAGATGATTACAAATGCAAGAAAATGCTATTACGTCACTGGCTACATCTGGAAGGGCTTTGGTCTCCAACACCATATCTAGTCTACATCAATAATATAGTTGATGGGCTACCACGTGGAACGTAAGTGGCAGTGTACCCTGATGACTTGTAATATGATGTACAGCAGAACCCGACAGTGGCCACCAACCAAGTATTGAGAGCTAGAGATGTCTTGAACAGATGGTGTGTTAATAACATCAACATAACACACAGCAATACTCTACTTTTTCTACAAAACAACAAGCTGGTGACATCAAAATAAAATAAAAGCTCCAGAAAGAGGCTAAACAAATCACAAATCTCGGAGTCGAATATGACAAGCTCACTCAGAGTCGAATATGACAAGCTCACTAGGAGTCGAATATGACAAGCTCACGTGGAAGAATTACATTGCATCGTAAACCACAACATAACGCATTCCGTTTTGGAACTAAATCCTACCAACTCAGCCGTCCTGTATTACATTTCCAATTTTATTAACACAGTGTACACATGATACAAATAATCCGACTGCGAGGTGACTGGTACAGTCTTTGCTAAATCTCTCCCATGCAACAAATCTCTCTCTCCCTGTGTGAATTAAATCAATTACTGTTACATATGGTTTTCAAACAGACTCGGGGACTATTGTATAAGCCTTTGGAAACATTGCATAACTGGAAGTACTCATACCTGTTCATTCTGGATTACATCACCGGGAGTTGGGTAAATAAACGTGCTGCAGGCTATACTTGTATCCCTCCTATGTTGATAATATATTTCTTCAATGTTCTTCTTCTTCGAGTGGCAATCTCGGGAGGCGGGGAACCGTCTTGTTAAGATGGCTGGAGTACATAATGGGGGTAACCCGAGTACAATAAAGTAAAGCCTCTAAGCCTTTTCAACCTACAACCATTATTCTTCTTCGTTCGTTATCAAACTACGCTGATAGCAAAATATAGTCGAGAGAACGGAAAATATTGTCGTTTACAGCTGGTCTGCGATACTTGAAGCTTGTGTCCAACTTATCAGACTTCAGCATGGCATTGCGGCAGTGTAATTACTTTAACACTTTACCAGATGTGTTACAACACCCAACCTTTCCTAGTCATCTCTTATACTTGCAATTTGAGCCCAACGTATCAGACTTCAGCATGGCAGTGTAGTTACTTTAACACTTTATCAGATGTGTTGCAAGACCCAACCGGCCTGACACATCTGACTTCAGCACGGTTCCTATGTCACTTTGACTCTCTATAGTATAGGGCATTCAACACCCCTAAAACCTCTTTAGTCGCCACTTATGATGTGCATGGCAGGTAATAGTGCCACTATTTTTTACTACTATTTCAGACCCACGGGCGATGTCATGTTGTATTGTCCCGATTGGGAGAGGGAGGGGTGAAATCATACATCCCCAGTTTTACCTACGGCTTGGGCACGCCTAATTCAATTGTGTTTTACACGAGTATTTAAATAAATTTACGTAGGAAGCCAGAGGACAATTTAAAAATTCTTGAGACTAACGGGAATTGAACCAGTACTTGGTGCCGTTGAAAGTACTGGTTCAATTCCCGTTAGTCTCAAGAATTTTTAAAAATTGTCCTCTGGCTTCCTACTTGGATTTACTTGTATAAACAATTATTTGAAGCAAAATTGTATTGTCTATATATGTTATCCATGTTTACAAGAAGACCTATCGGCCCTTGTATAACTAATACGGATATTATGTTATATGTTTGTTGTTACTGAGGATATTTCAATACCTGTACGGGATGTTTGTTGTTGTTGTAATAGTCCTTGTCTGGATCGGTCCGTTCTGGTTACTTTGTGTGCACGGTTTGAATGGCTTGACAAAATCGCATCTTTTTTTTGGAGATGCGGTTGTTCAAGTACGGAAGAACGCCTGTGCAATAGTTGCTAGGCGATTTGGTGCCGTTGAACGGACTGGTTCAATTCCCGTTAGTCTCAAGAGCATATAAAGTATGGTTGCATGTCCAACCCAGGATGTAGTCGTCAACCTAGCATATCTTTGGCTGTATTGTTTTTCTATGCAATATATATATATATATATATATATATATATATATATATATATACATTTAGTAGTTTGCCATTACTTTATGAACGGTTCGGATTCACAATTGTCTGTGGCGGGATTACCTGGTACCTTGACCATCAAAGACGCATTCTGTGCCACGCCGCCCCAAAGCCGGAATATGGGCTTATGACAATACAAAATAGTGGAGATCGCGGCTTCAGTAATACTGTCTGCAGGAGGAGGACAGTTGGAGTATATTTATAATACCTAGCAGAGTATACACATCAAACAATGACGAGAAATGTGCATACGCTTCGCTCACCGCTGAAAGAGAATGGTAAACGTTATGTTGTGTACTAAACATAGGGAAACATGGCTTCTTTAATCCACGTTGAATCTGTGGTGATGAATAGGCTACACTCATCCAAACGTCAAGGTCACAAATTTGAGTTGATTGATCCTAGTGTCACTAATTTCCCAATCAATCGACACCAGCCTCGTTTACTACCAAGTTTGGATAAACATATCAAGGTCAATAATTGATTAACAACATCTGGTACACGAGTTCAATTTCCGTTTTTTTTTAAAAATTCGTCAAACTTGTTACTTTCTTCTACGTCTTTGGTCTCGCATCTAACAGAAGAGATAACACACGACTACAAGATTAGGCATGTACGTCCGTAATCGCACGACTGATTCAAATGCAGTGTGCTACGAAACCGCTTCCATTGCAAGTCACACCGAGCTGCCGATTTGTTTACGTAGGCGATGGACGCAGTTCCGTAGCATCCTTTGTATTTGAATCAGTCGCACGATTACGTACGTACAAATGTGATCTCGTAGTTGCATCCAGTGGACGAGATGCATTACGGAGCAACGGTAGTGCCGTGTGTGTATAACCAGAGTTTTCTCCGTATTGTTAAGAGCCTTACAACTGTCTAAATATAAACTAGATATAAACATACAATTTTTTTAACATAACCCACGAACATCAGTAAAATCACAGAGGACAGGAGCTAAACAAAAACATATGGAGAGATACTACAGACAATTAGATCATTATCAATATTTTGGCCACACAATCACAAATGATGGTAGATGTCAAACAAATGTTAAGAGGGACATAGGAATAACTAAAAGTAATTTCAGTGACATGATGAAAATATTAACATCTAAACAAATCACAAACTCAAAATGATAATTATAAACGTTGCATCTATTTTAGATTAATGTCTGGCTCAGAAAACATGAATAACAAACAACAAGAAGACAGAATTGATGCATTTGGTAGAAACATAGGGAGAAATTCATGGAAAGAGATGAAAACGAACCGTCGTGTTCTAACAACACTTCGTGTGCAAAAATATAACTATAAAAGAAAACAAAATCACATAAAATATTTTGGACATATTAAAACACATGACACCTTGTTGAAGACCTTACTTGAGGGTAGAGTCGACTGTGAGGTTAGCAAGAGCTAGGCAGAGATACAAGTGGGATGGGCGCATCACAAGATGGACGGGTTACAGTCTGCAAAGTGCCACCTCTAAAGCTAGATACAGGATGCTGTGAGGTCCGTTTCAGTCAAGAGTCGCTGTCGCTACGGAGAACGGCAACTGATCATGATGACAACTGCTGACGGCAGCTGACTGATCTACACGTGTCATTGCGAGCGGCACAAAGTACACGCACAGTGACACTTGGAAAAACCGGATCAACCAAGAATAACTACGTAAGCCGGTTTACGTTGCCAGGTATTATATGCACTGAAGTACGGTCTTGGTCTTGTTTCATTGTTACTTATTTCTATTAAATCCACTAATTGCTAGCAACGTTTTGAAGCTATCTCGCATATAGGGCCTACAGTGTACGCACTTTGACAGCTTCTCCAAAGCTATCATTCATCTCCAGAATACTCCAGCACTCAGAGATGTGCACATGATTTGAGAAGCCTTCCACTCACAAGTCATCTATGTCTGCAAGTAAATACGGTCTCTGTGAGGATGGAGTTTTACCGGGGGGGGGGGGGGGGAATGGTCTCATTTCGCACGTTCTTTGTTTATAATTCCCACTTTTTTATGAGAATTGTGATAATCTCTTTTGGCTAAATATGGTTAAATAAAAATAGTTTTCCCTGGTTCGCGCCATTGAAGTGTATTGAGTAATACGGTGTTAGGACCGTATTTTTCATTGACCCGGCATACCTGGCGATGAGGTGAAACGATTCAGCAATTTTACATTAAGGGTAGGGTTTTATCCAGGTTTTGACAATATTCCTAGTACTAAAAGCCATGCTCAGGTTTGCTACAGGAAGGGTTTTGAACCCCCAACCCCCTATCTATGAGATGTATGTACTTAGAAGACATGTTCTAACATCTTGTATGTAGACATCAATCAAAACCTGTACTCATGTCAGGGTATTTATGTTGTTCAACTTTTCATCAGATAACCGAAATGACTGCAGTATTTCATTATGTTCAATAGGATTTGAGATAGAAGTAACACGAGTAAGTCTGGCTAGGTAGGACTAAGGACCTGCAGTACAGATTGAGGAGTGCAAGAAATTAGTGAGTCACATTAACAATCAGAACACATTCAATTCATCACCTGCTGGGTAGAAGTACTATTTGGTATGTCGGAGGTGAACTAAGAAGTGACCAGAAGACACATAATTAGAAACGATGTCATAAGAGAAAGAGTGGGTGTCATATCAATTCTACAATACATACAAATCCAACAGATACAATCGTTTGTTCATCTGGAAAGAATGTCGTGTGATTGATTAGTTTATAAAGCATATACGAGAGAGGAGAAGCAGAAAGAAGAGCCACAGGAAGACCTAGAGTACGCTGGATCGACAACATCAAAGAGTCATTACACGAACACCAAATAACATTATCTGAAGCTGCCAGAAAAGCGAGAACAAGAACATTGTATCTCCCTCGACACTCGTAAAGGGTAAAAGAGGAAGGAAAGAAGAAGAAGGGGGTGAAATAACCTCGATTAATAACCAAATATTTTCGTTATGAAACTGTAATTTGAAGTAAAAAAGACTAAATTATGTCTACGTGTGTCGTGTTCAGAGCTCGCATGAGTTGAAGAAAACAAATTTAGATGCTTTAAACACAGCACATTAAAGTGGGTGAGCCGTAACGTTGCTGGATCAGTGGAGAAAAACAGAAATCATAAGCTATGTTAGAAAGTCAACGCATAAATATGAAAGCTGTGCTGAATCAAACATGACAAGTGAGAACTCATAAACTACAATGTTAGAAAATCAATATTGCAAAATTCGAAGTTATAGCTTGCAATAAACAAGCAAGATTTCCACGTTATCACTCTACCTGGTTACACTTTGTCTTATCCTACTGTGTTCCTTAAAGGCATGTTCTTCGAACGTCGACTTTTATTTTCTTTTGTATTATTTTCTAAATTATTTTAGTTTTGCTATGAGTTCGTAATGTATTCAATTAGACCTAATATTACCCAGCTCTACTACTAGTCTACAGTCCCTCGAATTCGATGTTTTACTTCGGTCACGTCCTCCATGTCAACCCATCTCCCCAAAATACAACCACGGATCCCGAACCTCATAACTCCGAACGCTGTATACCATAACACAGTCAATAATAATAATATCACTAAGTTTACGACACAAACATGAAATGGATAAACATTCGAATCAAGCGATATACCTAGTGGGGTGATGAAGATGGTGACACAATTAACAGAATAAGTCGGTCGATACTTGTGAAACACTGGCAGGAGATGTATATATTGTGTGCGGGTTGAGTCATACGGTGTATCAAGCGAGTATTATACATCATCATGAGACCAGAAACTTTGCGGTGGTTGTGATTATCTTGACGAAGTTTTAATAATCTCTCTCCGACCCTCACGACCGAGGGTCAATTTCTGGGAAGTGGTAACATTCAACTTGACCACTCGTTCGTGTGTTTGTAACCGAGGAAGCTTAATGTAAGTCAGTACCCCGCAGACCAGTGGATCAGGTGTCCAGTCCACTAGTTATTCATGGTTTGAAATAACAATTACTATCCTGATTCACCCTGCTACCAGGAATCAGGATACCATGAGTTATGCTCTGGGAAAGCTGAGGAAAGGCGCCATCATTAATGAGCACGTGATGTTAGTCAAGCGGTTTCTGGTCAACCACTAACTACGCAGCTGAACATTCATGTTTCTGGTCTTCTTCTGCGTTCGTTCTCAAACTCCTGCAGATTAGCTGGATGTAGTCCGAAAACGGAATACGTTGCCATGGTTTACAGCATTGCTGCGATATCTGCGCCTTTCGGCCTGACACATCCGACTTCAGCATGGCTTTGGGTCACTGACCCTATATGGGATGGGACAGCCAACTCCATCCCATAACCTCCTAGTCGCCTTTTACGACATTCGTGGAAGGTAAACAGTGTTGCTATTCTTTATTCCCCTTTCGGGCCCCGGCAACACACGGGCGACTCGTGTATATACTTCCTATGTTATTATATTTTTCTTTATGGAGATCAATCTCCAATGTCAGGAATAACCCAATGAGATACAATCCCAAGGAATGGACACATGTCTACACAGATGGATCGGCAGAAGCAGGAGTAAGGAATGGAGGAGGTGACATTTGTATAAGACTCAAAGATGGGAAGACAGTATCAAAAGCTTTTCCAACCGGTAAATACTCCTCTAACTTTAGACCAGAAGCAGTTGCACTCCATCAAGCACTAAAGCATTCACCGAATCAGGACTGCCAAGACCAAAGAAAATAGCCATAATCACAGGTTGCAAATCCTACTGGAATCAATCCAGAGCAACAGAAACGACAGCCTTCTGCACAACATCAGACATTAGCTAAGACAGATCAAAAAATCAACAGCTATTGCCCTTCAGTGGATACCATCACACTGTGGAATCATGGGAAATGAGAAAGCGGATGCTCTGTCAAAAGCAGGAAGCGAAATGGAGCAACACAGACACCTACTGTCTTACGGAAAAGCAAAACAAAATAATCCACAACACATACTCAGCAAAGTGGAAGAAAGAAATGAAAGGGGAATACGAACATGATGCAATACATCTCCTCCAAAGATATCGACCATAATATTTAGCTTTAGAACAGGCCACTGCAGACTGTTTGGTCACCTTTACCGATTGAGGATCTCATACACAGATGAAAGTCCATGTGGATCCGGAACCCCAAACACCGGAACACATACTTCAGGACTGCCCAACAAACAAAGAGCAGAGACAGCAGACCTGGCCAGAGGTTACAGACAAAAGCTATGGGGCAGCCGCTCTGACCTGGAGAAGACAGCGGACTTTGTGACAGTCCTGACAATATAGCATGACCACAGATGCTGAACGCAGAAGAATAAGAAGACCCAATGAGTTGTGTGTATATATATATATATATATATATATATTATATATATATATATATATATATATATATATATATATATATATATATATATATATATATAATATATATACAAACAACACACACATCTCATTGGGTCTTCTTATTATATATATATATAGGTTGCAGTAACACGGAGCAAATGCAAGTACGAACGGAAATAGGTAAACTAGCGTAATACCAGTAGAAACAAGAACATACTAACAAAGAAAAACAAGACGTCTCCACTAAAAATGCCTGTCACCTATTTTCTTTACCATATCTCCTGCATAATTTATTTGTGCATGGCGTGTGGTTCTCAGGATATGTTCCGTAAATTAAAGTTTGGCAGAAGATCTATTTGAGAGTATGTGCTCTACTACATAACTTCTCACAATAGGCCGTATAGCTACCTCCCTGGGGGGGGGGGGGCGGTTACATAAATCTAAAGTTTCCCACATTGTCCATTGAGGTGCGACACCCCTAATATACCGACCAACTCATTCCGAAGCCATTCATTCTCAATCTTGTAGGTCGTTGTTTGTCAGTCTACCATAATAACTGACTTGTTTTATATCTTCTTTTTCTTCTTCTGCGTTCGTTTTCAAACTCCTGCAGATTAGCATGATGTAGTCCGGAGAACGGAATGTGTTGTGTCATGGTTTACATCATTGCTGTGATATCTGCGCCTTTCGGCCTGACACATCCGACCTCAGCATGGCCTTGGGTCACTGACCCTATATGGGATGGGAAAGCCAACTCTATCCAATAACCTCCTTAGTCGCCTTTTACGACATGCGTGGAAGGTAAACAGTGTTGCTATTCTGTGCTCCCCTTTCAGGCCCCGGCAACACACGGATGTGTTTTATATATGACTTTATATCTCATACAATGTTTGCTCCACAGCTTCCAGCCTGACTTTATATCTCATACAATGTGCGCTCCACAGCTTCCAGCCTGACTTTACCTCATAAAATGGCAGAGAAATCTCAGCCTGTTCTTGACACACTCGGAAAATAACCAAAAGTGTAACTGTAAATAACAACATCCGCTCCAGAAATGTCGGTTAATTTCTAGATCGGCTTTTCCCATATGATCAATTCCTGCTCCCTGTCGGTGTAATGCTGAGGTTTCGATAACTTGACAGTTTTCTCCAGCTCTCATCAATCTCTGATATCAGTAAAAGATGGTAAATTGGATGTTTTGATTCTCTGAAAGCTCTGATATCTTAAGTTAGATCTATGATTTCCGGTATGGTGACACCATTAAGTGGCAGTTTTATTGCAATATGGGTCTCTCACGCCAACAAATCGACATCTCTATCTCCTGCATGTACGTGTGAACATGCACATTAGCGGTTTTACTTGTACAAATCTCTGCATATATGTTTGATTGAGTCTATGTTGTGTCTGTATATAGGTGTGAGCAGTTCTATGTTTGTGTCTGTATATAAATGTGAGTGAGTCTATGTTTGTGTCTGTATATAAGTGTGAGTGAGTCTATGTTTGTGTCTGTATATAAGTGTGAGTGAGTCTATGTTTGTGTCTGTATATAAATGTGAGTGAGTTATGTTTGTGTCTGTATATAAATGTGAGTGAGTCTATGTTTGTGTCTGTATACAATGCTGTCTTAACACATAGCCCGCTGGGCATTTTGCCCGGGGGCCCACGAGCATAGGGGCCCCATGCGAATTTCTTGTTGGGATATTTTGTATTCCTGCCGGGGGTGGAGCACTTTTTCTTTGCACAGGGGCCCAACACTATTTCTTTGCCCAGGGGCCCAATACTATTTCTTTGCCCAGGGGCCCAAAATGGTGTAAAGACGGCTCTGTCTGTATATAAATGTGAGTGAGTCTATGTTTGTGTCTGTATATAAGTGTGATTGAGTCCATGTTTGTCTATATATATGTGTATTTGTGTGCGCGTTTTCATAATCTACAGAACTATTACCAGAGCTAACTGAACAGAATAGCCTATGTCCCGACCAGTTAATATGTTTAGCTACGTTTAGTCTACAGTTCTGGCAGGTTTACGTTCATACCGAACAGTTTTATTTACTATACTGTTGAAAAAAAAACACTTTTTTTGGAGTTACTTTTATAAAAGATATTCGCTGATTTACATCATTCAACCTGTCGACTGTGTCTACCTGGTCATTAACTTCTCGTGGTTACCTGAATTGTACTCACCTCATGATTCGTGATGTCATGAATGAGGTCACGGTCAAAATAACATTTTTTGGCAATAGCTCGTGACAGCTTCATGAGAATCTCATGAAAATTACTAAACACAAAACTCTCTGACCATATTACTGAATGTATATACAGGATGGACGGTCCACGACTAAATACAGTTGAAAATGCAATATACACCTAATTCTCATCACACTACAGAACAACGATACATCATCATTGGACGCTTACAGACTGGACAATCACAAAGTGTAGTTGCCAGACAATTTATTGCGGTTAGAAGCACAATTAATCACATTTGGAGGTGATTTCACTAAACTAGATCAGTGGCAGACCGGCCGCGTAGTGGCAACCCAGAGTCACAACTCCTGCCGAAGACCGTTTGATGACTGCGTCACCTCAGAAATCGATTTGCATCTGCGTCCTTCAACGTCCCGTCAATGCCAGCAGCTCGCCGAATTTCAGATAAAGAGTCAGAACGGCTGCACGACATTGGTCTGTGGGATAGAAGACCACAAATATCCTGTTAGTACGACCAGTATAGCCAGAACCGACACAGCGCATTCCGTTCTCCGGACTACATCCTGCTAATCTGCAGGAGTTTGAGAACGAACGCAGAAGAAGAAAAAGAAAATCAAGACTAAGTTTAATGCATTTTTCGATAATGATGGTTTAGGTCATCATTAGCACGTCCCTACGTGACAGCGCCAATGCATAATTATTATAAACGGACCTGTAACGTCTCAGCATCACAGTGTGCAGATATCGTGGAGATGAGTGTTACACGGGTACTGACCATCAGACAGTCACCACTGACATACTTTTGACGAAACACATTGCATTGCACCCCACAACGTCTATACTCACCTGATCCCGCTCCGATTTACTTTTTTTCACACTTACAAGAGCAATGGAAAGTCACCGACTCGATAAAATTGAAGAGATTCAAGACAACCCGACGAGAAGAACGAGGGCTATTCCGAAAAAGTATATACCATAGGGTGTTTCTTCCTAATAGAAGCGCTAAAATAGACGTATACATGCACTAGCAAACAACTTTGAAGGATATAGAACTAATTAGTCTGTAAGTACAGAAAAACATCAGCCCGGAAACTCAATTAACAGCCTTCGTATAATCATTGCTAGATTGTTTTTGACAAAGGTATTACTCTTATTCTTTATTATCATTACTTCCTATATTATCTTATCATTATTATTTTATTTTACTTTTGTAACACATTCATACTGATTGATATAATATTTATATTCATACCGAACACTAGCTTGTGAATGACATTCTAACCATTACTGCAGATACCGTAAAAATCAGTACAGAACTTACAACGTTTATATGTCGACAGCATATGCAGGGGATGAATTTAGGAACATGTAACTGTAACGAAAGAACTACAATTACTTTTGGCCTTACCCCAAAGCTATTTTGACAGTTTGAAAACGTTGTTGTGGTAATGGTTGTGTGGTTATTATCATATTGCTGGCTTGATGATTGTCATCCAAAATTACCAACTGCTAGACAAACCGAGAAATATAATAGAGAGAAATATGTTCTACCGAAAAATATAATAACCGACACTTGGTGCCATGTCTGACCTGCTTACATCCTCTGTCTATTCTGTAAAATGTACTGGAACTGTGTACAAGATTTAACTGTTGTATTCCACAGTTGGCTATAGATTTCTGGTAGTAAATGATACAATATAAGGGATATGCGCCATTGTGTTTCGGGGGCCTGAAAGGGGGGGGGGCACACAATGGCAGGTTACATTGCCATACATGTCACAAGAGGCGACTAAGACGGTTTCGGTGGTAGGTTGGTCGTTCTATATCATAGAGTCAGTGATGCAGAAACCATGCTGAAATCTAACATGTTCGGGGCAAAAAGCACGGCTATCACAACAAAGTACGCCCGCGTGTTGTGGGAGCTCAAACGGGGAGCAAAGAATAGCAACACTGTTTACCTTCCATGCATGTCATTCGAGACGACTAAGAAGGTTATGGGATGGAGTTGGCTGCGCCATCCCATATAGGGCCAGTGACCCATAGCCATGCTGAAGTCGGATGTGTCAGGCCGAAAGGCACAGATATCACAGCAATTCTGCAAACCATGACACAACGTATTCCGCTCTCCGGACTACATCCTGCTGATCTGCAGGAGCTTGAGAATGAACGCAGAAGAAGAAGACAAAGTTGTAAATCATGACACAATGAATTCAGTTCTCTGGACTACATTCTGCTAATAGAAGGAGTTTGAGAATGAACGCAGAAGTTTTAGTTAACCTAAACGAAAATACACAATTCATAAGAAACTGGACTGGGTCATGTCCCTACCATATGAAAATATGTGCAACATAATCATTAAATCTTTATCTTCTTCTGCCTCATTAGCCATCAAACTACTGCTGATTATCACGATGCAATCCAGAGAATGGATTGTGTTGTAGTATGGTCTACATATTTATCTGCGATACATGCACCTTTTGGAATGGCACATCCAACCTCAGCATTACTTTTGGATCACTATGTAAAGAGACACTACAACGTCATCCACAAAACCTGCTTGTTCCAGGGCAAACAGACGTCCCTGTTTTATCGGGACAGTACCGGCTGTGGATTCTGTGTCCCAGTGTTTGGAAGATATTGATTGTCTTAACTAAAAATAGATATACATCGGAAGAGTAAAAGATATATTTTACTCTTATGATGTGTAGACTTATCTATTTTTAGCTGTCATTTGTCATTGTCATGTGAGCATCGCAAGAAAAGTAGTTTTAACTATTCCGACGTGTATCTAATTTTAGCTCTGTCATTGTCATGTGAACGTGAGAAAGTGTTCTTTATATTATAAAGACCTTTTTGTAGAAACGTCGATTTGTGTGTTTCCGATAATTAGCAAAACGTCATTACCCGGTTCCAGGTTTCGCCCAAATAATTAGGGAAACTGAAGACACTGAACGCAAATGAAATGGGGGGGGGTGATGTCATCGTTCCATTTTCCTAATCATAGCCTCCTAAAATCAGTTTCCAGTAGCACGTCATCCATACCAGCAAACATCAAACACCTCACCAAAGTCATCCATATCAGCAAACATCAAAATCCTCACCAAAGTCATCCATACCAGAAAACATCAAACACCTCACCAAAGTCATCCATATCAGCAAACATCAAACACCTCACCAAAGTCATCCATACCAGCAAACATTACACCCCACCAAAGTCATCCATATCAGCAAACATCAAACATCTCACCAAAGTCATCCATACCAGCAAACATCAAACACCTCATCAAAGTCATCCATACCAGCAAACATCAAACACCTCACCAAAGTCATCCATATCAGCAAACATCAAACATCTCACCAAAGTCATCCATATCAGCAAACATCAAACATCTCACCAAAGTCATCCATATCAGCAAACATCAAACACCTCACCAAAGTCATCCATATCAGCAAACACCTCACCAAAGTCATCCATACCAATAAATATCAAATACCTCACCAAAGTCATCCATACCAGCAAACATCAAACACCTCACCAAAGTCATCCATATCAGCAAACATCAAACATCTCACCAAAGAGAGACATTTCCTGCCACCACATTAGGGTTTAGTTACTTAAATCTTTCATCACATACTGCAAGCTTATTTTTCAGTTGGCCTGCAAATGTTATACATTCTAAAATGGCCATTAACACAAAAAAGGTTTCCTGCAGCTGATCCAAAGATTTGTGGTACACACCAATTTACCCCAAATACAAATATCGCCCCTGGAAACGTATGTTGGAACTAGCTATAATCATATAATGGTGGATTCTCTGATCCCAGCAGTGAAGACATGTATCTTCATTGAGACATGACCCCATCGAGGCCAGAACCTTGAAGTGGTGATGGGGCTTAGTTCAGCCATCAGAGGCTGGAAACTAAGACTGGTCGGGCACTCCCACTCGAGCAGGACCATAGTCCGGCCCAAGTAAGCAGAGTGCTGAAGACGGAGGCAACCAGCCAAAAGGCGCACAGATAATCAGGTTGCCACGCATAAAACACAATGGAAACATGTGGTTGCCACGCATAAAACACAATGGAAACATGTCTGCATCTAATAAACGTTATGGTGCCTGCCCTGTGGCGGACGTTCAGGCAGGGACGGTGCCGGGCCCTATACCTCAAAAGGGCCCAACCTCAGTTACTGGAAGTCCTTCTCAATTGCCCCGAGGAGCCAGGAGGCAAGGGAATAGAGCTACTGGCCAAACAAACAAACGACCAATAAAAATAATGCACTGGAATGCTGAGGGTGTCAACAGTAAAAGAGATGGATACAGCAAAAAATTGGAACTTGAAAATGTCCTCAGTGAAGAACAAGTTAGTATATGCTGTATCCAAGAAACACACCTCAGCAGCGACATAGCCTTCAAAATCAGAGGCTACCAGTGCTACCGGTCTGACAGAAAGGACAGGCGAAAGGGTGGAATTCTGACACTTGTTAAAAACAATATCAGCGCATGTCAGCTTGAAGTATATATGGAAGGGGCAGAATACCAGATGCTCCACCTAAAAACAGACAGTGCAGAATTCCATCTCCTGAACTACTACTGCCCAAATGATAAACCATTGGCACTAGACACAATTCCAGACAAAGAGAGACTTATGGTGTGTGGTGACTTCAACAGCCACTCTCAGAGCTGGGGCTACGATCATATCGACAAGAGAGGTGAGGAACTTGAGAGCTGGCAGGATGAAAATAATCTCATCCTTATTAACCAGCCAGCAGACTCGCCAACCTTCTACTCGAGAGCATGGCACACCACCTCTACACCAGACCTGGCATTCCACTCACCAGGCTTGGAATGGAACATCACACGTGTTGTTGGAAAGCAGCTTGGAGGTAGTGACCACAGACCAGTATTTCTGGAAATCCACAATGAATTTACCAAGGACAGCAGCACGCTCACTAGGTGGAACTATAAAAGGGCAGACTGGAAAATGTACCAGCATTTAACCAGTGTTCTAGCTAAGGACATGAACTTGGACAAAGACATCAATAGAGCAGTGAGTGAATTTAATAGATGTATACTACAAGCTGCTAGTAAAACCATACCCAGGGGGGCACGCAAAAACTACAAACCCTACTGGAATGATGAACTGGAAAAGCTGCAAAATGAGATGGAAACATCTAGACAAGCAGGCTGAGAACAGACCTAGCCAAGAACATCACAACAAATATCAGCAAACAAAGGCTAAATTTCAAAGAGCCAAGTTACAAGCCAGACGGAGCAGCTGGAAAGAAAAAACAGAGTCGCTGAACCTAGAAAGAGATACTAGGAAATTATGGAAACTTGTAAAACAACTAAATGATGAAGGTACAGGGAGAAATACCAGGATCACACTTTATAAAGATAGAAACATTTTAACAGGTAAACATGCAGCTGATTACTTTGCAGATTCCTTTGCAGAAGACAATAACGTCAAAGTCAGCCCAGACAAACAACTGGAGGTTCGAGAGAACAAGAAAAACATTGGACAAGGCGAACCTATACCTGAAGTCATGGAGGCACCAATCACAATGAGAGAACTGGAGCATGCAATATCCAAATTGAAAATGAAAAAGTCCCCTGGAGCTGATGGAGTGTCCAATGAAATGATTAGAAAACCTGGGAATTGCAGCAAGAGCAAAGCTACTGCAGATCTTTAACACAAGCTGGTCCACAGGTAATGTACCACAGGCGTGGAGAGAAGCAATAATGATACCACTCCTCATATCAGGAAAAGATGGCAACACAGTCTCCAACTACAGGCCCATCAGCTGTCTATGTAAAACAATGGAACGCATTATCAATCTTAGGATGCAGTGGTACCTTGAAAGTGAAAACCTTCTGGTATCACAGCAAGCAGGTTTCAGACAGTGCTACTCTACTGAAGATCAGGCAACCTACCTCTCCCAAGAGATTGAGGATGCCTTCCAAGAAAAGAAACTGGTACTAGCAGCATGGATAGACCTCAGGAAAGCATTTGATAAGGTCTGGAAAGAAGGGCTCCTAAAGAAATTGCGAAATTGCAGGGTTAGCTCAAGAATGTACAAATGGGTAAAAGCATACCTGCATAATAGAAGAGCCAGGGTACAATTAGATGGTCGCAAGAGCAAGAAAGTTCTACTGCGTCATGGAGTCCCCCAGGGAGGAGTCCTGTCACCCACACTTTTCTTGGTTTACATCAATGATCTAGTTGCTGAACTACCACACGGGATCAAAGTGGCAATGTATGCTGACGACCTGGTGCACGGAAGAACATGCAACAGTGGCCACTAAACAAATACAAAGAGCTATCGATGCCCTAACCTTATGGGCAAATAGATGGTGCGTCAGCATTAACACAGATAAGTGCAGCACTACACTCTTTACCCTCTCACCAAAACAAAAAGCTGGTCATATCAAGATAGATGGAGAGCTCTTGAAAGAAGACAAACAACCCACATACCTTGGAGTTACTTTTGATGATAAGCTGACATGGAAGCAGCACATAAACAAAGCAACAACAAAAGCCAGGAGGAAGCTAGCTATCCTGAGAAAACTAAGTGGAACCACATGGGGAGCCAGTGGAAATATACTCAGTAAAGTTTACCAGCAAGGCATAAGACCACACCTGGAATATGGTTCAGCTGCGTGGTGTCCTGCATCAAACACAACATTACAAGATCTAGATAAAGTGCAAAACCAGGCACTTAGAATAATGTTGGGAGCAATGAAATCAACACCCATAGCAGAGATGCAGAAAATGGGAAGAATGCAAACACTTGGCGAACGCAGAGACACAAAAGTACTAATTCAGGCAGAAAAGTTTCAGTGTATGCCAAGTCATCCAATGAAGGAATGATTCCAAAATCTAGCAATGGGACGACTGAAAAGAAGCAGCTTTATCCATCAAGCTAAACGACTCCGCAGACAACTTACAGACCTACCTGAAGTTGACAGCCCTTTAAGGCCTGTATCAGAACAAACCCCGTGGAGTGAAAGGCATGGAATGCCAATATACATTCAGACCCATGTGAAAGGAATACTAAGCGAGGACGAACAGAACAGTGTGCAGCGAAGGACAGTCACCCTCAGTTTCCTGGATGAGGAATATCCACAAGATATATGGGTCAGAGTATACACAGATGGGTCAGCACAGAATGCCGTGAGGAATGGAGGTGCAGGTGTATATATAGAATATCCACACAAGCCTAGAGATACAATCAGAACACCGACAGGAAAATTCTGCAATAATTATGATGCAGAAATCCAGGCAATTATTGTGGCAGCTAAAAAACTGCTGAACTCCAACTCTGAACTACAGCCTGTGGTATTCCTGACAGATGCAAGGTCAGTGCTTCAAGCTCTCCAGTCTGAAAAACTAACAGACTTGAAAAAACTACTTAGTGAATTGTCTTACCAGTACAGGATAACCATGCAGTGGATACCCTCTCACTGTGGAATACCTGGAAATGAAAAAGCAGACCAACTGGCTAAGGAAGGTGCTGCCGAAGACCAACCAGATATACCAATCACCTACCATCAGAAAAAACAGATGATCAAGTCAATAAGAAAGCCACAAACACCAACACAAGATGACTATCATATTATGAACAGACCAGAACAAGTTATAATTCTACGTCTCAGAACAGGACACAACCGACTCCGTAGTCACATGTATACAAAGTTCAAGATTGGCAACACGGCCATGTGTACATGTGGACAGGCAGCACAGAGTGCCAAACATATACTTCAAGAGTGTTCTGAGCATGAAACGCTGAGGCAGACATATTGGCCAGAGGAAACAACACTGGAATCAAAACTCTATGGGACACTGTATGAACTACAAAAGACAGTGAGTTTTATTAAGGAGACAGAATTACAGATATAGACATGTTTCAAGTGAACGAAAGAAGAAGAAGAAGAATTGAGACATGAGTAAACTCCATGTCCAACCTCATTAGTCATGCATGGCATATGTCACTGTTAGATTTATATTTGCTCCCCTTTCAAGTTCCTGAGAAATACTGTGAAAAAACATGGCTGTATAGTGGAATTAATCTGAGTGGAGGGTTGACCTCTAGGAGCAGATGAAGGTGTGTTACCTGTGAGGAGAGAGGTTTTACCTATGTGATATCTGAGTGGAGGGTTGACCTCTAGGGACAGATGAAGGTGTGTTACCTGTGAGGAGAGAGGCTTTACCTATGTGATATCTGAGTGGAGGGTTGACCTCTAGGGGCAGATGAAGGTGTGTTACCTGTGAGGAGAGAGGTTTTACCTATGTGATATCTGAGTGGAGGGTTGACCTCTAGGAGCAGATGAAGGTGTGTTACCTGTGAGGAGAGAGACTTTACCTATGTGATATCTGAGTGGAGGGTTGACCTCTAGGGGCAGATGAAGGTGTGTTACCTGTGAGGAGAGAGGCTTTACCTATGTGATTCATGATGAAAGAAGCAGCTTATAACAAAAATAAACAAGGTACTGTAAAACTGTTATAAAACTCACTTTGATTCTGTAGGAATGACTTGTTCAGTTGACCTCCATGTCGTTTCTCAATAGCAGAGTGGTATCCTCCAGGTTCCTGTCTGCTGTGAAAGAATATGTCTGAAGTGCTGGAACATTCTGTCAGGGTATCACTATCAATGCTGTCATTTCGCCCATAATTCCACCTGTCGTATATCTCATGCAAAAGACCATCAACAATTGAACCTTGTCTCAAAGTCCGACCTTTTGAATGAGGAAGCTCAATTTCCTGATCCACGCTGCTACAAGATTGATGCAATTCTGTGCCATCTGAAAAACTCTTTTCTGGAAATTTAGCACCATGCACAAGAGAATTGGAGAAATAACCATCCACATTGATAGATGATGTACTGTTATGACTCGGCTCTTGATACTGATCTCGTAGGGAATGCAAGTAGGAGGGGCCTGATGTTGACTTGTATTGTGGGAAGAACAGCTCATCATCATCTGAGGCTGTGTCATACCTTCCGGAGAACATTATCACTTCCTAGAATCAATCCATTATATGCCAGACCATTCTTGGTATCTGTTGAAATCAACAAAGAGTACTCTATACACATTTCCAGTTTGAGATGTCAAAAAATATTTTTAATTATCTAGAGCAGTGGTCCGGAACATTTTTGTCAGAGAGAGCCATTAACACCACATATTTTGAAAAGTAATTCTGTGAGAGCCATATATTATGTTTAAAACTAAAAATTCAAGTACCGGGTAAATATGTGCATTTTGTGTAATTTCAACACTAAAAGTACAATAATTATGTCTCTGAATTCTTTTTAATAACATTGTTATGCTGTTGCTAATCAATAATGAGTATTTCTTACCATTAAAGCGACTTCTGATGCTGAGCTGCAGTAGACTTTAGCTCATTTGTAGAATGAAATATTGATATGCAATTATCATGTAGATCAAAGGAGTCTAGAGAAACATTTTTTTTTATAATCGAATATTTGTCTGCAAGCCAGATGCAGCAATCAATAGAGCCACATATGGCTCGCGAGCCATGGGTTCCCGACCCCTGTTCTATAGTAAGGTCAAGGTGAGTCTTAAGGCAGCAACAGTTGGGGAAGAAGATAACTTTTCATATACTAAGCTGCAGCAACTATTAGGTGGTGTAGCAAGTTCCCATCCTTGCTGTGTTCACTTTCCCTAACTCATGCAACAGGTACTAATTTACAGCTGGGTTGACTGGAGGAGTGGTCATGTCAGGTGAAAATAACGACATGGATTTTTTTCTGTCCAAAGTAGTTTTAACCTGGTGATAGTAAGCCCGCTCACTAAAAACTAGGCTACCTCACTCTCATCTAGAGTATAAGGTAATGTTAACAAATAGTTAAAAATATCTACAGTATAAGGTAATGTTAACAAATAGTTCAAAAATATCTAGAGTATAAGGTAATGTTAACTAATATTTCAAAATATCTACAGCATTAGGCAATGTTAACAAATATTTCAAAATATTTAAGCAGTGAGATCATATCACAAAAATGTTAACACATATTGTGTGACATAATGATAACAGATATTCCATCATACAATAGAGTATGAAGTTATGTCAACAAATATTACAATACATTTAGAGTGAATGTGCCTGGGGAACAGATTGGAGGTGGAAAAACTAGAAACTCAGAGGCAGGACTCTATTATAACTCTCTGTGATATGCACTGCTTTGAGAACATGGATGTCTGCACAGAGAGGCCAAGGAATATATATATATATATATATATATATACACCGGGTATATATTACTAATAATACCATACAAATAATAATAATACCATTATATATATATATATATATATATATATATATATATATATATATATATATATATATATATATATATATATATATATATATATATATATATATATATATATATATATATATATATATATATATATATATATATATATATCAGTTCATAGAATCATCCTCAAACACCATGATTATGGCTAATGATTTGTAGCCTGTCCAGATTTATGTGTGTGAATACATGTTCTGATTTATTTGTGTGAGTACATGTTTTGATTTACCCTACTTGATTTACCTCATGCTCTGCTCTGTAACTGACACATGCACTTTCTGTCATCAGCAGATCAGGGCCTGTCTTATGTATTAGTTGTCAATCACTACTTTTACATCTGATCCTAGCAGCATGTTGATTTATTTACCATGGTTTCCATTCTTGTGGCTAGAACATTTAACAAATGTTACTTGTTTGATGTTCCCATCATTGAACACACACAGTGTTTTACTAAGATCACTATTGTCAACTGTAACATATCTTGCAGGAATACATCACGGCCTGGTCCCTAATCATCTGTGGACTTTCCTTCGTAGCAGATACTTCTGCCAGTTAAGCTTTTTATGTAGTTTCTTCATCATTAGTTCTCACACTCCTGCAGATTAACAGGATTTAGTCCAGAAAATAGAATGTGCTATTTCATGGTTTACAGCCCGGCTGCAATATCTGCGTTTTTTAGCCTGAAACATTCAACTTCAGCACAGCTTCTAGATCACTTTGACACTTCATGGAAGGTGACAGTCAACTTCCACCCTCAAAACCTCCTTAGTCATCTTTTACAACATGTATGCCAGGTAAGTGTTGCTATTCCTTGCTCCACTATTGGACCCAGTTAATGCTCTGGCGTTTAATGTGATTATTTTTACCCAGATATATAACAAAACGGAAGTTCTCACTATATTCAGAAATTTGTAGATATTATACTGCAGTGTCACATCTAGTAATCATTAGTGTATTTGTTGGGCTTTGATCCAACAAATACATGATCATCTATGGGATTATACTAAACTGTTTAAACACAGGCCTAAGTATTATTCACAGAAACTTGGACTAGGTATATGCTGTTCGTCCATCCAAGTCGATGATGACCATTCAGTTAAACTGGGATGATGATGAAGATGAAAATATCTGCGGTGTGCCCAACTGTGACTATGAGTCCCATGTGTGCTTGGAATTGTCTACCACACTCTGGGCATGTGTAGGAAGAGTCTGTGGGACATTGTCTACCACACTCTGGGCATGTGTAGGAAGAGTCTGTGGGACATTGTCTACCACACTCTGGGCATGTGTAGGAAGAGTCTGTGGGACATTGTCTACCACACACTGGGCATGTGTAGGAAGAGTCTGTGGGACATTGTCTACCACACTCTGGGCATGTGTAGGAAGAGTCTGTGGGACATTGTATACCACACTCTGGGCATGTGTAGGAAGAGTCTGTGGGACATTGTCTACCAACACTCTGGGCATGTGTAGGAAGAGTCTGTGGGACATTGAGCAGCTCTTGCCTTTCTTCTAGCACATTTTTGTTGTGCAGCTTGATGTCTGAGCTTCTCTGCAACTGCTGCATCACTCTTGATTCTGTAACACCAGTCAAATCTGTCTTGTGCAAGCTTTTTCCATGAATTTGTGTCTATTTTGAAGTGAGTCAGTGATGTCTTAAGAGTGTCTTTAAAATGCATCTTCTGTCCTACTGCCTTGCGGGAGCTAGTCTGGAGTTCTCCATATAAAAACTTGTTTGGTAGACGATGATCTTTCATGCTGACCATGTATCCTGCCCATCGTGCCTGTGTTTCATCAACATTGTATGTATGCTTACAGACTTAGATTTCATCAGTACTTCACTGTCTGGTATTTTATCCCACCAATGGTTGTTGAGTATCTTACGAAGGTAGTTTAGGTCGAAGTAGTTGAGTCTTCTAACGTTTCTGTCATACACTGTCCTTGTTTTACAGACATAAAGGAGTGATGATATTACTGCTTGGTAAAATATGAGTTTGGTGGTTGTTGTTATTCCCCTTCTTTCCCATACATTTTTTCTCAGTCATTTCAAATATGGCACTAGCTATCTCTATTCTGTTGTTTACCTCAGTGTCAATGTTTACATCTTGTGAGAGAGTGCTGCCCAGGTAGTTGAAATTATTGACTGTTTGAAGCTCTTCTTCTTTTATCATTATGTGGAGATTTAATTGTGGTTTGTTTGCTGTGGAGTTAAAACATGACCTCTGTTTTCTTTGTATTGATGGTGAAACCAAAGTTGTCCCATGTTTCAACAAACTGGTTTAGGATGACTTGCATACTGTCTGCAGAATCAGCATGTGCAGTCATCTGCATAGAGGAGTTCCCTGACCATCGTGTCTTGCACCTTAGTTTTAGCTTGTAAACACTGAGGATGAAAAGTTTACAGTCTGTATCTTATTTTTATTCCTGTTACGTCACTTGGTCTAGATGCATCTGTCAGCATGGCAGAAAATATCAGGCTGAACAGTGATGAACCTAAAATGCATCCTTGTTTGACCCCATTTGTTACAGGTGATGACACTCCATCACTTATAACAACATCATGAATTGAACATATCGAAAGACAGCAAGTAAGATGGTTCGGTCACCTAATGTGAATAAACCCAAACCAAATACCAATAATGACATAGGTAGAACCAAAAGAATATCTGAAGATAAAGCCAAAGGTAGACCAATAAAACATCAAGATAACCTAGAACTAACATGGACTCAATGCAAAACCAAGATGACACATCTGGCCTTGGAACGACAACTGAAGCTCCTGCCCCTATGCTTAAAGCCAAGTGTGAATACTATTAATCATCATTCACCTGAGAAAAGACAATAGATTAGGAGAAACTAAAACATTCTATGACAATAGATTAGGAGAAACTAAAACATTCTATTTTGACCCCAGAAATTATGATCAATGAAGGCTATGTTTCTCAATGAGAATGGGGGATTTCTTCAGTGCTTTCTTTTATAGCCAAAGGACTCTTATTAACAGCAGCATGTAGTATTTTGAAGAGAAACCTTCTATCCAGGGGGGGGTTATCTGTGTATGTAGAAGGCATACTACATCATTTTGTGTGCAGATATCCAATCTAAAGAAAGTCTGCAGCCTTTAGATGATACCAATGTTGATCACACGTCTATAGGACTGAATGGATTAAATATGGCCACACAAAAAATTGCTAGTTTATCCTATACAGGAAGCAGCCATCAATCCAATTTTTTTTCTGACTGTACTGATTTTCTTAGCAGTATTTATGTTCAGTAGTTTGCAATTGCTTGCTGAACGATCTGGATGCACAATTGCCTGAGGCGGGTTTTGAACTCTGTACCTTGGCCGTCACAAACTCGCTCTGTACGATGCTGCCCGGACGAATATGGCAAAGTATTCACTGAATAAATCTTCTAAACCCAAAAATATTTAAATATTTTATGACTTCTATATCCAATAGGAGTCTTTGATCCAACTTATTTTAAAGAAATTTCATTACTTTCCTGTTAAGCAGGTACAAGAATTTCATGAAACAAGTTGTAACCTGAAATGAAATATAGCATAACCAAGAGAAAAAGGAGAACAATTAATACAAAAACATCAAGTAGAAGACATCAATTCAGAAATATACACATGGCACTATAGTGTTTTTATTTATATAATATATATTCATTAGATTCCTTTAGCGTGTCGAAAAGATATTGCCTACTTTTTTGGTTCATGGAAGATTCAGACTATTCATGGTAGCAACATTCATTCATGGTAGCAACATTCATTCATGGTAGCAACATTCATTCATGGTAGCAACATTCATTCATGGTAGCAACATTCATTCATGGTAGCAACATTCATTCATGGTAGCAACATTCATTCATGGTAGCAACATTCATTCATGGTAGCAACATTCATTCATGGTAGCAACATTCATTCATGGTAGCAACATTCATTCATGGTAGCAACATTCATTCATGGTAGCAACATTCATTCATGGTAGCAACATTCATTCATGGTAGCAACATTCATTCATGGTAGCAACATTCATTCATGGTAGCAACATTCATTCATGGTAGCAACATTCATTCATGGTAGCAACATTCATTCATGGTAGCAACATTCATTCATGGTAGCAACATTCATATGCCGTTGTTTTGTGAAGGAGAAATGAAGTCGCAAAATATAAATAATTTTCAAAATAGGTGACTAGAAAGAGTATTTAACACTGAAATTAGTTAACAAACAGGCATCAAACAATATAAATGAAGAAATGAGAAAGAGATGTGAATGTCTTGGAGACACACTGAGAAGGCTGAAGATACATATATATTGCTTTCAGGTGGGATGAACCTCTGTGATAAGTAAATCATGAGGATACCTAGAGAAACATGAAGACAAACTGCTAAAAAAACTATGAATTCAACCTGTTGGAAAATTACTATATTCAGATTATCAAGCACTAGTGGCATCATCTAAAGAGGAACTACAAAGACAAATAGGCAGATTACATGAAACATGCCATACCTTTAACATGAAGATAAATATAGAAAAGATCTAAGTAATAAAGGAGCGTGGTAGCCTAGTTCATAGTGAGCTTGCTTGCTATCACCGGGTTAAAGCTTGCCAGGTTCGAAACCGCGTCCGGACAAACAAACAAAATCCTGGTTGTGATTTCTCGCTTGACACGACCACTCCTCCAGTCGACTCAGCTGTAAATGAGTACCTGACGCATGAGTGAGGGGAGGTAAAGACAGCAAGGAAGGGAACTGGCCACCCCACCAAATAGTTGCTACGGCTTAGTACATGCCATCTTCATCCCCGACGGCAGGTTGCTGCCATGGGACATACCTTTACCTTTGTAATGAAGATATGAAGAACAGAAAGAAACACCAATATATATATTAGAAACAACAGATTTAATCAGGTGACAGATTTCACATACCTAGGAAGTAATATAACAACAGATGGCAAGAGCTGTAAAGAAATACACAATAGATGTAGTAAAGCATACCAAGCCCTAGGGCAAATGACACCAATCTTCAGAAACAAAAATGTAGATTTAAACACCAAAATAACACTACGGGTATTCAAAACAATTATTATGCCAACACTGTGATACCAAAGCCAATCATGGACAATGACAGCACAAGACAAACGTTAACTTCTGACAGTTGAAATGGCATGCTTACGCATAATCCTAGGAATATCGCTAAGAGACAGAATGAGGAATGAGGACATTAGACAAAAACCGGCACCACCCCAATCTTCAAATATATTAAGAAACAACAGATCAAATGGTTTGCACACATCAGCAGATTACCATCGGACAGCATACCACAGCAAGCTATGCTATACAGATACAGTGAAGGCAGACCTAGAGACCGACCACGAAAATGATGGACCACCGATATAAAAGAGGTGACAAATTCCACAATATACTCATCACACAAGAGGGTCATCTTCAGAAAACTCTTCTACCCCTGACTCTGAAAAGCAACAAAGGGTTTAGCGAATAGATAGAAGATGCAGGGTATATCTCTTCTTGTGTATCTATGGCCAGAATGCAGGACTTGGGACTGGCAAGTATGGTTTCTAGAAACAAGCGCATGATAATCAAAATAAGAGTAATCAACCAACACATATATGAAGCAGTCAGTTATAATAGGTTTAAGAACATACTGAATAGCAGTCAACTGGAATTAATTCAACTATGTTGCTCGATACAGATCGGATGAAAGAAGTCTGTTGGTTGCAGGCCTATGCTTCTGGGGGCTAAGAGAAAAAAAATTAAAAGGATGCCCAATGTCATGTGACGTATTCTCTCCAGAATGTTGTCTTCCCAATGAACGCCCTGAACCCTTCTCTGCCTTGGGTGATGTGGCTTGCATTTTCCAACGATGTATTCATTTTATCTTTAATGTTGTCAATCCATTGTCTTCTTGATCTGCCCTTTTTTCCTCTTCCCAGGTACTCTGTCATCCATTATTTGTCTTTCTAAACAGTGTCTCTTTAAATGACCAAACAGGTGTAGTTTTCTTTTTGTTAATGCTTTTAGTAACCAACACTCTGGAATCTTCAATGTGTTTATAATATCTGAGTTTCTATTTTTTCCTTCCATGATATTCTAAGTATCTTTCTGCAGCATTTCATCTTAATCTTCTTTGCCACTGTTTTACTTAGTCATTTTTCACAGCTGTATGTTGCAAGCAGAAAAATAAAAGTTTGTAGCATTAGCAGGATGTCCAATACTCTTTAGAAATTAGACACTTCATATTCTTGAGTAAATAACAAAAATTCTACAGAAAACATTATTAACTCTCATTTCAAGTGATGTCTCATATTACTGGTAGTATTCTAAGAGTGAGGATAATTCTACCTTACTATAATTCTCTCTCTCTCACTCTCTCTATGTGATGTGTCCTTTAGAGGATGTTGTCCTCACTGCTACTCTGTAAGCCGCACAGTTCTGTGCAAGCTTCTTCCCGTGTCATGTTCAGAAGTTCTTCTATGTCATGTGTCCATCCCAGTCTTGGTCTGCCTTTTTGTTCTCTTTCCTGGAACTTTTCCCTCCATGATTAATCTATCCAAACCATTGTGCCATTTTATATATCCAAAATATGTAGGCCCTAAGTTTACGTATTTTGAAAGTTTTGAGGAGTCAGTCTTCTTCTATGTTCAGATCTTTGTGGACATCTGCACTAGTTCTTTTTTTCTGTCCATGATATTCTTAGCAGCCTTTCATAGTATTTCATTTTGAATGCAGATTTCTTTTCCATTGTCAATGCCATTGCCCACGTCTCACATCCGTATGCTGCCACTGGAAAGATATAGCTAGCTTCTTAGTAGTTGTAACTTTGTTTTTCTGTTTGCTCCTTGCCATAGATTTTTCATCTATGATTTTTTTTATCTGTGATACTATAATTACCCTGGTATAATGGAGGTATTCTAAGACTAAAGATAATTCTACCTCACTCCCTCATATAAGTTATAACGAACATAATTAAAACCCACAGTATATTCGTAGTTATAAATAACACACAGGGTATGTTATACAAAATAAAATTCTATTGGAATAAACTGTATATAATCAATCTGACTGAAACCATTCACACGAAAAATACATCTTTAGTTATATTAGCAAGTAGTATATATCTCAGTTGTGTTGAGCTGTCTGAGTCTGATGATTGTTCGTACGACTTTGCTCGCTGAGTACACGCTCCTAACTCGGCCCTACATTATTATATCTACTATATTATATACTCATACACGAATGCATACACAGATATATGAATCACTCACTGAATGTGTGTCAGCAGTGTTCCGTCAAGAGAAGTTTACTAAGCTTCTATTCTCATGACTAGTTCTTAAAATTAAACATTGGACACTCCAGGACCACCTGGTTCAAAGATAACTTATATTTACCGCATTTTATACATAAATCAATACATCATAAATGCAAAAGAAATTAAAAACGATATAATACAATTACCTTTTACTAGTTAGAACACATAAGTCGTCATTAAGACATAGAAGTTAGTGAGATCGTTGGTTCATACTGGTACACTTAACACGGTGTGTTTCACGTCTGCCAACGAAGCAGTCGGCGCTGTATTGTTGTTTGACGTTGCCTGAGAACATTATTAGAGTTACCTCTCTTCCTGGTGTGTTGTAAATCAGTTATGAATGTACTTCAAATAAAGTTATCCCACCGAAGATGGATGTGTCGGGCCACTGGAGCAAATAAAACGGCGACACAACGCATTTCAATTCTCTGGACTACATCCTGCTGGAAATCTAGTAGGACCATGGTCCTGCTACAAAGGAGATCCAGCGGGAGTTTGAGAATGAACGCTGAAGAAGAAGAAATAAAGTTCTAGAAATTAAAAGCATGCAAATATCAGAACGAAATTAGAGTGGTGAAGGTGAATTATGAGTTTACCGAACAAATTGAAGTATTCCATGGAAGCATGTTAGTTTATGCAGAGGAGTTATATCAGTCGCAGCATCTCTTCACACGTATGTGCTGTGTCACAAAGAAAAAAATCAGGCAGCAAACCAGATTTGAATCAGTAGAAGGTAGTACTGCTAGTAGAACATAATAGAAAATAATACTCACGTGAAAGACATGCAATGGAGTTCTACTTGATGATGACTAACACACTATCACGGACAGATGTTTACATGAATAAATATGGTAAACACAACAAAACACAGAATATAGGCCCTAATCATACAAATGACAATACACAGGACAATCCAAATTTGAATTAGGTGCATTCAGATAGCACCTATTCGTCTCGCAAATTGAGTCAACAAGTTTGTCATATTCGACCTGTCCGCTTCTTCTTCATCACCGTTCATTCTCAAACTCTCAAGGATTTCTCTTGTAACAGGACCATGGTCATACTAGATTTCCAGCAGAATGTAGTCCAGAGAATGGAAATGCGTTGTGTCGCCGTTTTATTTGCGCCAATGGCCCTACACATCCGTCTTCGGCGGAAATATGGTGTTGATTGCTTAGCAAACACTTTCTTATAATTCAATACGCCCAACTTGCAACTACAATATCTTGAAGTTAAATTTATATTAAAATTAACTTATTATTTTTATTATAAAATTAAATTATAATTTAAATTAACTTATTTAGACAGAGTCTGCCTTCACCGAATTTATTTCCAAGCTTCCACTATTTCGTAGGAGTGTTTGACTTCAAGAATTATGCCAATTTCCCAGTTGCAGCCAAGATGAAGAAAATATGTCTGATGACATTCTCCAAATATTTACTAAACCTCTCATCAATGTGGAGCAAGATATGATGGAAATCTTCCATGATTGGATTGAACTACAAGTGAAAGATTGAATCATATATAAATCTTCCATGATTGGATTGAACTACAAGTGAAAGATTGAACCATATATCATTTTCAAGATGTGGATGTAGTGAAAAGCAAGTTGTGAGGACAAACACGTTGAAAAATGACTGAAAAGAAGACCATTTTCTGAAGAAATTCTTTATTAAATATTATGCTATTTATATCCGAACATACCCACTGAAGACGGATGTGTTGGGCCATTGGCGCAAATAAAACGGCAACACAACGCATTTCCATTCTCTGGACTACATCCAACTGGAAATCTTGTAGGACCATTGTCCTGTTACAAGAGATGTCCAGTGGGAGTTAGAGAATGAATTCTGAAGAAGAAGAAGATATCCAAACATTAAAACATTTCCAGCATTGTGAGAGAAAGTGAAAATATTCTTTATCATTTTTTCTACGTTTTATTAGAGGATTGACTTCATTATGTTCGGGTTATCCCATGTGTACTCTTTCTTTCTGAACGAAACGGCACGCCGGTTGCCGAGAGTACCACTAAAAGCACGGACTACATAGCTTCATGCGACAATCCTTCCGAACATTTAAAAACCCCACTTTATAATCATGAGAAAGGGAGCCGGATTCAAATCAGCCACTTGAAATATTGAAAAACTCATCCCCAAGCAAGAAATTGCACCCTATAACAAAAGTACATATTTAATTAACAGTTTATATTGCTTGTCTGATACTCAGAAGATAAAAGTACATATTTAATTTGCAGTTTATATTGCTTGTCTTCTTCTTCTTCTTCAGCGTTCATTCTCAAACTCCCGCTGGATCTCCTTTACAGGACCATGGTCCTACTAGATTTCCAGCAGGATGTAGTCCAGAGAACGGAAATGCGTTGTGTCGCCGTTTTATTTGCGCCAATGGCCCGACACCTCCATCTTCGGTGGATTACTTGTCTTATTCTCAGAAGATAAAAGTACATATTTAATTAGTAGTTTACATTGCTTGTTTGATGCTCAGAAGATAAAAGTACATATTTAATTAGCAGTTTATATTGCTTGTCTGATGCTCAGAAGATAAAAGTACATATTTAATAAGCAGTTTACATTGCTTGTCTGATACTCAGAAGATAAAAGTACATATTTAATTAGCAGTTTATACTGCTTGTCTGATACTCAGAAGATAAAAGTACATATTTAATTAGCAGTTTATACTGCTTGTCTGATGCTCAGAAGATAAAAGTACCTGCTTGTCTGATACTCAGAAGATAAAAGTACATATTTAATTAGCAGTTTATACTGCTTGTCTGATACTCAGAAGATAAAAGTACATATTTAATTAGCAGTTTATACTGCTTGTCTGATACTCAGAAGATAAAAGTACATATTTAATTAGCAGTTTATACTGCTTGTCTGATGATCAGAAGATAAAAGTACCTGCTTGTCTGATACTCAGAAGATAAAAGTACATATTTAATTAGCAGTTTATACTGCTTGTCTGATACTCAGAAGATAAAAGTACATATTTAATTAGCAGTTTATACTGCTTGTCTGATACTCAGAAGATAAAAGTACATATTTAATTAGCAGTTTATACTGCTTGTCTGATGATCAGAAGATAAAAGTACCTGCTTGTCTGATACTCAGAAGATAAAAGTATATGCTAAAAGAATTGCTCTCTTACTTTATGTCTTCACTTTTTCCAAGATTTTATTCTGTAAAGGTTTGGTATCTGTAGGATAAAGAGTCAGGAATTGGGGGAAATTCGATTGTGGTGGACTGTGTGGCTGGTTGGTTGTTGTTAGGAGGGGAGGGGGCGCAATAAAATATTTATAAAATAGTATAAATTATTTACGAAAAAAAAGTATATATATTTATACGCTGTGTCATTTATTTGCCTTGCAGCGTCATTGGTAGAAGAGTAGTAGTCTTCATTGGTAGAAGAGTTCTCTGGAGATGGCCTTCTTGCTCTGGCTTTATAGCCGTGATGCCTATGTGTCATGGTCATCTGTGACATACTGTCTGTTGGTAGTCTGGAAGCGTGTGAAAACCACTTGATCTGTTGTCTTTTGATGTGTTCCAATACTGGTATTGTTTTCGTTATCTGTCTGATGTTATCGTTTCTGTTTTTCCCTTAATGACACTACGAGCATTCTTCCTAGACATGTCATTTCGGCTGTCACTATTTTTCTTTTGTCTTGTGCTGTCATTTACCTATTTTGGCACTGGTAGCATAATGATGGAATAATTATATTCAGTAAAAATTTGATTTTAGTCTTGTATAATGCAACTTTATTGTCTATGTTTACATTTTTGTTCTTGAAAATACATGTCATATGTCCTAGAAAAAATAGTATGTGAACGTAAGCTAACAAGACAGAGAGCTTAGGAAATTTCGGAAATCGTCTTTCTAAAATTATTGGATATTCCCGTTTTTAATTGGCGAAAAACAAATCCGTATATAAACGGAACGAAGGAGGTAAATGATCGCTCTTAGTGGTGAAAACATAGGCGTAAACATTTTATTGATATGATATATATGAGCATTTTTATAACACACGAAAACAAGAATGGCACAGTATAGTTTTGCAAGAGAGAAACATCACGAGATGTACAGGTCACAGTCGAACAGAGTTCACCACCAAGGCAACAGACAATGGATGTTGGAGGTCTTTTTCAGCTATCCTTGGATTTGGACACTCTACATACTTAGTTATATTTGTATTAATATGTATCTGCTGTTACCGACAATTTTGATCCAATCTGCAGGAACAGCGTCAATACGGTAGGCCTACAATATAACACTAATATAACAGTAACTGTGTGTGTACGTGCGTGTGCGTGCATGCGTGTGTGCGTGCATGCGTGTGTGTTGTTCCGTGAGTAAAATACCAAGACACGTATTAGTTCTCAAAACACGTATTACTTCTCAAAACACGTACTTCTCAAAACGCGTATTACTTCTCAAAGCACGTACTTCTCAAAACGCGTATTACTTCTCAAAACACGTATTACTTTTTCAAAACACGTATTATTTATCAAGACACGTATTACTTATCAGACGCGTATTACTTCTCAAGACACGTATTACGTAGAACTTACTTTTTATTTATTTTTAGTAAAACTAAAAATTTCAAGCAATCAATATGTCTTAGCTCCTCCGAATAAGGATGTGTCGGGCCATTGGCGCATATAAATTGTGGTGAACGAACAACAACAACATGTACTATAGGGCCTATACTTTAACGTTTAGTGTAAATTGCTAGTGTCAAGTCATGTATATTGTACTGTATAGCTTAGTTTGAACGTGTACAATTGTTTTATAGTTTCTAGTAGTGTATGCCTTATTATGTAATATAATCCTATAAAGTCTACATTTCTACGTGCCAAATAACTTACTATTTTAATTCTGTATTTTTAATTTATACGAGTAAATTATGCGAGTAAAATGTTTTAGCTTTTTTTTCAGAGAATGTGGTGCCTGGATTACCAGACATTGAAACTTCCACTATTTTTAATGGTCGAAAGTTCTTCTACACCTAATTAACTTCCTCGTGTGAAAAGAGAGTATCTTATATCATAAGCGACCGGCAATACATTCGTTTAACAGGGCCGTATCGACTTTGATGATGTTTCTGGATTAGGCCTGTATGATCCTGTTTCTAATGTATCTATCTGTTTTCTGTTCTCTGGTTTTTCTGTAAGGCGTCGATTGATGTATTGAATCTTCTTCTGCGTTCATTTTCAAACTCCTGCTGGATCTCCCTTGTAGCAGGACCACGGTCCTACTAGATTTCCAGCAGATTATAGTCCAGAGAATGGAAATGCGTTGTGTCGCCGTTTTATTTGCACCAATGGTCCGACACATCCGTCTTCGGCAGGTATGAATGAATCGAATTAATGAATGAGTCTGAATGAATGAATGAATGAGTCATACATTTAATTAATGAATGAGTAATAGATTGAATGAATGAGTCATAGATTGAATGAATGAGTCATAGATTGAATGAATGAGTTATAGATTGAATGAATGAATGAATGAATCATAGATTGAATTAATGTGTCATAGATTGAATGAATGAATGAGTCTTAGAGTGAATGAGTCATATAATGAATGAATGAATGAGTCATGGATTGAATGAATGAATGAGTCATAGATTGAATGAATGAGTCATAGATTGAATGAATGAATGAGTCATATATTGAATGAATGAATGAGTCATAGATTGAATGAATGAGTCATAGATTGAATGAATGAGTCATAGATTGAATGAATGAGTCATAGATTGAATGAATGAATGAGTCATAGATTGAATGACGTCGGTTTTTGGGATATGGTATGTTGGGTCGCTTGATATGCAGAAATATTGTGACGCATCAGAATGTTGGTAACTCCTTCAATCCTCATTCATCTTAGTCTTCCTCTCCCTCTTGCTGTTATTATTTTCATGTTTTATGCTCTTTCTGTGAACCAGTATGGGTTGATTCTCATAATGGCTGAACCATTTCTCTGGGGTTTTTTTCAATATATCTGACCACAGATTAATGCCGTATTTACACTTGATAATCCCTAAGCTATTTCAGATATGGGGTCCTTTATAAGTCCAGATATTATATGCCAGTGCCAAATATAATTTTTTGAAGACAGTGGGTGCCCTAAGCTATAACTTGTTTAGCTTATACGTAAATTCGTTCCTGCCACAGACGTTGTTCCAACAGTTCTTGTAATCTCTTCATTCCTCACATGATCTCTTCTTGTTCTGTTTGCTGCTTTTCTTAGACACCTTATTTCACACATAGTAAGCTTTCCCTCGTGTGCTTTAGTTAGTGCTCATGTCTGACATTGATAACACAATGTTGTTAAGAACCTGTCCGTTTGTCAGAAAGGCTACTTTTTGTCAAGAGCTACCTGCTTACAGCTAAATAGATTAGTATATCTTTCATTTCTTTTATTTAAATTGTATTTGTTGTTCTAATTGATAGGCATAGTGTCTAGGCTTGTCACCTGTAGTACATCGTTGGTATCAAAACTATATGCAACAGTGATTCCTTTTTGTGTCATTTGGTGCACATTAAATGTGTTATTAAAAATAAAATAGGCTAGCGGCCTATTACCAAGAATAAAAATAGGAAAAACACAATCTCCAAAATAACTGTGTAAATATATTGGTACTGCGACGCAGTCGGGAGAATTGCGTCATACCTTAGGAGTACTAAGTCCGTAGTATCATGTATAGATAATACTGCGTCATGTGACGCTTACTCATAACTGCGTTTTACCTATAACCAAAATACTATATTTGATAGTTATAGGTGATAGTTAGTCCATAAATTACGTCACCAATTTGTTTGCCGATTTTTGACCTCCCTACTCCTTGTCAAGAACTCTCACCCCTACTTAATTATTATGTCCACAAAATTACCTCCCTCCCCTCCTCCCCCCACCCAACAAAATAAACCACATGTGCAGAAAAAGCTATAGGGCCTTTATTCGTTCAGATTTCTTGAAAAATATTTCAATCTCAATTATATTGGTGTATAAATAACAGTATTTTGGCGTCCACTTTTGTCATACCTGCGTCCCCACTTATCAACAATTGTCACACTTTATCGGACTCTCTGCTCCTAATTGTTGATGTAATCTATGGGCAGCCCCTGACCACAGCCCCTGCGGTATAAGCCTACTTACACATTTACAACATAAAGAAAGTTAGTTAATGTTTTTATTATGCCAGGGAAATTTGGGCATCTACAACCAAAACTTTTCGCCGAGTTCATCACCATATGTTGTGCCGTCTCCGCATCAAAGTTTGGCTGCGAAAGTGGATCCCCAACATTCTCTGTGTCTAGTCTTGGTGGTGTATCGATCCTAGACTGTATCCTGTCTATCTCATGTATCGATCCTAGACTGTATCCTGTCGATCTCATGATTCCCTTCAATTTGTATCTCTGCCCACCTCTTGCTCTCTACCCCACAACTCTACCCTCAAGTAAGATCTTCAACAAGGTGTCTTGTCTTTTAATATATCCAAAGCAATTTATTTATATTAATTTATTTCCTTTACTATTTTTTTATACTCAAAATTGTTGTCAAAATTTCTTTTTTGCTACTCTTTCCATGAAATATTCCCGAATTTTCTATACATCCACATTTCACATGCATCAATTTTGTCTTCTAGCTGTTTCTTCATTGTCCATGTTTCGCATACATAAATCTACATTAATGTGGAATACATAGGCCTACATATATTGTATATTGTCTTTACCCAGGTGAATGATGCTTGATCGCATTCACGCCGTTAAGCGTAGGGGTTAGGGGTGGGTGTTTAAGCTGTCGTTCCAAGGTCAGATGTGTTGCCGTGGTTGCATTTAGTCCATGTTTGTTCAAGGCTATCTTGATGTTTTCTATTCACCGTTTCCTTGTCTACCTTTGGCCTTACTCCCGGATATTCTTGTATTATATGCTCTTATTGGTATTTGGTTTGGCTTCATTCTCATAAGGTGACCGAACCATTTTACTTGCTGTCTCTCAATATGTTCAATACAAGATATTATACCAACTCTTTTCCTACTTTCTTCATTTCTTATTTTATCTAGTTTGGTAACCATTGCAGATTTTTTCAGACACTTCATTTCACATGTAACGATTTTCCTCTGCAGCGAGACTGTTGAAGTCCATGTTTGACATCGGTAACACAGTGTTGGTATAAAAAATGTAGACATTATCTTTTTTTCCCCCATCTTGGTGGGTGAAGAAGTATTGGTGAAAGTTGGTAAGTCATTGTGTTTTGCTTTCTGGCACCTTTTTACTATTTCTCTGTCTAATCTTCGGAATATATATATATATATATACTGTAATTAGTAAGCATTGAAAAATTGTAGAAAGAGTCAGAAAGGCAGCAGACAGAATTTGTACCAGTTCCGTTAAGATGGCAACTGTTCGCCTCGCAACTGAGTCAACACGATATTTGATTTCGACCATACGAATTCCTAAGTAGCAGTCAAACTGTCAAAACTACATGTTTCCTGTTAGAGAGTTGCGGTAGGGCGGGGGGGGGGGAAGTTGTAGCTTTGTGATGACGGCCGCAGTATATGCGCAATATTGTGCAATCATAAGAGTTAATATGATAACGTAAGAGCTTCGTGTTACAACATTTCAGATTTCTCGTCATCAAAATATGCTGACTGAATAGTCCAGGTATAAAATATGCTGACTGAATAGTCCAGGTATAAAATATGCTGACTGAATAGGCCAGGTATAAAATATGCTGACTGAAAGTCCATGTGTAAAATATGCTGACTGAACAGTTCAGGTGTATTAGGTTCAGGTGTTCATAATATGTAAAATATATTCAGAAAAATTGTATAGCAATGTTTTTACCAGCTCCGTATATTTGATTACCCCAAGGAGGGGGTTTTACCTAAAAGAAAAGGTCATTTATCAGTATTAGTGTGTAAATTTCACTGTTTGACGGGAAATTGTAAGATTTTTTTGTGGTGAAAAATCTCAATAAAGGATTTTTATCGACCTTTTAGTTAAGTTACTAGTGCTAAAAAGTTATATTAGATGTGCTAAAGAAAGGAGGTGTATGAACACCCCGAACCCCTCTCTTATTTACGGGCCTGTTTTCTACGAGTGTAGTACCCATTTCTCTATAATATGTAGTTAGAATGGGAAGAGTTCATTTAAGGAAAAACTCCAATGTATAAGTAAACTAAAACTGTCGCATCAATACTGAATGTATAAGTAAACTGAAACTGTCGTATCAATACTGAATGTATAAGTAAACTGAAACTGTCGTATCAATACTGAATGTATAAGTAAACTGAAACTGTCGTATCAATACTGAATGTATAAGTAAACTGAAACTGTCGTATCAATACTGAATGTATAAGTAAACTGAAACTGTCGTATCAATACTGAATGTATAAGTAAACTGAAACTGTCGTATCAATACTGAATGTATAAGTAAACTGAAACTGTCGTATCAATACTGAATGTATAAGTAAACTGAAACTGTCGTATCAATACTGAATGTATAAGTAAACTGAAACTGTCGTATCAATACTGAATGTATAAGTAAACTGAAACTGTCGTATCAATACTGAATGTATAAGTAAACTGAAACTGTCGTATCAATACTGAATGTATAAGTAAACTGAAACTGTCGTATCAATACTGAATGTATAAGTAAACTGAAACTGTCGTATCAATACTGAATGTATAAGTAAACTGAAACTGTCGTATCAATACTGAATGTATAAGTAAACTGAAACTGTCGTATCAATACTGAATGTATAAGTAAACTGAAACTGTCGTATCAATACTGAATGTATAAGTAAACTGAAACTGTCGTATCAATACTGAATGTATAAGTAAACTGAAACTGTCGTATCAATACTGAATGTATAAGTAAACTGAAACTGTCGTATCAATACTGAATGTATAAGTAAACTGAAACTGTCGTATCAATACTGAATGTATAAGTAAACTGAAACTGTCGTATCAATACTGAATGTATAAGTAAACTGAAACTGTCGTATCAATACTGAATGTATAAGTAAACTGAAACTGTCGTATCAATACTGAATGTATAAGTAAACTGAAACTGTCGTATCAATACTGAATGTATAAGTAAACTGAAACTGTCGTATCAATACTGAATGTATAAGTAAACTGAAACTGTCGTATCAATACTGAATGTATAAGTAAACTGAAACTGTCGTATCAATACTGAATGTATAAGTAAACTGAAACTGTCGTATCAATACTGAATGTATAAGTAAACTGAAACTAGCGTATCAATACTGAATGTATAAGTAAACTGAAACTAGCGTATCAATACTGAATGTATAAGTAAACTGAAACTAGCGTATCAATACTGAATGTATAAGTAAACTATTTAAAAAAAGCATAAAGTAATAAATTATATGGTGTGTTTCACATTTCTACATCAAATATTTCAAATTATAACAACTTGATTTCAGTATATAAATAACAGTAGTGTTAACTTTTGTTCAATTTTTGGCGTAATTTATAGTTTGTTCAGGTAATAAATTAATTTTTGCCCGTTGTGGTCAGACGTTGTGGTGAGACGGAAGAAACACTACTATATTCACCGATGACCAGCAACTGACACAGGTCAAAGAATTTAATTATCTTGGAAGCATGAACACATTAAATGGGGAAAACACCCAAAAAATACAACATAGATACAACATAGACACAACATAGACACAACATAGATACAACATAGACACAACATAGACACAACATAGACACAACATAGATACAACATAGATACAACATAGACACAACATAGATACAACATAGACACAACATAGACACAACATAGACACAACATAGACACAACATAGACACAACATAGACACAACATAGATACAACATAGATACAACATAGACACAACATAGACACAACATAGACACAACATAGATACAACATAGATACAACATAGATACAACATATCATACCAGATCTTAGGACAGATGTCTCATATTTTTAAAAACAAACATGTAAACATGAACACCAAAACTGCACTATATACAATTATCATCATACCATTACTATGCTACCAATGTCAATCGTGGACACTAACAACAAAGGCCAAAAGAAAACTTGTTACAGCAGAAATGACTTGTCTACGTAGAATTCTCGAAGTAAAAATAAGAGACCGAATCAGAAACGAAAACATCAGAAGACTAACAAACACAATGCCAATCCTGGATTACATCAGAAGACTAACAAACACAATGCCAATCCTGGATTACATCAGAAGACTAACAAACACAATGCCAATCTTGGATTACATCAGAAGACTAACAAACACAATGCCAATCCTGGATTACATCAGAAGACTAACAAACACAATGCCAATCTTGGATTACATCAGAAGACTAACAAACACAATGCCAATCTTGGATTACATCAGAAGACTAACAAACACAATGCCAATCTTGGATTACATCAGAAGACTAACAAACACAATGCCAATCTTGGATTACATCAGAAGACTAACAAACACAATGCCAATCCTGGATTACATCAGAAGACTAACAAACACAATGCCAATCTTGGATTACATCAGAAGACTAACAAACACAATGCCAATCCTGGAATACATCAGAAGACAACCGATTAAGTGCTTCTCGCGTGCTTCCAGACCAGGAAAATGTGCGGTCGATTTTCTCAGTACTATGCAAATCATCGAAATTTCGCCCCATCCCTTTCCTTTTCCTTAAATGATTTTTCTTCGAAATTCTGCCTCCGGCAATGTATTTTGATTGACGCCGCCTGATGCGGCCGCCTCTCTGCATCATAGCACGACACGGTCCCGTTCTAGACTACCACCAGATAATGCCCCTCAAGCAATCATTGCTATACAGACACAATGGATACAAACCAGGGGCGGACCATGCAAAATATGGATGACAGAAATCAAAGAATCAAAGAAAACACACACATACGAAACACCCAAAAAGGCTGTCTCCAGAGAACTCTTCAACCCCTGACGCTGTAAAGGCATAAAGGGATATAACGCAAAAAAAAATTTAAGTGGTGAGAAAAGATCTGAAAATAGGAGGAGGGGGAGGCGTTCATGTCCAGACCCCCTCCCCTCCCTTTGTTTTAGCAAATCTGAACAGGATTTTAGTGCTGGGAACCTAATCAATGTGTCAGTTTAAAAAAAACTCCGTTTGCGATTTTTTCACAAAAAAGGTCTTCAAATTTCACACCAAACAGTGAAATTTTCCACACGAAAATGACGAATGACCTTTAGTTTTACGGTAAAACTCCCTCCATAAGGTACTTAGGCGTATATCTACGGCACTGTTGAGACATGCTTTTTTCATCCACAGACTGAAGTCCAGTTTGGTTAGATCAGGTCGTTTTGACCATAACAAAAATAATGTTGATAATGGTACAGGTCATTCCTACTGTTATCACAACTCCAGAAGCTATCACAACTCCGAACACGCTTGTTGGGTTGCAGTTTTAATGTAGTCGATACATAGTGGGCCTATTACCGATTTCTCACTACAGCTCTTAACTTTATACAGGATCAGGGGTGGTCTCAGTCTGACAACAAAGTTGGACATGTACCGTGCAGTGGTTCTACCAACACTGCTTTATGCTGTATCATCCTGGACTGTCTATGCGAGACACGCTCGACAGCTTAACTCATTTCATCTTCGGTGCCTACTAACCTCATGGGAGTACGTTGACAGGATCGTGTTCCAGATACGGAAATTCTTCAGAAGTCCCGTATGCAAAGAATCCATGCAATGCTGACTAGGTCTCAACTCTACTGGACTGGCCACATCGTCCGTATGCCAGTCAAGCACCTTCTAAAGAGATTATTCTATGGGGAACTGTGCGACAGTAAACGTTCAAGTGGAGGGCAGAAAAAAAGCTTCAATGGTCACCTAAAAAGCTCTCTCAAGCACTGCAGCATCGATCCTAGCTCCTGAGAGTCTACATCACTTGTTCGCTCAGCCTGGCACACCCAGATCACTGCTGGCATCACGAAATTTGAACAAGAAAGAACACTGCGGGCAATCCACAAGCGCAAGAAGCGGAAGGACAAATCCGTAAATTCTCCTACCCCGAACCTTCAGCACTCCTACATGCACTGCAATAGAACTTTCCGTGCACGCATTGGACTCATCGGGCATCTACGAACTCACAAACCAAATAGTAAAGCAAAATGAATTAAACTGGTTACTAAAAACACTTACCTTGCCTATGAATAAAAATATATTTTAAAAAGTATATATAAAAAACACAATAAAACTACACAGGACAAATCTCAACGTATCGGTCCAAATGGGACCTTTTTCAAGAGACAAAAAACTAATAAACTCCACAATAATAAACAAAATAGATGACTGAAATATTATCAAGCCATGTTTCTATGACGCAGAAATGGAAACGAATCTAGTAAACGAGAAAATGCGTGCATTAATTATAAACAAACTGGAAAGTGGGAAATTAGAGGCAATAGAGATGTGGTTGGAGGTGTTTATAATGAATGCAAGAATATAAAGAGAAACTGACCCAAATCAATAATATAAGAAAAAGACCTTCTTTTTGTCACTTTATGAGACAGGCAGGTTTTAAGAACATAGTCACAACAGGCAAGACTGAAGGCAACAGAGATATATAGGGGAAACGTGAGAAAATATTAGTTTGACAACCTAGCAAGGCATGGAAACAACAACGATCCTGATAACAATACTGTGGACAGAAAGCCATGGTCGCCTACTCCAACCAGAATGGCATATGATAATGATTGATGAGTAATGATTAGGTTGTGTGGTAGCGGGGTGGGTGGGTTTGGGGAAGGAAGGATACAAGAATCATCATCATTTGAAAGCGCATGGAATGAATGTGAAACCAAATATAGGCATAAACATATATATACAACCACACATACACATACATAGAAATGTATGCACACACCAAGAGTTAAGAGATAAATATAAAACAAAATGGACACAGATGTGTGAAGAATAACCACACAAAATGCACAGGCATGTAAATGTATCCACACATATGAAAGGGCTCACACCAGAATATGCATACATATTGACACAGAATGGAGATACGTGCATTAACATAAACAAGCGCTTACATAAATATATATATATATATATATATATATATATATATATATATATGCATATAAATATAAACATGCATCCACATAAATAAAAACAATAACATGAACATTCGCACACATAGAAACATATACATATATTAATATAAATATAAACGATCGTTCACGTGAAGATAATGCTATAACACATGCATATGTATACATATAAATGTGTGGCCCAAAGTAATTGTGTGGATACATAGAACCATGTAAAACAAAATTCATATACAAATAACTATACATGTGTGGGCACCCATCGAAGAGACAACTGCAATAACACCGAGGAAATCAAAGTCTAAATATGTCAATGATTGAACAATAACAATAGGGCATTCTAATGTACAATTGATGGACTAAGAGTACAAAATAATCACATGTTGACATACACAAACAAAAGAAGACATAAAGAAAATTTATAGAAGTACGGCAAACACAAAAATAATTACTCACGAAAGTATACAAAGACAAATAATTACAAGAATCAGTACAATACGGTAGTAGAGGTTATAAAGAAGAGGTTGGTAACTCAAACAAATCGGTGATTGATGTTCTTTCGTGTGTTGTAATTAGTTAATTAAACAAACCAAATTAGTTAATTACCAATTTTAATTATTTTTTAAAATATATATATATTATTTCCATCGCATTTAATGTTTTTCATGCCATGCTATCTTCGCTTGCGAAGGAGGAACATCAGCATCATCATTATCATACAGGGAAAGTCAAATATTCAAGTTCTAATATAAGCGTGACAGAAACGGGAATTTCTTATCAGGGTTTCCCACAAGTTATATTTAGTATAACGGAAGAGGATGAATGTAGTATCGATACCATAAATAGCGACATCGTAAGCAACATTCATTTATTCATTTTCCTTTAGCGAAGAAGTTAGCCAAAACAGTGGCCAAGAGAATAACATAATTTGAATTAAAGTGTTATAGAAGAGTTTTGAGAATACCATGGACAGCGAAAAAAAAACCAGGAGGTGTTACGAACAATTAACGTCCAGGAAGGCTGGCTTCTGAACACTATATTAAAGAAAAAACTAGTTTTTTCGGTCATATTAAGAGACACGACGGCATGGAGAAAGTGTTAATGGAGGGGATGATAGAAGGCAACAGGGGCAAAGGCCGACCAAGACGCCGTTGGACAAAAGATATTCAAGAATGCCTGCGCATGTCACTGGAAGATGCAGGGCAACTTGCTCAAGACCGCGGAGAATTCAAGAGATCCATAGGAAAGACTACGTTCTGGAAAGAATATGTCACTTGATGATGATGAAGAAGTTAGCACATATGGCAGAGGTCAGATCACTCCAAACAACATTAGAACAAGAAAACTGTCTTTTGGTCACATAAAGATGCACAAAGCATGTAAACACACGCACGCACGTTATATATATATATATATATATATATATATATATATATATATATATATATATATATATATATATATATATATATATATATATATATATATATATATGATATCAATCAATAAACCCGTAACCTGTCATGGTGGTTAGGGATACCACATTGGCTTCAGTACACAGTCCTCCAGCAATTCCTTTCCTCAGCAATGCGGATGAGTGAGGAGAAATCTTGTCTTGTCCATTTCTTGATATTGTCTGTCTATGCTTTTCTTTTTCTCACCTCTGCTTCTTCTTCCCTATGCTTTATAATTATGTATATGTCATCATCATTTTCGTCTTGTGCCAAGCTTGACATATAGGGCATATTTTCATAGCTCTCCATGCTTGTCAATCAACAGCCAGTTGTTCCAGATCGTTCATTTTCTTCATTTCTTATTTTATCTAGTTTAGTAACCATTACAGCTTTTCTCAGACACTTTATTTCACATGTAACAATTTTCATCTGCTGAGAGGCTGTTAAAGGCCATGTTTGACATTGGTAGCTTAGTTTTGGTATAAATATTGTAGATATTATCTTTTTTTTTTATATTTCCATCTTGATCTTTGGGTGAAGAATTATTGGTGAAAGTTGGTATGTTACTGAGTTTGTTTTCTGGCACCTTGTTTCTATTTCTCTGTCTAGTCTTCAATTTTCGGATTAAGTGCAACCTAGATATTTAAATTCTTTGGCTTGTTTCACTGTGGTTTATCTACTGTTAGGCTTATATTCAATGATGTTGCAGACTTACTAATTTTCATAACTGCTGTTTTTGTACATTAATTTTCATGTTGTACTGCTTACATGCTAATAGAAATACATTAACGCGACTTTGCCAATTTCCCTCATATATTTAAATGAATGTAGGGTCGCTTGTAAAGCGGCCAGGGTTGCCAAAACAGCAATGATTAGGAGAAATAGCAGATTGTGTAAACACCTCCAGGACAGAGTCGCTGCACCAATATTATTGCCTCATTTCGATCCATTGTGGCCATCGATAACATCGTGTTGAAAAATAATTCAATTCACTTTCTGGAATTTTGTCTAATCTGCATTTCTGATGTTTTATACGTGACCGGATAAGGAAAATGTAATGCAAACTCAGACAGTAACTGGTCTTTTTTAAAGTATCGAGTCTATGGTATTTGGGGTACGCCGTATTTGGATCAACTGACGACTATCGTTTATCGTTTGCTGATTGTCCACATCTGTCTGTAGTCCTACATTTATTGAATAACAAGCAGGTATGTTAGACCGTGGTCTTGCCAAGAGCCACGATTATATCTATTCTATATTTCTTTGTTAATAGTATAATTTATTTCATGTCGTGTAGCAGGTTTCACTCACACAGTGAGTTAGTTAGTTATTCCTCTAGGACCAAAGACGGCACATAGGGCGGATGTCATAGATTTCTTCCGTGTCTCTCGTTTCATTGCAATTTGCTTTTGATCTTCATTGTTTCTGATACTTGATACTGATGGTGAAACGTTCTCTTGTAGTAGTTCTACGTAAAGTTTCCTTTGGTTTTCCTCGTTTTCTCTTGCCCTTTGGTGATCACATCAAAGCTTGACAGGAGAGTCTTTCACATTCAATTTCAATGCGCGTCAGATGTAACAGCAACGCTCTCTTCTAGTAAGTATGATGATAGTATGCGAATGCGGCGTGGATACATATTCTTCACAGTGGTTGCGACGTTTAATTTGTTGAAGAATAGATGAATGAATGAGAACTAACATATTCCGATTCGTTGTTGTCTGGTCAATGATTGTTGGGGTGCCACTAGATACTAATTGAGATTCAATGACATCTCTAAGCAGGGCCGGCCCTAACAATTGAGGGGCCCAATGCGAAACGGATTGCGCGCGGCCCAGTCTGGGTAGGGAAGAGGATAATACAATTAATTCCTTATGAATTTATGAGCCTATGAAGTGCAGGGCCCACTGCAACCTGACAGATTTTGTTTGCTCGAAACAGACGAGTACAAACTAACACTATTGCTTATTTTGACAACTTACTTGGAACAAAATTGAATGGAAAGGACATAAAGTACTCATAGCTTAGAGAACACTAAGTTCTGGTCTTATGACTAGTAAGCATCATGCATTTACACATTGTTAAATGAATACATAACAAATGGTGACTGGCATCGCCAACAGGTGTTTACAGAAAGACATCCATCAAGGGTTACAGTCGCCTATCGCGTGCTACAGGATAAATATCTCAATGATAATTGTGCTTCAGAAATGGTACATTAGTTTTACTCTAACCTGTAGGTCATTATAATGGTTTTTAAAAAAAAGTAAAATCCGGATAGTAGCAATAAAATTATTAGGACAGTTTGGAAACAGGGTTGCCATCCACAGTAGCTGTTTAAGTTGCTAGTATTTGAAATTTATTATAACATTAAAAATAATAAAAACAAAAGACAGTTCTCAGAAATACAAGAACAATTTAATGTAATAAAAAGTCCTATAAATAAAAAGTGATAAAATCAAAGCATGTAGTAGAGTGGTAAGTAGGTTAAAGTGAATATGAAAAATATAGTTTAACTTTGACATTTTTTCTTGTTTTTTTCTCTCTATTGTTTGGCTTCAAATTACAATTTTAATATGGCAATGTTGCCACAGATTTTACAATAAATGTGCATGGAATTGATCTAACTTTGCATTCTTCAACAATACATGTGTAAAATTGATTCAACACTTTCCTGTGTTGGAACCATGTTTTGTCCTTTAATATTTTGTCTCTTTTGAGTTTGGTTCTACCATCTAAAGTAAATTTATGTCTGGTACGTCAATATGCGCATATGTATGAAATGCAAAATTTGTACTGGTTGACATGTATGAAATGCAAAATTTGTACTGTTTGACATGTATGGCTAAGCTCAACTCAACGGTTACCATACTGCAGCAAATTCCATTCCTTGGTCTTGTTCTAGAGATTCATGACTGTATGTCAGTCAGTCAGTTCCGCTTTTGCCAAGTTTGGCACATAGGGCGGATGTCATAGTTCTCCATGCCTGTCAGTCAGTTGCCAAGGATTGCAGGTCTTGTGCATTTATGCCTGTTGATTTTAATTCATTCATAAATGTTTTTGTTTTTGGTCTTCCCTGTTTTCTTTTCCCCTCTGGTGTCCACATGAAGACTTGTACATACTTGATCACTGTATTACGATTCAAACATAAAAAATCAAAATCACGTCACAATTTAATTTTAAGCAAACTGTGCTCGAAACTAGGTCATGACAACGATGCAAGACAGGGTTTACCTAATAATATTAGAAACAACAAAATTTATGTTTGGATACGTTATAAGACATTGCCTTGAAAACATAGTTCAAATGAGCTAAAGAGATCAAGGCAGACAAAGTGAGAAAATATTAGAGTCTGACATCATGGCATGGAAAGTGTCAACAACAATCCTGATAACAGATACTGGAAATAAAGAATTGTGGAGATCCATGATCACCTACGCCAGTCGGCATGACACCTGATGATGATGATGAATCCATCTTTATTTTGCTTTGTCAGTCTCTGGCTGTGCCTGTCCTGTATACCATTGCTTTCTTCAGAATGCTATTAGATAGTAGTCTGTTACTTGTATCAGTTTAATAACATGTATCAGGTACTTGTAAACTGTCTTCTACACATTTCATTCTAATCTGATGCTGTTTATATAACTAAAGTGATAATCCTCTATTTCATTCTAATCTGATGCTGTTTATATAACTAAAGTGATAATCTTCTGTTTATTTCATTCTAATCTGATGCTGTTTATATAACTAAAGTGGTAATCTTCTGTTTATTTTGACAGATTAAAACAGTACCTGTGTGACAGAGCAAGGAAAATTATGACAGACATTAGTAAAAAGGTAAACAGAGACATAATGAAAGGAAGAGAATTTGACAGAATTTCTTTTGATAGAGGTGCTCTATTTCCTGATGATAGTTCAGAGACTTGTGAGCAAATAAAACATAAGGAACTAGAAGTACAAGAGAGTAAAACTGCAAATATTGCTCCACAGTCAAGCTCCTCACCAGACACAGTGACAAGATCAACCTTTAACGGATATAAACGCAATGAAGAGTTGAATTTTCATTTCAAGGAGGAGGATCAAGTGGATAATGTGGACACTGAGGTGACACAACATATTTCCATTCTCAGGGCTACACCCACCTTGGAATATAGTATTGTCCTGCCAGAAGAGAGAACCAGCAGGAGTTTGAGAATGAATTCTGAAGAAGTATATGGTTTTTATCTTATTACCACTCCCAGAAATATTAAAAACAAACATGAAAAGATTGTAGGCCTCACATCAACATTTTTAGAACAGTCATTACTTCAAAAGAAAGAGACATCTCATGAAACCTATAAAGAAAAGATTGAGTTACTTTCTAAAAAGTTAACTAAGAAATATTTACTTCAAAAGATCACATATACAGGATTAAAGAATGCTATGAAGTACAGATCACCACCATCAGTACAAGCAGTTACTGTTGGCCATGAGATTGTCAGCAAAAGTTTGAAACTAATGAAAGATATTCACTTGAAAAAAGAGATTGCTGATTCAAAAAATTCCACAGAATTTGAATCAAAACCAAAAGAGATTGCTGATTCAAAAAATTCCACAGAATTTGAATCAAAACCAATTACAGGAGAGATGAGTTGCTCTGAAAAAGACTTAATGGAACTATTGTTATCATCACAAAGTCATTTGAAAATCAAAACAGACATTTTTGTGTACATGTCACCAGAAACTAAATGGTATCCGCTAGCCATTTATGATATACCTTGGAGCTGGTTAAATGAAGAGAAATGGAGGCTACATACCTATTCAAGGTATCCTCACAATGCAAATAAATCTGCAATATTGTTAGCTGAAGAGGGGTTTGCTTACCTAGGTTCAGGTAAAAGCAGTGATGACAAAGTCATTTGCCACTTCTGTTGTGTAATAAAGCAGGATTGGAGGGTGTCTGATGTCATCTCAGTGGTTCATAGAGATATGTCACCTAATTGCTCGATGGTAACCAAAATAGACTGTAACAATGTCCCAATGGCAGCACCAGAATATGGTATGAATCTCTTCACTCAGCTATGTCAATCTAGAGAAATGTATGCAGATGGAGTGACAAGACACAGGCAGGGACACGAACAAATCAAGGATTCAATAGAATGTGATTCACCTTCTGATAGAGAAGTAATGGATCAAAGATCACAAAATCTGCCAGGCTCTTCAAATGGAACTAACATAAATGTTGCATCTTCACATGTTCCTCAGCAAATTCAGATGGCTAAACAAACTATTATGAAACCCAATTCTTCTAACTCATTAACTTCAGGTCAGTCTGCAAAGACCACACCTGGACCCGCTCAAAACTCACATACTCATGTGTCGTCTAATAACACAAACAGGAATCCAACAAATTCTGCGAACCTTAATACAGAAATTCACAACAGATGCCAAACAAGTGTATCACAAGAAAGTCAGAACAAGTCATCTGTTGGAACAAGATCAGCTTCGGTTGTTAATGCGGAAGGATCAGTTGAAACTTCAACGCCAAATATTCAGCAAATATCTACACAAACTTTAGCCGCATCATCAGCAACAACAGTCTCACAAGTAAGTCAGGGACAAGTTGGTAGCACAAGTAACCAAAACGCATCTTCTGTGACATTATCAACAGCAACCAGCAGTTCATCAACAGCGACCAGCAGTTCATCAACAGCGACTAGCAGTTCTTCAACAGCCATCAGATCAGCAACATCTAGCACGAACCAGAGCACCAATCCACCACAGGTACAAAGTAATTCACTTGCTACAACAAGTGAATTCCAAAATAGCACCAGGCCCGTAGGAAGAAATCCAACATATGGGGAACTGGGAATCATCACTGAAAGACCTAAGAGGTTTGAATATGCAGTCAGGGCCAAACGTTTTGAATCATTTGAACCTTGGCCCAAAGATCATCACTTGAAGAAAGAAGATTTGGCAGATGCAGGATTCTACTATGCAGGTATGTGTTGTGTGTAATTTTTCATTCTAATCTATAAAATATAACTATCCACCTATTGTCATTTCTACTTGAGCTTCTCGTTGTCTCCGTAAGGTTTTCCTGCTATGCCGAACACGATAGTAAAGTCATATTAAAATGTAGATTTGAGCGGTTTTTCGGCATAGTGGGTCTCCAAAATGTAGATATTAGTGGCTCAGCGGACGTAAAGAGTGCATCAATTATATATACATGTGAGAAAGCTAACTCACCTCTAAATACTAATGTTCAGTACTGTGAGGTAGGATGGCCAGATAATTGGAACTGTTTATAGTCAATTTTCAAGTCAAATATGACCTTCAAAAATGTCTACACAAGTCAACTGGATACAAAAGTTAATGAAAACAAGATGAAATCTAGTGAAATATATTATCTGATTCTAATAACTGCATCTATGAGATTCATTTTGTTTCTTGGTTGTGTTTCGATAGCCAATTTTGAATGCAATAATTCTACCAATAGCAACAATACTGTTTACGACCAGATTTTCATATGTTCATCAATTTCAAGAAGCCAAAAATATGAATACATTTTCAAATTAAGCGAATATTTAAAAAAAAAAAATATTGACGGATGTGTCGGGCCATTGGCGCAAATAAAACGGCGACACAATGCATTTCCATTTTCTGGACTACATCCTGCTGGAAATCTAGCAGGACCATGATCCAGCTAGATCCAGTTGGAGTTTGAGAATGAACGCAGAAGAAGAATAAAAAAAATGTTGAAATGTACATTTTAGGCTACCTGAACCAACAGTGAAATTTGGTCATGGCAATTTTGCTATGAAGTCTCTAAAGCTTCACACCGCTACAATAAGTTCTACAGCATTACCTTTTAATGTTTTGGTTTGTTTCAGGTTATGGAGACTGTGCTCGGTGTTTCTACTGTGGGGGTGGGCTTCGGAACTGGGAAGACAATGATAATGTCTGGGTGGAACACGCCAGATGGTTTCCTAAGTGTGCATTTATTAGGCAAACAATGGGGCAGCAGTTTGTGGACGCTGTCCAGGAACTCAACAGAGATAATGACCAGGTCAGTGGAAATGTCATCAATTAAGAGATTATAGAAGCAGTTTTTAATGACATTAGTTGTCCTTGGAGAAAATAGGCAAATAGATTACTATTTTTATTAGGAGAAAGTAGGCATATAGATTACTACTTTCATTAGGAGAAAATTCCAGGAGAACATGGCAATTAGATTATCTGTTTTCTTGGAAAAGTAGACATGTCAAGTATTAATTGTCCTATAAGAAAGTAAACAATTGTTAACTGTTCAAAGACATCTTGGATGAGTTGATTATAAATTACACTAACATAACTTAAACAAGTATGAGTCAGCCAGAGATAATTTAGATGAGGATGAATTAACCAAACACAACTTAGACAAGTATGAATCAACCAAAGACAAGTATGAATCAAACACAACTTAGACAAGTATGAATCAACCAAAGACAAGTATGAATCAAACACAACTTAGACAAGTATGAATCAACCAAAGACATGTATGAATCAAACACAACTTAGACAAGTATGAATCAAACACAACTTAGACAAGTATGAATCAACCAAAGACAAGTATGAATCAATAAAATACAACTGAGATAAATAAGTAAATTAAGTTATTACATATTCTCTCACTCTAAATTCATAGATGCATTTTTATCTCTTATTACATCCAGATCAGCTTTGACATGGTGACAGCCAAGATGGGTAATTCAGCTGCTTCTTTCCAACTGGGTAAGTTGACTTCTTTATAAGAAAAAAGGTTTCTCATTCTTAAACTCCCACTAAATTTCACTTGTATCAGGACAATAGTTGTACTATGAGCCGTGTTCAAATGAAACCTGTATCAGGACAATAGTTGTACTATGAGCCGTGTTCAAATGAAACCTGTATCAGGACAATAGTTGTACTATGAGCTGTGTTCAAATGAAACCTGTATCAGGACAATAGTTGTACTATGAGCCGTGTTCAAATGAAACCTGCCCGTGATTCATCACCTATGTTCAAATGAAACCTGCCCGTGATTCATCACCTATGTTCAAATGAAACCTGCCCGTGATTCATCACCTATGTTCAAATGAAACCTGCCCGTGATTCATCACCTATGTTCAAATGAAACCTGCCCGTGATTCATCACCTATGTTCAAATGAAACCTGCCCGTGATTCATCACCTATGTTCAAATGAAACCTGCCCGTGATTCATCACCTATGTTCAAATGAAACCTGCCCGTGATTCATCACCAAATGAAACCTGCCCGTGATTCATCACCAAATGAAACCTGCCCGTGATTCATCACCAAATGAAACCTGCCCGTGATTCATCACCAAATGAAACCTGCCCGTGATTCATCACCAAATGAAACCTGCCCGTGATTCATCACCAAATGAAACCTGCCCGTGATTCATCACCAAATGAAACCTGCCCGTGATTCATCACCTATGCCAGCATGTGAGGAGAGTAAAGAAGACATCACTGATGTAAGAAGTACACCCCAATGAACAAATGGTCATGTATGGTCAATCTCTTTGTATCCTTAATGTCCTGTGCACGCAGTCAACAACATGGCCGGTGTGTTAATGAATCCCATGCAAATTTGACCAAAGAGCAGTGATTCAGTTTCCTAAAGCCATAGGATGTTAACCAACCACCATTCATCAAAGAATTTCTGACATTTTTACACATGCCTGACCCGGCCGCAGAAGATCATTTGTTAACTGTTACCCTTTCTTAACATTCTTGCCCAATCCTTCACTGCTTCTTCTATACACATTTTCCTTGATACACCACCTGCATTCTTTGATGAATGTGCCTACGTCAAAATGACCATTTTTACAAGTATTGTTTAATGATGAAAAAGCCATAGCAAAGTACTGATAATGATACCAGTGGCAACATGGATGTGAGATTTGGACTTCAAACACGACAAAATCAAGAAGGACTTAATGTCATCAATCTATTGTGTCACGGACAACTTACTATCATCAATCTATTGTGTCACGGACAATTTACTTATATCATTTTGTTGCTTATACCAACCAGGAACTTTATTCCAAAGAATGATATAGTCAAGTGGTTAGAGTGCTCAAATTGCAATTGAAAGAGAACAATTTAATTTCCTGGTTCATGTCTATTGTCTATCCCTAGGGGGTTTTGTCGTAGCTTGCCATTAGCATCAAGATTTATGAAGGGGATTTAGTCTGCGTTCCAGAGCCAGGTGTGTTGCTCTGGTTAGGGTGTAGTCACATTTATTCAGGATGGTGTTGATGTTGTCTATCCACCTTTTCCTAGATCTTCCCTTGGCTCTGTATCATCATTCTATTTTATCTCGGTTCATATGTACAATAATTGCTGGGAGAAATAATACTTACCAGTTCTCATTAAAGGAAACTTGCTCAGCTCCAAATTAAAAGTTATACAGTGAAATCTCGTAATCAACTTGGTCCTGACTGACAAATTTCTGTTTAAAGAATGCGCTATAGAGTATCTGTTTGTGTTCTAAGACTTCACAATGTAGATGTGTTATATACTCTAGCATCTCCTTAGTAATTTGCTGTAATACATTTCAAATCATCACTAGTCTGCAATAATGAGTAATTTCACAAAACAAATAATGTGTGTTAATGAATAGTTAGCTGGTTTCATTGCAGAGGTGGAACTTAATGGTAATGATGATCTTGCTAAAACTTCAATGATCTGCAATAATGGATAACATGATAAAACATCAGTAGGATAAAGTAATGGAAATTTTCACAGTTCACTTCTACAAATCAAAGACAATAGATTTTGTTCACAGAATGATTTGCTATGTTGTATCTTATGTTGTTTATTGTTTCAATTTCAGACACCAAGAATATGCCATTGAAGCGGGATCCAGCAATAATAACAGTTATAGACATGGGATACAATGAAGCTGATGTCTTGGAGGTCGCTAACTTTGTCAAGGAGGCTTGTAAGTTTTATGAAGAATATTCCAACATTTCAATGATGAAATAATCTTCTTCAGTTGAGTAACCAAGGTGACATGTCTGCTTGTAGCGCACAGATCGTGACAATCACAGCTAAAATTAGACATTTTGTTTTTCTGGCAACACGGTCAGCTAGTGACATAATTTCATTGACGACATGAAAACTGAGCGCACTATAACAAACTTGGAGTGAAACTGCACATAATATCAAACTACATCCACATTTCGGAAATTAGGTAGGCACATGATATGTGATTGAACCAACTAAAGATAAATGTTGGAATCTTTCCTTGAAGAAAAGTAGGTAGGCACATGATATGTGATTGAACCAACTAAAGATAAATGTTGGAGAGAATCTTTCCTTGAAGAAAAGTAGGTAGGCACATGATATGTGATTGAACCAACTAAAGATAAATGTTGGAGAGAATCTTTCCTTGAAGAAAAGTAGGTAGGCACGTGATATGTGATTAAACCAACTAAAGATAAATGTTGGAGAGAATCTTTCCTTGAAGAAAAGTCTCATAGTTGTATCATCTACTAAAAATATACTGGTGCATTGTGGTAGGTCAATGGTAAGACATACATACATTTATCCTGCAGATTCCAACATTGTAACTTTGCCATACCTATTATCTCAGTATTGTTTTGTATGCATTGACGAGTCGGAAATTACTATTAATTATTAGCAGTCGAGTCTTAAATGACCCGGCAAATATCACTTGCGAAAATGCGCCCTGTTCAATGAAACTGTTTCCAAATCAAGACTCATTAATTAGTAGTTCTTCCTTTCCATTTCCCCAACCTATATTCTTTGTCAAGAGTCTTTATAATGTGAAAATTTGTGACAAAAATATCAAAATTGTTAACGATATGGAATTTACTTATTTTGCAATACATTTACAGTTGGTATGTTGTCCGCTGACAAATTGTTTGAAATATTGGAGCAAGAAGGAAAACCAAGAACTAAGAAGGAGAAATTAACTTCTGATTCTCAGGCTATTCGAAGTAATACAGACATGTCTAAGGATGAAAGTAAGTAATATGTTTCATTGTAGTGATTTGATTCTTCGCAGTAACAGTTTTATATAGTCAGGTACTGATGAAATCTTACCCTGAAAGCATTCATACAATACTGATGAAATCTTACCCTGAAAGTATTCATACAATACTGATGAAATCTTACCCTGAAAGCATTCATACAATACTGATGAAATCTTACCCTGAAAGCATTCATACAATACTGATGAAATCTTACCCTGAAATCATTCATACAATACTGATGAAATCTTACCCTGAAAGTATTCATACAATACTGATGAAATCTTACCCTGAAAGCATTCATACAATACTGATGAAATCTTACCCTGAAAGCATTCATACAATACTGATGAAATCTTACCCTGAAATCATTCATACAATACTGATGAAATCTTACCCTGAAAGCATTCATACAATACTGATGAAATCTTACCCTGAAATCATTCATACAATACTGATGAAATCTTACCCTGAAAGCATTCATACAAATCTTATGGTTAAGTAAAATAAATTGAATAGGTTACTAGGAAACGTACCATAACTATGAATAAAAATAGAGAAAAAAGAATATTAAAAACATACAATAAAACTAAACAGGACAATTTTCCATGTATCGGGACCACGAATGGGACATTTTTCAAGAAACTAATAACGTCTAAACAAAACAACACAAAATTGATAACTGAATTGACCAAGCCATGTTTCTCTTATGCACAATTTGACCGGGTTATGTTTCTGCATAAGAGAAACATGGCTTGGTCAATTCAGTTATCAATCTCGATAACCATGATCTTTATCGGCTGTGCAATTTTGCATGACCCAATCCATTGCAATACTAAATAATATCGATGACATAACACATCCTTGCTTCACTCCTGTATTTACTGGAACCCATTCAGAATTTCCTGCTTCTGTTCTTACACAGCATCGTGAGTTGTCATAAAATGCTTGTATAATATTCACGTATTCTTGTTGGAATCCATATATTTCCAGAATGTTCCAATAACTTATAGCTTGTTCTCTAGCATGAATATTGTGGGATTTCATATTTTGTTTACTCAATTATATTTGCATCTGACTCGTGATATATAGATTTGTGTTCGGGCAGTATACACTAAGATGGAACGAGAATTGGTGCAAATAAAATGACAACACACCGCATTTCCATGTTCTGGACTACATCCTACTGGGGATATAGTAGGACCAGTGTCCTGTTACAAGAGAGATCCAGTGGGAGTTTGAGAATAAATGATGAAAAAAATCTAAATATTTTTTGTGATTCTATTAATTTTAATTTCTTCATATGATTCCATCTGTTTTATGAACTAACTCTTATTTCTTCATGTGATTCCGTCTGTTTTATGAACTAACTCTTATTTATTCATGTGATTCCGTCTGTTTTATGAACTAACTCTTATTTATTCATGTGATTCCGTCTGTTTTATGAACTGTTAATTTCTATTTCTGTGTGTAATTTTGTCAGGGTTTTTTTTTTAACTTTAAAAACTATTTACTGTAACTCTTTTTCTTCCTATTAATATTGTATACATATATTTCTTTCTAGTGGTCATGAATCAACTGAAAGAGCAGAACAACCAACTACGTCAGCAGACAGTGTGCAAAATCTGTATGGATAAGGAAGTAGCTGTAGTGTTTCTCCCATGTGGCCATCTTGTTTCCTGCACAGACTGTGCGGCTGCTTTAAAAGATTGCCCTGTGTGCAGAAATCCTGTTCGAGGAATTGTTCGGGCCTTCATGGCGTAACAATCACATTCCTCTACCTTCCAAGAACATGAGCCATGGTGCCATACTCCTTGTGACTGCGTGGTGAATCATCACAGTAATTTTTATTTCGAACCTTGAATAATATGAGAGCTCATTGATAAAAGATTTTGTCCTAGCTATTTCATCGAGTCTAACACATGAGAGTTATTTACCAGTAATCATAACACATGAAAGCATGACCGATATTTAAACCATGTGTGTGTACAGGTTAACTTTAATGTTTTCACGTTTTATTGTCATTGTCATATTTTATTCCAATTTTGCGTGTTTCACATGCAAAACATCAAATTGCTGAATTCTGGTTATATTACTAGTCAAATCAAGTTGAAATTTGGCATGCACATTAGTAAAGTTTCAGGGTGTAAAACACCATCTTTTGTTTTCAGCGAAATGAAGTGTGTTTTTGTGTTTGTAGTGCCTCCACTTTTATCACAAGAGTAATGCAGGCTGTTGGTATGGTGACCAGAGAAGTTGCCAGACATTTTAATTTTTACTATTCCACTATAGTTATGCTGAATGAGAGATCCACATGTACAACCAATGATCAGCCTGGCCAACCTCGTGTAAAATGGTAGCTAAAAATGACCAAATTCAATTTTATGCATCTGCACAACCACACTTCTTAATAGTCACTCAGACAGCAGACCTTACACCTAGTACTAGGAGACTTGTCAGGATCAGTACTGTGCAATGGAGACTTTACTCCGTTTACTTGCAAAACAGACTTGCAAAATGTTTACTTCCAAGCATTCAATTTTATTTTAACTTTAGTGTAGACAACAGCTTAAATGTTGGTCCTAAAGTTGTTCACTTTAGAAAAATGCACGTTTGGGTCCGTAAATGGATCAGATTTGTAAACAAAGTGGTGCGTTTTTAATGATTGCTGGTATATTCTATAGAATTATGTTGTAATTACATCAAGTGTAATATAAATGTGAGTTTATTCAAGGTCTCCACAGTAACATAAGCAGAACAACCATCCAACATTTTTCTGAATGACAATCCATACATACGTATCTTCTATTTTTTTTTAATGTTTTGGTATTCAAAAATATGTATAAAATTGAGCTGGAGAAATATAACTTTGAAATTGTTAATGTTTCTTAAATAATGTGTTGTCTCTATGAATTTGAAAGCCCCAAATTTATTTTGGAAGTTAAATTTTATTTATTTTAATGATGGGAATATTCAATCAATACCTGATCAATGTGGTTAAAGATGTGAAACAAGGATTTCATAATTTGATTGAACTACAAGTGACAGATTGGACCATAGATCTGTGGATGTGAGCACACAAGGTATGTGGAAGAACATCTCACATTGAAAAATGACTGCTAAACAAAGTCTATCTTCAAAAAACATACCTATCAAACATGGTGTTTTGTCAAACAAAATTTCCAACAGTTTGGGGGAAATCAGCATTATTCTTAATTACTTTCCCCAAAACATACATATTGGAGTGCTGTATCACATAATAGAGAGTGGATTCATTGATGTATCACATAATAGAGAGTGGATTCATTGATGTATCACATAATAGAGAGTGGATTCATTGATGTATCACATAATAGAGAGTGGATTCAGTGCTGTATCACTTAGTGGAGGGGGATATATTTTCTCCCTATAGTTTTAACATTAATATCATTTACTGCAGAGGGGTTAGTGTGTTACTCATGCAATCCCAACTTGCTTGAGATTCAAAGCAAGGAGATGTTGACCATTTATGCTGCAGTGACCCTGCCACTGAACATACAAGTGGGGCCTAAAAGTAAAGCTGTAGTTTAAAAACAATCTCCTGGGTAGAATGTGCTTTCATTATTATTATTTCATATTAACATTAGTTAATTAACTATTATCTGTGTCATTGAGCATTCTGTAATGTGTTACTATTAGTTAATTTACTATTATCTGTGTGTCATTGGGCATTCTGTAATGTGTTACTATTAGTTAATTAACTATTATCTGTGTCATTGAGCATTCTGTAATGTGTTACTATTAGTTAATTTACTATTATCTGTGTCATTGAGCATTCTGTAATGTGTTACTATTAGTTAATTTACTATTATCTGTGTGTCATTGAGCATTCTGTAATGTGTTACTATTAGTTAATTAACTATTATCTGTGTCATTGAGCATTCTGTAATGTGTTACTATTAGTTAATTTACTATTATCTGTGTCATTGAGCATTCTGTAATGTGTTACTATTAGTTAATTAACTATTATCTGTGTCATTGAGCATTCTGTAATGTGTTACTATTAGTTAATTAATTATTATCTGTGTGTCATTGTACATTCTATTATTAGTGTATTAATTGTTTCTTTTTGTTTGCACATTTTTTTTCACAAACAAATAATGCAAGTCCTCAATAGTAGTAATTCGCTGAAGACGGATGTGCTGGGACACTAGTGCATTTAAAACAGTGGCACAACACATTCCCATTCTCTGGACTACATCCTGCAGAAATTTAACAGGGCCATTGTTCTGCAACAAGAAAGATCCAGTGGGAGTTTGAGAATGAGTACAAACAAATAAACGAGATTGTAGTAATAGGTATATGGACATAATTAAATTCCATGCTTTGAGGGAGGGTTCATTGAAAAGTACAATTAAGAAGAGATGTTTATAAATTACCTTTTGTTTTGTTGAGTCTATATAAAAATTGACAATTTCTTAATACCATTGCCTGATGTTATGTGTTTGTCTAGATGTATTTGTTTTTGCATACAATTTAAATTACACAATTTGTGCAGAGATATTATACTGTTGCACCACTTGCATGTTTGTAACTAGAAGTTGATTAGTCTGGAGTTAGTGCACTACACAATAGTGCTGGCAGGATTATCTGAGACATTACCTCAAATCAAAGTATTTGAAGAAAAATTAAGAAAACCAATGTAGTGACCAAAAGGTCTTTCTTGGAGTCCAACATAAATGGAGAATAGCACAAATATAGGGTAAATGTATGCTGTGAAATTCAATGAAGAAATGTGAGGAAAGCACATTTTTTATGTGACAAAAACAAGTTCTCCACATGGCTTGTATTAACCTGTAGCTGCCCAATGTCCACATGTTTACTCTTTCCACTGCTGAGGTAGCCATTTGTAGTCATGGACAACTATCTTCCATATTAATTTCCCAGCATGCTCTTATAATAACTGTGCTAGAGTTATTATCCCTGACGTTTTCGTGGATATAAATACCCACTCGTAATTTATTCGACATCTTCACATTTTCAAGCCATACTGTACGGACCTGAATTCAGTGATGCCATTATTCAGCAATTCTTCATGAATGATTATTCAAACAAAGATTATTTGTAAGGCTTTAGTGTTGCAGGTACTGTTTATCACCATATTGGGGGATTAACTGACATGTTTATATAATATTTGTATTTGATAGGTTTTGTATACATTTTTTGTCAACAGTGATTTACACGTATTAAAATTATTTTTTAAAATGGCAACATTGCTTTTTAAATGCAATGCTTCTAGTGCTTCCTTTGATTGTTAACTCGCTTTCAATACATTGTCTAAATTTAGGGTTTATTTTTATCCACGGGCATAGACAGCATAAGTACATACATGTATCAGTCTGTATATGTCATTTACTTTGGAAGATTTATTTGCATCTTATGTAGTGTATGCCAAAAAGTAAATAATAAAATGTTTGGACCTAGACCCGATTTTCTGACACAGCTAATGACACTATAATAATTTGTATAATTATTTAATTATTCATGGCATAGAGGTACAGAAAATGTGCTGCCCCTAAAAAAGGCAGGACAACAAATACACAGACATGTGTTTGTTCTGTCACATACTGTTGAATATAATCATCACTGTATTCATTACAAATAAGAAATATGATATTAAATGTACATATTTGCATTGTATTTCTACCTACCTGTACATCTGCATAGGGAGCAGTGGTTAGCGCACTGGCTTCGCATATGAGTGGTCCTGGGCTCATTCCCCAGTTGAGGCGGATTTTTTTTCAGATCGCAATGGCTCCCAGGTCGACCCAGCCATAAATGGGTACCGGATTAATCAGGGAAGTAAAGACTGCGAGGGAGAGGAGATGGCTACCACCCTCATTTGCAGAGCCTCTAAAATGTGAGATCGCTAACATCTCGCACCCCTACGGTATTAATAAATTCTATGGATTACTTTACTTTTTACTTACATCTGAACAATTCAGACATAGCTAATATTAGCCGAAACATAAGTTATTCACCGAACATGAAATTTATAATAAACACGTTAGACCTCTATTTAGTATATACGCCAATCTGTATATTATGCCTAGTCCCTATAATATATCATTACTAGGGACTACTAGATGTAAAAATAATGTCAGTGCAAAAAAAAACAAAAATTAAAATGAATTCTAAAGTGACATTCCTCTATTTGATAGTTTTTTTTTTCTAAAGTGCTAGAGGTGCACAAATTGCATAGAATAATTTTAGTAATACTGTATAGATAATATATTTTGTAAATGAAAAATGTATACGCCTATTATGGACAAGTAAATTTACCTGCTTTTTATTTATTGATGATAGTGTGTAGGCCTAGATAAAATTATTTGCTGTCAAAAAATAGCAAATAAGAGAAAGGGATATATATATACAACTTCACCCTCTCTCTATTTTATGAAAGTGTAACTTGATCTTGAGTACTGTCTCCCGCCGAAGACGGATGTGTCGGGCCATTGGCGCAAATAAAACGGCGACACAACGCATTTCCATTCTCTGGACTACATCCTGCTGGAAATCTAGTATGGCCATTGTTCTGCTACAAGAGAGATCTGGCGGGAGTTTGAGAATGAACGCTGAAGAAGAAGAAGAGTACTGTCTGCCGCCTGGCGAGAGTACTACTCATAGCATGTAACTTCATAGCTTCAAGTGGTAATTCCCAAGTATATGTGAAAAAAATCCACTTTATAAACACAATCTCTTAAGCGGGGATTAAACCTGCGATCTCTTGGGTGCAAAGCGAACTGCTTAACCACTACACCAGGGATCACTAGCTAAAGCGAAACCCAGATCAGTGGGTTTTTTTAAATGATCGATTTATCCAAAAATCTAGCCTTGTCAATCTGTACGGTTTTTTCCAGCTCCTGTATGGTTTTTCAGCTCATTTTTTTATGTGCAGATGAATATTTCAGCAAAAATGACATCTATGCTAGACCATCTTGAATGAGAGATGTGGGTAGTAATCCAGAGATTGGCCGAAAGCCCTCTTCTTAAATTTATATGGTCTTGCGATCTCCATGATGAAGTTTTCAGGCCATTTGTTATGTATTCCAGAGCATTCTGGTTCAAAATCAGACTTAAAATTTAATAATCTAATTTACGCAAAATCTGAACATAATTACAGAATTATACTGCTCTAAAACTTTCAGATTTGTAGCTAAAATTCTGATTCACGAATACATGTTTTCTTATATGCCTACAGGGGTTATCATTTGAGATTATACAGTTACATGCTCTGGATGATAATGTTTGCTGCTATTTTAAGGGTAAGAATATATATATAGGAAAAACAGAGTACAATGAAATCAATCTGCACTCTTTAAGCATTGTTTAAGTTGTAAGATCATTCAATGACACAATCCTATTCATGTTAATAATTGCATGTTGCACTTCAAAGCATGAAGTTCATTCATCAAGTAGTCAACAGAGGTTGTCATATCGGTGAGGACCTTGCAATGTCATGTAATCCCATCTTCTTGGAAATTGTGAAAGTGAAACATCAAGCAGGGACAGAAGTATGAGTTATATAAAAGAAAATGCAAATATTTACTGTAGACACATAAATATGAGGTGAGCAGAAATATTATGACAATGGTATAATTATCTAGTGCATTAGTGTGTAATATCTACACTAGATCTAACATATTTGAAGCAAATGAAAAAGACACAATGGGCTAGAAAGATTAATCATGAAGAGAACAGTGCTATGAAAGAGAACAAGAGGCAGACCAAGACTATGCTGGAAGAAGCATAACAGCTTGCACAGAGCATACATTCTTACAGAGTGGCAGTGAGGACAACATGGGAAAATCCATTTGGTGTCAAATTCCCACACTTTGCAATAAATTGTACGGTTTTTGCAAGTTATAACACCATCCCCATACAATATAATACTTTATATGTGGTGTTATTATTATTATGGACATTGTGTTTATGTACGTAATATTTGGTTCATTACAGAGAGATGTGTCCACATTCCTACTTTTAAAAATCAATTTTCATACTGTTATGGTGACTCAGAGATTAAAAAATCTCAACCTCTGGCAAATTAATAAAAAGTGTGCAACACACTGAGAGCCCCACACCCCCTCCCCAGGGTCGACCGGGGGGAAGGGGGTGGACTTCTCTACATAGCAACATAGCAAGCAGATCGTTGGATGTGGCGGTTTATAAGTTTTTAGCGAAATTTCGTTTTGGTAATTAATGTATGATTTGTTTCGTTAAAAATATGGCCACATCTTGCCATAAAATGCCTAATATTGTTGTGTAGCAGTCTCACGAATAATTGTCAAACAATATAGTACATATTTTTTACGTTAAAATTCTGTTCTTTTTCCCTATTTAGTGGGTAGTTTTTTTTCAATTTTCCTTTTAATTTGATATCATGTTTGTGTTTTGAAACTTAGAATTTAACTTTAAAGGCATTTATTGTGTTCCCGTTGATTGACAGATTCATAACTCTATTTTGACATCTCGTAATTATCAGATTTATTTTTCTCCATGTGCATAGACTGTGTAAATATATGTATCTGTGTGAGTATTCATAGCTGATTTTATGCTGAGAAAGTTTTGTTTGCATCAAAGTGTAAAGTAAAAATATTTAGATACGAGTTCTAGATATGAGTTCTAGAGACTGTTTATAAAGTAGAGATTTATATCTCCGCAGATTGCCCGTTTAAGTGCATTAGCTATACCGTAAGCATAAATTATTTTGTTTAGTTTGTTCCAATATTTCTGATCTAGTCATTATGTATATCAGCAATATGTTCCTTGACAACTTTTAGTTGACCCCCATCTGACCACCCGACTGGCATGAACTTGCTCAGTGTTCAAAAGCCAACTGTCCACATTGTACCAGTGATACAAATTTGAATGTATTAGAGATTAAAATATGTTCTAGCTATTAGGCTCATCACTCACACAAGCAAAGTCATGCTAAAGAATCTTCTCAACGGACTGAAAATGTTCAGGACATTCTAGCTGAAAAACACGCAGAATTCAGGGCAAATAAAGGTATAACTGAATAAATGTTCAATGTCATGTTACTAAATGAACAGCGTTAACCTCTGTGTCATGTTACTAAATGAACAGCTTTAACCTCTGTGTCATGTTACTAAATGAACAGCTTTAACCTCTGTGTCATGTTACTAAATGAACAGCGTTAACCTCCTAGAATACACCATAACTTCATTGACTGGACAAAGTGGTTTGATCATGTTTGCACCAAGGTCTATGACACATTATGAGGACATTCTTCTTCTTCAGCGTTCATTCTCAAACTCCTGCTGGATCTCTCTTGTAGCAGTACTGCTAGATCTCCAGCTGGATGCAGTCCCATTTTATTTTTGTGTCGCCATTTTATTTTCGCCAATGGCCCGACACATCCGTCTTCGGCGGAATGAGGACATTGAATTTTAATAGAAATATCATTGATATAGATGCAAGCAATGCTTTTTTCCTAAACAATGACACCAGGGAACATTTTTTATAACAAACGGGCATCCAATTCTTGGCAATGTTTTTTGGTGAGAAAAACATGTCCAAATCATTCTAATTTTGAATATTTTTATGGTTTTGTGTTTTTATTTTAATTGTTATGTGTTTCGTGAGAAAGGTCCCTGTGGACCATAATGTAGAAAATTGTCTTTGTTTTTTTTGGTTTTATTATTAATTTTTTCTTTACATTGATAGTTAGATTTTATAGTAACCTCTTGGTGACTGTGGCACTCTCCATTTTGTCAGACGTCCTCTTGACATTATGGTTATGTATTTATTGGCATCCAGCAAGGATGAATATTGTTTGAAACACTTTTCTATATCTATCTGCAACATTCTATATCTATCTGCAACATTTTATGCATGTAACATTCAAAGATTATCAAAAAAACATCTATTGTGGTCGATCACTTTGTAATCTTCACTTTTCTAGTGCATTTGTTCTCCTTGCTGCTTCCAAGTTCGAACTGAAAACCTTATTTCAAGGTTAAAAGTAACGAGTAGAAAATATGGCATGGATATAACGCAGAAAAGAGCAAAATATTGGTGAGAAGAAATATTATTCAGGATGTAAATGGATATTCACATACTAGAAGTTTCTACAGTTACATATCTCAGATCATAAATATGCATATCGTTATGTGGTTACAGTGTCAAAATCAAGAAAAGACTTGAAAATGGGTATGGCTGCTATGGCAATGTTGAATGCAGTATAAACAAGCAAAATCTGTATCTTAGTCAAGATCAGTCTATAGAAATCACACTGATGTATTTTCTTGTGTTTCAATGTGAAAGTTGGACACTCACTGCAGATATAGAAAGAAGGTTGCTTCAGGTGCATGAATATAAGTGTGTGACGGGAATGTGTACACATTTGCTTTACTAAACATAAAACAAATGTATTTGTTCAAGACAAAATAACCCAACTTGCAGGTCAAGATGAACCATAAAACAAATGTATTTGTTCAAGACAAAATAACCCAACTTGCAGGTCAAGATGACCACTGTTGACAGTGGTGAAAATGTGTATGCTTGTGTGAATTTGGACAAGTGATAGATATTCATTTTCGAAGATTGTCTACAGGAAACAGTTGAGTGTGGAAAGGAAATCCTGGCTTAATGACATCCAGGGATGGTCGGAGAATAATCTGTCCACACTTCTCTGTATGACAGAAAATAGAGATGTTTGACATGCTATTTGTAATTTTTCAAATGTGGCACACCTACAAGCCTAATGGGTTATAGATTCTATTGTTATATTACTAGTAAATGTTCAACAATAACTGAATAGCTATGTCCCATCCAGGACATGCTTTCATTAGTAATGTCCTATAGAGCTGCGCAACCTGCGTGCCATGAGCTAATACTACATGTGCTGCTACAGTGAAGAATCATTTTTCATATTGTTATTACTGATATTTAATTAATATTTTGTTATTGCTTATACACAAGTATTATATATATATTTCTTAACACAAGTCCTATTAACAGTAAATATATGAGTTGGGCGTGGTCATTTTGTTATCTAAATGTGTATATATAACATTAAAAAACTAATGTAAATGTGTGTATCCATTTATATATGTGTGTGTGTGCACATACATATAAATACTTTGGTGTGCTGTGTAATTAATTCTAAGAACTTTGGTGTGCTGTGTAATTAATTCTTAGAACTTTGGTGTGCTGTGTAATTAATTCTAAGAACTTTGGTGTGCTGTGTAATTAATTCTAAGAACTTTGGTGTGCAGTGAATGAGAAAAGCTTGCATAGCACTGCTGTATAGGATATGATTCAAATACTTGGCTCCCGTCGAAGACGGGTGTGTTGGGCTATTGTCGCAAATAAAAAAGGCAATACAACGCATTTCCAATTTCTGTGCTACATTCTGCTGGAAATCTAGTTGGACCATTGTCCTGCTGCAAGAGAGATCCAGTGGGAGTTTGAGAATGAATGCTGAAGAAGAAATACTTGGCTACTCTGATGAATGAATATAAATTATATCTGTGATTTTTTTTAAAAATGTTTCAATGACCTATGAAATATCTTATTTTATTGGAGTCACCTTCACACTAAATATTTTTGACATTAATGCATTTGATAATCAATTTGTACTTTCTCATTGTTTCTCTCACACATGCACACAAACTGTAGTAATCGGGTCTATGAACATAACGGTTAAATTTAATATTATGCGGGTTGCAGGTTACTTGAGAAATATCCAAGTAGTTTATAAATCAACTTCCTTGAGTTGAGCCTAGGTTATATATTATAAGATTGTTGCTCCCATGTTGTTGTTTTTTATTGTTTACTGTTTTTACCTGACATGTTGAACTATTCCCGCCAAAGATGGATGTGTCGGGCCATTGGCACATATTTTTATGTGCGCCGTTTTCTGCGACACAACGCATTTCCATTCTCTGAACTACATCCTGCTGGAAATCTAGTAGGACCATTGTCCTGTTACAAAAGATATCCAGTAGGAGTTTGAGAATGAAAGAACTATTCGTTGATTTTTTCTTTCTCTAATTAATTCCTATTGTTGAGACAATAAACAGGCGATATGTGTAACCTTGTGGAAGATAAGAGACCCAGGGACTGAGTTTATGGAAGATGAGAGACCCAGGGACTGAGTTTATGGAAGATGAGAGACCCAGGGACTGAGTTTATGGAAGATGAGAGACCCAGGGACTGAGTTTATGGAAGATGAGAGACCCAGGGACTGAGTTTATGGAAGATGAGAGACCCAGGGACTAAGTTTATGAAAGATGAGAGACCCAGGGACTGAGTTTATGAAAGATGAGAGACCCAGGGACTAAGTTTATGAAAGATGAGAGACCCAGGGACTGAGTTTATGGAAGATAAGAGACCCAGGGACTAAGTTTATGGAAGATGAGAGACCCAGGGACTAAGTTTATGAAAGATGAGAGACCCAGGGACTGAGTTTATGGAAGATGAGAGACCCAGGGACTAAGTTTATGAAAGATGAGAGACCCAGGTACTGAGTTTATGGAAGATGAGAGACCCAGGGACTGAGTTTATGGAAGATGAGAGACCCAGGGACTGAGTTTATGAAAGATGAGAGACCCAGGGACTGAGTTTATGGAAGATGAGAGACCCAGGGACTGAGTTTATGAAAGATGAGAGACCCAGGGACTGAGTTTATGAAAGATGAGAGACCCAGGGACTGAGTTTATGAAAGATGAGAGACCCAGGTACTGAGTTTATGGAAGATTGAGAAAACACAAATACTGAAATAAACATTTTTTGCCATTTGTTACAAAATCAACATAATAAAAAAGCATAAACTTCACGCCAAGAAGTTTGTCTAGCATCAGTAAAGGTATATACAAAACAAAAACTACATTATATATATGATCTTGTTATAAAGAGCAGTCATGACACATAAATTCATGAAAATATCAGGAAAACACAACAGATAATACATTAGACAAGTCCCAGCAGTTATAATATCAATAATATAACTTTAGAACTGAAGTGAAATGATTTTTGTACAGCAATAGTCTAGCATGTACAGAGAAATGTGGCTATTTGAGTGTTTTTCTGTTCATATGTTGTTTCATTAAAGATCAAATATAGAAACTGATGTATGTGTTTTATATTGAAAGTGTATATCTAATGAAATGTAGTTTAAGCTGTTGCTTTACTCTCTCTCTCTCTATATATATATATATGTGTGTGTGTATATATCAAGGGACTATATATATATGTGTGTGTGTGTATATATCAAGTGACTATATATATATATATATATATATATATATATATATATATATATATATATATATATATATATATATATATATATATATATATATATATATATATTCTTCCTCGAACGTTGTCTTTGTCGTGGATGCTCTGAACGCCTCTCTGTTCCGGGCACGCAGGTCTGCATTTGCTAAAGACGTGCCATACATTCTGCGATGTCGCTTGTCCATCGTCTTCTACTGCTTCCACTGAAACCTCTTCTATCTTTTTAACTACACAACTTTCACCGTTGTTATTATTATTTACACAACTGTTTACTGCATCCATTCTGAATTTCTAGACACATAATCTTGATATATGTACGATTTATTGTGCATACTCCATATACACAATATTCAGTGCTCAAGACAACTGGTTTATGCACACAATATTCAGTGCTGACGGAGCATTAATTTTATCCTTGATGCTGAAAGTGTACAAGAGCTTAACTGCTCTGCTCTCATTTTGAATCTATTCCACACAACCAACTAGGGATATTGTTATCCCCCTGACCATGGGAGAACAACTTTCTCTGAAGTCCAGATGGGGATAGAGAGATAGAAACATGATGTCACAAGACAAATGCTATGAGATACCGGCTATCACCATTGCTTTTGCACCCAAAAGTAATATATAAATAACCAAATGGTCGGAGGGTGTCCGACAAAGTGGGGGGTGCTGTAGTAACCAAAGTAACAAATAGTAATGCAAAATTAGATAAACAGGTTCTGCCGAAGATGGATGTGTCGGGCCGTTGGCGCAAATAAAACGGCGACACAACGCATTTTCATTCTATGGACTACACCCTGCTGGAAATCTTGTAGGACAATTGTCCTGCTATAAGAGAGAACCAACGGAAGTTTGAGAATGAACGCTGAAGAAGATAAACAGGTTACTTGAAATGCCTAACTATGAACTGATTTAGATGAAATGGTATATAAAAAAACATGCAATAAAACAGGACAACTTTCTACGTTGCGGTCCCATTAGGACCTTTTTCAAGAAACAAAAAACTACAGCGGTTATTATATTTTTAACTATATATATTAGTGGTTAACATATTTACAGTTTGGTTTTTTTGTAGCTTTTTGTGTTTATTGAAAAAGGTCCCAATATGACCGCAACATAGAAAATTGTCTTGTTTTGTTTTATTGCATGTTTTTTATATACTTTTCAACTAAATTAGTTCAGAGTTAGGTATTCCCTGTAATTTGTTTATCTAATTTTGCATCACCAAAAGTAAATCGTTTTGTCTTTAGCACTGAATATTGTGCATAGGGCACATTGATTCGTTTATTATTTCCGCGCGTTTCTTTGGTCATCCTTGGTTATTTTTGGCGTGCCACTCCAATATATAAATATTGACTAACGAAAATTACAACAATAATCAGAAACGTAACGAATGAAGTCTTGTTTACTTTCTGTGCAGAAGTCTGTTTCTCCGACGGTCTAGAACACAAACACTATGTCACATAGTATGTGAGGATCGGGATAATTGCGAATGTTTGTCCAGGACAGACCTAACCTGACGTGGAACACGTAGTTATAATCGGGGTTTTCCTATACCTGACGTGGTAACACGTAGTTATAACCGGGTTTTGACTATACCTGACGTGGTAACACGTAGTTATAACCGGGTTTTTCCTATTCCATGTACGGGTCACATAATAGATTGTTTATTACATAGGAATATTACAAACTTGAGATATGCAGATGACACTTGGGTTTTTTTAGCAGAAAGTCAACATGAACTACAAAGATTAAATAGATCAAGTCGATAAGTCAAGTAAATAATATTGACTGGTTAAAAACATATTTTTTTTTAAACATGATATTCAACAGTCACAGAAGAATAATTGATAAACATACATGGAGAGAAACTACAACAAGTAAAACATTATCAATATCTTGGACACAGTCACAAATGACGGCAGATATGAAACAGAAGTCAAAAGAAGAATAGGAATGGCTAAAATTACCTTCAATGGCATGAGAAAAATAAATCAACCTGTAACCCTTCAGAGTCGTAGAGGTACCACATTGGATGCTTCAGCACACAGAGTCCTCCAGCAAATTCTATCCTCAGCGATGCGGATGAGTGTAAAATATCTTGCCCTGTCCATTCCTTGATGTTGTCTGTCCATGTCTTTATTTGTCCTCCTCTGCTTCTTCCTCCTTCGACAATTCCCTGCAGTATTGTTTTTGACAAGTAATCGTGTCTGTATATATGTCCAAACCATGCTAGTTTTCGTCGTTTCACTATTGAAAGCAATGGCTCCTGAACACCTGCACACATCTCTACTTTATTTCTTACGTACACATTGGTCGTATGTTCCCTATAGGACATTCGTAGAATTCGTCTGTAGCATTTGTACTCGAAAGCCTGTAATTGTCTCTCAATTTCCGCAGTGAGTGTCCAACTCTCACAACCACACAACACAACAGAAAGCACCAGCGACTTGTATAGTTTGATTTTCACTCCAACACTGATGTTGCTTTTCCAAATCACCGTTAGCCTTGACAAGGACGCTAAAGCCATCTTCAGGCTTATTTTTAGTTCTGCTTTGCATTTTCCATCGCTGCATATACTGGATCTGAGGTATTTGAAGGTATTCACCGCCTCAAGCTTAGAAACATGAGAAAAATATTAACGTCTAAACAAATTAAAAACAAGTTTTAAAAAGAGAATTATAAAATGCTACATCTATTCTATATTAATGTATGGCCAAGAAATATGGACACTAAATAAACAATTAGAAAACAGAATTGATCCCTTTGAGATGTGGATATATAGAAGAATATGGAGAACAGCATGGAAAGAGAAGAAAACCAACAAAGAGGTTCTAAGAACACTTAATCTGAAGAAAGAATTATTAAAGGAAATAAATATCAAACACAAAAAATATTTTGGAAAAATTAAAAGACATGACAATTGAAGACCTTACTTGAGTGTAAAGTCAAAGCGAAGAGAGCAAGAGGTAGACAGAGATACAAGTGGGAGAGTTACATCACAAGATGGACAGGTTACAGTCGGACAGAGTGCACCACCAAAACAAGAGACGTGATGTTGGAGGTCTGTTGCAGCCAACCTTCGTTGCGGAGACTGAATTTGATGATGATTACAAGTGTAGTTTTAACTATCTTTCTAAGCATGGAAACTTACCCAACTATCTTTCTATGCAGGACTTTATATACTTGTTCCTCACGAGAGGAACGTGGTACCTACAAAAATAAGGTATTTCGTGTAAGATATTCGTTTTGATTGAAAATTTGATGTTTTTTATTTTATTTAAAGATCATTTAAAAGATGGAAGGAGAGAGGGGGTATTTGAGTTTCGGCCAGGTTTTTAGCACATTTCTAGTACTAAAAGGCATGTTCTTATTTGTAAGTGGGGGATGAATTGAACACAACCCCCCTCCCAACACCCTTCCTTATGTTTGGGCCTGTATCTATGTTCCCTCAGTGTTCAATACGGTGCATGGGGCATAGACCATAGGTCTCCAACGATGTGATACTACTTTGTGTAATTCTTGTATTTTGTTGAGACCCATAGTCATACCCTCTTTAATGGTTGCTATGCAAAGATTCTCTGTTTTCCTATTTTTCTTGTGCCATTTGGTACCCATTTAAATGTTTAGAGTGATAGCGGGAGATATTTCTCGTGTAGTGGTTAAGCTGTTCACCTTGTGTTCAAGAGGTCATGAGTTCGAATCCTGCTCGTGTTGTCCTGTTTACAAGGTGGAATTTTTGGGAGATTCCTGTGGATTATCACTTGAAGCTACGGAGTTATGTGCTATGAGTGGTACTCTCGGCAGGCGGCGGCCAGTTTATAATCATCAATCCAGGATGTTCTTTGTCCTCCTCTCCTACTTCGAATTTTGACTGTTCCTTATAAAATAATTTTAGAAATCGAGTCGTCGCTTGTTCTGTAAAATCTGAAATAAAACCAAACTGCTCAACGGAAATTTCCGTACTCGAACTGACTCGAGTGCAAATGCACCCCTCGGTTATAATCAACCATTATAATCAATATTATTTATATTATAATAATATCAATATTATTATAATCAATATTATTTATACAATATTAATGGTTGATTATAATCAACCATTCAGTCGAGACCATTTGTAGTACAATTGAATGTCACGACAAGATTCAGTAATGATTCAATGTTTCCTGCTCAAGCACGTACATAAGGAAAGACGGTACACACCTCCACCCTCCCTTCCCCCCAGTCTCGGGACAGAACATGACAACTGGTACTAGGAAGTAAGCCTAAATTAAAACAATGGGGCAAACCAAGGACTGTAGTAATGTCTTCGGTAAGTGGGGGAGGGGTTACCTTAAAAAAAAGTCATGCGTTCATCAATTTTATGTAACTCCCTCCTTTTTTATTAGGTTTATAATGACCTTTTCTTTAAAGAAACCCCGTTATAGGGTGGGGTAGCACCTTATTAATAGCATGGGCATTCTTTAACCCTATGTTATTAATGCAGTCCATTGATTTCTCTAGATCCATCTCCTAGGGTCATTCCCCTTACGGTGGCATCCTAGTTTAGAGCTACTGTTGTCTTCGTCTTTCACTTTATTGAAAATGTTAAGCGATGGGGTGGGCTACTGTACACAATCTTTGGCTTAATTCCTAGAACTAAAAGTCATACTATGATTTCTTGGGAAAGGGGTTTTAACACTACAATCCTCCTACAAGCTTCCTAACCTGTATATACGGTCTTAGGTAAACATATTTCCTCATAAGCCCAAAAATCGAAATGCAAATATAGGAACTCCATACGAAAAAAAACCCCAAGGGAGATGACTTTTTAAAACAGTTAACTCCCCTTCCTGTTACAGACGACATATTTATGGCCTTATCGTGCCTCACCTTCTTCTGCGTTCGTTCTCATACTCTTGTACATTAGCAGGACAGCTATCCAGAACTGAATACGTTTAGTCATGGTTTCCAAGTTAGCTGCGATATGTGTGTTTTTCGGCCTTACAAATCCCAACTAAGCCTGGATTTTGGGTCACTTTGAACTTCTTTCGGATGGGACAAAACCCACTCCCAAAACCTCCTTAGTTGCTTCTTATAATGATATGGTAGGTAGCAGTATCGATATTCTGTGCTCCTCTGTTACCCCCTCCCTCCTTTCCCCAATATTAGTGGAGCGTGGTAGCCTAGTTGATAGCGATCTTATTGCTAACACCGGGTTACAGCGTTCCAGGTTCGAAACAAATCCGGGTTGTAATTTCTCGTTTGACACGGCCACTCCTCCAGTTGACTCAGCTGTAAATGAATACCCGACACATGAGTTAGGGGAGGTAAAGACAGCAAGTAAGGGAACTGGCCACCACCCCTAATAGTTACCGCAGTGGTTCACCCCCGACGGCCGGTTGCTGCTATGGGACCTACCTTTACCTTACCCCCAATACAACGGCAAAAATTAATAGCCAGGACGTAAAGATAATGTGAAATTTCTGCGCCGCAGTTGGAGAAGAAATATTCGACCATGACAGCTGTATGCTAGGATGATACGGTTGGACAGGGCCGCAAATATGTCTTCGGTAGGCTGGGGGATAGTGGTTTACCTCTGAAAATCAAAATGTAATTTGCCGCTTTGTTATTGCAAATCAATTGTAAAAAAAATATAAAAAATAGAAATTTGATGATCTTTTCTTGAAAAATTGTTGAACGGTTTTTTTTTTTAATTTTAATGTTTTATATATAGTTTAGACCTTAATGTAGTAAGTCAGAACAATATAGATTGCACCCTAATGTAAGAACGAGGGACATCCTGGATTGCATTAAGTAACACCAAGTAAATAGAAGAACATTGAAGTTTTGAAATTACTGAAACTAAATGAAGGGTGACTTCTAAATACCATCATAAGAAGGAAGTTACAGTATTTTGAACACTTAAAGCGGCATGATGGTAGCAAAATGTTGATTCTAGAAGGCAGAGTGCCAGGCAAGAGACGAAGAGGAAGACAAGAAGACGATGGACCAGCGACATCGAAGAATGTACGCACATGTCTCTAGCCAATGCCGGTCTGCTTGCCCACAACAGAGAGGCGTTCAGAGCATCCACGACGAAGACAACGTTCTGGAAAGAATATGTCACTTGATATATATAACACGCAGAACCTGGACAGGAGAAGATTGTTACAGAATTAGGACTTCATTGGTTACGTGTTTCATTATTGTTATATTCGAAGCCCAAATGTGTCTTGATGTAACAAAGACATCTCCAAATAATCACATTTATATTTTGACATTTCGTGTTTCAAGTGTTTCTTGAAAAAAGAGCCATATAAAAAAGAGTAAGTAGAAAAAAGTCATTGTTCTTTTGTTCATTGCTATTTTTTTAATTTTACATTAATAATTAGGATTTAACAGTAACCTTAATACTTTATCTAGTATTTATCGCTTATTTGTTTCTTGTTTGGTTACTCATCATCGTAAATATTCTTTCCAGAACGTAGTCTTCCCTGTGGATCTCTTGTATTCTCTGCGATCTTGAGCAAGTTATCCCGGATCTTGTAGTGACATGCGCAGGCATTCTTGAATAAGTCGTGTCTCTTATTGTGACCGAAAATAACCTAGCTTTTTCTTTAATATGGTGTTCAGAAGTCAGCCTCCATGGACGTGAATTGTTATTAACACCTCCTGGTTTGTTTTCCTTCGCTGTCCATAGTATTCTCAGAACTCTTCTATAACACTTTAATTCAAATAATGTTATTCTCTTGGCCACTGTTTTATTTAGTGTCCATGCTTCACATCCACAGCAAACGCATGTTCGTAGTAAACACAGTTTAGTACCCTGCCATTGTTTCTTTAGCTGTTTTAATTTTGACAGCGTCATTGCTGTTCTTCTCTTAATCTCAACTGCACTGTCACCCGCATTGTTTATATTTGCCTGAGCCAAATTTTCACGAAAAAGAATGGGGAAGGTGGGGATGTTTAATTTTATTGAAGTTGAGTCACGTGCACACAAAATTCAAGATTGGCAACACGACTATGTGCACAGGCAGCACAAAGTGCCAAACATGTACTTCAAGAGTGTTCTAAACATGAAACGTTGAGGCAGACATATTGGCAAAAGGAAACAACACTGGAATCAAAGCTCTATGTGACACTGTATGAACTACAAAAGACAGAATTACAGATATTTTGAGATATAAACATGTTTCAAGTGAACGAAAGAAGAAGAATTGAAGTTGACAAATATAGATAAAACGAATTGTTGTCTTAATTTAGAAAAGCCCATCATACACACATTAATCGGACGGATTGTCAACCTATGAAACAATGTGGACCTATTGTTGTAACTATGACTATACACCTCCCAATACTGTCTCTCAAGTTTATTGTCATTGATTATGAAAATTAAAAGAGCAAATACAATTCTCTTAGTAGGACATTGTTATAAATACATTTATAAATAATCACATTGATAAATGAATATGTGATAGCCCGCAAAAATAATTTTGTTAGTATCTAATCCCATGTTTACCCACACGGTCACTTGTCTCCATTTCCTTTCTACTAGTCAGTGTGATGGTCAGTTTGATCTCCAGCCTGAGCCAATGAAAACACTTGTCAGGAATTTCAATACTGATTTTAGTGAAAGGATCTCGCTTTTGTAAACTGATCATTTTACAATGGTAAGAATATGTTAGTTATGTTGTTTGCTACTGACTATAACTATTAATTAGAGAAATCAGTGTGTCTCGGTTATGCTTCAACCGCGACCAATCAACAGTATATTACCGTCGATGGTCGCAGTTCAACAGTAAATATTTTTGCCAAATGTAACCGACATTTTTCCCCGGGAATATCAAGTTTTCCTCCATTACTCTCCCGAATTAAAAATACACACTTCATGAACTCTTCTTAACGATAAGATGTGATTTAGCCATGTGATACGTCAAGAATAAACGAAAAGTTGCATTCATTTTGATTTCAAATCATAACGTGACAATGGTAGGGGTCAGAATTTTTGTTGTATTTAAATGTGTCATTATTTTCCTCACATTCAGTAGTGTATTACTAATACTATTAGTATAACGAAAGTGCAGTAAAACTGTAGGCCTATTATCATCATCAGGTGACATATTTTTTCGTGTCTTACTATGAATCTTCTTGAATTCTCCGCAGTCTGTCTGTCTTTAGCAAGTTCTGTTGTCCTGCCTCTTCTGAGTCTTCTAGTAGTTAGAGTAACGTGCAGGCATTCACAGCGTCTTGGGAGGCCTTCGCCCCTGTTGCCTTTACAATAACGAATTGGTTGTTGGCTTAGACCAAAATAAAGTTTAGTTAGTGGATATCAAGGGTGAAAGTACAGAATAGTTCTCTTCTGTGCTATAAATAGCACACTGTAGAGTAACGTGCAGGCATTCACAGCGTCTTGGGAGGCCTTCGCCCCTGTTGCCTTTACCAATAACGAATTGGTTGTTGGCTTAGACCAAAATAAAGTTTAGTTAGTGGATATCAAGGGTGAAAGTACAGAATAGTTCTCTTCTGTGCTATAAATAGCACCACACTGTTGACAATTTTAACGATCCAACGTCATGGATTCCCGTGTAACACCAATCAAAATAATGGCTGCCGTGACGTCACATCCGACAATCACACAGTTCAACTCTAGACACAGACGAACTTATGTATAATCTGTTTGTTTTCCAATTTACATTTTTTACAATTTCCTATTATTTGTGGTGAGCGATAAGTATTTCCGCCCGCTACACACGGAGCGAGGTGCGTGCACACATGAGAAATATTATTTCTAATCCTAACCTTACTCTAAGTACTTACCCATAAGATTGCCAAATCACACAACAAAGGTCAGAAAACACATCAAAACTAGAGCAAGGTCACAGCGGAGAACTATAATGTACTTCAGCCAATTTTTGTTATATTCAAGTGGTGTCATTATTTTGCTCACATTTATTTCAGTAGTGTATTAGTATAACAAGAGTGCAGTAAAACTGTAGGCCTATCATCATCAGGTGACACATTCATTCGTAGTCTTCCCTATGAATATTCTTGAATTCTCCGCAGTCTTGAGCAAGTTCTGTTGTCCTGCCTCTTCTGAGTCTTCTAGTAGTAAGTAAGTACATGTGCAGGCATTCACAGCGCCTTGGGCGGCCTTTGTCCCTGTTGCCTTTACCAATAATGAATTGGTTGTTGGCTTAGACCAAAATAAAGTTTAGTTAGTGGACATCAAGACATAATAAAAGAATAAAACAAGTTGGGTGTGCGAACTTCAAACATCCAATGCCTCTTGCCTTCTTGGTAGTGTACTCTGCTAGACTGTAGCCTGTCCTGGTCGTAATGTTTCTCTCCCACTTGTATCATTCTGTTCGATTTGATATATTCTAAGTTAGTATCCACTTTCGAATAAAAATAACAATTGTTTATCTTTTACCACTCTGCATAAAAAAGGGTAATTTTTCTGGCACATTGCTTTTTTAAATTCTTCGCTGTGACCTTTACTCTAGTTTCGAGGTGTATTACCTAACCTTTGCAGTGTGATTAGTAGAATTTGTATTTAGAATTAAGGTATATTAATTGAAAAGGCATATTAATTGGGGGGTAAATCTTTCCAACGGACACTGTGCTATAAATAGTGCCCCTCTCCACCAAGCCAAAAACCCAGGCCCTTCTCACTCTTCCCCCTATTATATTTTCTTTTTCCAAACATACTTTCGTCAATTTCAACTACAACCCCATGCCATCAAAGTTTCACAGTTTCATTAACACACATTTCTATGTATATCTCTCTACAAAAACTCTAGAAATCAGCGACAGCTGTGGCTCCTACCTTCACTTCATTTATTATGAATCCGCTTCTAGCATTTTTGACCCATAGATACGTAAGAAGTAGTATGTCAACCATGCTCAAGTGACTCTCGGCAAACCAGGAATTATTTATAACACTTCTAATAATTTTATGGTGATTACTACCAAATTGCTGATGTCATGTGACGTATTCCTTCCAGAACGTTGTCTTCCCAATGAACTCTCTGAACCTCTCTCTGTCTTGGGCGATGTGGCTTGCATTTTCTAGCGATGTATTCATGTTTTCTTTAATGTCATCAGTCCATCGTCTTCTTGGTCTGCCCCTTCTCCTCTTCCCAGGTACTCTTCCCTCCATTATTTGTCTTTCTAAACAGTTATGTCTCTTTATATGACCAAACAGCCGTAGTTTTCTTTTTGTTATTGTGTTTAGTAACCAACACTCTGGAATATTCAGTGTGTTTATAATATCAGAGTTTCTGATCTTATCCTTCCATGATATTCTAAGTATCTTTCTGTAGCATTTCAGCTCGAAGGCGTTGATCTTCTTTGCTGCTGTTTTACTTAGAGTCCATGTTTCACAGCCGTATGTTGCAACCGGAAAAATAAAAGTTCGTAACATTAGCACTTTCGTTTCTATTTTGTTGTAATTCCATATGTTTTTCAGCCGTGTTATTTTGCAATATGCCATTGCCAATCTCTTCCTTATTTCTGCCATGCAGTCTCCTGCACCGTTGATGTTTGCTCCTAAGTATTCAAATTTATCCACACATTCTATCTCGGTATTGTCAATTCTGATTTTTGGTTGTTGTGTTGTTATATCTGTTTACATGATTTTTGTTTTCTGCGTGTTTAAATACAAATTTTGTGCTTCGCTATATTTCTTTGTGTTCTTGATTAGTTGTTCCAACCCCTTTATATCGTTTGAAAGAAGTACTGTGTCGTCTGCGTAGCGTAGTTCCGGGATTAGGAATCCACCTATGTTTAAAGCGTGGTAGTCAGTGTTGTGTATGTCTTCTCTCACGTTCCTCATTATACTTTCAGCGTAGATGTTGAACAGGTATGGGGAGAGTGTGCACCCTTGCCTTACTCCACTCTGTACCTCAAACCATTCTGAGAGATCGTCCTCTAACTTCACTGCAGCCTTTTGATCTTGGTAAAGTTCCTCTATTAGATGAATCAGATGTCTTGGGAAACCCATGCTGTTCATTATCTCCCATAGTTGCTGGTGTTGGACGCAGTCGAACGCTTTTGAGTAATCTATGAAACACATGTGCAGGTCAGTTGAAAATTCCCTACACGTTTCTATGATCAATCACATGTTAAGAATGTGATCTCTTGTTCCTCTGCCCGATCTGAAACCAGCCTGTGTTTCATTTATCTCCATTTCTAATTTCTGTTTGATTCTTTGCATTATGATGTTTAACATTATTTTACTTGCTTGACTTATAAGTGCTATAGTTCGGTAGTTAGAGCAAATCTGAAGGTCGCCTTTTTTTGGGAGGGGTATATATAATGATTTTTTCCATTCATCCGGCCATGTACCGCTTTCCCATATTTTGCAGCAGAGTTTGTGGTAAATCTTAATTCCGGCATTAATTGCATCTTAATTGCTGATACATCCATATATATCTATCAATTTTGCAGGTTTCTTTTACCAATTTCATATTTTCGCCACAAGTTGGACACACATAATAGTTACATATTAAACCTTGGTTCATGCACCAGTCAAAAACACATTTACTACCACTAGCGTGTAAATTAATGAAAAAAAAACAACCTTATTCCACAACTCTGGTCATTTTCACAAAATGTCCACTAAATGACCACGTGTGCCCAAAACTGACCGCCACATTTTATTTCCTCTGTTAACCGGGTGGATATCATTTGTTTACAATCACAATATTTTTGTTAAAAAAGGATGGCTTCTATGAGCGCCTATAGTGACAGACAGCTACGGAAATACATATCTTTTGATTATAGTTGACAAGAGTCCTGTAAAGGTTAGGTACTTGGATAACATTTTAAAATAATGCTACATCATTAAAAATACTATAGTTAGATAGCCCTTGAAAATTACAATTCAACGATACCTCAACCAAGTCTGTACGTCAATCCTGAATAAAGTTAGACAGTTTTTAAAATTCATTTGGCATCAAAATAATTGACATGAAACATATAGGAAAATATAAATAAAACTTGTGACCACAAAATGTAGCAGAGCTAATAAATTCCGAATTATCTTTGTTATTTTCAATAATACAACACACAAACTATACATTTTTGTGTTCCTAGGATTTCATTCTTAACTTCACTTTTTCTTTTGATATATTTATCTGGCTCATGGTTGCATAATTTTAATGAGAATATTTTCTGTTGTTTTTCCCATTGTGCATTAAAAAAATTGTATTAGTGGTGTTGGTGGTCGGCTACTGTTTTCATCACTCAATTGCGTGGCAAGTTTCCAGAGTTTGTTTCCATCTTTGTCCATGTTAACCTTCACTGCGCCTATATTAACACCGGTCGACAAACAAAAAATGATGGCTTGCGCCGTTGGCGACACACCCCATCCGACGAGATATCGTGAGATTTTGACGTACCACAGCCCATGCACATAGCTCGGGACATGCGCAATCGAAGCCAGTATTTCCCCCACTTCCGACATGATCGTTGTTGAGAATGGCTAGCTAGTCTTACACGTTTAAGAGCAATTAATCTGACCACATCTGCACACCGGTACGATGCCATGATGATGGATCGTTTTTATAGACCTTTCTTTCATCGTATTTTGAATAAAATAACATTGAATCGTGGCTAGAATCATGAATTATAGGTTATTTAGTTTCACAGCAGTGAATATACAGAATGCCGTGTTGGTTTGGGGACTTGTACGTTTGATATCGAATATGTTGAAGTGGCACCAAAAATGACTCTAGGCCTAAGCTCAAAGAATGATTTTACTGCAAATCTACATGTTTTATACAGTTCCCCCGGCAATATTTTGATAATTTCGCAGTGAAAGAACATAAATACAACAGATTTGCATGTGATTTAGTGTACAGTGTTGCCAAGGAATTCGATAAGTAAGGTAAGTTATTTTTTTACTAATTTTTTCTCTCTTTATTGTTATAAAATATGTTTTTTTTTGTGAAAAACGTCTTTACTACTTTCTCATATGTCTGGTATCACACACACACATACACACACGTACATAAATTACACCAATATATGCATAATTCTATTCTTTATTTATATGTGCAAATATTATTTAAATATCTCCAATACCCAAAAAATTATCACGTTTTCAAAACTGTCAACATCAATAACGCAAATTTTCAAAAAAGAATCCGGTGGCAGGGAGATGTTTCATAATTTAAATCTGGCTTGCTAAAGGTTAAGGCTCTCAGTTTTTTTTAGCCAGCTCTTCCTTGCCGCTGTTTTTACCTCTCTCTTGTATCTAGCAGAGGCTGCCTTGAGAGCTATATTGCTTTCTGTACTCTGCTGTTTCTGCTAATACTCTGGCCATATTCAAGTTTTCTTTAAGCTTTTGTACTTCTTTAATTAGAGACCTGTCCCAAAATAGGATTATAGAAACTTGTCCTTAATAGGATTATTTTTCTTCAGCGTTCATTTTCAAAGTTTCACTGGATCTCTCTTGTAGCAGAGAAATGGTCCTACTAGATTTCCAGAAGAATGTAATCCAGAGAATGAAACTGTGTCACTTTTTTTTTACCCCAATGGTTCGATACATACATCTTCAGTGGAACTAGAATTATTGAAACCTGTTCTAACTAGGATGATTGAAATCTGTCACAACAAGGATGATTGAAATCTGTCACAACTAGGATGATTGAAATCTGTCACAACTAGGATGATTGAAATCTGTCACAACTAGGATTAGTGAAATCTGTCACAACTAGGATGATTGAAATCTGTCACAACTAGGATTAGTGAAATCTGTCACAACAAGGATGATTGAAAACTGTCACAACTAGGATGATTGAAATCTGTCACAACAAGGATGATTGAAATATGTCACAACTAGGATGATTGAAATATGTCACAACTAGGATGATTGAAATCTGTCACAACAAGGATGATTGAAATCTGTCACAACAAGGATGATTGAAATCTGTCACAACTAGGATTAGTGAAACTTGTCTCAACCGGTACTATTGAAGCCATTTAAAAAATACTCCAAAAATCACATAAATAAAGGACGTACCTGTTTTTATGTAAACCTCTCCACTCCCTAACCTTAAGACATCTACGAACCTGGTTTTGGTAGGGGATGGGTGTAGGTCTATAAAAATCTATATGACAGGCAACAATGGCAGAAAAGAATTTTAGAAAGACTGTACTATAACTTTTCTTTATTCACGATCAGTCTTGGAGGTCAAGATATCCATACCACAATAGCAACTTGGATAGAGACTCTGTAGCAGATGAAAGACGTTTGAGGAGAGTTCATCCATACTGGCATCCAGAACCTACTCAGACTAGAAGAGGGGAGTCCTCTACATTCAAACTCGCCTACAAGTTAGTAACATATGCTATATTCTTAGAATTGTTGAGTTAGTAGCATGTGCTATATTCTTAGAATTGTTGAGTTAGTAGCTTATGTTATATTCTTAGAATTGTTGAGTTAGTAGCTTATGCTATATTCTTAGAATTGTTGAGTTAGTAGCTTATGTTATATTCTTAGAATTGTTGAGTTAGTAGCTTATGTTATATTCTTAGAATTGTTGAGTTAGTAGCTTATGTTATATTCTTAGAATTGTTGAGTTAGTAGCTTATGTTATATTCTTAGAATTGTTGAGTTAGTAACTTATGTTATATTCTTAGAATTGTTGAGTTAGTAGCATGTGCTATATTCTTAGAATTGTAAACTGTGGAGCTTAGTTGTTAGTTCATTGTCAATGCAGCTGCACAAACAAGTGCTTGACCACAGAGTTGGAGTACGAAATGCATCGGTAAAGAGTACTGGTTCTGTCACCTCAAAAGATAAGACTAGTACTTTTGCTATCCTCCAGCACAGCAGAAGAAATTCATTGTTATTATTGTACATCGGTTTCTATAGATAACGTCAACATTTAAAATTGTATATATACCCGAACAAAAATCTCTTACAGTTATCAGATTGCGGCAGTGCTTCGGATTGACTGGGATCGTTGAGGAATGGCAATGCTCAGGTCATTCTAAAGTAATTACAACCAGACACCCCTAAGACATGATTGAAGTATAGCACCAGACAACCCTAAGACATGATTGAAGTATAGCAACAAACACATCTAAGACATGATTGAAGTATAGCAACAAACACATCTAAGACATGATTGAAGTATAGCAACAAACACATCTAAGACATGATTGAAGTATAGCAACAAACACATCTAAGACATGATTGAAGTATAGCAACAAACACATCTACGACATGATTGAAGTATAGCAACAAACATCTCTAAGACATGATTGAAGTATAGAAACAAACACATCTAAGACATGATTGAAGTATTGCAACAAACACATCTAAGACATGATTGAAGTATTGCAACAAACACATCTAAGACATGATTGAAGTATAGCAACAAACACATCTAAGACATGATTGAAGTATAGCAACAAACACATCTAAGACATGATTGAAGTATAGCAACAAACATCTCTAAGACATGATTGAAGTATTGCAACAAACACATCTAAGACATGATTGAAGTATTGCAACAAACACATCTAAGACATGATTGAAGTATAGCAACAAACACATCTAAGACATGATTGAAGTATAGCAACAAACACATTTAAGACATGATTGAAGTATAGCAACAAACACATCTAAGACATGATTGAAGTATAGCAACAAACATCTCTAAGACATGATTGAAGTATAGAAACAAACACATCTAAGACATGATTGAAGTATAGCAACAAACACATCTAAGACATGATTGAAGTATAGCAACAAACACATCTAAGACATGATTGAAGTATAGCAACAAACACATCTAAGACATGATTGAAGTATAGCAACAAACACATCTAAGACATGATTGAAGTATAGCACCAGACACCCCTAAGACATGATTGAAGTATAGCAACAAACACATCTAAGACATGATTGAAGTATAGCAACAAACACAGCTAAGACATGATTGAAGTATAGCACCAGACACAGCTAAGACATGATTGAAGTATAGCACCAGACACAGCTAAGACATGATATGATATGGAATTACTCGTTTCCAACAACTAGTACAACTATATCTTGTTCTCAGTTTGTCATATCTTGTTCTCAGTTTGCCATTTCTTGTTCTCAGTTTGCCATATCTTGTTCTCAGTTTGTCATATCTTGTTCTCAGTTTGTCATATCTTGTTCTCAGTTTGTCATATCTTGTTCTCAGTTTGTCACATCTTTTTCTCAGTTTGTCACATCTTGTTCTCAGTTTGTCACATCTTGTTCTCAGTATGACATAAGGCTACAACTGTTACTCCATCACCAGTTGCAGTTCATTTTAGGCTGTCACTCAACCCTCTTGTCTATCAATCTTCCTGAAGATTTTGTAATCGGTTAAGACGGTGAAGTAACCCGTTTATTGTACGCAAATGTGTGGCATAGGAATCACATGAACCTGCAGATTAAGCTGAAAGTTTACAGAACTGTGGTACTTCCAATTCTGTTATACGCTAGTGAAACATGGACTGTGTATAGACGATGTGAGGAAGCTCAATCACTTTCACACAACTTGTCTCAGAAAAGTTATGAACATCAGACGGCAAGTCAAGATTCTAGATAACACAGTCCTTGATAGAGCTGGTATCCCTAGCATTGACACTATATGAAAACTAGTAAATGAACACAAAAATGAACTGATGCCTTTGACATGTGGATATATATTGAAGAAGAGGGAACACTTTATGGATAGAGAAAGATTTTGACAACACTGTGAAAAAAAAATATAAGAAATACAAATAAAAACAGTAAATATTTTAAACATTTGAAGAAATATCTTGAAGGTACAGTCAAGGGGGTAGTGAGCAAGAGGAACACTCAAGGGGGTAGTGAGCACAAGGTAGACAGAGATACAAATGAGAGGGAAACAGGAGATTGACACGATAGTCTAGCAGAGTTCACCACCAAGGCAAGATAAAAGATGTTGGAGGTCAGTTGCAACTAGCCTTTGATGTGGAGACAGTACCTGATGATTCAGCTGAAATAGTAAGCCACTACACTGATAAATCATCTAAACCAGTTAAGGGAAGAACACTGGCCCACACAGAGATGGATATCCACAGACAGATGTATGGGAGCACTGGCCCACACAGAGATGGATATCCACAGAAAGATGTATGGGAGCACTGGCCCACAGAGATGGATATCCACAGAAAGATGTATGGGAGCACTGGCCCACACACACAGAGATGGATATCCACAGAAAGATGTATGGGAGCACTGGCCCACACAGAGATGGATATCCACAGAAAGATGTATGGGAGCACTGGCCCACACAGAGATGGATGTCCACAGAAAGATGTATGGGAGCACTGAGGAGCTTTCAAATACAGCAGCATTTATTAAGAAAACACGACTTGCTGTGTAGACATGTCAAGCTCCGAACGTGAAGATAAATCAGCTGATTTGGCATCATAACTTGTACTAGCTTATCTGGTACATATTAACCAGCCTTTACTCATAACATCTGCTAGCTTATCTGGTACATATTAACCAGCCTTTACTCTTAACACTTTGCTCACCAGCAATCCAGAGCGTACTTGTCTCCCATTACCGAGGGTGCACGCAAAATTTTATACATTGACTTCGCCGCCTTTAAAAATTCGTATAAAAATCGATCTAGCGTGAGAAAGCCTTGAAACTTTCTATGTGTTGTAACGACTGTTTGCACTTTCTGAATGAATTTCCCGCCGAAGACGGATGTGTCGGGCCATTGGCGCAATTAAAACGGCGACACAACGCATTTCCATTCTCTGGACTACATCCTGCTGGAAATATAGTAGGACCATTGTCCTGTTACAAGAGATAGCCAGCGGGAGATTGAGAATGAACGCTGAAGAAGAAGAAGAATGAATTTGAAAGCTTCAGAGTTATTTCAAGTGCAAAATGCTACTTATCATAATGCTAGGCCTAGATTTACATTAATTTCTATATATCATGCAATATTTCCTTCGAAAACTCCAACATTTCATGATAAAAACTCAACATATTAGGTCTATATCGTTAATCCCGACATGCAGCCATTTTTACAGAACATAATTTCCCGGAAACACTATTTTTAGCACATTACTGCGATGGGTATTCCCATTTTTCTGATCTATCATAGCGCATTCGACTATCGTCGAAATTGGTCAGCAAAATGATAACATCTTCTAGCTTATCATCTGGTACATATTAACCAGCCTTTACTCACATCTGCTAGCTTATCTGGTACATATTAACTACCCTTTACCCACAACTCAAACTATTAAATGTTGAAATGCTTCCACATTTTTTATTTGTATTACATCCTGTTAGAGTATGTTTATTTTGGTTTATTTCATTGAATTTGGTTTCATCTCCAGTGATCTGAAAGAATTGTTGAAGTGCCATACAAAGACCTCCTTCAGTGATGCCAAGAAGCATAGAACTAATTATGACAAAAACAGAATGCCAAAACCTGGTTGCAGATTTTCATACTACCATTTCAAACGGTCTTCTGTTCCAAGGACGGTGGATGCGGAAACGTAAGTTATATTGCATCACACACACTAGATGGCTGGCAATATCCATAATTAATACTTGATTTGTACACCAATGTACCAGGGACAGGAGACCTGTTTGTAATTCGTGCTCAGACTAACTCGCCAAATTATTATAATGCACAGATTGCAGTAATATAGACAATGATGAAATAATCCCTTCAGATGTGAGCTGGTAGCTCTTGAAAATCTATAGCCTTTCTGACAAAATCACAGGTTTCTCTCAGTTTTCTAACAGATGCAACACCTAGACATAAAATCTCAAAAGCGTGGATTTATGGATGCATGTTTAGTCCCCTGAAGGGAGACATCCCAGGATGATCACGTCCTGCCAGAGGCACAGCACACATCTGGATCAACTGTCTCATAATATTTGTCAGATTTATTTACCCATTCGCAGTAATGACACATCTAGCATTACCCCTCACCTAGAAGTCTCCCATAAAAGGACATATGTTCAATGTCCACTAGCCTGCATCTCTTTCTCATCCATGGGGATTATTTGATAGAAGACAAAAGTCAGAAATTGAGACACAGTCTGACGATAATTGGTTCAATCACATTATCCAAGACTTACCTATAACAATAGAATACATCCAGAAACAACAAGTTAAATGGTTGGGCCACATAACCAGACAGAAAGAGCAAAGTATTATCCACAAAACACTCAACAAACGATATGAAAACAGTCGACCTTTTGGACGCCCTCATAAAAGGTGGATAGATAGTTTATTAGAGACACTCGGAAATTTAACAACGGAAGAGGCAAATAGAAGGGCAAAAGACCGTACACTCACTCTACCCTCAAAACCAAAAGGTACATGAGGACAGAAAGAAGGAGAAGATTTAAACATTATTTATTTACCAAGATTGTGTGAGAAGGGTGAGTGGGTTAGAAGAGTTGTATGGGTGGGAAAAAACTGTGGTTAGGGAGGAGGCCGTATGTGTTTATTTCCTTCAGTATCACTCCTACGCTATTTGTGGGATGTGATATGAAATATAACAAACTGTGTACTTCTCCTTCCCAATCTCTATTTCTTAGACAACAGGCACAAATTATTCACATGCTAACCCTTCCTAACCCAATTCTGTTCCCACCTGCACAATTATCTTAACCCACTCATACAACCTGTCCTAAAGAAATTAATATTTTAATTCATTAATAAATACTTGTCTGATCTACAGCAACCCCTAGCTAGAGCAAATATTGCTAAGTACAACAAACCCTAGCTAAAACAAATATTGTTCAGTACAATAATCTCTAGCTAGAACAAATATTGTTAAGTACAATATCTCTAGCTAGAACAAATATTGCTCAGAACAACAATCCCTAGCTAGAACAAAAATTGCTCAGAATAACAATCCCTAGCTATAACAAATATTGCTCAGAACAATCCCTAGCTATAACAAATATTGCTCAGAACAATCCCTAGCTAGAAGAAATATTGCTCAGAACAACAACCCCTAGCTAGAACAAATATTGCTCAGAACAATCCCTAGCTATAACAAATATTGCTCAGAACAACAATCCCCAGCTAGAACAAATATTGCTCAGAACAACAATCCCTAGCTAGAACAAATATTGCTCATAACAATAGTTCCTAGCTACCTTTGATCCAGATAGGGGTTGTTGTCCTGAGCAAGATGTGATCTAGATCTCCTCGTCACAACATCAGCAGTTTTCTTCCATATCCTGAATTATATTATATACAAGGGCTTACAAGGCTTTGAGAAGAGGCTTATTCAGGGAGGGGGGAGGGTCTTTCTGGATAGGGGTAAGATACTGATGTCCCTTCTAATTTTTTCTGATGATCACTCAGACATTAGCAGGGATGAGACCGTCAGACATTAGCAGGGATGAGACTGTCAGACATTAGCAGGGATGAGACTGTCAGACATTAGCAGGGATGAGACTGTCAGACATTAGCAGGGATGAGACTGTCAGACATTAGCAGGGATGAGACTGTCAGGCATTAGCAGGGATGAGACCATCAGACATTAACAGGGATGAGACCATCAGACATTAGCAGGGATGAGACCATCAGACATTAGCAGGGATGAGACCATCAGACATTAGCAGGGATGAGACCATCAGACATTAGCAGGGATGAGACCATCAGACATTAGCAGGGATGAGACCATCAGGCATTAGCAGGGATGAGACCATCAGACATTAGCAGGGATGAGACCATCAGACATTAGCAGGGATGAGACCATCAGACATTAGCAGGGATGAGACCATCAGACATTAGCAGGGATGAGACCATCAGACATTAGCAGGGATGAGACCATCAGACATTAGCAGGGATGAGACCATCAGACATTAGCAGGGATGAGACCATCAGACATTAGCAGGGATGAGACCATCAGACATTAGCAGGGATGAGACCATCAGACATTAGCAGGGATGAGACCATCAGACATTAGCAGGGATGAGACCATCAGACAGCAGGGATGAGACCATCAGACATTAGCAGGGATGAGACCATCAGACATTAGCAGGGATGAGACCATCAGACATTAGCAGGGATGAGACTCAAGACTGGAGGAATTTGATCTCAAATAGAATGTCAGTAAGCAGAGACTAATGTGAGAATGGACAAAAGTATTGCATAATGACCAACATGATATTGAAATATATTCTGTTGCAAGAAACTCTGCTTATAACAGCAGTCAACATCAGTTCTGTTAACTAGCTACAACATTCTATTAACTAACTACAACATTCTCTTAACTAACTACAACATTCTATTAACTAACTACAACATTCTATTAACTAGCTACAACATTCTATTAACTAGCTACAACATTCTATTAACTAACTACAACATTCTATTAACTAACTACAACATTCTATTAACTAGCTACAACATTCTATTAACTAGCTACAACATTCTATTAACTAACTACAACATTCTATTAACTAACTACAACATTCTATTAACTAACTACAACATTCTATTAACTAACTACAACATTCTATTAACTAACTACAACATTCTATTAACTAACTACAACATTCTATTAACTAACTACAACATTCTATTAACTAACTACAACATTCTATTAACTAACTAAAAAATGTAAAAAAAAAGATGTTGATAATTATTGTATTTATATCACTCTATTACCATCAAAGGTATAATATTTGTGTCACTCTATTACCATCAAAGGTATAATATTTGTGTCACTCTATTTCAAAGGTATAATATTTGTGTCACTCTATTACCATCAAAGGTATAATATTTGTGTCACTCTATTACCATCAAAGGTATAATATTTGTGTCACTCTATTACCATCAAAGGTATAATATTTGTGTCACTCTATTACCATCAAAGGTATACTATTTGTGTCACTCTATTACCATCAAAAGTATAATATTTGTGTCACTCTATTACCATCAAAGGTATAATATGCTTTTCATTTTCTCTCATAGCTCTGAAAACAGAAAGCCATTGGAGTCAAAGACATCATCCTCCTCCTCTTCTAGTACCAGCATAGTTTCAGATAACTCCATAGCTGGAACATCAGAGTCATTAATTTCATTGGCATCAGATCCTGAGGAACCTTCTGACTTGGCCTTGTTTATTGCCACAAATTGTGGTACAGCAACAGAAGACAACAGTAAGACTTCTATAGTAGGAGCAAAGCTTGATGAAGTGAAGAGAGAATCAGCTGAAACAGAAATCCTCAACAAGATCCGTTTGATAAAATCTAAAGTAGATTGTCTTTCAACATGTAAGCATCTGCCGAAATGCAGTGATCAGGAATCTGTAAGTGACATAGGTCTAGACAAACCAGAAATTCAGACTTCATGTGTCCCTGAAAGGGAGGTTCTTGATGTTCCTTCTAAAACCTCGATGAATTGCCAAGTTTCCTGCAGAGATGCTGTAGAAAACAAGATACGGTTCGCTGCCAGTATTTTAAAACAATTTAAGGAAGCAGTTTCAGAATTGAGATGCCTTGAGGGAAAGGTACAGGATCATGTTAATAATCGGTCAACTCCCGTAGTTTCTTCCATGTTGGATAGGCATCCTCCTTGGCCAGATTCAGAAGACTCTAAAACGCATGCTGTCAGTGCTGCTGAACAGACACTTAGTGCTAGCACATCTCACCCTGTCAAGATACATCACAATAAAAGTCATACTATCATTCCTTATTCGGAGATAACGCAGCCAACTTCCACGCCAGCTGTCAGAACACACGTGCAAGTACTTGAAAACCCGAATGGTGTCGCTGACGTCCAGAAAATTCTGAACAAGCCAGAAAAACTTCAAAAACAGACTAATCAAGATTCAACATCCTCATCAGTAAACACACAAGCATCAATCCTAACAGAGAAAAAACTGTTGGGTGCTTCACTCTCTGTTAGCGTCGTACAAAACCAGCAAGCTAATCCACTTCCGACCGGATATCCCAGTTTAAAACACAAGAGACATACATCACTTATCCATGGTGTTAACAGTGAAGAAATAAACTGTTCTGAGCCTAAACAAATGAGAATGATTTCAGGTCCTCGTAATACTTCAGAAAATCGGTCTGATAATCTCGCAGATATGCGTCATCAAAAGGAAAATATTTGCTCTAATTATGGTTCGGCTCGCAGAAGACTTCCTTGCTCAAGCAACATGTTAGATAGTAAGGAACAAGCTGGACTGAATCTCATTCTCAAAGAGAGAGTTTCATTACTTCCAAAGGAAAGTGATGATCTCATGTTGAAGATGGAGCAGAAAGCTAAACTGTTGGTTACAGGTCAGTGTTGAAGAAAAGTTCTTACATGTACTTGTATGAATGGAATTTCTATATCTTCATCTTCTGCATTTGTTCTCGAATTCCTGCAGATTAACAGGATGCAGTCCAGAGAAGAAATGAGATTTGTCATGATTTACAGTGTACCTGTTATATGCTCATTTACAGCATGGCTGTGATATATGCTCATTACTTAAGGGGTCTAAGCATAAACTGGACATTCAAATGTCAATTGACTTTATCAGGAGAGGTGAAGCTTCTGAAGACTGATTTATGTGGGTTTTTTTTTTTAAAGGCCATTCTCAAGTTCTTGTTGGATTCTTCTGTAACTTGACAATGGTCTACTAGATTTTCTCCAGTAACATGACAATGGTCTATGACAGGGGTGGGCAAACTTTTTGTGCAGAGGGCCGCATTGAAAATTGTAATGCTATTGGAGGGCCGCATATAATATTATGTATGTTTTTGTTTAAAATTCGGTAAGTAATCAATTAAATATTTTTATTGTAAAGAAAGGTAGTTTTACATAATGTAGATAACTTCTGAAATAAATTACATTTCTAACAGACTTACACTATCACAGCATATTTTCTAATATGGATAAAAGGTTTTGCAAATATTTTAACAATGTTCGTGTATTTAAAAATGTGTTTGAGGGCGGCAAAATATCAAATGGCGGGCCGCAGGCTGTAGTTTGCCCACCCCTGGTCTATGAGATTCTCATGTAACTTGACAATGGTGTACGAGATTTCTAGCAGGATGTAGTCTAGAGAACAGAGATGTATTGTGCCACCATTTTATTTGCTCCATGGACCACATTCGACAGGTGGTTTCATTCTTCTAAAAATAAAAATCTGTAAACAGCAGACATAACTTGAACCCTCATCAGTGCATTTGACACCGTCACCAACCATCAATTCTCAACATAGAATATTGTAGACTAAAGTGTCACATATACCACATGAGGGAAGTCCACACAAATGAATTTCCATATTGAACAGGAATATAATAGTCTCGTGAACACATACTTCCAGATTTCAATGAACTGTGAGGTAAGAAATGACTACACTGAACTGAGTTTAGATAAAAACTTTAGGGTAACCACTCTGACCTAGAGAAGACGAGCTTTTTTCCTGGTCTCTGGTCAGAAGATATAGCAAGATCAAAGGAATCCTGAACAAGGAAAAAAAAGACACCCCCACCAGCAGTGGTAAATGGTCTGTGACAAAGCCTTACTAAATTGATAAGAGACATTTGCTTTCTGAATTCAAGAATAGCAGCAATGTGTCCTTCTGTTAGAGGTTACTAGGGGGAGGGGGGGGGCTAAGATTGGTTGTAACACATGTTGAAGGTTTAAACCAGACCAACAATGCAACAACTAACCACTAGTAGATGTGACATTAACCAGACCAACAATGCAACAACTAACCACTAGTAGATGTGACATTAACCAGACCAACAATGCAACAACTAACCACTAGTAGATGTGACATTAACCAGACCAACAATGCAACAACTAACCACTAGTAGATGTGACATTAACCAGACCAACAATGCAACAACTAACCACTAGTAGATGTGACATTAACCAGACCAACAATGCAACAACTAACCACTAGTAGATGTGACATTAACCAGACCAACAATGCAACAACTAACCACTAGTAGATGTGACATTAACCAGACCAACAATGCAACAACTAACCACTAGTAGATGTGACATTAACCAGACCAACAATGCAACAACTAACCACTAGTAGATGTGACATGTCTACAAAGTGATGATTTTCTATTAGGGAAGCCCGCACAACAGTTCATGTGAAGCCACCATCCCCCCCCCCCACACAACAGTTCACATGAAAGGCGCCCCCCCCCCCCACAACAGTTAATGTACACTATTACATTTTTGCGCCCTCTGAAACCCCATAAGTCAAAATGACACGAAAGCCATGTTGAAGTTGGATGTGTCAGGCTGAAACTGTACACAAGATGCAACATTTCTGTTCTTTAGACAACATCTTGCTAATCTGAGAATGAGTTTAGAAGTTCAGGGGAAGTAAGACTTACTTCAAAGTTTGGCAGAATCATTCCTGACAGATTCAGCAAAGTTTAGAAGTTCAGGGAAATAAGACTTACTTCAAAGTTGGGCAGAATCATTCCTGACAGATTCAGCAAAGTTTAGAAGTTCAGGGAAATAAGACTTACTTCAAAGTTGGGCAGAATCATTCCTGACGGATTCAGCAAAGTTAGCTTATTCTGGCTGTACTTATGGAATAGTACTTAAAGCTAACTCCATCAGTTAAGTATCAGCCAACAGTATCTGCTGGAGACTTACAGCCAAAAAGATGGTTAACTTAGAGATTGGTAACAAGTGTGTAGTACAGGAACCGGTTCTCTTGTATGTCCGGCCTACTAGAGATATGGTTACAGATGTCCACCGTTCAGTTAAAGTGGTAAAGATATTGAACATATCGGTTATCATTGCCAAAGTCATATGTGCAGGGCCATTGGCGCAGGTGAATAGCGACACAGTACAATTCCTTTCTCTGGACTACATCCTTCTGTAAATCTGGTGAAACTATTGTCTTGCTGCAAGAGAGATCTAATGGGAGTTTGAGAAGAAACAAAACAAAAACCTGCTGTTTTGCCAGAAGTGCTCTGAAGTCAGTAATCAATATGTGAAACTAATAGAAAATACTAGCACACCTGACTGTTTAAAGCTGCCTCGGCGTAGCTATTTAATACAGTGAAATCCTCTTATAACAACTTGAATGGGACCAACGAAGTTCCCCCGGTATGTGTGTAATAACAGAAATTCGTTATATACAGTGCAATCAGTAAAGTATAAATATAATTGGGAATTTTTGAAAGCATTGTTAAATAGGGAATTGTTGTTATAAAATAATGTGTTATAGAGGGGTTCCACTGTATTAATACTGTTATTTTATAGTTCAACCTAATAGATATATATAAGAGGTTTGCCGAATCGCAACCTCCATTATTTTTTATGGTGAAAAATTGTGATATAACCAGACAGAACTAATGTCTGTGGTCAAAAGGGTTGTACCTCACCACAAAAAGAACTTTTTATTTGAATAATAATTCCCCATCAAGGCCAGCACCTTGAAGTGGTGATGGCGCTTAGTTTAGTCAGGGGCTGGAAACTAAGACTGGTTGGGCAGTTCCACTCGAGTAGAACAACAGTCCTGGCCAAGTAAACAGGGTGCTGAAGAAGGAGGCAACCAGCCAAAAGGCGCACAATTAATCAGGATGCCACGCACAAAACACAATGGGAACATGTCTGTATCTAATAATAGTTATGGTGCCTGCACTGTGACAGACGTTCGGGCAGGGACGGTGCCGGGCACTATACCTTGAAAGGGCCCAACTTCAATTACTGGAGGTCCTTCTCAAATGCCCTGATGAGGCAAGGAAATAGAGCTACTGGCCAAACAAACCAACGACCAATATGAAACGCTGAGGCAGACATATTGGCTAGAGGAACCAATACTGGAATCAAAGCTCTATGGACCACTGTATGAACTACAAAAGAAAGTGAGTTTTATTCAGGAAACAAAATTACAGATATAGACATGTTTCAAGTTAATGAAAGAAGAATAATAATAGTTCAACTTGTATCTGTGACGGCTAGCAGATTTATTTTAGGATTCAACTCAAATGGAAAAAACCCATGACACAAGAACTATTTGTATAAACTAAGACGTTTGGCTGTTTCAATCTCTTGGGAATTGTGGGCATTGTAGTTCTTGTATACTGTCACGCACATTTTTTTTTTACCAGATCTTTATTTCGTGCCCAGAAGACTCCACAATTGTGCAGTGCTTTGAAAATAAACCATCTGTAGCTTATGACAGACAGTAAAAAATATATTTGTAGCGTTTGACAGACAGTAAAAAATACATTTGAACCATAAAATAGAGATAACTTTTTGCTTTTATTTACATTGACAGGATTCACTGCTGATCCAAGATTACAGAAATGTGAAAACCGCGCAAATGATTGCAGTGTAGACTCATCCACGTGTCTAAAGATGAATGAAAACTTCAGATTAACAAATGATAAAAGGAAAACTATTAATAAAAAGGGTGTGTCACTATTAAAAGTAAGAAAAGTAGCTTTAAGTGACACAACTAAAGTGCATGAAGCAGCACATAAGATCTCTGCTGGAACATCTCGTGAAGCAGCACATAAGATCTCCGTCTCTGCTGGAACATCTCGTGAAGCTGCACGTGAGATCTCCGTCTCTGCTGGAACATCTCGTGAAGCTGCACATAAGATCTCCGTCTCTGCTGGAACATCTCGTGAAGCTGCACGTGAGATCTCCGTCTCTGCTGGAACATCTCGTGAAGCTGCACGTGAGATCTCCGTCTCTGCTGGAACATCTCGTGAAGCTGCACGTGAGATCTCCGTCTCTGCTGGAACATCTCGTGAAGCTGCACGTGAGATCTCCGTCTCTGCTGGAACATCTCGTGAAGCTGCACGTGAGATCTCCGTCTCTGCTGGAACATCTCGTGAAGCTGCACGTGAGATCTCCGTCTCTGCTGGAACATCTCGTGAAGCTGCACGTGAGATCTCCGTCTCTGCTGGAACATCTCGTGAAGCTGCACGTGAGATCTCCGTCTCTGCTGGAACATCTCGTGAAGCTGCACGTGAGATCTCCGTCTCTGCTGGAACATCTCGTGAAGCAGCACATAAGATCTCCGTCTCTGCTGGAACATCTCGTGAAGCTGCACGTGAGATCTCAGCTGGAACATCTCGTGAAGCAGCACATAAGATCTGCATCTCTGCTGGAATATCTCGTGAAGCTGCACGTGAGATCTCCGCTGGAACATCTTGTGAAGCTGCACATAAGATCTCCGTCTCTGCTGGAACATCTCGTGAAGCTGCACATAAGATCTCCGTCTCTGCTGGAACATCTCGTGAAGCTGCACATAAGATCTCCGTCTCTGCTGGAACATCTCGTGAAGCTGCACATAAGATCTCCGCTGGAACATCTCGTGAAGCAGCACATAAGATCTCCATCTCTGCTGGAATATCTCGTGAAGCTGCACGTGAGATCTCCGCTGGAACATCTCGTGAAGCAGCACTTAGACCCAAAACTGCAATGCCATATGAAGTATCAGAGATGACCAGTGTAATGCCCCATGATCCAGTTAATATTAAAGTACCATATCTCACTAGATTCTCACTAAAGATGCCAGGTACAATGTCCCATGATCCAGTTACGGCTGAAGTACCAGAGAGTGTAATGTCCCATGGCTCATCTAAGACTGAAGGGCCAAATATAGCTCCAAAGATGACCAGTGTAATGTCCCATGGCTCGTCTAAGACTGAAGGGCCAAATATAGCTCCAAAGATGACCAGTGTAATGTCCCATGGCTCATCTAAGACTGAAGGGCCTAATGTAGCTCCAGAGATGACCAGTGTAATGTCCCATGACTCATCCAAGACTGAAGGTCCTAATATAGCTCCAGAGATGACCAATGTATTGTCCCATGACTCAGCTAAATTGGATGTACTACAGATGAACAGTGTAATGTCCCATGACTCAACTAAGACTAAACTACTAGAGATGACCAATGTAATGTCCCATGACTCAACTAAGACTGAAACACAAGACATGACCAATGTAATGTCCCATGACTCAACTAAGACTAAACTACTAGAGATGACCAATGTAATGTCCCATGACTCAACTAAGACTAAACTACTAGAGATGACCAATGTAATGTCCCATGACTCAACTAAGACACAAGACATGACCAATGTAATGTCCCATGACTCAGCTAAGACTGAAACACAAGACATGACCAGTGTAATGTCCCATGACTCAACTAAGACTGAAACACAAGAGATGACCAATGTAATGTCCCATGACTCAACTAAGACTAAACTACTAGAGATGACCAGTGTAATGTCCCATGACTCAACTAAGACTGAAACACAAGACATGACCAGTGTAATGTCCCATGACTCAACTAAGACTAAACTACTAGAGATGACCAATGTAATGTCCCATGACTCGTCTAAGACTGAAACACAAGAAATGACCAGTGTAATGCCCCATGACTCGTCTAAGACTAAACTACTAGAGATGACCAGTGTAATGTCCCCCAACGCAACTAACCCAAAGTTCTAGAGGTAACCAGTGTAATGTCACATGGTCTAGCTAAGATTGAAGTACTAAATGTAGCACTAGAGTTGACCGGTGAAATATCAAATTTTTAAAATATTTTTGACACAAGAAATTACGGCACAAAACCTTTTTTTAAAAAGGCTTAATATCTTGGTTGGTTGGTTAGTCATCGGATCATTCATTGTGTGTATGGGTACTGTGATCTCCCCTTGAGTGTATCCACCATTACATGATGACGAACGACAGTTTGTTTTTTTAGTTGACAACACAGTAACACTTATGGCAACACCACATTTCAATCCCAGTTCCTTTATTCTGGCCATGAAAAAGAAATCACCCTCAACAGTTTCATTTGCCGGTGTTGTTTTTCATGAGTTTAAAATGTTGGCATAATCCATTGCTCTACCCCCAGACACAAAACGCAAGCCACTTGATCTGCTCTTTCAGTGGTTGGAACACCCACATGACCAGGCATGAAAATGAATGTTACACATTCCAATTTTTACCTCTCGAGTGCCTCATGCCATTTCTCGAATGTAACCCATTTATATGTTTCTGATCATACTCGTCAAGTCGCTAAGGATGCAGGTGTGACTTGCCGTCTGTGTACTCAAGTTCAAACCCTTCGTTATCAGCAGCAACTATGAAGGCAGACAAAGGTTTGTCATTGTGTTACAGGAAATAATACAAATGAAGATCAAATGGCTGGGTTGCATCAAAAAATAACTCCTTTTTAGAACCTATATATCCCCCACCAAAGATGGATGTGTCTGCCATTTATGCAAATAAAATGGTGACAAACTGCATTTCTATTCTGTCGACTATATTCTGCTAGAAATTTGGTAAGATCATTGTCCTGCTACAAGAGACATTCAGTGGGAGTTTGAGAATGAACAAGGAAGAAGAGTCAGCATATCCTCAGCGGCAGTGAATCCAGGACATACACGTATGTGGAAAAAATAGTATCCGTTGAAACAAAAAGTGGATAGAATACCATGGTCTAAATATGTCACAGCTAGTCATCCTGGGAAATGAAAATGTGAATCAGATGAACAAGACTTCACATAAAAGGACAATATTTTGGGCATAGGGGCTGTCCATACATTTCTTCAACAATAAGGGGGGGGGGAGAGAAGGTTTGACACACAAATTCACATCAACATTGCTGGTTTTTTAAAATTAAAATTATGTGAAATATTTTACAACAAATTGTTGTAGTTTTGTTGTGCTTCTTATGTTAGATATTTTTAATGGCTGGGGGAGGTCATATCCTTAACGAGATTGCAATTTAGAGTCGCCCCGCGTCGCCGTTATTACTTGCCCCTTGCAGTCGTCGGCAGTAGCTTTTTTAAAAATTGTGTCGTTGCGATCTGTTTGACATTTTTTTGTGTGTGGCGGGTCTATTAGAAACCATGACCATTAGATCTGTGGTTTAGCTTCCTGTTTTTATGTTTTAATCGAAGCAATTGGACGTATAACTGATTTATTCAGATTTTTTAATAAATAGAGTTTTAATCGATTTTCAATTTGCCGCCAGCGCTTTTTTTAAAAACTTGTGTCGTTGCGATTTTATATATATATAAGTGTGTGATGCCCCATGACTCGTCTTAGCGACTTGACGAGTATGATCAGAAACATATAAATGGGTTACATTCGAGAAATGGCATGAGGCACTCGAGAGGTAAATATATATATATATATATATATATATATATATATAGCACGTGATTCTTTCCAATCTGACAAATTTGTATATAACATAACGCAAAGAACAAACAAGGCAAGAAGACACGTGCTGAACATCTGCAACTGCCATTGAAATAAAACATAATTTTTTTAATTTATATTATGATGGACCTGTGTATTCTGTTTGAGTATGACATGTACTGGAGTACAGATGACAGGTTCAACGTTTTGGGCATATCACCCTGTTTGGGGAAAATGAGATTTTAGAATATATCTCAATATTTTCATCTCAATATGACTCCTCTAAACACCCCAAAAGAAAATTTTCCTCACGTTATGTCAAGTTTGACAGTTTATTATTTAAAACATATATGTATTAAATTATCTTTGATATAGGTTTATGCAAGAATATTCATTTTTCTGTTGATCTGCCAAGTCAGTGTGATATGATGAATAGTTTGAAAGAAAATGCAATTTTATCATCATAATTTGGAGGAGTTGTGCCCCTTGACTTAGGGATCAGGGATTGACAATTGGGAAATCCAATAGGGGTGAAAGGGTTAAAGACAAGCATGAGGGGAGGGGGAATTCCTGACAGTCACTGAATTCTTGACAAGGATGTGGTTTCGGTTTCGAACCTGCCACTCTGCAACCTGGTGATAGCAAGCAAGCTCACTATCAACTAGGTTACCACTCTCCTCTGTTGACGAGAGAGGGGTAAGCAAAATTGCAATTAAAAAGATGCAGACTTCATTATGGATGTGCAGATATCGCAAGATAAAACAGTTTAGAAAATACCACCATACAGGAGATAATATACTAGGGAGATGAAACAAAAATACCACCATACAGGAGATAATATACTAGGGAGATGAAACAAAAATACCACCATACAGGAGATAATATACTAGGAAGATGAAACAAAAATACCACCATACAGGAGATAATATACTAGGAAGATGAAACAAAAATACCACCATACAGGAGATAATATACTAGGAAGATGAAACAAAAATACCACCATACAGGAGATAATATACTAGGAAGATGAAACAAAAATACCACCATACAGGAGATAATATACTAGGAAGATGAAACAAAAATACCACCATACAGGAGATAATATACTAGGAAGATGAAACAAAAATACCATCATAAAGGAGATAATATACTAGGAAGATGAAACAAAAATACCACAAATACAGGAGATAATATACTAGGAAGATGAAACAAAAATACCACCATACAGGAGATAATATACTAGGAAGATGAAACAAAAATACCACAAATACAGGAGATAATATACTAGGAAGATGAAACAAAAATACCACAAATACAGGAGATAATATACTAGGAAGATGAAACAAAAATACCACCATACAGGAGATAATATACTAGGAAGATGAAACAAAAATACCACCAACCAGGAGATAATATAATAGGAAGATGAAACAAAAATACCACCATACAGGAGATAATATACTAGGAAGATGAAACAAAAATACAGGAGATAATATACTAGGAAGATGAAACAAAAATACCACCATACAGGAGATAATATACTAGGAAGATGAAACAAAAATACCACCATACAGGAGATAATATACTAGGAAGATGAAACAAAAATGCCACCATACAGGAGATAATATACTAGGAAGATGAAACAAAAATACCACCATACAGGAGATAATATACTAGGAAGATGAAACAAAAATACCACCATACAGGAGATAATATACTAGGAAGATGAAACAAAAATACCACCATACAGGAGATAATATACTAGGAAGATGAAACAAAAATACCACCATACAGGAGATAATATACTAGGAAGATGAAACAAAAATACCACCATACCGGAGATAATATACTAGGAAGATGAAACACAAATACCACCATACAGGAGATAATATACTAGGAAGATGAAACAAAAATACCACAAATACAGGAGATAATATACTAGGAAGATGAAACAAAAATACAGGAGATAATATACTAGGAAGATGAAACAAAAATACCACCATACAGGAGATAATATACTAGGAAGATGAAACAAAAATACCACCATACAGGAGATAATATACTAGGAAGATGAAACAAAAATGCCACCATACAGGAGATAATATACTAGGAAGATGAAACAAAAATACCACCATACAGGAGATAATATACTAGGAAGATGAAACAAAAATACCACCATACAGGAGATAATATACTAGGAAGATGAAACAAAAATACCACCATACAGGAGATAATATACTAGGAAGATGAAACAAAAATACCACCATACAGGAGATAATATACTAGGAAGATGAAACAAAAATACCACCATACAGGAGATAATATACTAGGAAGATGAAACACAAATACCACCATACAGGAGATAATATACTAGGAAGATGAAACAAAAATACCACCATACAGGAGATAATATACCAGGGAGATAAAATAAAATACCATCATAACGGAGATATACCAGGGAGATGAAATAAAAATACCATCATGAAGAAGGAGATATTCTTCTTCTTCTGCGTTCATTCTCAAACTCCCGCTGGATTTCTCTTGTAACAGGACAATGTTCCTACAAGATTTCCAGTTGAATATAGTCCAGAGAATGGAAATGCGTTGTGATGCCGTTTTATTTGCGCCAATGGCCCAACACATCCGTCTTCGGCAGAAAGGAGATATTATACCAGGGAGATGAAACACAAAAAATAGAGCTAGACTAAACAAAATGTGGGACAGAAAACATAAAATATTACCTGAATATGACACTAGTAGATACAGGAAGACTAGCAGAAATTCTGTGAATGATTGATTGCTACATTCTGTCCATGCTCTACTACTGATCTAATGATGATTGATTGCTACATTCTGTCCATGCTCTACTACTGATCTAATGATGATGATGAAACGAGCATGAGATGAAGATTGAAAGATAAATAGAAGTTAGAAGGGAACATCAAGATATGAGAACAGAGCACACAACCATAGTGATATACACACATTTAAACAGAGCACACATAGCGATATACAGAAATGTAAAACATCACACACATTTATACAGAGCACACATAGCGATATACAGAAATGTAAAACATCACACACATTTATACAGAGCACACATAGCGATATACAGAAATGTAAACATCACACACATTTATACAGAGCACACATAGTGATATACAGAAATGTAAACATCACACACATTTATACAGAGCACACATAGCGATATACAGAAATGTAAATATCACACACATTTATACAGAGCACACATAGCGATATACAGAAATGTAAACATCACACACATTTAAACAGAGCACACATAGCGATATACAGAAATGTAAATGGCACACACATTTATACAGAGCACACATAGCTATATACAGAAATGTAAACATCACACACATTTATACAGAGCACACATAGCGATATACAGAAATGTAAACATCACACACATTTATACAGAGCACACATAGCGATATACAGAAATGTAAACATCACACACATTTATACAGAGCACACAGCGATATACAGAAATGTAAACATCACACACATTTATACAGAGCACACAGCGATATACAGAAATGTAAACATCACACATATCCAGCACATGTCTAAAGATATACAAGCTTGTAGTTCTATTAGAAACACTACTTTCTCTGCTGTGCAGGTTCTTGTACTACTTGTACCAATCCTAATGTCAAGTTCTTCAAATCAAAGTGAAGACCCATGGCTACTTGGAGAAGATACATTGGCTAATACCTTGCTGAACTTTGTAACATATATTCAATTAGCTGAACACGTATTTATACAATTTATGCCAATGTAGTGACCGATGCTCATTTGCAGGAAGTTAATCCTTTCATCTTGTATTAACCTCTCAGCTGCGGAGATCTCCTTAAGGATATGATGAGGTGTTGTCGCCATTTTGCCGAGATATTTTTTTTTTCTTAGTTTGCCAGGGAAAGAATTTGTCTGGATGCTTTATTATAAGCTTCTAGGAAGATGTTTTTCCATTGGAAGCTAAGAAGAGGAGGATCTCCGCAAAATAGCAGTGGCTTTTCATTGTATCCTTCAGAATACCTCCACAGCTAAGGAGTTAAGGACAGTATCTTGCTTCGAGTACTCATGAGGAAATTCTGTAATATATGTTTGACTAACAGAGCAAACATTGACACAATATATCTAACAGAATAAATTAAAAAAAGTGCGTCCAATTAACGGATTTTCCTCCTGAAAGAAATTGCAACCTACGGGGGTAATGTGCCTAGAAATTCAGAATGGATACAGTGAACAGTGGTGTAAATAATAATACCAGTGAAAGTTGTGTAGTTAAAAGATAAAAAAAGGTTTCAGTGGCAGCAGTTCATGTATTAAAAGTAAACATCAATTCGTGTGCAGAGAATCAAGAACAGGTTAGACAAAATTATCATGTCAACCAAAGTATAAAAATAGGTACATGGAACATAAGAAGCTTAAATCATGGGAAACAATATAATGAGAAAGCTATGGCAAAGTAGTAATAACAACACTAAATTAACCATTTTAATATCATGTGTTTTCCCAGTGGCAACATATGGACGCGAGACTTGGACTTTAAACAAGACGATATTCAAAAGAATAAATTCATTTGAAATGAAGTGCTACAGAAATATCCTACGAATATCAAGGACAGAAAAAAAAGAACATTGAAGTTTTGAAATTACTGAAACTAAATGAAGGGTGGCTTCTAAATAATATCGTAAGAAGGAAGTGACATGATGGTATCGAAAGGCTGATTCTAGAGGGCAGAGTGCTGGGAAAGAGAAGAAGAAGACCAGTGACATCGAAGAATGTATGCATGTCTTTGGCCAATGCAGGCCTGTCTGGAACAGAAGCGTTCAGAGTATTCACAACTAAGACAACGTTATGGAAAGAATATGTCACTTGATATAACAGAACAAACAATGCCGTGGAATCCTGTTATAACAACTTGGTACTAATCGCCAAAATATGTATGTAATAACAGAAATTCGATATATACAGTGCAAACAATATAAAATAAATATAATTGGGTATTTTGAAAAGTGTTGCTATATTGGGAAATTTGTTATAACAGAATGCATTATAGAGGGATTCCACTGTATAATCTGCCATTTCCAAGTTCTTTCTGGAATAGGTTACTGCCCAGTGCTCATGACTGTATAGAACATGCAGCTCTATAAGATTAGAAAGTTCTGGAAAACTTTCACCAGGAGAAAGATCTGCATGGGGCCAAAAGTACAAGCCCACGACTTGGTGAAAAAAAATAACAGTGCAAACTGTAATCTCCTCAGTGATTTGAAACAAACATTGTCTGTTGTCTAACAGGTGGTGTTGTCGTAGCTTCCACACTTGCCATTGAGTGTAGGGGTTTGTGAAGATGAAATCTGCGTTCCAGAGTCAAGTGTGTTGTTCTGGTTGAGGTGTAGTCATGTTTATTCAGGATGGTCTCGATATTGTCTATCCATCCTTTTCTTAGATCTGCCCTTGGCAGACAACAAACAAAGTAGAAACACAAACATGTTAACTAATGTAACCAGTCACAGTGAACCAATGCATCTGATAACCCCAGAAAATATATAAATAAACCAAAACATCCGTAAGTCAATTGTTCTAGAGACTGTCAACTCCTACCCCAAGGATTGAATCCAAAATCATACGCAGATGGGTCAGCCTTCAAAGCCACCATCAATGGAGGATATGGCTCTCTCATAGTCCTCCCTGACAAAACATCAATAGAGTTATCTGCTCCTTGTGGAGAGTTCTGCAGCAACTTTGATGCATAAGTGAAAGCAATATCAGAAACACTCATACATCACCACCAAATATAAAAACGATATAACAAATCCAAAAAAACCTAGTAATATTCAGACTCCCTGGGGTGCAAAGGATTGCTCTCGGCGGACCCAGGGTTAGCAGAAAACCAAGATCGCAAAAGTGCCTCTTCGTGGCGCACCCTGGAAACAGCAATACAGCGGCTCGTGCTGATTCTGGCTAAATATTTTGGGGACCGTGTCCATGAATGTAAAGGTAACAGATGGAAAGAGATTTGACTGCAAAAAGACAGGCAATATCTCCGACACCTCTGTGCCAACACATGCAGCAGCACTGTCGACATACAGTTGAGGCCTAATTCAGGTCTTACGAAGTGGGCAGATGTTATGAAAAATATAAAGAATTGGTGTTAGTCATCAGAAGAAAATACAGCAATGAGTACACTGAAAGGAAAGCACAGCACTAAGGGACGGCATCATGCGCAAAGAGATCGGAAAATGTTTGAAGGAAATCAACTAAAGTGTTGTTTGCTCAAGACAAGCTTCTAGTTACCGGTGGCCCTAGCTCAACTCTACTATTGAGTTTTCCTATACCGAAATCATGCTCACTGAGAGATAAGGTTCAGTACCCGATGGGAACAGGAACAGCAGTCCAAGGTGACAAGCACTGTTCAGCTCTAGAACAAAATGCTAGTCCCTGATGCTCCTAAACGTGTACAGACTCGGACTTGGGCGAGTGGTTCACTGGTGAACAACACTTCGGCTAAGAGGGCGAATGAGTTAGGGCCAACTCTTCCGTCGAGTTCTTCCTAAACCGGAACCAGACTCGAGGATGAGAAAAGGTTCAGTACCCGATGGGCACAATACGTCTAATTACACGAGACAAGTTCTCTGACGGCAGGACACCTCGTGCAAGATAGACGTGAAGGACAAACTGTCTAGGCATAGAGTCAGTACACATTCGCTGCCTGGCGACAGATAGGAAGGCTGTCACAAGCTAGGGTAGCCCACTCGAAATGTCAAGGCATGTCGAAATCGGATGTGCTGAGCCTACAATGTGCATAACGGTGGCATAACTACGTTCTGGCAGAAATCGCACAAATATCTGCTGATTACAATGGAGTGAACACAAAACAAGCAAAAACTGACTCACTGTCTGCTCCACAAACCCTTGAAAACTGGAATCAACATACTTTAAGCTACAAACATACATCCTATGGTATCAGTACTACACTACAGTGGATACCGAGCCACACAGGAATCAGTGAGAATGAAAGTACTGATAAACTAGCAAAAAAGAGAGCAAGTATGCCCCAACCAGGAATTCCTACCAACCGTAGAACAGCTCAACACACCTACAACTGTAAACAAAAATGGATAGACCCAGGGCCACTGACTCAAGGAAGAGTGCTATATGCAGACATGTCCCAACTAAATTCACACGCCAGCATAAATAGATTAAACCACAAAGATCAAACCACAATATTTAGGCTACAAACAACACATGTAGAACTTGACAAATACCTACAAAGAATTACTGCAGACCATACACCATACTGCAACAGACAAGAGGAGGAAACAGTAAAACACCACCTTAATGAATGCCCTGCACTACAAGACTTACGAAAACAAATGTTACCACCAAACCCCTCCATCACAAACACCCTTTATACAGATACAACACAGTTGAAGAAGACATGCACCTACCACTACCTGGCACAGGGAAGAAGGAGAAAGCTCGCAACTCGGGATCGGATAAGTAAGTATATAAATAACAGAACACATTCTCTTGTCACAATGCTGTCATGTCACAAGTAATAACTACTGTAATTGATAAACTTAAGTAATAAAAACATCACAATTTTCATATTATATACTTTATGCCAGGTAAATGTTGCATCTATTACCCCACATTATATTTGCACTCTTATTACTTATTTGAGTTACAATGGAAAAAAGACGTCTAATTTCCGACTGAATGTGACTATTTGACATATCACTGCACGTAGTAAACGTGTCCGCAAAATAAAATAATACTTGCATTTCAGTGATATAAAATAATATAAGGCTTTATAACTGTTGGCCTTTATTACCCTAAACATTTTCATTTGTACAGATTTTGTAGTAATTTACCTCTGTTCCCCAGCCACTGCTGTAAGCAACTGTATTTCACAATGTCTTATATACTTTGTACTTATTTTACAGTGAGAAGAAGTGTGGTGTTTTGGATCTCGGTAAATTCTTGATTAGAAACTGGCTTCACATCATGTGGGGCCTTCCCATTAGTGCTCCGCCCTCCGTTCTGGCTGGCCATCCCAGTGTATGTTGAGTCCTGGTCAGGTGTTGCTTGCATCATTTCGGGACCTTCCAAAAAAATTATTTTTTCATTACATGTCAAAATCATGCAAGTTTTCATCGTTTCACTTTTGAAAGCTATGGTTCTTGTACACCTGCATACATCTCTGTTTTATTTCTTACATACAAATTTGTCTTATGTTCTCTATAGGAGATTTGTAGAAATCATCTGTAACATTTGTATTTGAAAGTGTGTAATAGTCTCTCAATGTCCACAGTGAGTGTCCAACTCTCACAACCATACAGCACAACAGAAAGCACTAGTGAGTTATAAAGTTTGATTTTCACTCCAACACCGATGTTGATTTTCCAAATTAAGTTTAGCCTTGACATAGAAGCTACAGCCATCTACAGTCTTATTTTTAATTCTGCCTTGCATTTTCAGTCACTGCATATGCTGGATCCAAAGTATTTCTTCTTCTTCTTCAGTGTTCATTCTCAAACTCCCACTGGATATCTCTTGTATCAGGACCATGGTCCTATTAGATTTCCAGAAGGATGTAGTCCAGAGAATGGAAATGCGTTGTATCGCCGTTTTATTTGTGCCAATGCCCCGACATATCTGTCTTCGACGGAGGACCCAAAGTATTTGGAAGTATTCATTTCCTCATTTATACCCATTCATCATGATGATGGTCTGTGCTTCTGTGTCTCTGCTGTTAACCAAGATCCTCTTCTTTTCGATGTTGATTTCCATTCCATATTTTCTTGTAACTCTTTTCCAACTTTGTTGTTAGATCTTGTAGTCCCTGTTCTGACTCAGCTGTAAGATCAATATCACCAGCGATGTACACCCTGTAGGCAGGGTGATCTTCGATCGATATAGATGTGTTGTAATACCTGCAAATAAACTTTACCAACTTGTCTCATAAAATAGTCAAATTAGCATTTGGCATATTTAAATCATATATATTTAAGCATATATTGCTTGTCTTAGAGAAATTAATACAAGTAATATACATACTATTCAAGAACTGCATAGAATAGCTTTAAACAGACATAATTGGAGAGATCTGACATCTGTCCTATACGCTAACTTCAGCGCAAAAGGAAAATGAATGGATATTTAAATCAAACAATTCATGAAATATTTGTGTTAGTATTATACAGTAATACACATCTTTAGTATTATAATTTCTCTGAAACTGTTGATCCTTGTCTCTGTGTGATGTCTATGTTTTCATCCTTGTCAATGCTGCTGTTGCTGTCCTGACTTGTAAGTTTCTCTGTGCTCATATAGAGATTCTCCTCTGTGTATGATTCCTTGTAGATAAAAAAAATAAATATGCGATTTATAGAATAATGATAATGTAATTGACAGATCAAACATATAGATGTGATTTTATAGAAGAATTATGACGTAATGGACAGATCAAAAGCGTAATGAAGATATCTTGCAAGAATGCTTGTATTGCAAACATGACATGGACTTCTAGTTTTGGAATAGGGCTCTATTCAATTTAGATATAAACGGTAGCTTCATAAACTTCCTGGAATTAGTGGATTGTATAGAAATAAGTAACAATAGAATTATCTACACTACATTTCCTTCAAATGATCAACAAACATCGAAGAGGGCTGCATCTTTAACAACATCCTAACAAGAAAGCTGTGTTGTTTTGGTCATAGAAACATAACAAGACGACGATGGTGCAGTGATATATCAGATTGCTTAAACATGTTTCTAGTTTCAACTCACCCAGAATCGCGGAGTGTTCAGAGAATCCATAAGAAAGATCATGTTCTGGAAGGAATATGTCATATGAGAGAATAACCTGAAAATCTTTATGTTTTGTACCCCCAATTTCCGAACCAAAGCATCTATATATACATCAGCATGTTTCTTACATCATCGGCAGAAATCTCACTATTAAATCTGTCCCCAAAAAACATGTCAAAACTGCATTTTTCGCCTTAGGGAGTTTACAAGTAACTTTTATGATAAAGGCAGCATGCCCTTGCTGTCACCATGTCATGTACAGGGTGAGTTTTGAAAATTTACCCTCCTTGAAAAAAACTGATTTATAACCCGAGTTAAACCCTAGATCTCACAGGTATGAGACCAATGCTTTAACCTCTCAGCTATGTGCCACAGAACTTTGGTTGGTTGGTTGGTTGCTGATCTAGCGGTCCATGGGCTCATGCCCTTTGACCTAATGCCATTATATGGCATTATATTGCTGGGAAGTCTGGATTTTCGGCCCACCCCGGGACAGAGCCAGAGAATAACTATCACACCTCCAGGAAGGTAAATTACAACCTATGGACTGCTCCGTGCCACTGTAGCCAAGATAGGGTTCACTGTGCTCATTCCCCGCCACCAATTGACTACTGGTTATGCCAAACTTCTCAATAGCTCCAGGCATGCAACCAAATGTTCACATCAAAAAGATTGTCACGTCCTGAGTCACTGTGCCTCTATGATGGGCCTCAGCCATAGGAAAAACAGTGATGTCAGTTTCCTCCTCCTCCTCAGTGCTGCACAGTACATCTCTGGCTCCCTCCCAACCACAGAACTTTCAAACAATCAAGTTAATTTACCAATTTCCCATATAATAAATATCAATGTACACAATTCATCTTACCTCATCAGTGGAAACATCATTTTCAAATATCTGTGAGTGCCCTAAACAAATTAAAGTTTAGAGTCAGACTTTCATAATATTAGTTAGTTTAGTTTAGTTAGCTTAGTTTAATTTAGTTAGTTTAGTTTGCTTATTTAGTAAGTTAGTCAACAAATGATCATCACTGTACACAGGACACATCCATAAGTGATCTGATCTTCCGTTAAGTAGATTCACTATTAGATGATTACTGACAGTTCTAGTTGATAGTTGACGAACATTTTTCTAAACCCAAAGTGAGGCTAATTTCTGATGATGCCACATTTCCTGCACAGTTCTTTTATATTGATCATGAAAAAGGAATTATCTCCCTTGTTGATGTGTTTGTCCATGCTGGTTATCACGAATTTGTTGGCATGGTCCATTGCTCTACTGCTCGATACAGTGGCAGAACTCACTAGCATGTCTGCTTCATCATTGTCCTGAACACCGGAATGATCAGCAACAAAATTATTTATGACTTCATCAGACTTTGACTTCCCCACATGACTTTGCCAAAGTTTGACTTCCCCACATGACTTTGCCAAAGTTTGACTTCCCCACATGACTTTGCCAAAGTTTGACTTCCCCACATGACTTTGCCAAAGTTTGACTTCCCCACATGACTTTGCCAAAGTTTGACTTCCCCACATGACTTTGCCAAAGTTTGACTTCCCCACATGACTTTGCCAAAGTTTGACTTCCCCACATGACTTTGCCAAAGTTTGACTTCCCCACATGACTTTGCCAAAGTTTGACTTCCCCACATGACTTTGCCAAAGTTTGACTTCCCCACATGACATTACCAAAGTTTGACTTCCCCACATGACTCTCATATATGTTGTAGTTAAACTAAGCGTACTCTGCCAAAGGCGGATGTGTCGGGTCATTGGTGCAAATAAAACGGCAACACAACATATTTCCATTTTCTTGATTACATCCTACTGGAAATCTAGTTGGATCAGTGTCCTGCTACAAAGAAATTCAGTGGAGTTTGAGAATGAATGCTGAAGAAGAAGAAGAAGAAAGGAGAGTATGTCAGATTAAGAGGCCACATGACTCCATCAGACTTTGACTTCCCCACATGACTCCATCAGACTTTGACTTCCCCACATGATTCCGTCAGACTTTGACTTCCCCACATGACTCCATCAGACTTTGATTTCCCCACATGACTCCATCAGACTTTGACTTCCCCACATGACTCCATCAGACTTTGGCTTCCCCACAAAGTTCTGTTGTAGGGTTGGCTGTCCCATCCAAAAGTTCAACGTGATCCAAAAATCATACTGAAGTCAGATGTTTCAAGTTGAAACCATCAGATATCGCATCCATGCGTTACACCATGGCATAACACGTTCCAATGTCCATGCTACATCCATGGGGGTTATTTGACAGAAGGTAATGTAAGAAACTGAAACGAAATGTGGCAATTTGTTTTATAGGGGACAGCATTTCAGCCTATACTAGGATACTGGAGTAGCTTCCTTTAGGGACTAAATATGCATACATAAATCCAGCTTACAAAACCATGCCTTTGGGACAACCTCTTATGTGATTCCGGGTGTTGGCTCAGTTACACAACTGAGACGAACATGTACTTTTGTCAGGAAGGTTATAGGTTGTCAAGAGCTACCTGCTCACAGCTAAGGGATTATTTCATCATCATCATGTGTCAAGAGCTACCTGTTCACAGCTAAAGGGATTATTTCATCATCATCATGTGTCAAGAGCTACCTGCTCACAGCTAAAGGGATTATTTCATCATCATCATGTGTCATGAGCTACCTGTTCACAGCTAAAGGGATTATTTCATCATCATGTGTCATGAGCTACCTGTTCACAGATAGAGGGATTATTTCATCATCATCAACTACACTACATCCTATTAACAGTAACATGGAGGTATTTGAGAACAAACACAGACAAAGAATAACAGAATAAGAGATAGGGTATAACAGTTGAACTTCATCACACAGAAATGTGATGTTATGTGATGTGAATAACATGAGGAGGAACATCAGCTAGTGATGACAAGACCACCTGAAGCAGATGGTATGCCACATCATGATCACATACATCTGATGTTTCTTCTGCTGTCATTCTTATACTCCTGCATATGTGCAGGATGTAGTCCAGAAAACTGAATTCTGATGGCAAGACAAGATTCCAAATGATGAGTTGCAGAATGGCATATACTCTCAAGGCGGCCAAAAGAAACATTTCAATGACTCGTTAAAAGTCTCACTGAAAGCTTTTGAAATAAACCAAGATACACGGAAGATGGTGCATGAAATAAACCAAGATACACGGAAGATGGTGCATGAAATAAACCAAGATACACGGAAGATGGTGCATGAAATAAACCAAGATACACGGAAGATGGTGCATGAAATAAACCAAGATACACGGAAGATGGTGCATGAAATAAACCAAGATACACGGAAGATGGTGCATGAAATAAACCAAGATACACAGAAGATGCTGCATGAAATAAACCAAGATACATGGAATATGGTGCATGAAATAAACCAAGATACACGGAAGATGCTGCATGAAATAAACCAAGATACACGGAATATGGTGCATGAAATAAACCAAGATACACGGAAGATGCTGCATGAAATAAACCAAGATACACGGAAGATGGTGCATGAAATAAACCAAGATACACGGAATATGGTGCATGAAATAAACCAAGATACACGGAAGATGCTGCATGAAATAAACCAAGATACACGGAAGATGCTGCATGAAATAAACCAAGATACACGGAAGATGCTGCATGAAATAAACCAAGATACACGGAAGATGCTGCATGAAATAAACCAAGATACACGGAAGATGCTGCATGAAATAAACCAAGATACACGGAAGATGCTGCATGAAATAAACCAAGATACACGGAAGATGCTGCATGATGATATCTAGTCAAAATAGGCGCAGAATCCAGTGAAGAGAGGAGAAATGTAGCAGCTCAACAGTGGAAAATAGCTAGAAAGTCATGGGTAGATACAAAAAACTACAGTGGGTCATCCCATGCCTGAACTGTCCAAGGACATTTGCTACCAGAATGGGGCTTATTAGCTATCAATGTACTCATAATCAAGGACATAACTCTAGCTGAATTTCAAAAGGGGATGTAACAACTGGTCATCATCATCATGTGATGGATGAACAACACAAATAACTTACACACACTTACCGGGAATGATGCATGCTGGGAGATTCTTGCATTCCCGCACTTGAAAGTTTTCACCTGTAATGTACATAAGAGAAGTGCACATTTTATTGAACATGTCTTGTAGACACATTTCTTGCAGAGACATGTCTTGTAGACACATTTCTTGCAGAGACATGTCTTGTAGACACATGATTTCTTCATATTTATATTGTGTGTAAAAATACTAACTTTTTCTGTCATCTTATACAAATTTTCTGTATTTGTGCAAAATGTACTTAGATTTTGAATAGTTCATATTGTTTTCTTGAATACGTCCGTATTGTGTCATTTAATATGTCCATATTGTCATTTACTGTATCTATCTCTTTTGTTGTTAACACTCACAGCATTCCTGTGCTTTATTTTTATTGGTTGTTGGTTTGGCCAGTAGCTGTATTCCCTTGCCTCCTGGCTCCTTGGGGCATATACGGCCAGGCACAGAGCAGGCATCATAACTATTATTGGATATAGGCATGTTCCCATTGTGTTGTGTACATGGCACCCTGATTAATTGTGCAGCTTTTGGCTGGTTGCTTCCATCTTCAGCACCCTGTTTATTTGGGCAGAACTGTGGGACTGCCTGACCACTCTTAGTTTCCAGCCCCTGGTGGCTGAACTAAGCCCTATCACCACCTAAAGATGTTGGCCTCGATGGGGAGTTATCTAGTTTGACTCTCAGTTCATGTTCTAAAGCTTACAGACACAGAATGTGTATTGATACATAAAAATAGATGGACCAACAACCAGAGATGCACAGATTGATGGAGAGTTTTATTGAGGATAAATTTATTTTGGGTAAATTTATAAGTCAAATATAGGAATGTTAGATAAAGTCATGTTTATAATGATCAATTAATTAATGACTGCCTGCTGGACTATGACACAACAATGTGGTCAATATAATAGGACTATGCTGTGATTGCATGTGTTTGAGGTAAAAAAAACATGGTGTGGCACTTGCAGGCCATAATAGGTCATGAATTACCAGTCAGTCATGTGAAGCATCTGCATATATTGTCATTCAACATCTGCTGGAGAATATTGAGCACCAATGGGTAATGGGTCCAGATTGCCAGTTCTATCAACGAGTAATGAAAAATGTCAAATCATAAGTTTCTTTTTGTAAAGAGAAAAACTTAAATCTGAATGAAACCTAATCATAAATGGACCCACCTTGACAATCCAATCCACCATTTGAAGCAGCAGGGCATTCACAAGTTCTTTGTCTCCCTTGTAATGAGCTTTCTTCACTGCATGATGATGAACATGCATTCCATTCACTCCACTCACACCATGACCCATTGCCTAAACAACAAGATTCAGGTCATGTTACAGCTTGTACAGATTTGTATGTGTACTGTACACACTCCACTCACACCATGACCCATTGCCTAGACAACAAGATTCAGGTCATGTTACAGCTTGTACAGATTTTTATGTGTACGGTACACACTCCACTCACACCATGACCCATTGCCTAGACAACAAGATTCAGGTCATGTTACAGCTTGTACAGATTTTTATGTGTACGGTACACACTCCACTCACACCATGACCCATTGCCTAGACAACAAGATTCAGGTCATGTTACAGCTTGTACAGATTTTTATGTGTACGGTACAAAAAAAATAAATTTGGTTGGTTGTTTTATTGTTTACTTCTTTTGTATTCATTCTCAAACTCCTGCAGAGTAGCAGGATTTTGTCCTGTTAATAGAATTCATTGTGCCATGGTTTACAACTTTGTGAAATATCTGCACCTTTCGTCCAGACACATCTGACTTCAGCATGATTTCTAGGGCACTTTGACCCCTTATGGAATTGGACAGTCAACTCCACAGCATCGCACCCCGCCTCTGACTGCCTGCATGGAAGGTAAGCAGAGCTGCTACTCTTTCTTCCTCTTTCAGGCCCGGCAACACACTGTTGCACACTATCAACTTGCTAACTGACTCAGTAGCACATGGACTCTTGCCATTTGACCACATGCCATTGTGTGTTATCTGCATGTGTTTTGTGCGCTGTTATTTTGTGTGTTATCTGCATGTGTTAGTCATCTGTTATTTTGTTCTAAATTGTGTGTCATTTATCTGGTCTTGGAGGGTGTAGTACTTTCCGGTTCTTTCCTAGTACACGGGTGCCAGTAATTTAACGAATTTAGCCTAACTTTTACGAAATGTGTAGCGAAATATAAGGCAAGGTAAGGAGAGAGAACTGGTACCGGAAAACAGTTGTAACAGACAACGATTATGACTACTGGCTGTGGAATGCGAATAAATGAATATGAGTTAGGTGGAATGTGGGAAGAGGTAGAAAGCATATTAAAATAGTAGGTGCATCAATCAGTCATTAGAAACAAAACCAATTCGAAAAAATGAGTACTTCAGGTAACGGAAACAGTTTGGCAATGTTTACATTTTGCCGCATTCGTGACATTCATTCATCATAGGCCTAATGTTGTGTTGCACTCGCGACATAGGCCTAATGTTGTGTTGCACTTACGACATAGGCCTAATGTTGTGTTGCACTCGCGACATAGGCCTAATGTTTACATTTTACTACAGGTAACTAAACCAGTATTGTCATATTTAAATTTTGCTGTAAATTTTGCCAGCAATAATTTCGCGACTTAGGCCTAATGTTTTGGTTGGCAACAAGTTGTTGCAACTGGTGCGTTAAAAACTAGAAACTGGAATAAATCAATAAAAACGCGAAGTCGGTATATTGAAAAGTGTGACATCCGGCACCCCCGTACTAGGAAAGTACCTACTTTTCTAATATAATTCAGTCCGTGGAACATTCAACGAAAGATGAGTGTTAACATTTTTGTAAATAAATGTGCACAATCTGCACCCTGAAATCACTACAGCTAGAAAGTGTGCACAGTCTACACACTGGAGTCACTACAGCCAGACCCTGAAATCCTCGCGGTCTCTGTCAAGTTGTCACGCCTACTCCAGCGATAACTGTATGCATTCCAGAATATTTCTTGTCCAGTGATGTCTTGGTCAGCCTCTGCCTCTACTGCCTTCTATCTATTACCTCCAACAACACTCTTTTCTTGCCATTATGTCTTTTCACATGGCCGAAAAAACACAACTTTCTTCTTAATATGGTGTTTAAAAGCCAGACTTCTTGGACGTTTATTTTTCTTAGCATGTCTTGGTTGGTCTTCCTTACTGCCCGATATTCTCAACTCTTCTATAGCACATTTATTTTGAAAACCTCTATTCTCTTGGCTTAGTTTTATTTATTGTCCATGTTTCACAGCCGTAGGTCACTACTGGAAACACATTTACGTAACAAACATACCTTAGTTCCCGTGTTTGCCCCGTGCTACAGTTTTTTCAGCTGTTTTAATTTGGACATCCCTATTGCTGTTCTCCTCTTAATCTGGACTGCACAGTCCCCTGCACTGTTTATGTTAGCTAATAGATATCTCAAATTTCTCACTTCCTATAAAATATTGTTATCAATATAAATTCTAGGTCTTGTTTTCATTTTCTCGGTTTTCATTATTTTCATCTTTTTCATATTTAGAAATAGTAACGCAAAATGAGGTAAACAGGTTACTAAAACACTTACCTAGCCTATTAATACAAATATATTTTAAAAAGTATATATTAATAGGCTAGGTAAGTGTTTTAGTAACCTGTTTACCTCATTTTGCGTTACTATTTGTTCATTAGGTTACTGCGGCACCATCCACTTTGTCGGACACCCTCTGACCATTTGGTTATTCATATTTAGAAACATGTTTTGTTGTTCGCTAAAACTTTTTGTTGATTTTATTATGTGGGACATAAAATTCAACAGTAGTTGCAAAACAATATCCCATAAAGTATATCATATAAAACAATATCCCATAAAACAATATCCCATAAATTATATCATATAAAACAATATCCCATAAAACAATATCCCATAAATTATATCATATAAAACAATATCCCATAAAACAATATCCCATAAAGTATATCATATAAAACAATATCCATAAAACAATATCCCATAAACCATATCCCATAAATTAGTATCCCATGAAGCAATATCATATAAAGTAATATCTTATAACAACGTAGCTGTCAACTTATTTTTTAATAAATCCGTATATTTAACAATTTAATTCTGTATTTTATTTAAAACATCTATATTTAGCACTAAAAATAATCCCCCCCCCCCCCCCCATATTTTTTATTTTTCTTTCAAAAATCTTTTTAAATTGTTCCACACCCCCCCCCCTCTTTCAATATGTGCATGTGAGATAAAGATGTCCACATTAGCAATAATTACTAGGAAATGTAACACCACAATACCTCTACAAAAAAGAACGTTGTAGTAAGCGCCAGAAATTCGTATTAATATGGAATATTTGTACTACTTGACACCTAGGCTATAAATCAATATCTTATGTAGAACTTGCATCAATTGTTACTATTATTATAAAATTTGTCCGCTTATGTTAACACTTACTTGGACAGTCATGCTCATTGAAGCAGATCACCCGATCGTGCTGTTGACCCACACATGGCTTCCCCCCATGTCCTGGTGCTGGATTTGAACAAGTTCGAGTGCGAAATTGGAGACCTCTCCCACACCGCGGAGCTCGACAGAAACCATAACTGCTCCATGGGCTCCAGCTGCCATCCACTATTTGGAAATATATTATACTGTCATCATTTCACAAAAACATCCTTCTCTAATAAACATCCTTCTCTAATAAACACAAGAGTTATCATCTTTCTCTTATCTAATTTCTTATAGGCTAATCATTTATGAAGTGTTATTAGAAGTTCAGGTTCATAATCCATGGATATATTTTAACAGAACAAATCATATATTATTTTATGAAACATACTTTTTCTACAGATGCATCATAAACCGCTGCATCCACCATTCTGCGCGCAATGCACTGAGAGCCCCCTCCCCCAGATGACCCTTGGGGGAGGGTTGCTCTTAGTGCGCCGCAGATTAATTCATTGGTAGCAGAAGTTGCATCTTTTTAACCGATTCACGAAGTTGTAAGAAATTACGCAGAATATTAAAAAGTTGGAATGTAGACACATGATGTGGCCAGCGATTTCTGTAATGAACCGAAGTTGAACTTCTCGTTGTTGGGGCAATACATGTTGTAGTGATTAGTCTACCACTTCTTGTTGTTGGGGCAATACATGTTGTAGTGATTAGTCTACCACTTCTTGTTGTTGGGGCAATGCATGTTGTAGTGATTAGTCTACCACTTCTTGTTGTTGGGGCAATGCATGTTGTAGTGATTAGTCTACCACTTCTTGTTGTTGGGGCAATGCATGTTGTAGTGATTAGTCTACCATTGTTATCATAACATTTTAAAAATTGTTCTCAAACTCCTGCAGACGAGCAGGATGTAACATGGAGAATGAAATACGCTGTGTCTTGGTTTACAGTTTGGATGTAAGATCTGAGCCTTCTAGTCCAACACATCGGACTTCAGCATCACTTTGATCCTTCATGGTATGGATCAGCCAACACCCACACCTAAACCCTCATTAGTCGCCTTTTATGACATCCATGGCAGGTCACAGTATTGCTATTCTTGCTTCCCCTGTCTTCTTGGTCTCGGCAACACACAGATGGTTTATCTAACTCCTGAAATATATAGGATATATAAAGTGTGTTGACAAAATTCATGGTCTGATAACTATTTTATCTCATGGTCTGATAACTATTTTATCTCATGGTCTGATAACTATTTTATTGTATTGCTTTCTATATATTCTACAGCAGAAGTGATTTTTATAATCACACACAATTATCAGAGCTTTCCGTGTGAGTGTGATTCCCTCACACACAATATCAGAGCAGACAGCATGAGTGTTAATCCCTCTTCTTCTTCTTCTTATGCTCCATTCCCTGTGGTGTTAGTTATGTCATTCCACAGCCTTCTAGTTCTTGTGCTGTCAATCATTTCTTCTTATGTTCCATTCCCTGTGGTGTTGGTTATCGTGTCTTTCCACGGGCTTCTGTTTCTTGTGCTGTCAATCATTTCCAATATGGGCATGTTTCAAGATGTTACAGACTGTATTCCAGTCAGTGTAAGCAAGAATTCCATTAAGGTAGCAATGTGGAATGTGAGAAACCTGACAGATTTAAGTAAATTAGAAAACGTCAAACAGGAAATGATGAGAATGGAGATCAACATACTTGGATTATCTGAGATGAGATGACAGGTAGTAAGGAAATCAAAAGATTTTAAAATAATATACTTGGGAGATCAATATACTTGGATTATGTGAGATGAGATGGCTGGGGGCAAATAGTAAGGAAATCAAAAGATTTTAAAATAATATACTTGGGAGGAGATCAACATAGAAATGGAGTTTAGATGTAATTTTAGACAAGAAGAGAACAAGATCTGTAAAGGGTTTCTGGAGTATATCAGACAGAGCTCTACTAGTTAAATTAGAGGGGCAGCCCATTAACATCAATATTGTTATATTAACATCAATATTGTTATATTAACATCAATATTGTTATATTAACATCAATATTGTTATATTAACATCAATATTGTTATATTAACATCAATATTGTTATATTAACATCAATATTGTTATATTAACATCAATATTGTTATATTAACATCAATATTGTTATATTAACATCAATATTGTTATTGTTGCTCGTCAATCACAAGTGATGATGACCATTTGTTACATCCACTTTTGAAAATTCAATTTTAGTTATGTCCTTGATTATGAGTTTGTAATGAGCTCTATTTGAGCTGTAAATGTCCTTGGACAGTTTGGACATGGAATAACGACTGTAGACGGATCTTGGTCTATCCGTGACTTTCTAGCTGCTCTCCACTGTTGAGCTGCTGCATTTCTCTTCTTTTCACAAGATAATGCGCTCTTAAAATATTGTTATAGTGTAGGCCCTATGCACCAACATCAGAAAGTTCAGATGAAGGCCCTTTGTCTGGGAAATTCTAAATTTGATTTCTTTAATACACCTTCCATCTGATGTTATTAATCTACCCAAACATTTGAATGTGTTATCCTGCTTCAGACTAATCCCATCTACTTTGATGTTACATTCTGGAGGACATTTATTCTTTGATATTACCATTACTTCAGTTTTTTCCAGTTATTTAGACTAAACCTTTGTTTAGACCCCTGCCTCCAATGATATCCATAATTTCTTGCAGCCTGTTTCATTTTTTACTATCAAAACTGTATCATCTGCATACCACATGCTGGTTAGGATAATGTGAAACAAGACAGATTTGTTCAGGTTATCCCTCACACACAATAATACATACCTACGGTTTGATATGGACATCATATGCTACAATATAAATACTAACCAGGACAATTCGGACCACCATAGCAATCCTCTTGGTGTGTTGCTGACCCCTCACATTCTAATCCTCCAAACTGTGGTCGCGGACTATCACAAACCCTTGATCTTTCCCGGAGACCTTTACCACATGTTGCAGTACACAATGTCCATGTGCCCCACAAAGACCATGCTCCATCCACTAGAAAATCAGACAATATATTTATAACTTGATACTACTGGTTTTATTTTGTCAATATATATCACTTGATACTGGTTTTATTTTTTCAATATATATATCACTTGATACTGGTTTTATTTTTCAATATATATCACTTGATATTAATGGTTTTATTTGTCAAGCTATAATATTAAACTTTAAAAAAATAGGGGCTGCCTACTGTGTCCATCTCAGGTTTCCCCTATTCTAAATATAGCATGTTTGTGTGTACACACTCTATAAGTAGTTTTATATCATGTGGAAACAATATGATGTAACATTTGTGAACATTAAAGAAATGTACCAGTATCATCGTGAAAGAAATATGTCTGTCGCTCCTAATTTTTAAATCTTATTCACAATCCTAATAGCTCATTCAACATATAATACAACATAACCCTATCCCTAACCTTAATAGTTTATTCTTGATTCCTAATCGTAACGATATAGAGTCGCCCTATTTTACACCTACTACAGCATAATCTTAACCCCAAAATCCAAATAAATCCATATAAAAACACATCCCCACCCTTAAATAGAGTCCATGAAACTAAACACCAGCTAGAATTAACATTCCTTTTTTTAACACCATCAACATTTGTATGTATTTAACACCAACATTTGTATCTGCAGATGTGGAGAGATATGGCTGCAGTGGAGGCTTATGAAAGAAAATGAACAAAGACCACCCAAATAAACAACTCGTAGAAAACTGGCACCTAACCCACAGAATAAAACAAAAACCAGTACTCAGCCATATCAATGAAATAAAATACAGCTATCACCTCCCAGACAAGAGACAAGAACTGCAAAAAGTAGAAAAATGTTAGTCACCACACGCAGGTTCTAAATTGCCGGAAATAAAGACACAAGAGATAATGCACACACAAAAATTCTTAGTAATGCTCATGAAAGCAACACAGAAAACAATAGACACCAACTCAGAACAATGGATTCATGTCTATACTGATGGGTCTGCTTTCAAAGCCACCATCAAAGCAGGTTATGGTGTCTATATAGAATATCCAGGCAAAACATCTGATGAGTTGTTTGGTGCATGTGTGGAGATATGTTCTAACTATGAAGCTGAAATAACAGCACTAGAAGTTGCCTTGTACTTCCTGAAGACCATATTTATTGCTTTTCCATCAAAAGCCCAAATCATTGTTATTTTCACAGACTGTCTGCTCTTCAAGCACTACAATGTACTGGAAATTGTAAGCTGTAGCTAGTAGAAATATATCACATTGCCAATCAGCTTACATCTTATGATGTCAACATTGTTATGCAGTGGATTCCTAGCCACTCAAAAACACCTGGCAATGACAAGGCAGACAGACTAGCAAAGATGGAAGCACAACAAGAACAACCATATACACAAATAACCATACATACAGATACAATGATAATGAAATATGTGAACAAAGAAAATTGGATGAACAGATGGGCCATGGGAAACACTGGAAGGTAAATCTATAAATACATGACCAGCGCAAATCCTAAAGACAACATAAACCTCCTGGGAAGGAAAGACCAGAGTATCATATTCTGACTGCGCACACAACATGTACAGCTTAACAATCACCTGAACAGAATACAACCACAACACACTCCAGGGTGCTGACTGTGCACTCATCCATATGAAACTGTTGACCACCACCTTTTTGAATGTCCAGCGCTGGATGACATCAGAAAAATGCTTCTCCCTTCAGGGCCAGATAAATTGAACACTTTATATAGAACAAAACAACAGCTGACAAACACATGCATATATCACACAATGGCATTGGGTCAAAGGGCATGAGCCCATGGACCGCTGGATCAGCAACCAACCAACCAACAAATCATAACCATACTCTACTTAAATATTTCTGAAATCAACACACAAATAGGCATATGTCTGTACACTATATATGGACATGCCTACACTCCCCCTATCTAGACACTTGTTTAAGGGTGATGTTGTCATAATCAACCCCCCCCCTCTCCACCTCAATTTGCTTTCCCAGATTTGATCTGATACCATTTATCAAGTTTGGTAGCTACAGAAGCTGCTTATGATGAAAATGTACTGGACCACCTGACACAAAACTCTGAAATATGATAACTCCCTCCCCCCTCCCCTACACCTATTCAAAATAGATGATGAAATCCTCCCAAATGTTTCTCGACAAAATAGATGATGATCTCAACAATTAGTTTATCAAGCAAAGACACTTCAAATATAGGACCTGTGATGTGCATCATTCATCTTGGCTGATCCGACTTTCAATGACATGACAAGAATATACACAATATTACCAATGTAAAACTCAAATCAGCTCAATGAGTGATATTGTCCTCAGGTCCAATGAGTGATATTGTCCTCAGGTCCAATGAGTGATATTGTCCTCAGGTCCAATGAGTGATATTGTCCTCAGGTCCAATGAGTGATATTGTCCTCAGGTCCAATGAGTGATATTGTCCTCAGGTCCAATGAGTGATATTGTCCTCAGGTCCAATGAGTGATATTGTCCTCAGGTCCAATGAGTGATATTGTTCTCAGGTCCAATGAGTGATATTGTCCTCAGGTCCAATGAGTGATATTGTCCTCAGGTCCAATGAGTGATATTGTCCTCAGGTCCAATGAGTGATATTGTCCTCAGGTCCAATGAGTGATATTGTCCTTAGATCCAATTATCTGAAGTATGCTGTAGATCAATCATGAAGGAGAAATTATAATAACATACTAATCAGATTCTTCTTCTTCTTTCTGTCCTCATATACCTTTCGGTGTTGAGAGGAGAGTGAGTGAATGGTCTTTTGCCCTTCTATTTGCCTCTTCTGCTGTTATATTTCCGAGTGTCTCTAATGCACTATCTATCCACCTTTTACGAGGGTGTCCAATAGATCAACTGTTTTCGTATCGTTTGTTAAGGGTTTCTTGGATAATACTTTGCTCATTCTGTCTGGTTATGTGGTTGAAATATTTAACTTGTTGTTTCTGAATATATTCTAATGTTGACATGATCACCAATTGTTACCAATCAGATTAAATAAGGTATATCACATGTTCATATCCTCTTGACTACCTGACAAACCAACTGAATAAAAAGTAGTAAATTCAAAATAAGTACCAAATTCAAAATGAACACAGTGCATTCCCTCTATTGCACATTTTGCTATAACAAATTTCCTTATATAACGACACTTTTCAAAATCCCCAATTATATTTATTCTATATTGTTTCTACTGTATAGGCCCTATAGCAAATTTTTGTTATTGCATATATATTTGGTTGATCCGGACCAAGTTGTCATGAGATGTGCCTGGATAGGTCCTATAATACAACAACTGTTTATTATAATATAATAGCTATAATATAATAGCTACAATTCGACAGCTACAATTCGACAGCTACAATATGACAGCTACAATATGACAGCTACAATATAACAGTTATAATATAACAGTTCTAATATAACAGTTGTAATATAACAGTTGTAATAATATAGTTGTAATATAACAGCTATAATATAATAGTTATAATATAATATATTATAACAGTTGGAGTAGATTATCATCTACATCAGATATTCCCAATATGGGGCGTATCCCCCCCCCCTCTAGTAGGCTACATAATTTTATGGAGGGAAGGAACTCATAAATATAATGAAAACATTGGACCACGCATCCATCTAGGATTAGACCACATAAAGGTAACTAGTAATTCATTATCAAGTGCCGTTTCCACAAAAAAGATTGGCTGCATGGACCTCCAACATTCTATGTCTCTTTCTTTAGTAGTGCACTCTGTTAGACTGTAATCTGTCCATCTTGTGGTGTTTCCCCCTCATTTATATCTCTGCCTACCTTTTGCTTTCCTTCCATCAACTCTATCCTCAAGGTAGGTCTTCTACAATGTGTCATGTCTTTTAAATCTCGAAAACACTTTTGATTTTTATTTAATTTTTAACTACCTACCCGTAAATTGGTTTAATTCTTCTTTTCGAACCCCAAGAATTGCGAGCAATTAGCTCTTACTTCCTATGTGCAGTGAAGAGGTTTCTGCGAGCTTTCTTTCATACCAAGGAGACTTAAAAAGAATATTTCACCAAACACAATGCACATTTTTTTTCATAATGCTCACACTTCACATGTATAACAAACCTGGACATTTCACAACTTCACATGTATAACTAACCTGGACATTTCACAACTTCACATGTATAACAAACCTGGACATTTCACAACTTCACATGTATAACAAACCTGGACATTTCACAACTTCACATGTATAACAAACCTGGACATTTCACAACTTCACATGTATAACAAACCTGGACATTTCACAACTTCACATGTATAACAAACCTGGACATTTCACTACTTCACATGTATAACAAACCTGGACATTTCACTACTTCACATGTATAACAAACCTGGACATTTCACTACTTCACATGTATAACAAACCTGGACATTTCACAACTTCACATGTATAACAAACCTGGACATTTCACAACTTCACATGTATAACAAACCTGGACATTTCACAACTTCACATGTATAACAAACCTGGACATTTCACAACTTCACATGTATAACAAACCTGGACATTTCACAACTTCACATGTATAACAAACCTGGACATTTCACAACTTCACATGTATAACAAACCTGGACATTTCACAACTTCACATGTATAACAAACCTGGACATTTCACAACTTCACATGTATAACAAACCTGGACATTTCACAACTTCACATGTATAACAAACCTGGACATTTCACAACTTCACATGTATAACAAACCTGGACATTTCACAACTTCACATGTATAACAAACCTGGACATTTCAGAACTTCACATGTATAACAAACCTGGACATTTCACAACTTCACATGTATAACAAACCTGGACATTTCACAACTTCACATGTATAACAAACCTGGACATTTCACTACTTCACATGTATAACAAACCTGGACATTTCACAACTTCACATGTAAACAAACCTGGACATTTCACAACTTCACATGTATAACAAACCTGGACATTTCACAACTTCACATGTATAACAAACCTGGACATTTCACAACTTCACATGTATAACAAACATGGACATTTCACAACTTCACACTTCACATGTATAACAAACCTGGACATTTCACAACTTCACACTTCACATGTATAACAAACCTGGACATTTCACAACTTCACACTTTTTTGTAAAGCTCTCTGAACCTGGGCAGTTTTTGCCTCCAAACTGTGGCAGTGGTGAATCGCATTGCCTTGTTTTTCTGGATACTCCTTGGCCACAAGTGTTGCTACACTCAGAGAACTCTGACCACTCACTCCAGTTACCATCAACTGTAATAATAGAACAATAGAACCCAGTTACCATCAACTGTAATAATAGAACAAAAGAACCCAGTTACCATCAACTGTAATAATAGAACTCTTGAACATATGGCAGTAACAAGAATATTTGAAGTAGATTCACAAAATACAACAGACTAATAAAATACAAGAAATTAGACAAATATTCTTGGATATGCAGGAAAAATCAAGAAAGTGACTGAAACAGCTAAAGGCGTGATAGACAAAAGGTAGAAGTAAAGAATAACAACACAACTCAAAAAGTGAGTTTACGAGTAACTCTAAAAAGACAGATACTTGATTATATTAAGCAGTGACATAAATCAATATCCAGTTTTTGTAGAAGTTGGGAAATCAAAAGAGCAGAAATGTACAAAATTAAAAAACAAAAAATACTGATCAAACAGTGAAAGATGAAAGTAGAGCTCAAATTCCAAGACCAAAAAAAAGATGTAATAAGCAGTGAAACATCTCCTAAAATCAAAGTATTCGATTATTGTTAAATGTTTAGGAACAACTAAAACAACCAATTGTATTGCAAGTACAATGTGGATGATGCATTTGTGAATGTTCGGGTGCAGTAGGCCTATAAACTAAATGTTGATACACAGGCTATAGGGATAGACCTATATCAGACGTTATATGATTTTGATGCATAGACCCTATGTGTTGACATGACCTGAAAGAGGAGCAAAGATTAGCAACACTGATCTGCCATCCATATTGTAAGAAGCAAATAAGAAAGTTTAGGGGGGATGGCTGTTCCATCCACCTGTCAATGTGACCCAGAATACTTGCTGAAATCAGACATGTCAAGCCTAAAGGAATATATTTCACAGTCAAGCTTCAAACCATGATATAATATATTCAGCTTTCTGGACAACTTGCTGCTAACAAGAAGGACTTTGAGAATTAATGAAGAAGATATGACTTGCAAATATGGAGCAAAGCATAAGAAAACATAACAAGAACAACTATAAGTGATAATTATTTTATTATAATAATAATTTATTCAGAGGAATATCTGAACCAAAGATAAACATTCAAAATTAAATCTATGGCAATATAGAGACAACAAAGAAAATAATGATTCATATCATGATTAAAGAATCACATTAGCTGTGAGCAGGTAACACGTGGCACATGATGATGATGAAATAATGACTTTAGCTGTAAACAGGTAGTTCTTAACAGCCCATAATCTTTCTGATAACAGTCCAACTGTTTCCTCAGTTGAGTAACCAAAGTGACACCCAGATTCCAATAAGGTTTGTTATCTCAAAGTTGAGTATCCAAGGTGACACCCAGACTTCAACAAAGTTTGTTATTTCATAGGCATGGTTGTGTTATGGGGAAAGAGGGGGAGGAGAGGGGGGTTTATGGATGCATGTTTAACCGCAAACGGGTGGCATTCCAGTGGAACTCTGGTACCCCAGGATCACCACATCCTGCCAGGAGAGCAGTTCCGGTACCCCAGGATCATGTCAGATCAAATCATTCTTGATCTCTGTCAGCATTAATACATCTTCATCTTTAGCAATGATAAAAATACAAAACTAATTAACACAAAACTAATTAATAGGAAACTAATTAATACAAAACTAATTAATACAAAACTAATTAATACAAAACTAATGAATACTGACAAAATATTGTTTAGTTAACTAACCTGGACATGATTTTTTATTGCATTCCTGAACTGCCACTGCATTGCCTTCACAGTTCTCTCCCCCGTAAGCAGGAGGAGGGTAGTTACACTTCCTCTGTCGTGTTCGTGTTCCCCCATCACATGTTGTTGTACATGCCTCCCATGGATACCACGGACCCCAGTTTCCATCAACTGGAAATGATAGTCATTCAATAGTCAATCCTGACCTTGAGTTCATTCAATATTTACTGTATAATCTCAATCAACATTTCTCTATAATCAATATTTGTTCTGTTAATCAATAGATCAGTATTTGTTCTGTTAATCAATAGATCAATATTTGTTCTGTTAATCAATAGATAAATATTTGTTCTGTTAATCAATAGATAAATATTTGTTCTGTTAATCAATAGATCAATATTTGTTCTGTTAATCAATAGATCAATATTTGTTCTGTTAATCAATAGATCAATATTTGTTGTTAGTCAATATTTGTTCTGTTAGTTAATAAATCAATATTTGTTGTTAGTCAATATTTGTTCTGTTAGTTAATAAATCAATATTTGTTGTTAGTCAATATTTGTTCTGTTAGTTAATAAATCATCCTCAATGAACATTAAACCCATCAGCCTATACGTCAGCCTATACGTGCTCAATCTCTCTCTCACGATATCCCCCAGCGCGCAATGATTGACCCTACCTACTCTGTTCTTGTTTTCCAGTCTCCTCATCTTACCTGAATCTTACCTGCACAATGATCTTGATTAGCCAGTACCATCTTGGGAGAATGGCACAATTCCTACCATCCAGGTCTAATTTCAAGATTCCTACCATCTTGAGAATATGTCAAGATTCCTACCATCTTGGAAGAATGTCAAGATTCCTACCATCTTGGAAGAATGTCAAAATTTCTACTATCTTGGGAGAATGTCAAGATTTAAAGGTAAAAATAAAAGGTGTCAGATAATGTCAAGATTTAAAGATAAATTCCACAGCATATGCTGGGATCCCAAAACTGTAACCTATTACACATGTTATAAGAAGTAACTCTGGTGGTTATAGGGGTAATGTTGTCTATTTCATGCCATAGATCAAAAAGACAATATGCCTCACTGAAGTCAGATTTGCCAGACCAAAAAGAGACGATAGTGCAACCAAACTGCAAACAATGACACAGCTCAATCCATATTCTGGATTACAACCTGCTAATCAATAGGAGTTTGAGAACAAATACTGGAGAAACCGAAAATTTAAATCAATATTTATCATGACATTTCCTCAATTCTTACTTTATATAAAATGTGGTTCATGTTAAGAAGAAGTGGCCTATTTTTAACTGAATTAATCTCATACATTATTTAACGAAACTAACTTTCGCTAAAGACGCATATAACACAGCATCCATCGATTTGTGCACAACGCACTGAGAGGCCCCCCTTTTTCTCCCCTGGAACACCGTTTTTGGGAGAGGGGATTCTCAGTCTGTTTGTGATAATATTTTTATCTTTTTTTTTTGTTACGCAAAAAGACGAATCGCATTTTTTAACTCTGCGTCATGGATGCTCAATGAAACCAAACCTACTAAAAAAATTGAATATTATCACGTGATGAGGCCACATTTGCGTAACATGTACCACAAATATAATAATTCATCATGCAGGCTCAGATCTTACTGTATGGATATATATATATATATATATATACACATAAACTCGAAGGAATAGCTGGCATTGCTCGGGTGAGAATTAAATCACATTCATGAAGAGCGCCAAGATATTACCTGTGTAGAATTTAATTAGAAAAAAAAAGAAATATTATTTAAAATTTAAAAAAAACAAAAGACCCTGGGGAATGACCCTCTACTGACTTTGCTACGAAGACCACATAATACAATGCGTAAAATTATATGTTTATAAACGTTGCGTAATTCTTCACGCAACATTGTGGAAGGATAAGCTATGGTGATGGATTATAAGACAGATGTTAAATGTTTCATATTAAAGAATCATTACCAAAAAAAATAGCAGAAACACAAGTAGAAAAACAATAGTAGACCTGTTAATGTACAGTAAACGTCAATTAAAAAGGTACAGTAACAATTTCTAGCATCAAGTAGTAATATGCATTATGGATATTTGTTCCTATTCATTTGACCTTAGTGCATCAGTCAGAGGTAAAAAGATTACCCAAACATATAAATTGTCAACTTTGCAGACAGAAGAACTTTTAAGATTTTTGGCGAGCGTCAGTGCTCTCAATTTTAGCCACAATATAACGATTTAAAATTTTGTACTTCTACGTGATGTAGTCGAGAAGCCTATAGTTAACATGAAAAACATAGAGCTACAGAGTTAACAATGTATGTTTCTATATATATATATAATCTATCATGAAAGTTAACTCATTTAATACTATATTTTCTCAAATTTCAAAACTTTCTAACTAATCTCAATGGTCACTGTCAAGTAAGTAGAGAACTTAATGGTCACTGTCAAGGAAGATGAAGCAGAAAATATGGCCTAGATATAAGCATTTTTAAAAAGTCATGATAATCAACAAAATAAAAAAGGGAACAAATACTAAACACAAAATAATACATGGAGAGATACTACAACAAGTACATTGTTACCAATAGCTTGTACAAATAATAATCACAAATAATGGCAGATGTGAAATATAAATTAAAATCAGAATATGAATGGCTAAAAGTATTTTCAATGTCATGAGAAAAAATATTAACATGGAAACAAATCACAAACTAAGAAGGAAAATTGTGAAATGCTACATCTATACAGAAAGAATGTGCACCTCACCAAGACAATATAAGTTAATGTATAGTAAGAACTCACTAGGACAACATGAGATATTACGTTGCAACAACTAGCTAAGACAAAAGAAGTTAATGTATTACAATAACTCACTAAGACAATACAAGTTAATGTGTTGCAAGAACTAAGACAATAGAAGTTAAGTTAACCATGCACGGTTATAACTCACCGGGAAAGTAACATTTAACCATAAATGGTTATAATTCACCAGAACAGTCAAAGTTAACCATGCGCGGCTATATCTCACAGGACAGTAAAAATTAACCATGCCCAGTTATAACTCACCAGGACAGTAAAAGTTAACCATGCACAGTTATATCTCACCAGGACAGTAAAAATTAACCATGCATGGTTATATCTCACCAGGACAGTAAAAGTTAACCATGCATGGTTATATCTCACCAGGACAGTAAAAGTTAACCATGCACGGTTATAACTCACCAGGACAGTAAAAATTAACCATGCACGGCTGTGACTGGACATTATCGTAGTCATTTCTGTCACATTTTTCGCACACCTTTGCCCTTGACCTCCATCCTGCCCCACAAGAAACAGAGCAGGGTGACCATTCTTCCCAGACAATTTCATTTCCTGTGTCATCTTTGGGCACATGCTCCGGCGATACAGAGTAATCTACAAAAGAATGGAAACGATTGTTAGTTTTCAATGAAACAATAGCTTGAAATTGCATTAATTCTATATATTTGTACATGTAAAGTAATCTAGATTGATAAACTATCTGAAATATTTGAAAATAAGTGATGACATTTGGTAAAAAGATAAGAAAATGCATTGTTACTAAAAGAATACTAATAAATAAGTACAAATAATCAATGTGAAATAAATTACAAAAGAAAAATGACCTTTTCTATGATATCACTCAATAGGCCTTTATAAAAAAAAAACCAACACAACACGAACAGGAATATTGAATTAAAAATAATCAACAAATTAGAATGCCCTCACCAAGCATCTAGCAATAAAACTTTTTATTTAAAAGTGTTAATCATGCACAGGATGATAGCTGTTCAGATGATTTTAAAAATAAAATATGTGGCAGCATACCTGTTTAACTGTCACATTGTTACCTATAATAATAATAATAATAGTAATAATAATAATAATAGTAATAATAATAACAGTAATAATAATAACAACAATAATAATAATAATAATAATAATAGTAATAATAATAATAATAATAGTAATAATAATAATAGTAATAATAAAGTATTAGATATGTTGATTGTCCTCTTCGCACACCGGACAAGCCCATAGGTGATCAGATCCCTGCTTCAATAAATCTCTCAGGGTATAAAAGCTGATGGTTTTGGTTCTATGTTGGTTCCCAGCTCTTTTTTAAAATCAATGTTAGATGTTTCTACGGGCCACACCTATCCTCACTCACAATTTGCTCATTCTGGATATTGACTCGTGCTTATTTATTATCTCAAAATCATTTGATAGTGAAGACTCGCAAAGAACAATGAGTCCAAGAATGTTCGGTCAGTAGGCTGACCGTCTGTTATGGTGGTCAGGCTGGCTAATTGGTCGGCCTGTTCGTTTAATAATAATAACCATAACCCATTAGGGTCATAGGGGTAGAACACTGAAGACATCAGCACAAAAAGTCCTCCAACACCTCTATCCTCAACCATTTTGACGAGTATAGATTTGCTTGTTTGCTTACCCCAGGAATTGCTAGCGATTAGCTCGTTCTATGTGCAGTTGGGAGTTTTTCTGACTTTCTTTCATACACAAGAGACTTCAGCTTAGTGCAATGTCTATTAAAGGAGTCTTCTACTCAGAGTGGGTCTATAATTGTACAGATGACATGCTACATAGCTTCTATAATAGAGCCTCAATATAATGGCATGTCATCTACTAAGGTTTTCTGTTGCATGGGTGGTTTGTCTTGTGGGCCATTGGTGAGACCCACAGACGCAACTGGAAGTGTAGATAAAGCATACTCAGATCATTCCTTGATGTCAATCCAGGATTTTCTTCGTCCGCTTTTCTCCTTTCAACAAAACATTTTCATCAAAACTGACAATGTGACACATATCAATGATAGGCCTATAACTTTTTTCATAATTTTGACATTAAAATTTATTTAGTATTGCACATTTCATTAACATATACCTCGTCTGGGTGGTGCTGGCCATAAAAACTCAGTGACCGTTGTAATCATTTCTGTAGTTGTGTACCACGTTGTAGTTGGGACAGTACCAGCAACTCTGGTTACAGCCGTCGTTCCAGATTGTGTTTCTTCACATGGAATGCATCTAAAGCGGTTTCTTCCTATTTTCATCTGTAAATAAAGAAATGTTCAAATTATGTATTGTTGCATAGATAGCTAGATAAGTACTAAGTACATTATGTATTGTTGGATAGATATATTTATAAGGCTTGTATTTTCTTCGTCTGCCCCTTGAGATTGCCTTCTATGTGGATTGAAGTATTGCTTTCTTTATTTGTGAGAAGTTGTGGTTTATGTTGTTAGTGAGGGTGATATTCTAGCAGAGGTGGTCTGTTTTAGTGTCAGCCTATTTGTAGTGTACCTACAAGCTTAACAACAATCCTATTTATCTGCAAATGCCTTTATCTACAAGCTTAACAACAATCCTATTTATCTGCAAATCCCTTTATCTACAAGATTAACAACATCACCTTATCACAACAATGAAATCATTATCAATAAATATCTGTATCTACAAGATTAACAACAATCCTATGTATCAACAAATACCTGTATCTACAAGCTTAATAAAAATCACCTTGTTATCAGCAAATCCCTCTCTGTACTACAAGATTAACAACAATCACCTTTTTATCAGCAAATCCTTGTCCCTTGCTGGAACAACATGACTGGGCGTCAATATAATTGTCATTGCGCAGAAGGCCCCCGCACGTGTTTCTCTTCTTTAATCTTCGGTAGCAGAAAAAACGACCTGAGCAGAAAAAGAAAGACCATTATCCACTCTTGTAGTACAGCAATCACGATGCGGCAACTACAAGCAACTCACAATACGAATACGGGTACATCTTAATAGCACTTCTATCTTTTCGCTTTATTATACCCCTTTATGAATGCCTTGCAGCGTAAGGGGTAGAAGAGTTTTTTTCTGGAAATGGCTTTCTTGCATGCTTCATATTTGTTTGTTTTTCGTAGATTCTTATTTCTACAATCCATCGTTTGCAAGGTCTGCCTCTGGTTTTGTATCTATCGTGTCTGTATAGTAATACTTTTTCAGAGGTACTATCTGATGGCAGTTTGGATCGATGGAAGCATGTGAAAACCATTTAATCTGTTGTCTTCTTATGTAATCCAGAATTGGCATTGTTTTTGTTAGTCTTCTGATGTTTTCGTTTCTGATTCTGTCGCTTATTGCTGCTCCGAGGATTCTACGTAGACAAATCATTCTGTTGTAACACGCTTTCTTTTGGATTCTGAATAGCACTTACTACCATTCATTTTAAACTTTTGGCATAATACAATCACTAGAACACATCCACTATTACTAAATCCATCCATCCATACCACATTATTTTCTATATCTAGTCTGCGTAGACTTATACCAAAGTATCCAGGAAAAAATGTTCAAATGGCGGGTAACGACCCTAAACAGGAAATTTGTGGCTGGGGTAAAACAAGGCAAATGTCAAAATGAACTAAAATAGGTATGTTACCAAGATGATTCATATAACAACCTAGCAATGAGACAAAGTGAAAACGATGTTTCGACTAACAAGCCTTTATCGGGACAAACAAAAGACAACAGTACGTCGAATCTTACATGGAGACAAACATGATTATGATACGGAGGAAAGGAAAGATAGTGAATAGATAGCGGAGGAAGCAAAGATGGAGCATAACAGGGAAGAAGAGGGTATGGGGAGAAGATAGTGGTAAGTGAGGAGGGGAAAGTGCACAGAAGAAAGTGAGAAGTGTTTTTCTATGCTCAATCTGCGCAGACTCAGATGTCTGAGATGCACTAGGAAGATAGAAGATTGCAGAATACCGAATTGTTCTAGTTTATGGAGAATTATAGTCTGGGAACATACCCCTTAGGATCGACCTCTACTTCGGGACGAGAAAGTGTACAGACGCGGTATTATTGATACAGTCAATGATACTGACTCATTGGAACATACTGCTAGCTATAGGGGCCTACATCGTGTTACATGGGAACATGCTATCTACACATCGTGTTACATGGAGTGAAAACATCAAGAATGGTATAAGAACAAAGAAGGAAGTGATAGCAGATAGTTCAAGGTCTGCACGTCTAAGAGAGCACGACAGTACACGATGGTACAAGCGTGCCTGTGATTCCTTGTAGGCCCTGCATACTGTGTTGGATCGTGCGGTAGATTTTCTCAGTATGCTGCAAATATTCGAAATGCCCTCTCCCCATTTAAATTGTTTTTCTTCGAAATGTTCCCTCGACAATTTATTTTGATTGGTGCAGCCTGATGCGGCCACCTCACTACATCATAGCACGGCACCGCCCTGATTCTGTGGAAGACTGTGGCTCAGATCGCTCTTGTAAGTGACATTCATCATTCCCATAGATCGTAGATTATTTATCCAATAATACTCATCGTATGAAAGGACGGAAAGCTGCAACTACCATATAGGGGCCTACACAAAACTCATAACAAGTCAGAGTCGTAAGACTACTGCATTGGATACATCAACACAGTCATTCACCGATTCCTACTTTCAAACCAAGGCGTGTGAGTGAGTGTGAATGTATACTGGTGTGAATGTATACTGTCGACGATTTTCTCAGTCATTCTCCGCCGATTCCACCTACAACTATTCCGTGCAGAATTTTTGTTGACAATGAATCATGTCGGCTTACGAATCCACATCAATCAATCAAGTGCCATGCCGAATGTTCCAATGCTATAAACCAATGTTCACTAAACATAATCTACAAGCATAAATCAATGTTCAATAAACAATCTATATTTGTCAGAACAGTATCAATCTGTCATACGCGTCATCTAATAATTGAATAGTCATACATTTCTTACTATCATGGCAGTAGATACAACTTCGCTAAGGATATGATTTTCTTCTTCTTCTTCTGCGTTCATTATCAAACTCCTGCAGATTAGCAGGATGTAGTCCGGAGAACGCAATGCGTTCTGTCATGGTTTACAGCATTGCTAAGATATATATGCTCCTTTCGGCCTGAAACATTCGACTTCAGTATGGTTTGGGTCACTGACCCTATATGGGATGGGACAGCCAACTCCATCCCACAACCACCATAGTCGCCTCTTATGACATGAATGAAAGGTAAACAGTGTTGCTATTCTTTGCTCCCCTCTCGGACCTCGACAACACACAGGCGGAAAATGATTTTAATAATGGGATTGAAAGACTGAAGGAACTAATGAAGGAAGGAAGGAGAAAATGAAGAATTGAAGAGCAGAGTGAAGAACTCAAGGAGAGAGTGAAGGACTGAAGGAAAATGAACGAAAGGTAGTGTGAGAGAGGGTTCTAGCCATGCTTACCGTCAACAACAAAGACATCGAAGAGAAGAACCATCAATGAAATGACGGCCATATAGGAGTCTGCTCTCATATCGATAGTCCTGATCGCTAATTCTCACTGTTGAAGATTTTGTTGAAATGATGAAACTTTTGCAGTATCATCCAGTACACAAGTCTGTGGTTGTTCGCCTTATTCTGGTAAGACAAAATTATGATATTACAGTACACAAGTCTGTGGTTGTTCGCCTTATTCTAGTAAGAAGACATTATACGAGCGTATTACAGTACACAAGTCTGTGGTTGTTCGCCTTATTCTAGTAAGACAAAATTATGATATTACAGTACACAAGTCTGTGGTTGTTCGCCTTATTCTAGTAAGAAGACATTATATTACAGTACACAAGTCTGTGGTTGTTCGCCTTATTCTGGTAAGAAGACATTATATTATAGTATACAAGTCTATTTGCCGCAGACGGATTGTCAGGACACTGGCGCAAATAAAACGGCGACACAACGCATTTCCATTCTCTGGACTATGCTGGAAATCTAGTAGGGCCATTGTCCTGCTGCAAGAGAGATCCAGCGGGAGTTTGAGAAAGAGCGCTGAAGAAGAAGATATTATAGTACACAAGTCTAATGCTGTTCGCCTTAGTTTGGTAAGACGAAATTATGATATTAAATTGAAATTAATGATAGTGGGAGCCAAATAAATGTTTGAGCCAAGAATCTCTAAATACAAGAACACTGTACTGGACGTGCCACGTCACGATAAAGGTTGGTTGTACACTAACATAGGGAGTCTGTTCTAACAATTACCCAGTGGCATCCATCCAATATGTCGCTAGGCATCGAGTCCGTATCCATTTTAGCTTTCATAGTTTATCTTAACTTTTCAGGCCAAATAATGTCAATTTGCGAGAATTTCCGGGGTGAACGTGGTAGACAAGGGGTTGAACTTTGGTCTACTACGTCTATCTTGTGCGAATTGTTTCGCTGCTGGGAGACTAATCTCATACAACTAGAAGTCCATTGCCCCATGTATCCTTGTATACTTAAGCATTTCTTATCCAAGAATATATTTCAGATATAGGAAAAGCGTGAAAGAAGAATTGGATTAGGATTAGTGTTTCCTCTAAGACGAGGTTCCTCTTAGCATAGCGTTTTGTAGTCTTCACATTCATTCCGTGGACTAGCCTTACATCTCCGTAGACTTGCTAATTTCGCTTTCGTGAGTTACAAAACATGAAAAACTGACTGTCCCGGTAAGACTCTGTCTTGCACTGTGCTGCAGTAGTGTTTTGGCTATCGAGACGGAGATATTATTCCTTTTCCACTTGTTATCTACATTATTCATTTTCAAAACGCTTTTGATAGTCTGCACCATCCTATACTTTGGAAAATTCCAGTCAAATATGGCTTCCAAACTAGACATTTAAATGTAATCAAGGCTTTATATTACAGCTCAAAATGCTATGCACCAAACGAGAGTAAAACTGAACGGTTTTACATAAAAACATAAGTAAAATTGAACGGTTTTATAGAAACATAAGTAAAATTGAACAGTCTTACATAGAAACATAAGTTAAATTGAACAGTTTTACATAGAAACATAAGTAAAATTGAATGGTTTTTCATAGAAACAAGTAAAATTTAACGATTTTACATAGAAACAGAAGTAAGGCTGAAAGGTCTGAAATATAGGCTACTGTGTCTTCTGTGTCGCTCTAAGGGCCTACAATTATTTCATATGTGGGTCAACAAAACGTGATAATACCAGTCTAGACTTAACCATGTTCAATTTAATTATGTTCTAACCAATTACGTGGTAATACCTTGAAGACACGGAGTAAGAACACAATGGAGAAATATGATTTTTTTCTCTCTGGGGCCAAAATATTTTGTTATCTTTATTCGGCGCCAAGTATGCCTATGCGTCATATATGAAAGATATTTATAGTACAGACACGATGTTTACAAATTTAGGGGCGCGAGTCTGAGGTAAAATGTTACGTGTTCCTTTGATGATTGGCCCCGAATTTTAGAACAACAGTGAGGTTTGATGACCCTTGCTATAGAAAATCAAAGTGACCCAGAATCAGAAACCATTCTGAAGTCGGATGTGTCAGGTAGAAAGGGCAGATATCGCAGCACAAATATAAACCATGATAAAACAAATCCCGTTCTGCTGACTACATTCTGCTAAAAATGTTAGTTGGTAGTTCATTGATGAAATTCCTATCAGAGGCTGACTTTGGAGAACGAGGAGGAAGAAGAAGAAAAAGTCATTGCTTTGTTCAGAGACGTAGCGTGAAAACGCTCGGCGTCCCTACCCATGATTTAAAAACTTAAATAACGCACACAAATGTATAGTTATTTACGATAAACATTACAGAAAGGTAATAGCTAGTTTATTCTTTATTTGAAAGTTATCCGCCCTTGAAGCCAAGATCCTTTGATGTTCAGAAAGAATCTGACAATGACGTCACGTCATTGCCTGCGGAAGACATATTGGAAAAACTCGATCTTTTAATATTACCTAATCGTATTATAAACGCTGGCCTCAGACCAATCATAAGCTTAGAAATAATTTATGATGATGAAACGGACAGGGAAATTCGCTATCTATTACAATATTTTGTCTGTGCATAAGCATAAGCTATTAGTTTTTTGTGTAATTAATTGTGTGGTGTATAACTACACAAATTAAATTCAGATTTAAAGACCTTCTTCAAGTTTCTTGAATTAGTATATGCGTCTTTTTAAAAGAGTAAATTTAAAAACTACAACAAACAATTCCCTCGGAATATATTGAATAGTTTAATAAAGCAGTACCGATTAAAGCAGCACCACACACTCACCTTTTTCGGTAGAAGAAATTATTAGTTTTTAGTAACAGTAACATTGCATTATCTTATCCTTTTTCAAGATCTATCATCCATTTTCCAAAAGTTCTGATGACAAAAGTGCAGTTCATTGAAGAAATCTATATCAGCATTTGACTGATTGAAAATGAATGAAAACGGTCCAACCCCGTGCTACCAATGTCAAACATGGTCATTAACAACAACACATAAGAGACAACTGGTTACAACAGAGATGAGATGTCTGAGAAAAGCCACAGGAGTGACCAGAAGACACAGAATTAGAAACGATGTTATAAGAGAAAGAGTGGGTGTCATATCAATTCTACAATACATACAAAACCAACAGATACAATGGTTTGGTTATCTGGAAAGAATGTCGTGTGATTCATTAGTTTATAAAGCATATATGAAGAGAGGAGAAGCAGAAAGAAGAGCCAATGGTAGACCTAGAGTACGCTGGATCGACAACATCAAAGAGACATTATACGAACACCAAATAACATTATCTGAAGCTGCCAGAAAAGCGAGAACAAGAACATTGTATTTCGATCGACACCCGTAAAGGGTAAAAGAGGAAGGAAAGAAGAAGATGATGATGATGATGGTCGTGTCTAGAAACGCCGTGCATATCTCTGACTTACAATAACATAAATAGTTGGTCATCCATCACCACGCGGCAGTATAGCAGACCTGTTAACTAAATTATGTTGGACCCCATTCGTTAAGTGTTTTAATTATTGTTTGGCTTTCAGTTGGTTACTATTTATATACTTGGAACTGCCTTGGCTAATTTTGACTTTCGATTCCATGAATATAAATAGTAGCCAACTGAAAGCCAAACACGAAAGTCAAACACGTCACGAATGTGGTCCAATTTTATTTAGTGAACAAATTTTCTATAATAGCGATCGGTCACAGGTCATCTCCCGGACGAACACATCAGATTTGTCTCTCTCTCTCTCTCTCTCTCTCTCTCTCTCACATACACACACACTTACTAACCTGCTCTGTTCACTATTGTTGTTGTTCGTCGTCCATCACATGATGATGATGACAATTTAATACATCCACTTTGAAATTAAGTTATAGTTATATCCTTGACTATAAGTTTGTAGATGGCTGTCCTACTCTGGCCGCAAATGTCATTGGGCAGTTCGGGCATGGGATGATGATCACTGAGTTTTTTTGTTTGTTTTAAATACTCGTGACTTTCTAGCTACTCTTGAGCTGTTGCATTTCTCCTGTTTTCACAAGATGTTGCGCCTGTTTTGAACTGTATCTATCTATCTGCTCAATACCGCATCAATGAAAGTTCTACAAAATGTCAACATCATCAGGTGTCGTTATGACTGGCGGGGGCGATCATGAGTCTCCAGAATTATATATTTTCAGTATCTTTTATTAGTATGGTTGTTAACTCTACGCCATGCCAAGATGTCAGACTATCTAATATTTTCCCATGCTGGCGATCTCAATATTTCTTGCCTTCTATTTCTCCTGTTGTAACTATATTCTCCAAACCTCACTGTCTCATAACGTGTCCAGACCTTCCTGTCTCATAACGTGTCAAGACCTTCTGTCTCATAACGTGTCCAGATCTCACTGTCTTATAACGTGTCCGGACATCCCTGTCTCCAAGACTGTCCTGTCTGATAACGTGCTTAAAAATAAAGATTGTCTCTTTCTCATATTATTACTCAACCCGATCGTTGAAGTTTAGTCTTTTAGCATCCCCTCGTCAGATTTTCTAACTGTCCACGATACTCTCAGCATTCTTCTATAGAACCATATCTCTGTTACCTCTATTCTTCCACTGTCCTATTTATTTATTCATTATCCAAGACTGACATCCATATGTTAGAATCTGTGTTATGTACTCTGTCAAAGACTATTATTCATATGTTAGAATCTGTGTTATGAAGCTCTGTCCAAGACTGACATCCATATGTTAGAATCTGTGTTATGAATCTCTGTCCAAGACTGGCATCCATATGTTAGAATCTGTGTTATGAATCTCTGTCCAAGACTGACATCCATATGTTAGAATCTGTGTTATGTACTCTGTCAAAGACTATTATTCATATGTTAGAATCTGTGTTATGAAGCTCTGTCCAAGACTGACATCCATATGTTAGAATCTGTGTTATGAATCTCTGTCCAAGACTGGCATCCATATGTTAGAATCTGTGTTATGAATCTCTGTCCAAGACTGACATCCATATGTTAGAATCTGTGTTATGTAGCTCTGAAGATTTCACTTCCTCACCGTCTATTGACAGGGACACGTTACTCAGTATAATCTTCATTGTTAGGAATGTTTACTTGGTGCTTAACATATTCTACAAAACTATCGTCATCTGATACCTGTTGATTAGCCTACGTATAGATTTAACCACTTGTCTCTACAAATCAAGTTTCCCTGGTTATTTATTTCATCTTGCAACTAAGACACTATCCGTACTCATACAAGTCTGGCTGGCACTATTTGTGTAGTCAAAAAAACATATCAACAACTTACCTTTGACTCACAGAACACACTATTCAGAGAATAAATCCCGGAAATAAGACCAGCATATTTACCAAACTGCACGTGATTCCTGATTAGAAAAACGTACACGATTTCCTGTCGACCGATTACATTTTCTCGAAGCTTCGAAGATAATTGACTACAGCGGCTGAGAATATCCTTCCTTCTCACATGAGGGAGAGAGAGAGAGAGAGAGAGAGAGAGAGACTATGAACTTTTACAACCCAGGTGTCTCAGTTGAGTTTATCTTAATTGTTGATTACACAAGAAGATTGGATCAATGCTAGGGTCTCCGCAGTTTTGTCTTACTTTGCTAGCTTATTCTTTCTACAAAACAGAAGTAATGAATATTGCAAGAGAAAGGGGGAACATCAACATACAGATAAACAACTAAAACAAGCAGATGAATTCAAATATCTGGGCAGCACATTGAGATATGACAACACACAAGAAGCAGAAATAAACGCAAGATGTAATAAGGCATGTCAGGTCATTGGTCAATTAACACCTTTACTAAGAAACAAAGATATTACACTAGAAACAAAGAAAGCGCTAATCAACAGTATTTTTTTTTTACCAACGTTGTGTTATCAGTGTCAAACTTGGACAATAGATTCTAGAACAATACATAAGATTAATACCACTGAAATGAAATGTGTGAGACGTATGATTGGAGTTAGCTTGAGAGACAAAATCAGGAATGAAGAACTAAGGAAACAGTTAGGGATCAAGTCAACAATAGAATACATCCAGTCATTTACCCGCCGATCACCAGACTTGTTATTCGTGATTTGAAATAAAAATAACATTATTGGTTCATCAAGTCAATATGAAACGGGGTACCATTGTTCATGCTTATTAATAAACACATACATATACTTAGGCTCTACAACATATTCACATACCTCACGCTCCAAACATATACACATAACCACATTCACACATTCATTTAACACATTCACACGCACGCCTACACAGAATGCTAAACTTTATTCATGCGCAGACACATTCCACACATCCTCGACACAACATCTCTCATTCACAGAGGAAATTGGAGTAGATGAAACACAAGCAAGAGGGAATAAATGAATGAGATATTTCTTCCTATCTTGTCTTTCTGTTGCCAATTTCTTCCTCATATCCGGTCGAAGCGGACACAAATTGATGCCACATATCAAGTTCGAGAAGATGTTATGCATACCTGAAGTAGGCAGTCTTCGGTGCGAACAGGTCTCTGCCAGTGCTTAATTAAGACTCCAGATAACAGAGTCGGATAGTCCTAAGTCTTCTAGATCTTCCATACATACACAACGGTAGGATCAGTGGCAGAGATTGAAACACCGAATCAAAGTTAATTACCGTACTTAAACTAGCGATCCGGACGGAAGTAATGAAGAGGGTGGGGTGAGGAAGGTCACCCTCAGTATAAACAAACAACAATCCCGACTTCGCCATCTGGCTTAACTTTCCTGTAAGGTACATGAAGATTCTAGTAGATTGCAAGTGAGTGAGTGAGTGAGTGAGTGAGTGAGTGTGAGAGAGAGAGAGAGAGAGAGAGAAAGATGAATGACAATCTGACATGCATAAGCTCTCAATTAAATTTGAACAGAGCAGGAACGCATGTTTTAGGATTGCCCAGACGAGAACCCCGGCTTTAGAAGACATCTGCACAGAATTAATTAGGACTTAATTCATTAGGTTCTTTATTATTGACGTGATTTTCGTTGATCGCTATTTATATTCATTCATTTTCCTTTGCGCTGAAGTTAGTGCATAGGGCAGAAGTCAGATCTCTCCAATTCTGTCTGTTCAAAGATATTCTGCGCAGTATATTTATATTTTAAATATATATATACTTAATATATATATCCGTTTATATATATATATATATATATATATATATATATATATATATATATATATATATATATATATATATATATATATATATATATATATATATATATATACACATATATATACATTTTACAATGTATATATATATATACACATATTTTGTTTAGTTGTGTGATTATATGTTGATGTGTATATATTTTCATGTAAATCCATTCCACATGCTATCAATTGCCATTCTTCCTTGCACATTTGTATGTTCTCTGTATCTATTTGTAGTCCCTCCCCTTATGTACTAATTTCTTTATCTATCTTTCCTCTTTTATTTCCCGGCCCCCTAACCCCCGCCCATTCTTGGCATCGCGAATTGGTGTCCCCTTTCTTCATTTTTCATCTTATACTTTGCATTTCCATCTCGTCATTTTTCCCATGCCCATTATTGTCTTTCAATATTGAACGCACCTAAATCTAAAAGCCGCGACAAAATGGCCACTTTGGCAATGGTTTTTGTAGGGAAACTGTTGTCCAAGTCTTGGCTTTGTTGTTTGTTTTTTAAAGTTGTGCTGTCTTAATTGGTTTTTGTTTCTTGACAAAGGTCCCAATAGGACCGACACGTCGATAATTGTCTTTGTTTTATTGTTATTTCTAATTTATTTATATTGATAGTTACATTCAGTAACCTATTTAATTCAATATTTACCTCTTCAAGTAGAGACCGGTGTACAGAAAGTAAACATGACCTACAAAGACTGATTTTTGATTATTTCCGTACTTTTCTGTGATCGGCCTTGGCCTTTTTTGACATGCAACTCCAAGTATATAGTGACCAACGAAAATCATGACAGTAATAAAAACGTAACGAATGCAGGTTTGTTTATGTTACAAGTGTTTTTACCGCCGACTGCCTCGCTTTATACAGACTGTCTTGCTTTATACAGACAGTCTCGCTTTATACAGACTGTCTCGCTTTATACAGACTTATACGTAAACCAGTTTTAAGTTACTGCGAATGTCAATCTGATTATTGTTGCACTCTTCATCGACTGGCGACAGTATAAATAGCAAAGTATAAATAAATGATCAATGAATAGCATGGCAATAGTCATACTGGCCTACGGTGTCATGTGACGTATTCTTTCCAAAACGTTGTCTTCACAATGAACTCTCTGAACCTCCGTCTTGGGCGATGAGGTTTGCATTTTCCAACGACGTATTCATGTTATCTTTAATGTCGTCAGCCCATCGTCTTCTCGGTCTGCCTTTCCTCCTCCGCCCAGGAGCTCTTCCCTCCATTATTTGTCTTTCTAAACAGTTGTGTCTCTTTATATGACCAAACAGGTGTAGTTTTCTTTTTGTTATTGTGTTTAGTAACCAACACTCTGGAATCTTCAATGTGTTTATAATATCTGAGTTTCTGATTTTTTCCTTCCATGATATTTTAAGTATCTTTCTGTAGCATTTCAGCTCGAAGGCGTTCATCTTCTTTGCCGCTGTTTTACTTAGGGTCCATGTTTCACAGCCGTATGTTGCAACCGGAAAACTAAAAGTTGGTAGCATCAGCAATTTCATTTCTATTTTGTTGTTTTTAAGGTAGTGACGCTACATACGGTCCTATAATTAAAGTAGGCCATGCCACAGGTCTTATGTCGTCGACAAGAGTGAGCCTCACGTACATTTTTATATCTAAAGAGTGGGACTACTTCTTTTCCCTTCCGAAAGTTCCTCAAACAATATCTGATGTCGGATATAGGCCTAGTTGTTGCTCATTATGCGTGCTTCGTCCCAACCATCTTGGTTGTCTAATTCCGAGTATTTCCATTTCACATTTCCGTGAATGTGATTTTCTCCTGCCACCAGATGTTCAGTAAATAGCTAAGACAGTGAAGGTGAAATATATTGAGTCTTCTCTCATGCCTGAAGTATGATGTCCATGTTTCTGAGCAATATCGCAAAGTTGTGAGTACACACGCCGGCACTGTACTATAGTAGACACAAACACATATTAAACGGAACAAAATTAATTGGAACGAAATTTACCCGTAACTAGGATACAAAGGGACATAAAAACATTATACAAGGGACACAATCAGAAATAATGGAACAAGTTTTATTGGGACAAGTAATCTAGCATAAGAATGACAGTAACGTAACCATACTACTATTGTCTGTGGTTGTTGTCCTTGATGTCTACATAAATTCTTCAAGACAGCTTTTCAGATTCTATAGAGATATTTACACAGTATTTTTTGTTTCTCCATTGTTTCTCTAAATTCGTTCAATGTACAGAGCGCCATTATTTTCATTGTGCTTCCATAACACGTAGATAGTGAAAATCCAATAATTTCTTCTGCCGGCACCTTATTTCTGCGAGTTACACACAGAGAAAAGACCCCCCCCTGGTGTGTAGCACGCAGAAGAAATGTAGAGTACGTATACTATCAGAAGGTAGTATTTTTTCTGCTTTGTAGAAACACAACGGATTCCTGCTTATTTCTGGGGTGACTCAAAGCATTAACCGTCATGTTTGTGGTAGCAACAGCCATGTTTGTTATTGTAGCAAAAAATACAAGCGAATTGTCATTTGCAGTGACTATCTTAAAAATATGAACGCTGTGTTGGCGTCTACTAGGAATGAACCAATATCTCTGTAAGCTGTGAAAAATTGTATCTGAGCTTCCATTCGTGTATTGATTCCTTCATCTAATGATAGAGATAATGTTGTGAAGACGTGTTATCTAGTTGTATTGCGTGATACCATAGTTGCTGGTGCGATACTCGGCCTAGTATCTCAGACTTCAGCATCAGTGATTGCTTGGGTAGGACTGTAGTCCTGTTCAATGTCAGGGATGACCAGACAAATCTTAGTTTCCATCATTTGTTGACTGTCAGCGTATAGAGAGGCTGTCAGCGTATAGAGAGGCTGTCAGCATATAGAGAGGCTGTCAGCGTATAGAGAGGCTGTCAGCGTATAGAGAGGCTGTCAGCGTATAGAGAGGCTGTCAGCGTATAGAGGCTGTCAGCGTATAGAGAAGCTGTCACAGTAGAACCAAGAGCAAGAATATTCGTACTTGGCTGAGATAGTCATTATTGAGAACCATATTTATTGTGTGGTAGTACTTTGACGACCAGTAGAACTATATTTATTGTGTGGTAGTACTTTGACGACCAGTAGAACTATATTTATTGTGTGGTAGTACTTTGACGACCAGTAGAACTATATTTATTGTGTGGTAGTACTTTGACGACCAGTAGAACTATATTTATTGTGCTGTACTACCTTGATGACCAGTAGAACTATATTTATTGTGTGGTAGTACTTTGACGACCAGTAGAACCGTAAAACTTGTACTCGGATAATAAATGTCATAGGCTTTTGCCATGCTAATGATGAGAAATTATAGAACAGGAAACCAGGGCAGCAGCATCACGAGAAAAAACAGGAATTCTATGAGAAGAACTGATATATACATATAATGGAGAGCATATAAGACATTGTTTGAGATGAGTTTATTTCATTTTAGGTGGGCACTCATACATTTCATAAACTTTGCCATTGCTATGTGTAATATATAATTTTACTATACAATAAATGGTACATTACGAGATAATGTGTCCACACATTCCATGATGCTGACATAAAAAAAACATGCAGCGTCTACTATCGATCATTTGATCTGCAAACAATGCACTAGAGGGCCTGCCAAAGGTCTTTTATGGGAGGGTAAGGGGGGCCTCTCAGTGCATTGTGCGCAGATCGATGGATGCTGCGTTGTAAGCACCTTTAGCAAAAATTTGTTACGTTAAATTAATGTATGGTTTGTTTCACTAAAAGTGTGAACACATTATCCAATAAAATACCAAATTAAACACAGAAGTTGATTCTAGCAGGTTTTGATTGTGAGATTTCCTCGCTAATCTCTAAACCACAAAAAGGATATATATATATATATATATATATATAGATATATATGGAAAATGGCCATGAAGTTTGTTTCACAATTGTGAAGTTTTGATTTCAACCCCCTAATAATTAAATAAAATAACTTTCATAGATTTGAGGAAACAACACAAAAAGACCTATCTTGTGTACAAGACAGTATTTCAGTGTTTACAAGACAGAACTTCAGTGTTTAAAACCTGCCAGAAAAGATCAGTTTACAACATTCAGATTGGTTGATAACACTGAACAATTTTTTTTCACATTTTGCATCTCCTACAAATGAAAAATACAGATCAAAATTTTCAACCAACTGGTGTGACTAATTTAACGCCTTAAATACACAGAGAAAACTATGCTTGTACACATTTTCGAGACAACAATGCTTGTACATATTTATGGCAACAGTGATAAAATCTTTGTTTTTTTTAAATTTGTTGTTGTCTGTTCTCTCATGCCTCCACAGGAGATCTCTTGCAATAGGACAATGACCCTACTAAATTTCCAGCAGTATGTAGTTAAAGGAACGGATAGGCACTGTCTGTGTCTTATTTGCACAAGTTGTCCGTCACATGCAACTTTGGCATGGCAACTAATATGTTCAGTGTTTTATCACTTTCACCTAACAGTGACATGTGTAACCATACTGCTAGTAGAGCTAACATACGACAGAACTGTGGACATCTGTAACCATACTGCTAGTAGAGCTAACATACGACAGAACTGTGGACATCTGTAACCATACTGCTAGTAGAGCTAACATACGACAGAACTGTGGACATCTGTAACCATACTGCTAGTAGAGCTAACATACGACAGAACTGTGGACATGTGTAACCATACTGCTAGTAGAGCTAACATACGACAGAACTGTGGACATGTGTAACCATACTGCTAGTAGAGCTAACATACGACAGAACTGTGGACATCTGTAACCATACTGCTAGTAGAGCTAACATACGACAGAACTGTGGACATCTGTAACCATACTGCTAGTAGAGCTAACATACGACAGAACTGTGGACATCTGTAACCATACTGCTAGTAGAGCTAACATACGACAGAACTGTGGACATCTGTAACCATACTGCTAGTAGAGCTAACATACGAGAGAACTGTGGACATCTGTAACCATACTGCTAGCAGATTTGACATACGGAAAAACTGGTTCCCGTACTGCACACTGGACACCAACCTAAAAGCTTACCCCAGTCAAGCATGATTAACAATTTCACCTCTGTAGGTATCATTGTCGATATAAGCACAGATGTTCACACACAAGACTCCTTGTGTTGGCTACACAGATGTTCACACACAAGACTCCTTGTGTTGGCTACACAATACTCCCTACTCTTCTTAAACAAGAAATCATACAGTAACAAGATATACTGTATATACACACACACATGATGCTTGTGTTGCATCAGTTATGCCAGCGACTGAGGAGGGTGAAGATGTCATTACTGATTGAATAAGTGCACATTCATGAACAAATGGTCCTTCTATTCATATGCTATGCAGGCAAACAACATGTTTGGTGTGATAAAGACTCCACCCAAATTTGACCAACGAGCAGTGATTCAGTTTTGACCTACAGCCGAAGGATGTTGACCAACCAACATTCATCAAAAAATCCAGGGAGTGCATGGCGGAAAATGTTTTTTGAAAACAAAAATGAAGGATTGGGTAAGAATATTTAGGGAAGGGCGACAAGTAACAACTGGACTGTCTCTTTATGACGTGGGTAAGCAGTTCTATTTTTTAATTATATCTTCATTAATCTTTTATCTGTCCATGGTATTCTTAACATTCTTCTAAAACTGTTGGAGGTGCTACTGTATATAATATCCCAGAAATATAAATTATCCTAAGAAATGCTAAATAATATGCTAATCCTGAAGTTTAACATTCAAACCAAAATTATTTATCTATATAAATATATATATATACATACATATATATAGAATAAGATATATATATGAATGTCCTCGAAATAGAGATTAATTGTAAGTACACAGTACTCAAGATGGATAACACAAAGGACGGATTAAAATAGTTTGATTATAAGATATTTAAGTTGCTAACAAAGCATTTCTAATGATCGATGAAATTAACACAGAGAACATTTATTTGTCTCCAAGATGTGGCCGTTGCAGGAAGAAGTGATCAGGAAAAACTTTGTACAGGTAATATTTTTAGATTTGCCTCTTATGAAAACTTTCTGAAATTTTATGCATAATAGATATAGAACTGTTGCAAAACTAAATGACAGGCAGTAATTTTGCAACAACTTGTGCTTGTTTTTGCTACTTTACTTCTCAGCACATTAGTTTTATGAAGGCCCAAAGTACTTGTCAGAAGTATACGCCATTGGTATATATCATGAATGTTGCAGAAAACTAACATGTATATATCATGGATGTTGCAGAAAACTAACACGTATATATCATGAATGTTGCAGAAAACTAACATGTATATATCATGAATGTTGCAGAAAACTAATATGTATATATCATGAATGTTGCAGAAAACTAATATGTATATCATGAATGTTGCAGAAAACTAACATGTATATATCATAAATGTTGCAGAAAACTAATATGTATATCATGAATGTTGCAGAAAACTAACATGTATATATCATGAATGTTGCAGAAAACTAACACATATATATCATGAATGTTGCAGAAAACTAACATGTATATATCATGAATGTTGCAGAAAACTAATATGTATATATCATGAATGTTGCAGAAAACTAATATGTATATCATGAATGTTGCAGAAAACTAACATGTATATATCATAAATGTTGCAGAAAACTAATATGTATATCATGAATGTTGCAGAAAACTAACATGTATATATCATGAATGTTGCAGAAAACTAACACGTATATATCATGAATGTTGCAGAAAACTAACATGTATATATCATGAATGTTGCAGAAAACTAATATGTATATATCATGAATGTTGCAGAAAACTAACACGTATATATCATGAATGTTGCAGAAAACTAACATGTATATATCATAAATGTTGCAGAAAACTAATATGTATATCATGAATGTTGCAGAAAACTAACATGTATATATCATGAATGTTGCAGAAAACTAACATGTATATATCATGAATGTTGCAGAAAACTAACATGTATATATCATGAATGTTGCAGAAAACTAACTGTACTGGAGATCTTGAGACACAACCTTGAATATGCATGTACATCAAATATACCGGACATTATAGCCACAGTTAGTTAGTCATCACATCATCAGCATGGCATTATAAACATGTGCGTAGGTGTTCCGATCTCATGTTCATGGTAACTGACTGTTGCAGTTCTGTTTTGGTTGATATCCCTTCTGATTCCTACATACAGCTGGCCTCCCACAATACCATACTTCACTCCAAGATACAGCTGGCCTCCCACAATACCATACTTCACTCCAAGATACAGCTGGCCTCCCACAATACCATACTTCACTCCAAGATACAGCTGGCCTCCCACAATACCATACTTCACTCCAAGATACAGCTGGCCTCCCACAATACCATACTTCACTCCAAGATACAGCTGGCCTCCCACAATACCATACTTCACTCCAAGATACAGCTGGCCTCCCACAATACCATACTTCACTCCAAGATACAGCTGGCCTCCCACAATACCATACTTCACTCCAAGATACAGCTGGCCTCCCACAATACCATACTTCACTCCAAGATACAGCTGGCCTCCCACAATACCATACTTCACTCCAAGATACAGCTGGCCTCCCACAATACCATACTTCACTCCAAGATACAGCTGGCCTCCCACAATACCATACTTCACTCCAAGATACAGCTGGCCTCCCACAATACCATACTTCACTCCAAGATACAGCTGGCCTCCCACAATACCATACTTCACTCCAAGATACAGCTGGCCTCCCACAATACCATACTTCACTCCAAGATACAGCTGGCCTCCCACAATACCATACTTCACTCCAAGATACAGCTGGCCTCCCACAATACCATACTTCACTCCAAGATACAGCTGGCCTCCCACAATACCATACTTCACTCCAAGATCCTGCACTCTAGCTATAGACACAGAAGAAGAAATACATCGCACATCATCCAACACTTGTCTAACTCCTTGATTTCATTCAACATATATGCTGAAGTCGGATGTGTCAGGCCAAAAAACGCAGATATCGCAGCAATGCTGTAAAACATGACACAACACACTCTGTTCTCCGGACTACATCCTGCTAATCTGCAGGAGTTTGAGAACGAACGCAGAAGAAGAAGATTCAACAAATAAATCCAAGATTACCAAAGCGACAATTCCTTGAAAATTCACTGACAAATTCTTGAAAAATGGCATTGGCTGCCATTTTGAGCAAATATTGTAATTTAATATCACAGACTGTAATGGCAACCTTTATAAAAGACATTTACTTATATTTTCATCCATCCACAGACTGTAATGGCAACCTTTAGAGAAGACACTAACTTACATTTCCATCAATCCCACCCAATGGTGACTTCGGTCAAGTTTACCAAAACAATACTAATACACCATAGTATATATATTGGATGTTTGCGGACAGCATTTCTGATTATTGCAACAACAGGTAACTTATCTTAATCTCATTGGCTGAATAAAGTTACTATCGAGAAATGTGTTCATGTTTGTTTTTCTGAAGGGTGCATACATTTTGTTTCTGGGCTCAGTATATGCAGTTCATATGTCAAGTCTTGAGTTTTCTAGACTTTCTTTAATTATTCCTGTAAATCACTGGGGGACATGTAGTCTTCAAGTTCCTTCTGCCGCTGCTTGAGAGTCTGAGGAATGAGTTCAAAAATCATATGTACATCTCTGTCACTATCATAAACAATGCAGGATCTGTGTATATAATGACTTCAAACAATTATCATAAACACACATCTATTACCTCTACATTCTAGAATGCAAGACTAAAACTACCTGTTTCATATATTACCTCTACATTCTAGAATGGAAGACTAAAACTACCTGTTTCATCTATTACCTCTACATTCTAGAATGCAAGACTAAAACTACCTGTTTCATTATTTACCTCTACATTCTAGGGTGCAAGACTAAAACTACCTGTTTCATATATTACTCTACATTCTAGAATGGAAGACTAAAACTACCTGTTTCATTATTTACCTCTACATTCTAGGGTGGAAGACTAAAACTACCTGTTTCATCTATTACTCTACATTCTAGGGTGGGAGAGAAGCCTTACATATTGTTGTTACATTCTCACAAATGTGTTGCCAAGCTAAAATGGGGAGCAAAGAAAAGTAACTTGATATGCAAATAATAACCCTACTAAGAAGGTGGGCGTGGGATTGACTAAAACACCCCATGATGTCTGCTGGGAGTGGGGTTGACTAAAACACCCCATGATGTTTGCTGGGAGTGGGGTTGACTAAAACACCCCATGATGTTTGCTGGTAGTGGAAATGACTAAAAACACCACATGATGTCTGCTGGGAGTGGGGGTTGACTAAATCACATAATGAAATCTGCTGGGAGTGGGGTTGACGAAAACACCCCCTGATGTCTGTTGGGAGTGGGGTTGACTAAAACACTCCATGATGTCTGCTGGGAGTGGGGTTGACTAAAACACCCCCTGATGTCTGCTGGGAGTGGGGTTGACTAAAACACTCCATGATGTCTGCTGGAAGTGGGGTTGACTAAAACACCCCATGATGTCTGCGGGGAGTGGGGTTGACTAAAACACCCCATGATGTCTGCTGGGAGTGGGGTTGACTAAAACACCCCATGATGTCTGCTGGGAGTAGGGTTGAGTAAAACACCCCATGATGTCTGCTGGGAGTAGGGTTGAGTAAAACACCCCATGATGTCTGCTGGGAGTAGGGTTGAGTAAAACACTACATGATGTCTGCTGGGAGTAGGGTTGACTAAAACACCCCCTGATGTCTGCTGGGAGTAGGGTTGAGTAAAACACCCCCTGATGTCTGCTGGGGGTAGGGTTGACTAAAACACCCCCTGATGTCTGCTGGGAGTAGGGTTGAGTAAAACACCCCATGATGTCTGCTGGGAGTAGGGTTGAGTAAAACACCCCATGATGTCTGCTGGGAGTAGGGCTGAGTAAAACACCCCATGATGTCTGCTGGGAGTAGGGCTGACTAAAACACCCCATGATGTCTGCTGGGAGTAGGGTTGAGTAAAACACCCCATGATGTCTGCTGGGAGTAGGGTTGACTAAAACACCCCATGATGTCTGCTTGGAGTAGGGTTGACTAAAACACCCCATGATGTCTGCTGGGAGTAGGGTGACTAAAACACCCATGATGTCTGCTGGGAGTAGGGTTGACTAAAACACCCCATGATGTCTGCTGGGAGTAGGGTTGACTAAAACACCCCATGATGTCTGCTGGGAGTAGGGTTGACTAAAACACCCCATGATGTCTGCTGGGAGTAGGGTTGACTAAAACACCCCATGATGTCTGCTGGGAGTAGGGTTGACTAAAACACCCCATGATGTCTGCTGGGAGTAGGGTTGACTAAAACACCCCATGATGTCTGCTGGGAGTAGGGTTGACTAAAACACCCCATGATGTCTGCTGGGAGTAGGGTTGACTAATACACCCCATGATGTCTGCTGGGAGTAGGGTTGACTAAAACACCCCATGATGTCTGCTGGGAGTAGGGTTGACTAAAACACCCCATGTTGTCTGCTGGGAGTAGGGTTGACTAAAACACCCCATGATGTATGCTGGGAGTAGGGTTGACTAAAACACCCCATGATGTCTGCTGGGAGTAGGGTTGACTAAAACACCCCATGATGTCTGCTGGGAGTAGGGTTGACTAAAACACCCCATGATGTCTGCTGGGAGTGGGGTTGACTAAAACACCCCATGATGTCTGCTGGGAGTAGGGTTGACTAAAACACCCCATGATGTCTGCTGGGAGTGGGGTTGACTAAAACACTCCATGATGTCTGCTGGGAGTGGGGTTGACTAAAACACCCCATGATGTCTGCTGGGAGTGGGGTTGACTAAAACACCCCATGATGTCTGCTGGGAGTAGGGTTGACTAAAACACCCCATGATGTCTGCTGGGAGTAGGGTTGACTAAAACACCCCATGATGTCTGCTGGGAGTAGGGTTGACTAAAACACCCCATGATGTCTGCTGGGAGTAGGGTTGACTAAAACACCCCATGATGTCTGCTGGGAGTAGGGTTAACTAAAACACCCCATGATGTCTGCTGGGAGTAGGGTTGACTAAAACACCCCATGATGTATGCTGGGAGTAGGGTTGACTAAAACACCCCATGATGTCTGCTGGGAGTAGGGTTGACTAAAACACTCCATGATGTCTGCTGGGAGTAGGGTTGACTAAAACACCCCATGATGTCTGCTGGGAGTAGGGTTGACTAAAACACTCCATGATGTATGCTGGGAGTAGGGTTGACTAAAACACCCCATGATGTCTGCTGGGAGTGGGGTTGACTAAAACACCCCATGATGTCTGCTGGGAGTGGGGTTGACTAAAACACCCCATGATGTCTGCTGGGAGTAGGGTTGACTAAAACACCCCATGATGTCTGCTGGGAGTAGGGTTGACTAAAACACCCCATGATGTCTGCTGGGAGTAGGGTTGACTAAAACACCCCATGATGTCTGCTGGGAGTAGGGTTGACTAAAACACCCCATGATGTATGCTGGGAGTAGGGTTGACTAAAACACCCCATGATGTCTGCTGGGAGTAGGGTTGACTAAAACACCCCATGATGTCTGCTGGGAGTAGGGTTGACTAAAACACTCCATGATGTATGCTGGGAGTAGGGTTGACTAAAACACTCCATGATGTATGCTGGGAGTAGGGTTGACTAGACCACCCCATGATGTCTGCTGGGAGTGGGGTTGACTAAACCACCCCATGATGTCTGCTGGGAGTGGGGTTGACTAAAACACCCCCTGATGTCTGCTGGGAGTGGGGTTGACTAAAACACCCCCTGATGTCTGCTGGGAGTGGGGTTGACTAAAACACCCCCTGATGTCTGCTGGGAGTGGGGTTGACTAAAACACCCCCTGATGTCTGCTGGGAGTGGGGTTGACTAAACCACCCCATGATGTCTGCTGGGAGTGGGGTTGACTAAACCACCCCATGATGTCTGCTGGGAGTGGGGTTGACTAAACCACCCCATGATATCTGCTGAGGTGAAGACACATGTATGAACTGCTTTAAAGGAACCAACCTTTTTTTTATCTACAGCATGGTCCATCAAAGTCCCTACAGCCACATTGTTCCATCCTACAGCCACAATGTTCCATCCTACAGCCACAATGTTCCATCCTACAGCCACAAAGTTCCATCCTACAGCCACATTCTTCCATCCTACAGCCACATTGTTCCATCCTACATCCACATTGTTCCATCCTACAGCCACATCGTTCCATCCACATTGTTCCATCTTACAGCCACATTGTTCCATCCTACAGCCACATCGTTCTATCCACATTGTTCCATCCTACAGCCACATCGTTCCATCCACATTGTTCCATCTTACAGCCACATTGTTCCATCCTACAGCCACATCGTTCCATCCACATTGTTCCATCTTACAGCCACATTGTTCCATCCTACAGCCACATCGTTCTATCCACATTGTTCCATCCTACAGCCACACTGAGTAAAACAGTTAATTGGACTAGAAAAATATGTGGAAAACCTCCCAATAGAAATGAATGCCAGCCTGGAACTGTTAGTTAAACTTGACTGCCTGACATTGGGAACATGGTTCTATCATGATCATTTATTACATTCTAGAGTAGAAAGTAAGCTGCTGAATGAGTTACTTTTCTTTATTACATTCTAGAGTAGAAAGTAAGCTGCTGAATGAGTTACTTTTCTTTATTACATTCTAGAGTAGAAAGTAAGCTGCTGAATGAGTTACTTCCCTCTATTACATTCTAGAGTAGAAAGTAAGCTGTTGAATTAGTTACTTTTCTTTATTACATTCTAGAGTAGAAAGTAAGCTGCTGAATGAGTTACTTCTCTCTATTACATTCTAGAGTAGAAAGTAAGCTGTTGAATGAGTTACTTTTCTTTATTACATTCTAGAGTAGAAAGTAAGCTGCTGAATGAGTTACTTTTCTTTATTACATTCTAGAGTAGAAAGTAAGCTGTTGAATGAGTTACTTTTCTTTATTACATTCTAGAGTAGAAAGTAAGCTGCTGAATGAGTTACTTCTCTCTAAGACATACATTTTAATGTAACCAAGTATACCTGTTTAAGAGAGGACAACTGCTGCAGTATCATTTCCTGTCTGGCTGTAGGGTGATCTGATACCAGACCAGGATTTAACAAGGGATTCTGGGATGCCTGTGAGTAATGTAGAAAGTAAGGGAGGAATATGCCTAGCTTGTATGTTACACTAGATATGCATGTACACACTATTACAATATAATACAAACATTTGAGTTATGAGCGCACATCATTATCAACTCTCACAAGGGGCACAGTCCATACATGTTCTGATACCCATCTCAATAAATTCAACAATGTAATGACAGTTCCAGTCCTGTGCTGTTATATCAGTCAATTCATATATATATATATTTATCTTGTTTTGAACCATTCTAATCTTGACACAAATCTCCTAAAATCTTGAGAGCGACCATGACTCATACTTCTGAAAATCTTCTGAGCAGATGAGGTCCCTCAGTACATTGATTATGTCAGAGTGATCCATTGATGTTAATTATGATACTGAGGTCATGCTAGCTGGTGTATCAGCTCATTCGCTGCCCTCAACACCTGCATGTCCTGACATGAGCATGACGCATGTGGTTGCGTCTGTGGGTCTCACCAATGGCCCACTAGACATACCACCCATGCAACAGAAAACCTTAGTGGATGACATGCCGTTATATTGAGGTTATCTTCTTAGAGAAGCTTCATGGCACGTCATCTATACAATTATGCTTTATGCTTTTATTCTGTTGTTGAAATGTGTTTCATATTTACCTGAATATATATGTATGCACCCTCTGTGGTTGGGAGGGAGCCAGAGATATACTGTGCAGCACTGGGAAGGAGGAAACTGACAGCACTGTTTATTCCTATGGCTGAAACCCATCATAGAGGCACAGTGACTCAGGATGTGACAATCCTTTTGACTTGAACGTTTGGTTGCATGCCTGGAGCAATAGAGAAGTTCGGCATAACCAGTAGTCAATTGGTGGCGGGGAATGAGCACAGTGAACCCTATCTTGGCTACAGTGGCTAGGCGCAGTGCATAGGTTGAAACCTACCTTCATGGAGGTGTGATAGTTATTCTCTGGCTCTGTCCCGGGGTGGGACGAAAATCCACAGACTTCCCAGCAATATAATGCCATTTAATGGCATTAGGTCAAAGGGCATGAGCCCATGGATAGCTGGATCAGTAACCAACCAACCACCATGAGCATGAAAGTCATCTTTTCTGCCACAGATTGTATCAACAACACCACCCGAATGACTCCAACTTCAACTCTGCAGAGATTGTTCACCGAACAACTAAGTAAGCATGCGTCAGCCACAGCAGTGCCCTCCATCAATGCTTTTATTTCTACTGTAAAACTATTTCTGGTTGTGGTGATGGCACAGTTAAATTCCTTGACAACTTTTCTACTTAGTCGCTTCATATGCAGTGATACTGTGATGTCTCAGAATGTTGGTAACTCCTTCAATCCACCTTCTTCTTGGTCTTCTTCTGTATCTTGCTGTGTCCATTCTAATATTGTATGCTCTTACCACTGACCAACAAGGGTTCATTCTCATTAAGTGACCGAACCGTTTCAGTCTTTGTTTTTTCAATATATTTGACCACATATGTTGTTCCAACAGTTCTTGGAATCTCTTCATTCTTCACATGATCTCTTCTCGTTCTGATTGCTGCTTTTCTTAGACATCACAGAAGGTAAATTGATTTGCATAAAATCCTCCTACTCTGAGGTGCTAAAAATGTAATTAAACAGATGAGGTGCTACAAATGTAATTGTACAGATGAGGTGCTACAAATGTAATTATACAGATGAGGTGCTGTGGAAATACTACAAGAGGAAAGCTTTATATGGCATACCATATTGTTGTATGGTGGTTGGTCCTATAGGACCACTGGTGAGACCTTCAGACCTCCATATTCAGTTTAAAATTATTATATACACTGGCTCATAAGCTCACAGACTATAAAATCACAAGCTTTTGCAGTCAAGCTGCAAACCACATTGCTAAACAGTCATAAATAGAAAATGATTATGTCACATCTTTAAAGATATGAGTAAAAAAAGTGTTCCGAACTAACTGAGACTTGGGAAGACAATGTCTGTCTACAACTTTGATAATGAGAGGGAAGTTTTTTGTGAAGTAAAATATATCTATTATGGTGAGGTACACTTCTTTCAACCACAGACATTGGTCTTATTTGGTTATATCAGAGCTTTATGATCATCAAAAACAGTATAGATTACGTTTCTGGTAATCCAGTTACAATGACCACTTTCATAACAATACCGGTAGCTTTTTTTTAAATAGGAATGCAATAGCAAAAGCTTTAATATAATCAGAGCAAAGCTTATGAATTTTTTGAAGGATTAAAAACAACTTTTCAGATATCCTGGGTGACAGATATGACAGCCCAATCCCAGTTGGACAACCCAGAATTCAGATCTTCTGGCTGACAGATATGACAGCCCAATCCCAGTTGGACAACCCAGAATTCAGATCTTCTGGCTTACAGATATAACAGCACAATCCCAGTTGGACAACCAAAAATTCAAATTCTGGCTGACAGATATAACAGCCCAATCCCAGTTGGACAACCCAGAATTCGGCATATCATCCAAAAAGTTTACCCATCTCTGATTTAATCCTTAACCACATGTAAAGCTGACTTAATCCCTAACCCTATCTAAAGCTGACTTAATCCTTAACCCCATCTAAAGTTAACAATGTTGTAAATTAATTATATTTCAAAGTTAATGTTAAATTACCTTCAGAGTTTTCTCTCTTTCCCTGTCGTGATACATATCTAGTTTTCTCCCCTTGTTAGCCGGATGATGGGTCTCGTAATATGCATTTCGTGCTCTCTGCACCCGAGAGTTTTCTCTGGATATTGCCACTGGTTCATCGGCTTTGGAAGGATCAAGGACCTCTGTGGTTCTCATGAAAGGCATAAATTCGTCTCCAATAGGAGCAATATTAGCATCCCCATATTTATAATCTGTCTGTTTCATTTGCAGGTAACTATTAACATATTGGTACGGATCTCTGTCTTTTTCATTCTTGGCACGGTGTCGTACAGCAGGGATTGGAGGTGAGCTTCGTTCAGTGTTCTGTGGTGACTTAGAAACATGCTTCCTATCCCCTTCACTCAAAAGAGATAGAATATTTGGTGAAACATCTCTATTGTTGTTTATCATACGTTTCTCAACCTGTGCTCTGTTTGCTGGTGCTATTTTTCTACTTCGTTCATCCGTTTGCTTGATGTCTTCTAGTGAATTACAGTGACTCCTAACAAGACTCTTTGTGTTGGACGGAATCTTCTCCTTGTTTAGTTCTTGCAAATACAACAATTGTTTTTCTCTTCTCTCTCTCCTCAATTCTGCTTCTTCTCTCTTCTGTAAGTAGAATGGGTCTTTCTCAGAATTCTTAATCACTGTTTTTCTCCTCCTCTGGTTCCAAAGAGGTCTTTCCTCCGCCTTTTGATCCTTCTCTCTGGGCTGTGTCCCTTTTCCATTTCTATTAACATCTCTGTTATTATCTTCTGGATATTTGATGTGGATTTTCCTTGGTGGAGCCTTTCTTTTTTCTTTTTCTTGTAAAGCTTCCTCCACTTTATGCTTGTACTCAATCTGTACGTCATCAGGGAGGTTCTGTAGAATAGCCTGCAGGTCCTTTAGTTCTACTGAAAGTCAAATGTATGCAGATTATTAATCACAGATGCACACAATGATAAATAATTTTAGAGAGTATGAGATTGAATGTGAACAGTGATACATAACTTTAGAGAAGTGTATGCATGGATGCAGACAGTTATACATAACTTTAGAGAAGTGTATGCATGGATGCAGACAGTTATACATAACTTTAGAGAAGTGTATGCATGGATGCAGACAGTTATACATAACTTTAGACAAGAGTATACATGGATGCAGACAGTTATACATAACTTTAGAGAAGTGTATGCATGGATGCAGACAGTGATACATAACTTTAGACAAGAGTATACATGGATGCAGACAGTTATACATAACTTTAGACAAGAGTATACATGGATGCAGACAGTTATACATAACTTTAGACAAGAGTATACATGGATGCAGACAGTTATACATAACTTTAGACAAGAGTATACATGGATGCAGACAGTTATACATAACTTTAGAGAAGTGTATGCATGGATGCAGACAGTTATACATAACTTTAGAGAAGTGTATACATGGATGCAGACAGTGATACATAACTTTAGAGAAGTGTATGCATGGATGCAGACAGTGATACATAAATTTAGACAAGAGTATACATGGATGCAGACAGTTATACATAACTTTAGACAAGAGTATACATGGATGCAGACAGTTATACATAACTTTAGACAAGAGTATACATGGATGCAGACAGTTATACATAACTTTAGACAAGAGTATACATGGATGCAGACAGTTATACATAACTTTAGACAAGAGTATACATGGATGCAGACAGTTATACATAACTTTAGACAAGAGTATACATGGATGCAGACAGTTATACATAACTTTAGACAAGAGTATACATGGATGCAGACAGTTATACATAACTTTAGACAAGAGTATACATGGATGCAGACAGTTATACATAACTTTAGAGAAGTGTATGCATGGATGCAGACAGTGATACATAACTTTAGACAAGAGTATACATGGATGCAGACAGTTATACATAACTTTAGAGAAGTGTATGCATGGATGCAGACAGTTATACATAACTTTAGAGAAGTGTATACATGGATGCAGACAGTGATACATAACTTTAGAGAAGTGTATGCATGGATGCAGACAGTGATACATAAATTTAGACAAGAGTATACATGGATGCAGACAGTTATACATAACTTTAGACAAGAGTATACATGGATGCAGACAGTTATACATAACTTTAGACAAGAGTATACATGGATGCAGACAGTTATACATAACTTTAGACAAGAGTATACATGGATGCAGACATTTATACATAACTTTAGAGAAGTGTATGCATGGATGCAGACAGTTATACATAACTTTAGAGAAGTGTATACATGGATGCAGACAGTGATACATAACTTTAGAGAAGTGTATGCATGGATGCAGACAGTTATACATAACTTTAGACAAGAGTATACATGGATGCAGACAGTTATACATAACTTTAGACAAGAGTATACATGGATGCAGACAGTTATACATAACTTTAGACAAGTGTATACATGGATGCAGACAGTTATACATAACTTTAGACAAGTGTATACATGGATGCAGACAGTTATACATAACTTTAGAGAAGTGTATACATGGATGCAGACAGTTATACATAACTTTAGAGAAGTGTATACATGGATGCAGACAGTTATACATAACTTTAGAGAAATTTTTGCATGGATCTATATCTGTCTATTCGCTAAACTCTTTGTTTCCTTTCAGCATCAGAAGTAGAAGAGTTTTCTGGAGACTCTTGCATGCTGAGTATGTTGTGGAATTTGTCACCTCTTATAATTTGGTGGTCCATCATTTTCGTGGTCTGCCTTCACTGTATCTGTGTCGCATAGCTTGCTGTGGTATGCTGTCTGATGGTAGTCTGCTGATGTGTGTAAATCATTTTACTACGAGCACTTTGAGTTCTCACTGTCGGATTGTTTATCCTGTCGCAGTGCTGTATCAGGAAAACCTCACCTGGCTGTGCTGTGATCTCTAATTAATGAGCCCACTTATTACAGATGAAGAATCCTGAAACACCGAACTACACTTCCATTTGTGACAACTTAGAAACAACACAATCGTCATCTCACGCCATTTTACAGATATCTGCATGGAAGCAGACAGTAATACATAAGTTTAGAGAAGTCTATTGCATGGATGCGTACACAATTAAAACCATCAGTTTCTCTATCCTGGTGTAATTCCAGATCCCTTGATCATGTCCATTCTCTGGGGAATTTGATTATCTCCATACCTAATACATTATCTAAGTAGAGATATGAGAGCTTATGGACAAGTCTGATGTGTGAAGACCATAACATAGCTGAACATGTTAATACAATAGCAATCTGAACTTTTCCTCAATTGTTCCAATGAGTAGAATATTTATTTGTTACTTCCTTTTAATTATTTCCATTTTGGTTGGGTCAATGCAAGTTATTGAAATCTGTTGGGGTAAGAAAGGAGAAAAAAGGACAGTTTCCTTTTCCATACCATAGAGGCACTTTGGGAAACACTGTGTTATTTTCATATTATTCATTGACCAACTGAAAATCACTCATAAGTTTTCTCTTGTGGCAAGCTTGGCACATAGAACAGATGTCATAGCTCTCCATGCTTGTCATCAAACTTGGCACATAGGGCAGATGTCATAGCTCTCCATGCTTGTCATCAAACTTGGCACATAGAGCTGATGTCATAGCTCTCCATGCTTGTCATCAAACTTGGCACATAGGGCAGATGTCATAGCTCTCTATGCTTGTCGTCAAACTTGGCACATAGGGCAGATGTCATAGCTCTCCATGCTTGTCATCAAACTTGGCACATAGAGCAGATGTCATAGCTCTCCATGCTTGTCATCAAACTTGGCACATAGGGCAGATGTCATAGCTCTCCATGCTTGTCATCAAACTTGGCACATAGGGCAGATGTCATAGCTCTCTATGCTTGTTGATCAACAGCCAGTTGTTCCCGATTTGTTTGTTTTCATACTAGCTGGTGGGATTTCTTTTTCAATAGTTGTTTTCAGTGTTGTTTTTGGTATTCCCCTTTTTCTATTGCCACTCGGCGACCATGTAAAGACTTGACGTGGTATTCTGCTTTCATTAATTCTGAGTGTGTTTCTGATGTATGCCCAACACCTTTTTCTAATAATGTCTAAATAACTACAGCCAAAAATGCTGGGTTGATGACTACATTCTGAATAGGATATGTTACCAATTTTTTTTTTTAAAACAGCATACCTAGGAATTATATGGTCAGCATTATTGCACAAACATATTTTCCCAGCATACCTGGTATCCATTTCCTTAGGTTGGTACTGTTAAAAATATTTCTAATTAAACTGGAAATTGACCCTATATTACCAGACTGAGAAGCTAGCACATTAACCAATGAGATACTGTGCCCCTCCATTTTTTTTACTAAAGGGAAGTAACCATTAAATGTTGTGTTTTGTGGGAGGATGGAGGACAAGCAGTAAACAATCAAACTCTTCTCTCATTTACTAAGCAAGAACCAAAGATTTTAATAAAACATACATGTTTGTGTGCCAAACTCTCTTTTAGGAGAATCTGGGATGTCACGTGGCTTGCTTGGATTCCTGTATGTGCTTGGAGTAAGAATCCTGTCCTCAACATAAGGCTCTTTCATATAATTTTGATGAACATTTCCAAGTTCCTTCAACGGATTCTGGTCATTTCTAATGAAGTCTGTGTCAATATTGTATGTGGAATGGAGACGAGGGGCTGTCGTGTATGTCTGATACTCTCTTGAAGATTCAATTCCTTTCTCAGTTCGTGAGGAGACCTCATGTTCCTTGACATGAGTGGTACTGGCTGTACACAAGAATGATATTTATACATTAGAAGCCACATCAGCAGGAACAAATCAGACAGTAGGATCAGACAATGCACATACATCAGACAATGTACATACACCAGACAATGCATGTGGTATATTATTATCATAATACAGTGTAATCCTGCTACAACAGCTCGGCCTAGACCCGAAAAAATATGTATGCACTGGTAATAAGAGAAATTTGCTATATACAGTAAATACAATATGGAGAAAATGTAATTGGGGATTTTGAAAAGTGTTATATATGGAAATTTGTTATAACAGTGTTATATTGGGAAATTTGTTATAACAGTGTTATATTGGGAAATTTGTTATAACAGTGTTATATTGGGAAATGTGTTATATAAGAGATTTCACGGTATATACATACAATTAAATTTGTACATAACAAATTGATGATAATGTAGATAAAGGAACACATTTAGCTGTGAACAGGTATCTCTTGACAGCCCATACCTTTCTGAAAAAGCTAAGGTTCTCCTGTCAGTTGAAAAACCCAGGTTCTCCTTTCAGCTGAGTAACCCAGGTTCTCCTTTCAGCTGAGCAACCCAGGTTCTCCTTTCAGCTGAGCAACCCAGGTTCTCCTTTCAGCTGAGCAACCCAGGTTCTCCTTTCAGCTGAGTAACCCAGGTTCTCCTTTCAGCTGAGTAACCCAGGTTCTCCTTTCAGCTGAGTAACCCAGGTTCTCCTTTCAGCTGAGTAACCCAGGTTCTCCTTTCAGCTGAGTAACCCAGGTTCTCCTTTCAGCTGAGTAACCCAGGTTCTCCTTTCAGCTGAGTAACCCAGGTTCTCCTTTCAGCTGAGTAACCCAGGTTCTCCTTTCAGCTGAGTAACCCAGGTTCTCCTTTCAGCTGAGTAACCCAGGTTCTCCTTTCAGCAGAGTAACTCAGGTTCTCCTTTCAGCTGAGTAACCCAGGTTCTCCTTTCAGCTGAGTAACCCAGGTTCTCCTTTTAGCTGAGTAACCCAGGTTCTCCTCTCAGCTAAGTAATCCAGGTGACAACCGAACTCATAATAAAAGGTTTGTTGTATCAAAGGCATGGTTGTATGTACGTGCGTGTGTGTGTGTAAGTGGGGGGAAGTTTATAGTATGTTTAGTCCTAAATGGGAAGCGTTCTAGTCTAGCAGTATACCATATCCTAGGATCATCATGTCTGACCAGGAGGGTTAGCATCACTTCTGGGCTAACTAGTTTATCATTCTTTTGTCAGATCTGCTGACCCATCTGCAGTAACTGTACGCCAAGCTTTCCTTGTGGTTCGGGGTCAAGATATTTATTTTAGGAGGGTTGTAAGGGCCAGTTGTTTAATGAATGATTAGCAGAATGGGGGGGGGGGGGGGGGGGGAGAGAAAAAGTGATAGGGATCTCTCAGTGTGTCATGCGAAGATCGCCAAATCATGCAGCCATCATCATAGATTTAACAACATTGTACATCTCTAACAATCTTACGATTACGGTAATCTAACCACACTGCCACGCACTCCACCTTCTCATACTGGAGGTTCTGAAACTGGGTCTTTCCATACTGGAGGTTCTGAAACTGGATCTTTCCATACTGTAGTTTCCCATACTGTAGTTTCCCATACTGTAGTTTCCCATACTGTAGCTTCCCATGCTGTAGCTTCCCATACTGTAACTTCCCATGCTGTAGCTTCCCATACTGTAGCTTCCCATACATATGCTATATATTCCACACCTTTGAATACATCTTAGAATGGTATAAAAACCTCAGTCTGATGTGCACAAACAGAACCATCTGTGTATAAAACCACATCAGTGTTGTCAGTTATCAACTGTTTAATCCCTAGAACATTGTTCTTCCATATGAACCAGTGTCATAGAACATGGATAAGTGCTCAGCTGCTTAGTCAGCCGATGACCGGAATCCGTTCGCGGATGAGAAAAGGTTCAGTACCCGATGGGCACAGGCACAGAATGTCTAATTACATGAGGCAAGTTCACTGACTGTGAAACATCTCGTGCGAGACAGACGTGAACGACAATCGTCTCGGCAAAGAGTCACTACATACCCCCCGACAGTTAGGCAGGCTGTCACGGACTAGAGAAGCCTACCACCTGAATTAAAGACATGATGAAAACAGATGTGCTTGCCTCGGACGTCCAGATGACAAAGTGGCAAACCGAGGTGCAAATAACACAGTTTTACTGTGGAACTTAAAGTACAACGTACTTCACGCTCCCCGGTGGAAATCACACAATATATTTGTTGTAGTTATATGAGAGCGAATGCAGAAGAAGAAGAAGTTGATGACCGAAAACCACCTGACTAGTGTCTCCTAACGTACCTGATCAGTAGTGATGATATTTCTCTGTCTTCCCTGGGCATGAGCCCTGGTACCGTACTTAAGAAAAAAAATGTATTGGACAGATGATAATAGACAACGATGCATATTTGTAGAGATTTACAATTATCTGAGTTGGCCTGACCTATGATAAAAGAAAATTATATGTTTCAAGCAAACTCAAAACTTTTTTTTTCATTGTGTCATTCATACAATCTATTATTCATACAATGAAGAAAAAAGGTCTGAGTTTTAAAACACAAATATTTCAAAGTCAAGAAAGTCTAATAGAAAAACAAAACAAACGTAACTTCAAGAAAATAAACAAAACAAAAATAACTGAATGTTCACAAAAATCTTCATGAACAGAATATTTACAAGACTTGAGCGAAGTCTGTGACAGACTTGGGTAACTTGAGAGACAAGGCAATGACTGTGTTTTTGGGTTGACAGACATTTGAGGTTTAAACTCTAGGAATAAAACAGACATTCTGTAAGTGAAAACGTAGTCATGAAAATTATATATTCATGAGAAGATGTTCAGGAATGAGATAAAAATGACAATGTTCTTAAAATATTGCTGTTCTTGAGGAAGAACATGAAGATAATCTCAAGAAAATACTGTTCTTGAGGAAAAAAAATATGTCCAGTAAATATGCAAGGTAGGTGATAATGTGTGTCCCCATTCTTGTAGTTGTTAGAAATGAAAATATGTTGACATAGACAATACAGTTTGATAAAATGTTATGAAAATGTTTTCCGTTGTGCAGGCTGGCAAAAAAATGGTGTTTATGAATGAGAAATAATGGTGTTTATGAATGAGAAATAATGGTGAATGGTGTATGAATGAGAAATAATGGTGTTTATGAATGAGAAATAATGGTGAATGGTGTATGAATGAGAAATAATGGTGTATGAATGAGAAATAATGGTGAATGGTGTATGAATGAGAAATAATGGTGTATGAATGAGAAATAATGGTGAATGGTGTATGAATGAAAAATAATGAATGAGAAATAATGGCGTTTATGAATGAGAAATAATGGCGTTTATGAATGAGAAATAATGGCGTTTATGAATGAGAAATAATGGCATTTATGAATGAGAAATAATGGTGTATGAATGAGAAATAATGGTGTTCTTTAATGATAATTAATCATTAAATTTCCATTTAAACATTTAAACCCATGAGAGTCACCGTGCGTTGCCTCTATTGGTTGGTAGAACACTTTTTTTTTAAACTTGTTTTTCTGAGATGCATATTCTATTTTGCGTCTGTCGAGGGTTAATCCCTGACCATGACCGTTGCATAGTTCACGCTTCATTTTTGTGTTTACATCATGAAAATATCACATTGAATTATTTGTTACAAAATTTAAAAAATTTGCGGAGTTTTGAAAAAAATACGGCTGTACCACTTCACTACAGAGCTGGACAAATGCAGAAATTAAATATCTATGGAGCATTTTTATAGCCGATGGAAGAATGGACAGAGAGCTCGAGACAAGAATTCAAAAAGCCAACTATGTAAATTATGAACTTTCACCAATTTTGAAACACAAATCTATCCAGAAGGAAACCTAAAGGCAAATCATAAATTCAATCTTCATGCCAAAATTATGTTTTCAATGTCAGACATGGACTCTAAGTAAAGAACAAGAGAGAAAGCTTACTACGTGTGAAATAAAATGTCTAAAATAAAGCAGCAAACAAAACAAGAAGAGATCATGTGAGAAATTAGGAGATTACAAAAACTTGGAACAACATCAGTGGTCAAATATATTGGGAAAAAAAGAGATTTTAATGGTTCTAATGAAAATGAACCCTTATTGGCCAGAGGTAAGAGCATACAACATGAAAATGAAAACAGCAAGATACAGAGGAAGACCAAGAAGAAGGTGGATTGAAGGAGTTACCAACATTCTGACATGGCACAGTTTTAGATATTTTTTGTTGATTATCCTCCTCGCACATCGGACATGTCCATAGTGCTCAGATCTCCACTTCAGTAAATCTCCTAGGGTATAATGGCTGATGGTTCCGGTTCTACATTGGCACACTGTTCTTTTATGAAATCTTTGTCAGGTGTTCTCTAATGGTCACATCCGTCTTCACTCTCAATTCGTGCATTCTCGATATCGAGTCTTGCTCACAGTACAGGATTACTGCATATCAAGTGACCTAACGTGCAACAGCCTGAAAACCAATCGTCATTCAATCCTGCGATGCCTCACAGCAGAAGCAGCGAAAGACAATAGATAGATAGACAAAGATACAAAATGTGTGACAGCAAAAGTGTTCACTTCATATTATTATCACACCTTCTCCAAATAAATGATCGCTAAAATCTCACCTTCATAAGCTGCTCTAAGCTGTGAGGTATCATGGCCTCGCTGCTGCAGATGGTGAATCCTTTTCACATTTTTCTCCTCAAGTGCTTTCTCCTGAGCATCATCCATGGCAGACTTTATAACAGCCACCTGCTTGTGACGCAATTCCTGCAAGATTAACTCTGTCTTATTACTGATACACACATCTAGACTTTATGCAAAATATGTTTTTTTAAAAGTTCCAGAACTTTAAAATTTGTTCACTAACCATTACTGTACTGTAATAATAGTGCACTAACCAGTACTGTAATAATTGTGCACTAACCAGTACTGTAATAATTGTGCACTAACCAGTACTGTAATAATTGTGCACTAACCAGTACTGTAATAATTGTACACTAACCAGTATTTTAGCAATAGTGAGGCACTGTCAATGGTAGACAAAATCAAACAGTAAATAAATGAAAATGGAAGGTTTTTGATAAACACTGAAGTAAAGTTTATTCATATCACAAGATGTTTCTAAAGTTTCATCAAAGTTTCTAACTTTATCTGATGATTATTAACAATTAGTTTTTTAAATCACTACCCGTAAAAATTAAAACAAAGGGAAAGTGTTCAAACATAAACAAAAATCAAATCTGATGTACAAAGTAATCAATAAATCATTTTTGCTTGTATTTTTGTACTTACTTCCCTTGCTCTAATCTTTCTTTTTTCTATCTCCAACTGTTGGTTTAGAAATTCTCTATCCATCTGCAACTTTCTCTCTTCCTCCATATCTTCTTTCATTTTTCTCTCTCGTTCTTCTCTCTTCTTTCTTTCCTTTTCCTCAATCTGTGCTTTTACTTGAGCCTGTGAATAGCATAACATACCAATTAAGTATTTCCACAATGTTTTAGGCTCATTTTGAGCTCCATTTCAGTTTGTACCTGGCAAGGAGACTTTTTCTTTGAGAGTTAGAAATATATAACTTTCATCAATAACATAAAAAATAACTATGAATTTAATAAACCTTCTTGCTGAGGTCAGATGTGTTGGGCCATTGGCACAAATAAAATGGTAACACAAAGCGACTTTGTTCTATCGACCATATCTTGGTGGAAATCTAGTAGGATCATTGTCCTGCTACAAGAGGGATCTCTGGACTACATCCTGCTGGAAATCTAGAAGGATCATTATCCTGCTACAAGAGAGAGCAAGCGGGAGTGTGAAAATTAATGGGGAAAAAAACTAACAAAACAGTAAAATAATGTGCCTTACACTCAAGTGGTTGTGGGTCAGATATGGAAGTTGTGGGTCAGATATGGGAGTTATGAGTCAGATACGGGAGTTATGGGTCAGATACAGTGGTTGTGGATTAGATACTGGGTTTGTGGGTCATATACAGAAGTTGTGGGTCAGATACGGGGGGTAGTGAATCAGATACAGTTGTTGTGGGTCAGATACGGAGATTGTAAGTCAGATACCAAGCTGTGATACCTTATTTAAAAGTGAATTTTCAGAGGATTATCACTTGCAGCTATGTGCTATGAGTGTAATGGTAATAAGTGAAACTGGTATCAAACTGTAGAACAATATAGTACTTATGTAGGACACACGTTGGATGTGACTTATGTAGGACACACGTTGGATGTGACTTATGTAGGACACACGTTGGATGTGACTTATGTAGGACACACGTTGGATGTGACTTATGTAGGACACATGTTGGATGTGACTTACGTAGGACACACGTTGGATGAGAATTATGTAGGACACACGTTGGATGTGACTTATGTAGGACACACATTGGATGAGACTTATGTAGGACACACGTTGGATGTGACTTATGTAGGACACACGTTGGATGTGACTTATGTAGGACACACGTTGGATGTGACTTATGTAGGACACACGTTGGATGAGACTTATGTAGGACACACGTTGGATGAGACTTATGTAGGACACACGTTGGATGAGACTTATGCAGGACACACGTTGGATGAGACTTATGTAGGACACACGTTGGATGAGACTTACTATGCACTCATAGACTAGCTATTGGACTAGAGGGCATTGGTAAGAAAAATTACAAACAACAAGTATACAAGATAATTTCAGCCACAACACTTTACAGGCCAACTTTGACGGCTGTCGAATTTCTATTATAGAAATTTGGTGACCAATTTCGATGATTGTCAGAACCGTTATCTTCTTCCTTCTTCTGCGTTCGTTCACAAACTCCTGCAGATTAGCAGGATGTAGTCTGGAAAACGGAATGTGTTGTGCCATGGTTTACAGCATTGCTGCAATATCTGCGTCTTTCGGCCTGACACATCCGACTTCAGCATGGCTTTTGGTCACTGACCCTATATGGGATGGGACAGCCAACTCCATCCCATAACCTCCTTAGTCGCCTTTTACGACATGCGTGAAAGGTAAACAGTGTTGCTATTCTTTGCTCCCCTTTCGGGTCTGGCAACACACGGACGAGAACCGTTATGATACTTCAGAAATTTCACAACTGTTGCAATAGTGTTACTAAAAATAGATTGCTCAGGAAAGTACATTTTTCCAAAATGGCGGCATCCATGAAATAAATCTATAGACGTCTTTCATGAGTATTAATCATGAGTAAATCACAGTTTTCATTAATCATGAATAAATCACAGTTTTCATTAATCATGAATAAATCACAGTTTTCAAAGGTGAGATTGTGTGATATATAGAAATTAATGTAAATAATCTAGGCCTAGCATTATAATAAGTAGGATATTGCACTTATGGAACTTTCAAATTCATTCTGAAAGTGCAAACATTCATTACTTACATACGATACTTCATACTAGCCCTAACTCACATCAAGAGATGGATGACAAACGCATATCAAGAGATGGATGACAAACGCATATCAAGAGATGGATGACCAGAGTGTCAGTGATAACTCGCTACATTATTCACTCAAAATTAAATCAACCTGATATTCCAGCTGGACTCGTCTCTTCTCTTCTTGTTCCTTTCTGGTCACTGGGTCAATAAATGCTCCTTGTCCTCGAAGAAATGATGGCCTGCACAAAAGATCAAGCACAACATAGTTAATCGGTCACCATGTATGAACTGTTACATGTAGAGAAATATAAACAAGCAGCTAGACAACAAGATTGAAATCTTCAAGATGTAGAGTTACAGAAAATTAAAGAATATTTACATCTTTCACAGACATAACAATCAACAATTACAGAAAATTATAGAAAAAAAATAAGTATTCAATTAACTATCATTTCATAGATTTCTTCAGGAGTTCAATAAACAAAACCATATAACTTCAACAAGCAAAGATCATGTTTTGCATACTCCGCTGACTATTGAAGCCATATGTCAATTTGAGTGATCAATAATGACCAATATTCATAAAAGCAAATGGTTGCAGGCTTCCGTATCATTGCATGTCTGTATATAAAATAATGGTATAATCTATAAACCTCAGAGGCAGCTGATAGGATTGGATAGTATAATCTATACACCTCAGAGGCAGCTGATAGGATTGGGTGGTATAATCTATACACCTCAGAGGCAGCTGATAGGATTGGGTGGTATAATCTATAGATCTCAGAGGCAGCTGGTAGGATTGGGTGGTATAATCTTTAGATCTCAGAGGCAGCTGATAGGATTGGGTGGTACAATCTATATACTTCAGAGGCAACTGGTAAGATTGGGTGGTTTACTCTCTACACATAAGAGACAGCATATAGGATTGTGTGGTACACTCTGTATATCTCAGAGACAGCAGGTAGGATTGTATGGTACACTCTGTATATCTCAGAGACAGCAGGTAGGATAGTGTGGTACACTGTATATCTCAGAGACAGAAGGTAGGATTGTATGGTACACTCTGTATATCTCAGAGACAGAAGGTAGGATTGTATGGTACACTCTGTATATCTCAGAGACAGAAGGTAGGATTGTATGGTACACTCTGTATATCTCAGAGACAGCATATAGGATTGTGTGGTACACTCTGTATATCTCAGAGACAGCAGGTAGGATTGTATGGTACACTCTGTATATCTCAGAGAAAGCAGGTAGGATAGTGTGGTACACTCTGTATATCTCAGAGACAGCAGGTAGGATTGTATGGTACACTCTGTATATCTCAGAGACAGAAGGTAGGATTGTGTGGTACACTCTGTATATCTCAGAGACAGAAGGTAGGATTGTATGGTACACTCTGTATATCTCAGAGACAGCTGGTAGGATAGTGTGGTACACTCTGTATATCTCAGAGACAGCAGGTAGGATAGTGTGGTACACTCTGTATATCTCAGAGACAGCAGGTAGGATTGTATGGTACACTCTGTATATCTCAGAGAAAGCAGGTAGGATAGTGTGGTACACTCTGTATATCTCAGAGACAGCAGGTAGGATTGTATGGTACACTCTGTATATCTCAGAGACAGAAGGTAGGATTGTGTGGTACACTCTGTATATCTCAGAGACAGAAGGTAGGATTGTATGGTACACTCTGTATATCTCAGAGACAGCTGGTAGGATAGTGTGGTACACTCTGTATATCTCAGAGACAGCAGGTAGGATAGTGTGGTACACTCTGTATATCTCAGAGACAGCTGGTAGGATAGTGTGGTACACTCTGTATATCTCAGAGACAGCAGGTAGGATAGTGTGGTACACTGTATATCTCAGAGACAGAAGGTAGGATTGTATGGTACACTCTGTATATCTCAGAGACAGAAGGTAGGATTGTATGGTACACTCTGTATATCTCAGAGACAGAAGGTAGGATTGTATGGTACACTCTGTATATCTCAGAGACAGCATATAGGATTGTGTGGTACACTCTGTATATCTCAGAGACAGCAGGTAGGATTGTATGGTACACTCTGTATATCTCAGAGAAAGCAGGTAGGATAGTGTGGTACACTCTGTATATCTCAGAGACAGCAGGTAGGATAGTGTGGTACACTCTGTATATCTCAGAGACAGCAGGTAGGATAGTGTGGTACACTCTGTATATCTCAGAGACAGCTGGTAGGATAGTGTGGTACACTCTGTATATCTCAGAGACAGCTGGTAGGATAGTGTGGTACACTCTGTATATCTCAGAGACAGCAGGTAGGATTGTATGGTACACTCTGTATATCTCAGAGACAGCAGGTAGGATTGTGTGGTACACTCTGTATATCTCAGAGACAGCAGGTAGGATTGTGTGGTACACTCTGTATATCTCAGAGACAGCAGGTAGGATTGTGTGGTACACTCTGTATATCTCAGAGACAGAAGGTAGGATTGTATGGTACACTCTGTATATCTCAGAGACAGCAGGTAGGATTGTATGGTACACTCTGTATATCTCAGAGACAGCAGGTAGGATTGTGTGGTACACTCTGTATATCTCAGAGACAGCAGGTAGGATTGTGTGGTACACTCTGTATATCTCAGAGACAGAAGGTAGGATTGTATGGTACACTCTGTATATCTCAGAGACAGAAGGTAGGATTGTATGGTACACTCTGTATATCTCAGAGACAGAAGGTAGGATTGTGTGGTACACTCTGTATATCTCAGAGACAGAAGGTAGGATTGTATGGTACACTCTGTATATCTCAGAGACAGCTGGTAGGTAGTGTAATCTCTAACCTCAGGGTAGACTAGGAATACTGTGGAACCCTGTTATAACAACTTGGACCGGTCTGAAATATGTGTGTAATAACAGAAATTCGCTATATACAGTACAAACAATATAGAATAAATATAATTGGGGATTTTGAAAAAGTGTTGTTATATAAAGAAATATGTTATAAAAGAATGGCTACAGGGGAATAACTCTACTGTATATGTTTAACAATCTTGAAATAATATGTATAGTTAACATAACTCTCAGATTTCAATGGCGGAACGATAAACTGCAAAATAATTGAAAAATAACAAAGTTATCTTCTTACGGTGAAACACTGCTCGGATCCGAGTCCATGACCACAGCAGCATGAGGTGCGCTATTTGTCCGTTGAGCAATCACATGACTGTTCTCACTTGGAGAAATGGACTGATTTTGAATAATTTCATTTGCCTGACGTAGCTTTTGATGATCTGCAGGATATCGATCTGCCCATATTCCAGCATCCTGTTTGTCTGTTACCTTCTGAGCCACCTTGGCTAAACGTTGTTCTTCTCTTTGTCGGTCTGTCAATATTTACAAGTTTTAGATAGAAAATAACCATCTAGGAAGGGTTGTGTATGCAAAACATAGAAAATAACCAACTAGGAAGGGTTGTGTATACAAAACATAGAAAATTACCATCTAGGAAGGGTTGTGTATACAAAACAGAAAATAACCATTAAGGAAGGGTTGTGTATACAAAACATAGAAAATAACCATCTAGGAAGGGTTGTGTATACAAAACATAGAAAATAACCATCTAGGAAGGGTTGTGTATACAAAACATAGAAAATAACCATCTAGGAAGGGTTGTGTATACAAAACATAGAAAATAACCATCTAAGAAGGGTTGTGTATACAAAACATAGAAAATTACCATCTAGAAAGGGTTGTGTATGCAAAACATAGAAAATAACCATGAAGGAAGGGTTGTGTATACAAAACATAGAAAATAACCATCTAGGAAGGGTTGTGTATACAAAACATAGAAAATAACCATCTAGGAAGGGTTGTGTATACAAAACATAGAAAATAACCATCTAGGAAGGGTTGTGTATACAAAACATAGAAAATAACCATCTAGGAAGGGTTGTGTATACAAAACATAGAAAATAACCATCTAGGAAGGGTTGTGTATACAAAACATAGAAAATTACCACCTAGGAAGGGTTGTGTATACAAAACATAGAAAATAACCATCTAGGAAGGGTTGTGTATACAAAGCATAGAAAATAACCATCTAGGAAGGGTTGTGTATACAAAACATAGAAAATTACCATCTAGGAAGGGTTGTGTATACAAAACATAGAAAATAACCATCTAGGAAGGGTTGTGTGTACAAAACAGAAAATATATTGCAATCAGATTGTCATAAATGGCATATTAGGTTATCTTTCTGCGTATAAAGCATTGTTCAGATCAAGAAATAAGTATCAGGATTGACTGGAAATCAACAACAATGAACAGATTAACAAAAAGGTTCTGAGGAAACAGAAAATTAGGATATGGATTTATTTTGTTGTTGTTGTGAAGACATCTAGTCATGTTATGTGATACCATGGTTGATGGTGCGCTTCTCGGCCTGGTATCTCCTACTTCAGCACCAGTGATTGCTTGGGCAGGAAAGTGGTCCTCCTCGATGTCAGGGATGGTCTGATCAATCTTAGTTCCCAGCCTCTATTGTCTGGACTAAGCTCCGTCCTCACTTCAAGAAGTTGGCCTCACTGGACAGCATGCTTCATCACAGCAGTGATCATGGATTGAGTCAATCCCACGACCAACCATCTTAGTCATCTCTTGCTACTTGCATGACAGGCAGTAGTGTTACTACAATTTTCTCTCCTTTTGGGCCCTGGCAATACGTGATCATCAAAACTAAATAAAAACTTGTACAGACAGATGATATATGTTTGGCAGAACAGGTTTGGAAAAAAAATAAAGATAAAAACATTATACATTATTATAGGTAGCCATTGCTAGATTTTCATAGATACATACACTTACTAGAGAATTAGCTCCTTCCTCAATACTATTACAAAAACACACACAAGCTAACTTATTTCGGACTTAAAAAAAACACACAATGGTTTAGAATAATTAAAAATGGAGGGAAAGATTTTAGGAAATAGAACAAGAGGCAGACCAAAACTACGATGGACACAGGGTACCAACAACATTTTGAATATGACACTGAAAGAGGCTGAACAGCTTGCACAGAACTGGGAGGCTTACAGAGTGGTAGTGAGGACAATATTCTGCATGGGCTGAGAAGATCTACTCACCAACTTCCTCTAACCTCCTGAGAAGATCTACTCACCAAGTTCCTCTAACCATCTGAGGAGATATACTCACCAAGTTCCTCTAACCATCTGAGGAGATATACTCACCAAGTTCCTCTAACCACTTGCGTTTTTCTTCAAATCTTGCATTGTCATACCGTGTTTCATTGAGTGTTCCAGCCTGAAGGAATTCAGCAATTAGAATTAGATACATGTTACGTGGCATCTAGCAAAGTTAGAACCAGATACGTGGCATCTAGCAAAATTAGAACCAGATACATGGCATCTAGCAAAATTAGAACAGATACATGGCATCTAGCAAAATTAGAACCAGATACGTGGCATCTAGCAAAATTAGAACCAGATACGTGGCATCTAGCAAAATTAGAACAGATACATGGCATCTAGCAAAATTAGAACCAGATACGTGGCATCTAGCAAATTTAGAACCAGATACGTGGCATCTAGCAAAATTAGAACAGATACATGGCATCTAGCAAAATTAGAACAGATACATGGCATCTAGCAAAATTAGAACCAGATACGTGGCATCTAGCAAATTTAGAACCAGATACATGGCATCTAGCAAAATTAGAACCAGATACGTGGCATCTAGCAAAATTAGAACAGATACATGGCATCTAGCAAAATTAGAACCAGATACGTGGCATCTAGCAAATTTAGAACCAGATACATGGCATCTAGCAAAATTAGAACCAGATACATGGCATCTAGCAAAGTTAGAACCAGATACGTGGCATCTAGCAAAATTAGAACCAGATACGTGGCATCTAGCAAAATCAGAACCAGATACATGACATCTAGCAAATGAGCAGATCAAATATAAAAATATTAGAATGAATGAACATGTCTGGTCATGAGAAAATTCTCTCATTCTAGCTATAGCTTCTTCTTCTTATGCCTGTTCTCAAACTCATGTCAGTTAGCAGGATGTAGTCTGGAGAAAAGAATGATTTGTGTCATGGTTTACAGCTTGACTGTGACTTTCGGCATGTCTTCTGGATTACTTTGACCTGTGGAGTGGGACAGTCAACTTTCAAACCTCCTTAGTTGTTTTTTACAACATGCAAGGCAGGTCTTAGTATTATTAATCTTTGTTTCTCTTTTGAGCCCTGGGAACATACGACTAACCTTAGTATATATGTACACCAATTTTCATTGATTTCTATTTGGGAGTCATTTCTTGGGTTTTGTCAATGAGAGTAAGTATTTTCATATTCTTGTATTCCATGGCAGAGTCAGGGTAAGATGAGTTATTCCATGGCAGAGTCAGGGTAAGATGAGTTATTCCATGGCAGAGTCAGGGTAAGATGAGTTATTCCATGGCAGAGTCAGGGTAAGATGAGTTATTCCATGGCAGAGTCAAGGTAAGATGAGTTATAGAGCATTATAATACACAGTTTACCCATAAGTTTCCCATAAGTTTAACATAAGTTACCCATAGTTTAGCATATTTTCCGATAAATTAAGCATAAGTCACCCATACGTTTAGCATAAGTTTTCCATAAGTTTAGCAAAAGTTTTCCATATGTTTAGCAAAAGTTTTCCATAAGTTTAGCAAAAGTTTTTCATAGGTTTAGTATAAGTTTCCCTAATGTTTAGCATAGGTTAGCTAAGTTTTACATAGGTTAGCATAAGTTACCCATAGTTTAGCATAATTTCCGATAAATTAAGCATAAGTCACCCATACGTTTAGCATAAGTTTTCCATAAGTTTAGCAAAAGTTTTCCATATGTTTAGCAAAAGTTTTCCATAAGTTTAGCAAAAGTTTTTCATAGGTTTAGTATAAGTTTCCCTAATGTTTAGCATAGGTTAGCTAAGTTTTACATAGGTTAACATAAGTTACCCATAGTTTAGCATAATTTCCGATAAATTAAGCATAAGTCACCCATACGTTTAGCATAAGTTTTCCATAAGTTTAGCAAAAGTTTTCCATATGTTTAGCAAAAGTTTTCCATAAGTTTAGCAAAAGTTTTTCATAGGTTTAGTATAAGTTTCCCTAATGTTTAGCATAGGTTAGCTAAGTTTTACATAGGTTAGCATAAGTTACCCATAGTTTAGCATAATTTCCGATAAATTAAGCATAAGTCACCCATACGTTTAGCATAAGTTTTCCATAAGTTTAGCAAAAGTTTTCCATATGTTTAGCAAAAGTTTTCCATAAGTTTAGCAAAAGTTTTTCATAGGTTTAGTATAAGTTTCCCTAATGTTTAGCATAGGTTAGCTAAGTTTTACATAGGTTAGCATAAGTTACCCATAGTTTAGCATAATTTCCGATAAATTAAGCATAAGTCACCCATACGTTTAGCATAAGTTTTCCATAAGTTTAGCAAAAGTTTTCCATATGTTTAGCAAAAGTTTTCCATAAGTTTAGCAAAAGTTTTTCATAGGTTTAGTATAAGTTTCCCTAATGTTTAGCATAGGTTAGCTAAGTTTTACATAGGTTAGCATAAGTTACCCATAGTTTAGCATAATTTTCCCATACGTTTCCCATAAGTTTAGCAAAGTTTCCCATAAGTTTAGCATAAGCTTCCCATAATTTTTCCACAAGCTGCCTAATTAGTGAATAAATAAATATGCGTTAGAAATACCTACCACCACTAATACAAAGATGACCAAAACAGTTATAATAAAATGAATAAGGATGAAAACGGTTGACTATTCCATCTCCGTCTGAACAACATATAATAGTAAGACAACGAATACAGAAGAAAAAAAAAAATTATAAACACCCTTTAAAAATATAAACAGTCCATGTATCTGCCCGGGTTCATTGTTATGTCTCGTTCCATGCCCAACCCAAACACGTTTACGCTGTTTCACCACTTCCAAAAGTGGTTCGTAGCAACCTGTAAGTTTATTTACTGATTGCCAAACAAATATATTTGTTTTATTTTCTATATAACTGATGTTTAATAGATGTTTGCAGCACTTATATTTAAAAGCAGATTGCAAATTATTAGATTTCTCTTCAACATATCTAGGTACAGTTTGGAGAGACCACTGAATACTATTTATTACTTATGACCAATGACTCTTTGATTGAGAAGCCAGTGGTTTGAACGACTGGCCACCAGAATACTAGTGAAGATAATAAAATGACCTACCCCAGTCACCATTGCACTTCTCATTGCAGCAGGTGGAATATTGGTTTCTATGGCATTATCCGGTGCTTGTCCTAACACAAAACCAGCATCTCTTGTACTGTGGTTAGTCCTGTGGTTAAACAACATGATGTACATATGCATGCGATCCTTGGATAATAAGTAAACAAACTATTGGAAAAATGGGGGCAATAGAGATATGGTTCTATAGAAGAATGTGAGAGTAATATAGACAGTAAGACAAAAGTAACGAGAAAGTGCTGAAAGAGGCAAATGTGAAGTGGGGGTTGATAAATAATTGTGGATAAAAGAAGCACTAGACTCGAGGACTGCACTGACAGCTTTTGAAACATTGACCAATTTACATGGGAAAAACTGGCACAAAATAGAGCTACATAGTTAATGATAAACTGCGTTCACAACTAACTACATGACTGTACAGAGTAGAATGTTGGAGGAAAGTGACAGAACAGTCTCATACTTTCACATCAATATGTCTGTAATCTTGCAGATATTCCGTCACATGACGACCATCGCTAACCCAAGAGCTTTGTGCAAGATGTTGTTAAAGTGACATGAATACCATCATCAGAGAGGCAAGAGCGTTGGATTGGACATGTCAAATGATTAGCTCCATTGTCAGAGCTGTTCGAAGATGGACGCCTGATGTTAGTAAAAGCTTGGAGAAACTCAGGACAATATGGAGGAAAGCAATATGAAAAGAGATTGAACCACAACTGCAACACAATACAGAAAATAAACAGAGCAAAGTGGTGCATTTTTGTTGTTGTCCAAGTGTCAGGGGCATATGTTTCTCCTTCTTAATTTCTTCTGAATCTCAGATTAGTAAGATGTAGTCCAGAGAACAGAATGTGTCTTGTCATGGTTTACAGCTTGCCTGAGATATCTTGCACTATTCAGCTTCTTGCCCTATTTGACTGTACTATTTTTGCACTATTGGGGAGCCGTGCAGCACAGTGGTTAGCGCACTGGCTTCGCATATGAGTGGTCCTGGGTTCATTCCCCAGTTGAGGCAGAAATGTTTTTCAGATCGCAACGGCTCCCGGGTCAACCCAGCCTTCAATTGATACCGGATTTTTCTGGGAAGTAAAGACTGCGAGGGAGAGGAGATGGCTACCGCCCTAATTTGCAGAGCCTCTGAAATGTGAGATTGCTAACATCTCACACCTCTACGGTATTAATAAATGCTATGGGTTACTTTACTTTTTTTTATTATTCGAGTGTCAGCGTCTAATTTTTGCTATAATTTGTCTTTTTTCACCAGTATCTCTGAGGACTTCTAGATTAGTTTTCTTGGCTGTTTTCACCACTATTCTCAAAAACTACATTTCAGTTGCCTCTAGTTCACTTTAATCTTTATTTACTTACAGTCCATGCTTCATTTTCAGTTTTTTTTTAATTGGTTCAATTTAACACACTAGCATTCAAATTTGCATATGCATTGATATTCCTCACCTCCATTGCAGGAGAATGTTATTGATAGTCCTTACCTCCATTGCAGGAGAATGTGATAGTCCTTACCTCCATTGCAGGAGAATGTGATAGTCCTTACCTCCATTGCAGGAGAATGTGATAGTCCTTACCTCCATTGCAGGAGAATGTTATTTATCTTTAATGAAATAAAAATACAGAATTGTAAGAGTATTTTAAGCTGAAGAACAGAGTTATAGTGTGGTTGAGAGGTTAGAGTGTTGGTCTCACACTTGTGAGGTCCAGAGTTCGATCCCCGTTCGATCCTGGGTTTTTTTCTGTCGGAGTGTAAATTTAAAAAACTCACCCTGCACATGACATGGTGACAGCAAGGGTATATGGTCATTATCACACAAGCCACTTGAATACTATTGTCTATTCCCAGTTGGTGTTGTCATAGCTTCCACACTTGCCGTAGAGCGTAGGGGTTTGTGAAGGAGATGTAGTCTGCGTTCCCAGGTGTGTTGCTCTTGTTGAGGTGTAGTCATGTTTATTTAGGATGGTCTTGATGTTGTCTATCCACCTTTTACTTGGTCTACCCTTGGCTCTGTATCCTGATTACATCTTGTTATAAGCTCTCATGGGAAGTTGATCGTTCATACTCATAAGATGTCCAAACCATTTTATCTGTTGTTTCTCTATATATTCGATGTATGATGTGATACCTATTATCTTTCTGATGTTCTCACTGCGCATTTTGTCGAGTCTGCCGACTCCAATAGTCTTCCTTAGACATTTCACAAGTTTTAATCTTTCTGTTATGTGTAGATGTCAGTTGCCAAGTCTGACATTGGTAGCATAGTGTTGGTATAAAGATGCTCTTAATTAGTTGCTTCTTTACTTCCAAGTTGATTTTTGGGTGCAATAGCATTTGTGACAGCTGGTATGTCACGGTATTTGCCTTTTGACATCTTGTTTCTATCTATCTGTCGAGTCGTCCATCTTCTGTGAAGATACTTGCAATTTTTGACTTGTTTAATTTTTTTGTTCTCTATGTGGATGTTTAAATGGTCTATTGATCTCGTTATTAGCATAGTTTCTGTCTTTTGTGTATTATCTGCATGTTGTATTTATGTTGCATATTTTTTATAATGAGTTGTTGTGAGTTTGCAGTTTTTCTTCATCATCACATATGATGCTTTGATCGTCAGCGAAAAGCAGTCACTCGAATACTACGTGTAACTCGAATACTACGTGTAACTCAAATACTACGTGTAACTCGGGGAAAAATACAGGATAACAGTTTTTTTTAACAGAGTGATCCTTTTGGATCTTGACAGACTTGACATAGCTGGCACAATCTCCGCTATTACTGCACAGACTTGACATAGCTGACACAATCTCCGCTATTACTGCACAGACTTGACATAGCTGGCACAATCTCCGCTATTACTGCACACTTCAGACACACCCACACTAGAACAGTCAAGAAACTGATATGAAACACTTACATGTGTACAACAGATTGTTCATGTCTTGGAGAAATGTGCTGCGCTGTTTTGTGGTATACAAATCTGTCTGCAAACTGGTCGTGGATACCTTCGCGGTCTCGTTCTTTTTCTTGCTGTTTTCTCATACGTTGCTCTTGTCTCTGTAGATCTGAAATAGTCAATCAATGATGGTCAGCATTCAAAGTGAAACTCTACTCATGGCTGATCCTACCAACTCTACTCATGGCTGATCCTACCAACTCTACTCATGGCTGATCCTACCAACTCTACTCATGGCTGATCCTACCAACTCTACTCATGGCTGATCCTACCAACTCTACTCATGGCTGATCCTGCCATGGATACCTTCTCATGATGAAGTACCTGACACTGAAATCCTCAATTGAGTCAATATGCCAAGCATTCATACAATGCTGAAGAAGGCCTAACCAAGATGGGTCAAACTTGTGCAGCATGCCTGACTTATGAATCCCAAAACAGCTAATTTATGGTGAGCTCCTTACGGGAAAACAACTGGTCTGTGGAGAGAATTACTTCAAGGACTCTCCGAAAGTGTCTCTAATGAGCTTCAACATCAACGTTACATCATGGGTGTCTGTTGTTCAGAATCACCCACCGTGCTGCAGCAACACCACTGAAGGGTCTTGTATTGCTGAGAAACATCAAATCTCAGAGGCACAATGAAAATGTGCTGCCCAAAGCAACAGTACATACACACACACACACGCACGCATCTGACCAGTTTTCAAAACGAGTCTTGACACAATGTACACTAACCGTAATGCTACTGAAATTGCATCCTGAAATTGCAATTCAAGACTCCTTCAAGGACTTGTACACAATCATGTAATGTCAAGAATTAGTTATATAGAACACAAGATAAATATATTTGTAAATAAATAAATATAGAAGAAAAAAAAATAAACACATACCAGTTTTGGTACGTGTGAAATGACATAAACTTGTTTGGTTTGGACATGTAATGAAACATGACTCATTTTTGAAAATTATTCAAGGAACAGTCAAGGGTAGAAGGAGATAAGACAGATACAGACATTGCTGGATCGATAACATCAAGGAATGGTCAAGGCATGATTTTTTTATACACTTCTCCAAATGGCTGAGGAAAGTGGTGTTTTGGGAGCTTTTTGTGCGGTCTCCAGTGTGTCATCCTTACAACGATGATGTCTACAGTGTGTCACCCCTACAACGATGATGTCTCCAGTGTGTCACCCCTACAACGATGATGTCTCCAGTGTATCACCCCTACAACGATGATGTCTCCAGTGTGTCACCCCTACAACGATGTCTCCAGTGTGTCACCCCTACAACGATGATGTCTCCAGTGTGTCACCCCTACAACGATGATGTCTCCAGTGTGTCACCCCTACAACAATGATGTCTCCAGTGTGTCACCCCTACAACGATGATGTCTCCAGTGTGTCACCCCTACAACGATGATGTCTCTAGTGTGTCACCCCTACAACGATGATGTCTCCAGTGTGTCACTCCTACAACAATGCTGTCTCCAGTGTGTCACCCCTACAACAATGATGGTTATGAGTCTTATTATTATTATTATTATTACAGCCAGCTTCCAGCCTTTTGGAATGAGGGAAAATTTTTATTTAAAAATTCTATAGAGGAAGCTGGGATACCTTCATGAATTCAGTTGCCCCATAACTTCACCTTTAGATCTGTCTCTTGAGGGCCATATTTTAGTTTTCATGTCATCAAAGAGTCAATATATCTGCAGAATGTGTTCTGAGTCTGGGGACCTATTTGGCATAGGCATTGGTCAGTTTTAACAGTCTTCATTTTGTGGAGATATGCTTGTAGTCTGCAGCGTCCTGTGCGGAGCCTAAAAATTGTAGTTCGCTGTGATCTGCTCAGCTTTAGAAGGGGGTCTCAAGGAAAGTTGCTGCCTGTTCTCTGAGTCCATGTATGTTTGACATGCAGTCACACAAGAAGACTATGTTAGCTCCTTTGAGTCTCTGTTCCTCTAGTGCCTTTGATGCTTCTTAGCTTTTGCATACCAGTATGAGAAAATACTACACTGGAAAAAATACAACAAAAGAAATATCAGACAATCAACTGAAATGACAGGAAAGAGAGACAAAAATTCTCAACATCATTCACATACCTAAGTCTGCTAGCCACTTCTTTTTCTCACTCTCTTGTTTATTGAGGTTTGTTGTTCCGTCAAAACTCAAGTAGTTCTAGAATTACAAAATCACATAGTAATTAATAGCCTTAGTTAGTCAGACAAAATCACATAGTAATTAATAGCCTTAGTTAGTCAGACAAAATCACATAGTAATTAATAGCCTTAGTTAGTCAGACAAAATCACATAGTAATTAATAGCCTTAGTTAGTCAGACAAAATCACATAGTAATTAATAGCCTTAGTTAGTCAGACAAAATCACATAGTAATTAATAGCCTTAGTTAGTCAGACAAAATGTACAATGTATCCATACTTTGTCAGTTCTAACATGTTGAGAGTGTCAGATTTACAATATTTACACTGTAGCTTGCTCATTCTGACCTTTTTTCCAACTCAGTCGATGCGCCTATTTTAAGTTCAGTGAATGGAGAACTGGGACTGAACACCTTTTAATGGTGCACAAACCCAATGAGTACCATTGGGCTATACTTGTTTCTCTTGATTCTAGGGCATAGAGAAAATACATGTTTATCTTTATATGCCAGGAGGGAGTTTCACTTTCAATTGTTTGTCTTTATGCCAGCTGGAGTTTCACTTTCAACTCAATTAGTGTTTCTCTGGCATTCTTCTTGATGGAGAGATTTTCTAGAGCTCATGAAATTCCTAGATAATTTTCTTCTCAATGTGGCTGTATGGTGCAATACCATGGGCTTGCAGTCCTCTTCTACTCTACAGTAAATTTACTGTGTATTTCTTGAAATCTTCAGACATGCTACAGATACAAGAGTTGATTCCCTCAAAGTGGTTCATACATATCTTCAGACTTCCTCTTCTCGATCGGAGTTTGACATGTTTACACAGCAAGTCCTGTTTTCTTAATAAATGCTGCTGTATTTGAAAACTCCTCAGTGCTTCCACACATCGTTCTGTGGATACATCTTCAGATTTATAATAAAAATAGAAAGCATGGAAGATTTATAGAAAGAAATCAGAAGACACAGAGTTACCTGGTTTCATTTACCTATTTTACACTTGAAGCAACAATTTTAATATTAGTAATGTAGCCAAAAGGTGAATCCTTTTCCTAATGATCTTTCACAAAAATGTCATCATATTTCTCATCAAACAATAGGGAAATATTAAAGAAAACAGGTGAATGTTTCACCAAAAATAGGGAATTACACTAGAAAACATGTGAATGTTTCACCAAGAAATAAGAAATTACACCAGAAAAAAGGTGAATGTTTCACCAAAAATAGAGTATCACACAAGAAAACAGGTGAATGCTTCACCAAAAATAGGGAATTTTTTCAGGTAATTAATTCCAATTTGTTTTTACCTGTATCACCTCACTAACCAATGGAACTCATGACCTTCAAATTGAGAGGCTGGTGTTGAACATCAACAAAATTGTGATCTCAGTTTTCATGATGATGCAAATTATCCATATTAAATAACCGTAGCCGCCAAAGACGGATGTGTCGGACCATTGGCGCAAAAAATAAAACGGCGACACAACGCATTTCCATTCTCTGGACCACATCCTGCTGACAATCTAGTAGGACTATGGTCCTGCTAAAAAGGAGATCCACCGGGAGTTTTGATAATGAACGCTGAAGAAGAAGAAAGAACCGTAGATAGTTAAGAAACTGATAAGAGTAGGTTAAAAACCTTAAAACCTCACACAATTTGATAACAAAATGATTCAGCATGATTCAGACTCTCTTGCTAGCTGTCCTGTACCCTTTCTTAGAAGTGTTTGTACTTGTTTCTTAGAAGTGTTTGTACTTGTTTCTTAGAAGTGTTTGTACATGTTTCTTAGAAGTGTTTGTACTTGTTTCTTAGAAGTGTTTGTACTTGTTTCTTTGAAGTGTTAGTACTTGTTTCTTAGAAGTGTTATTACTTGTCTCTTAGAAGTGTGTGTACTTGTTTCTTAGAAGTGTTTGCACTTGTTTCTTAGAAGTGTTATTACTTGTTTCTTAGAAGTGTTTGTACTTGTTTCTTAGAAGTGTTATTTCTTGTTTCTTTGAGGTGTTAGTACTTGTTTCTTAGAAGTGTTATTTCTTGTTTCTTTGAGGTGTTAGTACTTGTTTCTTAGAAGTGTTATTACTTGTCTCTTAGAAGTGTTTGTACTTGTTTCTTAGAAGTGTTATTACTTGTTTCTTAGAAGTGTTATTACTTAATTCTGGAAATAATTTGTTTATAAGGTGACCTTTTAGTCAAAGGAAACAAAGAACGGTTAAGGGTGAAGGTTGGCTGTTACCTGGAGGTCAAATTGACCCAAAGGTCATGTTTTTGTCAAATGTCATGCCTGAAAAGTACAGACATTGCAGCCACGCTGTAAACCATAACACAATGCATTCCATTCTCAGGACAAGATCTTACTAATCAGCATGAGTTTGAGAATGCAGAAAAAGTATATTTTTCTAACAAAGACAATTTAGTATTCCATACCTGATCACCATCACTCTCTCGGCTTCTTTGAACTTTATTTTCTGATTTTGTCTGTACATCTGAACCATTCTGTGCCTTATTCCTTCTCTCATTTTTAGTCCTGTTTTTCTCAAGCCTGTTGCCTGTCTGCTCAACTTGTTCATCCTGTTTGCTCTCCTTTAATGCTCTTTCTATTTCATCCATCTTCTTGTGTTCTGCCTCTCTGATTTCCTTCTGAAGTCTTTCTATTTCATTCACAATAAGAACCTATTGAAGTGGGCAAACAACAGAATAATTATAGAGAAAACATAAGTACATAATAAGTCAATTCAAAAATACATCAGAGAAACAGGCATTAAACTCACTACCATCTGATAAATTAGTTCCTTTTGGGCCACAGATGACACATCGGGCAGTACTAATTTCTTTCCTTGTTGTGCGCCTCATTGCAAGTTATATCTCTTGTATGTTGCTTAGGCCCTTATGCCCAATATTGATCTTTCTCTGTTGATTGTTTCTGCATTGTTTCCTTTTTGGTGAACTTACTCTTCTTTTGACTTCCAAATGAAGATTTGTTTAGGAAGTCTGTTTGTACCTATTTTAAGCACATGACTTGGGTCAAAGAGCATGAGTCCATGGACCACTGGATCAGCAACCAACCAACCAAGCACATGACTTGGGTCAAAGAGCATGAGTCCATGGACCACTGGATCAGCAACAAACCAACCAAGCACATGACTTGGGTCAAAGGGCATGAGCCCATGGACCGCTGGATCAGCAACCAACCAACCAAGCACATGACTTGGGTCAAAGGGCATGAGCCCATGGACCGCTGGATCAGCAACCAACCAACCAAGCACATGACTTGGGTCAAAGAGCATGAGCCCATGGACCACTGGATCAGCAACCAACCAACCAAGCACATGACTTGGGTCAAAGGGCATGAGCCCATGGACCGCTGGATCAGCAACCAACCAACCAAGCACATGACTTGGGTCAAAGGGCATGAGCCCATGGACCGCTGGATCAGCAACCAACCAACCAACCAAGCACATAACTTGGGTCAAAGAGCATGAGACCATGGACTGCTGGATCAGCAACCAACCAACCAAGCACATGACTTGGGTCAAAGAGCATGAGCCCATGGACCACTGGATCAGCAACAAACCAACCAAGCACATGACTTGGGTCAAAGGGCATGAGCCCATGGACCGCTGGATCAGCAACCAACCAACCAAGCACATGACTTGGGTCAAAGGGCATGAGCCCATGGACCGCTGGATCAGCAACCAACCAACCAAGCACATGACTTGGGTCAAAGGGCATGAGCCCATGGACCGCTGGATCAGCAACCTACCAACCAAGCACATAACTGATGTAATTCCAAGGTCTTCTTATACAACTTGAGACACAAAAGTCTTGGTTTGTTCCTTCCTTCAATGAATATAATTTTTTTTTAATCTGTCCATTTTAATATCATTATTCTAAAATTATTTGATTAGATAGTTTAAATATATGCATGTGGTTGTGTCTGTGGGTCTCACCAATGGCCCACTAGACATACCACCCATGTAACAGAAAACCTTAGTGGATGACATGCCGTTATATAGAGGTTATCTTCTTAGAGAAGCTTCATGGCACATCATCTATACAATTGTGCTGTTATTTTGTTGTTGAAATGTGTTTCATGTTTACCTGAATATATATGTATTAGTGTGGTTGGGAGGGAGCCAGAGATGTACTGTGCAGCACTGGGGAGGTGGAAACTGACAGCACTGTTTTTTCCTATGGCTTAGACCCATCAGAGGCACAGTGACTCAGGACGTGACAATCCTTTTGACTTGAACATTTGGTTGCATGTCTAGAGCAATAGAGAAGCTCGGCATAACCAGTAGTCATTTGGTGGCGGGGAATGAGCACTGTGAACCCTATCTTTGCTACAGTGGCTAGGCGCAGTGCATAGGTTGAAAACTACCTTCCTGTAGGTGTGATAGTTATTCTTTGGCTCTGTCCCAAGGTGGGCTGAAAATCCACAGACTTTCCAGCAATATAATGCCATTTAATGACATTAGGTCAAAGGGCATGAGACCATGGACCGCTGGATCAGCAACCAACCAACTAACCAACCAACCAACCATAGTTTGAATATTAATAATCATTTCACCTTCATCATGAATTTACAACATACCCTGTTCTTTGTTAATTATTATGTTGATATTATATATTAATACCTTAATAACCCATATCGACCTTTACATCGATAATAGGTAAGGTGCTGTCCATAAATTATGACAACAATTAGGGGAAGGGGAGATCAGAAAATGTTTGACTGTTGTTGACAAGTGGGGGTTTAACAAAAGTTGACGTCAACAGAACTGTTTTTATACAGCAATTAAATTGTGTGAGTGTGAACTATTTTTCAAAAAATCTGAAAAGATCATGTATTTTTTGGGTCCTTTATCTACTAAAAAAATGGTTTTTTTAATTGGAGGGGGGGGGGGGGTTACATTTTTTTAGACATAATTAAGCAAGTCCGTCTGTAAATTCTTGAGCTTGTTGATGCGGGTCGTGTCAACATTGTTATTAATAGATGTTAATAGATGCTGAAAAAAAATCTGGAATTGCTCAGGAAAATACAAGACGGGGGTCGATTTGAAGGTTAGGATGGGGATGATATGGTATACAGAACTATTATGATACATAGCCTTCACCATCAAATGAAAGATACCTAGACCCTTCACCATCGAATCAAAGATACCTAGACCCTTCACCATCGAATGAAAGATACCTAGACCCTTCACCATCGAATGAAAGATACCTAGACCCTTCACCATCGAATGAAAGATACCTAGACCCTTCACCATCGAATGAAAGATACCTAGACCCTTCACCATCGAATGAAAAATACCTAGACCCTTCACCATCGAATGAAAGATACCTAGCTCCTATGGGAATGTTTGGAGAATGGTTCAGCAAATCACTAATGACCAAATTTATATCAGTCAATTTTAACGTTATCTTATAAAATTTAAAAATAACTATAGTCAATCATTACATATGTGTTACAAATGTCTACCACCAAAAATAACACTGTCTTATATATGCAGTCAGATTTCAATGTTATATATACAGTCAGATTTCAATGTTATATATGCAGTCAGATTTCAATCTAATATATACAGTCAGATTTCAATGTTATATATGCAGTCAGATTTCAATGTTATATATGCAGTCAGATTTCAATCTTATATTTGTAGTCAGATTTCAATGTTATATATGCAGTCAGATTTCAATCTTATATTTGTAGTCAGATTTCAATCTTATATATGCAGTCAGATTTCAATGTTATATATGCAGTCAGATTTCAATGTTATATATGCAGTCAGATTTCAATCTTATATTTGCAGTCAGATTTCAATCTTATATTTGCAGTCAGATTTCAATCTTATATTTGCAGTCAGATTTCAATCTTATATATACAGTCAGATTTCAATGTTATATTTGCAGTCAGATTTCAATCTTATATATACAGTCAGATTTCAATCTTATATATACAGTCAGATTTCAATGTTATATTTGCAGTCAGATTTCAATCTTATATTTGCAGTCAGATTTCAATCTTATATTTGTAGTCAGATTTCAATCTTATATATGCAGTCAGATTTCAATGTTATATATGCAGTCAGATTTCAATGTTATATATGCAGTCAGATTTCAATCTTATATTTGCAGTCAGATTTCAATCTTATATTTGCAGTCAGATTTCAATCTTATATTTGCAGTCAGATTTCAATCTTATATATACAGTCAGATTTCAATGTTATATTTGCAGTCAGATTTCAATGTTATATATACAGTCAGATTTCAATCTTATATATGCAGTCAGATTTCAATCTTATATTTGCAGTCAGATTTCAATCTTATATATGCAGTCAGATTTCAATCTTATATTTGCAGTCAGATTTCAATCTTATATATGCAGTCAGATTTCAATCTTATATTTGCAGTCAGATTTCAATCTTATATATGCAGTCAGATTTCAATCTTATATATGCAGTCAGATTTTTATCTTATATATGCAGTCAGATTTCAATCTTATATATGCAGTCAGATTTCAATCTTATATATGCAGTCAGATTTCAATCTTATATAAGTAGTCAGATTTCAATCTTATATATGTAGTCAGATTTCAATCTTATATATGCAGTCAGATTTCAATCTTATATATACAGTCAGATTTCAATCTTATATATGCAGTCAGATTTCAATCTTATATATGCAGTCAGATTTCAATCTTATATATGTAGTCATATTTCAATTACCTGTTTTCGCTTTCTATTAGCATTTGTATCTGACCTTGACTTGTCTTTCACACTGTCATTATGTGCTTTCAGCTCTTCTTCTTTCTTGTGCATGGGTGCTCCAGCCCCAGGTCTTCCCCATGGATCATAATCATCTTGTGCTTCAGCTGCAATAATTATTCATAGTAACAATGAATAGACACATCAGAAAACTGTAACTATGTTACATACATGTGAGTTTGTTTTCACTTGTTTTGTTACATATGAGTTTAATTTAACTTGTTTTGAGCTCCAGAAATTACAAGCAATAAAGTTCATGTATCCTTTTGTGCCAATCCCAATATCACCCAACACCCAATGGTATGCAATACTTTGAGAATAAGCCTTGATATATTTAAAATATTTCATTGTACTAGGATTTCCCCATATGCTCTCCCTCCCTCAATATAGCAGCTTCCCCCCTTACAAAAGTACCACCCTGAGAACATTAGCTGTAGCTTCAAGAAATAATCACTAGGAGCCTTCAAAAATGCACTTGTAAATATAAGTTCATGTCCCAGTATTGAACCAGCAACTTCTCAAACACACGACAAATAGATTGACTACTACGCGGTGGAGATCCACCAAATTCTTAACATTATTCTTATACTACTTTTAGTTTGTTGAATTGATGTTGATGCACTTTGAGCAAACTCATAGATGCACATTTTATCTCAGCACATGATGAAGTGTATGCATACTAGTGGTTCCTGTAGCTCGTTGGCTATATACACATCTATTCAAAAACTGTTCAAGTGATTTCATTATTATCACCTGCAGTATGATAAACACAGCACCCACTCAACAACTTCCTTCATCACCACTTTGTACGATAGCCACTAACCCTAACCATAACTCTAACCATAAGCGTAACCACTAACCCTAACCACAAACGTAACCACTAACCTCTTTCCCTTGCCCACTGAAGTCTTTTCTTTTCTCCAACAGTCAGATGTGCCCATGGCACCACATCTGGAACATTCCTAGCCCCGGTATCTATCCTCATGTCCTCCCATGACAACTGCTCTTGATTGACTGTGTTATGGGATTTGTGAATTTTCTTCTGACCTTCAGATGTCGCTACACTCTCTTCCTGCCATCTTTAGACAAAAATACATTATTAATTCTTTTCAGATTTGATTAATTTTATGTTTGGACCAAATTAATTTTCAGGTATAGAAAAACTATACATGTTTTTCTCATTGTATCATTTGACACCCTCATGTTGATAAATAATGTGTGCACAGTACATCATTGGAAAGGAAATTGTTACAGACAATGAATATATAAGTACATTGATGATATTTCTTTATATCACTAGATTACAAGTTAGATTTAGTAACAATACATCAGTCTATCTATCTATCTATTCGCTAAACCCTTTGTTGCCTTTCAGTGTCAGAGATAGAAGAGTTTTCTGGAGACGGCCCTCTTGTGTGCTGAGTATATTGTGGAATTTGTCGCCTCTTTTATTTCAGTGGTTGGCTTCTCTGCATTCACTGTATCTGTGTAGCATAGCTTGCTATGGTATGCTGTCTGATGGTAGTCTGCTGATGTGTGCAAACCATTTGATTTGTTGACTCTTAATATATTCTAAGATTGGGGTAGTGCCAGTTCTTTGTCTAATGTTCTAATTTCTCACTCTGTCTCTTAGCGATATTCCTAGGATTCTGCGTAAGCATGCCATTTCCGCTGTCACAAGTTTACATTTGTCTTGTGCTGTCGTTGTCCATGTTTGGCATTGTTAGCAAATCATTGGCATAATAATCATTTTATACATAAGTACATTGATAATATTTGATGATTTCACTAGGTTAAAAGTGAGATTTAGGAAAACAAAAACAAAATGAATATATTGGCACAGATTTAAGTCAAACCTTGGTCACTTAGTTTACAGACTAGAAGGTTTCTCCAACAGGCATTGCCTTAAGCTGAAGTGAGTATGAAAAAAAAGCTCTGAGAAACCACCCCACTCCACAAAGGAAGTAAGAGCGAGCTGCTCGTTATTCATTAGCATGAATTGTATTCCTCAGCTAAATTTTTCCTCAGCTAAATTTCATGCATATTTAGAAGTGTTGGTATCCATTTTTATAGAATGTTTACACAAGAGTATCAAATTGTTTTTATTAAACATTTTATGTAATGAATTTATGTCCAGAAATTAGGAAGTGATTGTATTTTTTTCTGAGTGACATCAGAAGCAATAACATTATTTAAAAATTGACATCGAGTCAAAACAATTGCTTTTACCTCAGTAACATGAGCATCACTGTGGTCAAAACTTTTACTACACTAAGACAATCTTCACTGTGTGCTGTATTCTCCCATTGAACAGTGTATCTCAGTGTGGGAGGGTACACCTCAAAGGGATTAAACTAAAGGAGAAGCAATTTATAAATGAAATTGTATTTCTTTTTTCTTAAAAATGTAGTTGACCAATGTGCTGGAGAGGGGTAGGAGGTTGGTACCACAAGCATTCTTCAGTGGAAATGATAAAAAGAAAAACATTACAAGATGAAAGTGAGGCACAATATGCCATGTTCAAGTCAGATTGTCTTTCTGAAAGGTGCAGATACTGCAGCCAAGCTATAAGTGGCAACAAAATGGATATTGTTCTACAGACTACCATATATTTTCATTTATAAACTGATTCATTTATAAGCTGATTCATTTATAAGCCGAGGACATGATTTTAATGTTTGAAATGTGACATGTCTAAATTCCGTTTATAGGACGAGGTGGGAAAAACATAATAATTATTGTAATAAAACGGTGGAATCACATTATAAGAATGAAGGGACAAGTGAAATCATGCTAAAAGGAAATTAACACAAACTTTAGCAACAGTAAGACACAAGGTCATTTCTTTCATTTGCCCAACTCACATTCACTGAATGAATGAACGAATAGAATGACTTGGAACAATACATCAAAGATAACACAGCACAACATTCCCAGGCACTGTCCCCAGCCATGACAGTAAGGAGTGTGAGAATAAATATTTGCACAAGAGATGTGTGTATGTGTGGTACCAGCTTTAAAATAGCCAAATACCTTTTTCAGACCTATGGAACGTTTGAAAAAAAAAACAACTGGCAGTACACCAACTATCATCATGAAAACTTGTACTGTAATTATGGAAACCTAGAGACAACAGAGACATTTGCAGATCTTTAAAGCAGCAGTCTGAAAGTGAGCGGATATGAAGACATTTGTTTTTTCTCAAACTCCCACTGAATTTCTCATGTAGCAGGACAATGGTCCTACTAGATTTCCAGCAGGATGTAGTCCACAAAACGGGAAATATGTTGTGTTTCTGTTTCATTTGTGCCAATGGTCAGACACACATGACTTCAGAGTGGTAACTGCAAGTAATTCGTTCAGTGTTTTACCATTTCCATTGAACATCTGAAAGCATATTGATAGTAGGCCAGTGCATATGAGAGAACTTGTTCATGTACTGTACACACCCAGTGGATATGAGAGAACTTATTCACGCACTGTAGACAAACCTAAACACTAACATATGACAGAACTTGTTCACGTACTGTACACAAGCCAGTGCATATGAGAGAACTTGTTCATGTACTGTACACAAGCCAGTGCATATGAGAGAACTTGTTCATGTACTGTACACAAGCCAGTGCATATGAGAGAACTTGTTCATGTACTGTACACAAGCCAGTGCATATGAGAGAACTTGTTCACGTACTGTACACAAGCCAGTGCATATGAGAGAACTTGTTCATGTACTGTACACAAGCCAGTGCATATGAGAGAACTTGTTCATGTACTGTACACAAGCCAGTGCATATAAGAGAACTTGTTCATGTACTGTACACAAGCCAGTGCATATGAGAGAACTTGTTCACGTACTGTACACAAGCCAGTGCATATGAGAGAACTTATTCACGTACTGTAGACAAACCTAAACACTAACATATGAGAGAACTTGTTCATGTACTGTACACACCCAGTGGATATGAGAGAACTTATTCACGCACTGTAGACAAACCTAAACACTAACATATGACAGAACTTGTTCACGTACTGTACACAAGCCAGTGCATATGAGAGAACTTGTTCATGTACTGTACACAAGCCAGTGCATATGAGAGAACTTGTTCATGTACTGTACACAAGCCAGTGCATATGAGAGAACTTGTTCATGTACTGTACACAAGCCAGTGCATATGAGAGAACTTGTTCACGTACTGTACACAAGCCAGTGCAAATGAGAGAACTTGTTCATGTACTGTACATAAGCCAGTGCATATGAGAGAACTTGTTCATGTACTGTACACAAGCCAGTGCATATGAGAGAACTTGTTCATGTACTGTACACAAGCCAGTGCATATGAGAGAACTTGTTCATGTACTGTACACAAGCCAGTGCATATGAGAGAACTTGTTCATGTACTGTACACAAGCCAGTGCATATGAGAGAACTTGTTCATGTACTGTACACAAGCCAGTGCATATGAGAGAACTTGTTCATGTACTGTACACAAGCCAGTGCATATAAGAGAACTTGTTCATGTACTGTACATAAGCCAGTGCATATGAGAGAACTTGTTCACGTACTGTACACAAGCCAGTGCATATGAGAGAACTTGTTCACGTACTGTACACAAGCCAGTGCATATGAGAGAACTTGTTCACGTACTGTACACAAGCCAGTGCATATGAGAGAACTTGTTCACGTACTGTACACAAGCCAGTGCATATGAGAGAACTTGTTCACGTACTGTACACAAGCCAGTGCATATGAGAGAACTTGTTCATGTACTGTACACAAGTCAGTGGACATGTTCACATGTTGTACACAAACCTAAACAATAACTGCAGTCAAGCATGCTTGACCTTTTGTAGGTATTGCTATTGACATGGCCCACAGATGGCCACACAAAGATATGAATCTGACAATGCATGAGAGAACTATTGACATAGCCCACAGATGGCCACACAAAGATATGAATTGGACAATGCATGAGAGAACTATTTTTCATCACAAACAACTTACTTCTTATTACTGTGAGCTATATCTCCAGGTTTAGGTTTTCTAGACTCGTTGACTTTGCCCGGTAAGGTATCAATTCCTATATCTGACATATCACTCTTATCAATGACAAAGGAATGACCGTGACCTTGTTTACGTATCTCGTCATTGTCCATACTGTCATCAGTCTCATAACTTTCCACTTTAATCTTATTGTTGCTTGCGTCTGCAACGAGAATTGATGTTATAGCAATGTCACAATTTTATTAATTATTTACAATATTCGGAGATAAAAAATAATGAGTAAATCTTGTGTAATGTTTCTGTGTTCCTCTGTCGCATGTGTTATTCAGAACACGAGAATAAGTATTGACGTTATATTTCTAATTGCCACAAGCACTGATGTCAGTCCACTTTAACCAGGAGAATTAGTGATTCAAACACCTCTACTTACTGTTAGTATTCCTCTAGATGAATGCAAGGAGATGCCCTTCTATTTGCCTCTTCCACTGTTTCTTGATTCTTTATTAGAAACTGGCCTCACAGCACGTGGGCATTCCCATAAGTGCTCCACCCTCCGCTCCAGCAGACATCCGACTCAATGGTGTTTCGAGTCTAATGCCGCTGAAACAGACGTCGACATCAAGTCACAACTCTGGCCCTTGCAACAGGTTTCTTGTTGTTCCGCTCACCAACACCGTGCCCGTAACTAGTTCAAGCACAACGTCTGCCCGTCGGAACAACATGGTAACTGTTATCGAAGGTTACGACTCTTCCACTGTTATATTTCCGAGTGTCTCTAATACACTATCTATCCACCTTTTATGAGGGCATCCAATAGGTTGACTGTTTTCGTATCGTTTGTTAAGGGTGTTGTGGATAATACTTTATACAAGATGTATGGTTTCCAAAATCAACCTGAAAGCAGAATTCTAGAAGATAGTTTTTCAGGATATAAGTGTTACTTTTAATCTGTACAAATAGCATGGACTTAAGATGTGTCTGACCTCATGTCTGAATTGATACATCAACATACAAGACTTCTTCAGCGTTCATTCTCAAACTCCCGCTGGATCTCCTTTGTAGCAGGACTATGGTCCTACTAGATTTCCAGCAGGATGTAGTCCAGAGAATTGAAATGCGTTGTGTCACCGTTTTTTTTGCATTATTGGCGCAACACATCCGTCTTCGGCGGACTGAAGAATTCAAGTTTCAGGTATGGAACTGAAAATAAGCTCAACAAAATTAGAAGATATACAATGACAAAAATACCTATACTAATCTTCAGTGGGTTGTCTGCTCTTTTCCCTAATGATGTCAGCAGTGCTGCAAGCTGTTCTTGGGTCAAGGTCACAGTTCCTGGTTTGATCTTTGTGCTCCCTGGTTGTGCATGTTGAATTTGCTCTTTCGGCAGAAAACTGAATTAAAAAACAGAGTAAATAAAATCAAGCTGAAGAAATAGAGGACACATCGCGAGATATAGACATTATAACACATGAGAATCTGCATTTCTACTAAAGAAGTTTTTATCAAGAAGACATTCACAACAGAACAAATGACGGGTTTGTCTTGATAAAGGCCTTTTAGTAGAAACGTTGATTCTCGTGTGTTATTATGTGCGTATTCAGTGATTAGCAAAACTTCATCACCCAGCGTCGCCTTTGTTAGATTTCAGTTTTGCTGCAGTCATCGACCGATTGTCAACATGAGATATAGATACTAGAGCTGACATTATTTTAGAATAAACCTTCTGTACCACATTGCTAGGCTCTGTTTATAGACCTTCTGTACCACATTGCTAGGCTCTGTTTATAGACCTTCTGTACCACATTGCTAGGCTCTCTGTTTATTTTACCAATGGTAATATGTTTCAGATTTTCACTTCTTATGACATTTCAGACAAATTTCAGAGGCTTCTCCAGATCTTTATATCAAAACTATGTGATTCTAACTCTCTCCAGATCTTTATATCAAAACTATGCGATTCTAACTCTCTACAGATCTTTATATCAAAACTATATGATTCTAACTCTCTCCAGATCTTTATATCAAAACTATATGATTCTAACTCTCTCCAGATCTTTATATTTCATATCCAGGAGGTTCTAACTAACTCTCATCTGTAATTAATGCTTTGACAAGAAATGAGAGAGGTAAAAGTTGTATAAATAAAGTTCTGTGGTGCTTTCACAAGAGATATATATATATATATGTGTACCATCTGCTATGGATTTTGCATGATGGTTGGTCTGATGGGGCACTGATGGGGCACTGATTAGAACTTCAGTATACAGTCTATGATTAAAACATTGTGAGATTGTGCAGAGTAATGAATAAATGGGTGAGTGGGTGGATGAGTGTGTGGGTGGATGGATGAATGAAGATCACAGGAAAAAATTAGAAGCAACTGCCAGACAAGAATACATATCTGCATAAAACTTTTGTGACAGAGAGAGAGAGAGAGAGAGAGAGAGAGAGTTATAGAGAAGACGGAAATGACAAAATAATGTTGACAATAATGTGGAAAGAATAGAATACCGTAGCTTATTCTTGTTGACAAAATCTTTATTGCTCTTGTTGAACTTCTTCTTGTCCTCTTCTTTTGCTACCTCCATCTGAATGAGTGCCTCCTGTTCATCAGGATGTCTCAACGGGTGACGTAGTTTTCTCGTCTTGTAACCAAACTGAACATGAGGATAATAATTAACAAAACTTCTCCGCTAACATAACAACTAATGAATCATTCTGGACAGACTATTAGATATTCAGCTGTTATCTTCCTCTTCAATCAATTATTATCAATCAATCAATCGCCTGTGTGTTTCCGGGGCCCGAAAGGGGAGCAGCAAAGAATAGCAACACTGTTTGCCTTCCATGCATGTCGTAAAAGGTGACTAAGGAGGTTATGGGATGGAGTTGGCTCTCCCATCCCATGTAGGGTCAGCGACCCAAAGCCATGCTGCAGTCGGATATGTCAGGCCGAAAGGCACAGATATCACAGCAATGCTGTAAACCATGACACAACGCATTCCGTTCTCCGGACTACATCCTGTTAATCTGCAGGAGTTTGAGAACGAATGTAGAAGAAGAAGAAGTAAATCATGGAGTAATCTGTTCTAATCGACATGCAATCATTGAGAATCTGGTTGTAATTGAAGTCAATGTCAGTAAAATCATTATGGATTGTGATTCTGATGAGGAATTGTTGGGAAATATGTGTTTACAACGTACATATGAGTGGCCATAATTATTTCTCTACATACACAAAAACCACCAATATATGAAGTATTCAATTATTTCTCTACATACACAAAAACCACCAATATACGAAGTATTCAATTATTTCTCTACATGCACAAAAACCACCAATATATGAAGTATTCAATTATTTCTGTACATGCACAAAAACCACCAATATATGAAGCATTCAATTATTTCTCTACATACACAAAAACGACCAATATATGAAGTATTCAATTATCTCTCTACATGCACAAAAACCACCAATATATGAAGTATTAAATTATTTCTCTACATGCACAAAAACCACCAATATATGAAGTATTCAATTATTTCTGTACATGCACAAAAACCACCAATATATGAAGTATTCAATTATTTCTCTACATACACAATAACCACCAATATATGAAGCATTTAATTATTTCTCTACAGACACAAAAACCACCAGTATATGAAGTATTCAATTATTTTTCTACATATAAAAAAACTATAAACATTAAATAATTAAAATCTCTAACAACAAAAAAGTTGTAAAAAAGGTACATATTACTTTCAGCACTGTTCTACAGAACCAGATCTCTGTTGTCCATGATACTCTCAGCATTCTTCTATAGAATCACAACTCTATTCTAATTTTCCACTACCCTATTTATTTCTTATCCAAAACTCCAATCAATTGTTTAGATATACGTGCTCTAAGTTGGCAAACATGTCTGAAATAGATTAACTAATAATCTATTATTGTTACCTTCTTCTGTTCATTTCTAGGTGGGCCTGAAAATTAAAAAAAAATAGAAGTGCTCATTTACCACAAATCTCCATAACTATCAACATATTTCTGTATATCAATCCTATATCTAAGTGGCCAGCAGCACATAGTGATTTATTTCTATATTGTCTATTGTCTTTTCCCAGGTGGTTTGCTATCCACTCTTGCCGTTAAGCATAGATGTGATTGGAGCTCGAGCTATCGTTCTAAAGCTAGATGTGTAACCTCGGCTGTGCTATGACTGTGTTTGTTCAAGAATATCCCTGACGTTTTCTATCCATCTTTTCCGTGGTCTTCCTCTGGCTTTGTACCCTAATCTCATTTGGTTATATGCCTATACGGCCAGCTTGTCGTGATGCATTCTCATAATGTGGCCAAACCATATTTCTATATATCAAACCTATATCTAAGTGTCCCCCTGGATTATTCTTCTTCTGCATTTGTTTTGAAACTCTTGCTAGTCTGCTAGATTGAGTCCGGAGAATGGAATGTGTTATCACAAGGTTTACAGCTCGGCTGCAATATGTGCATCTTTTAACCTGACATATTTCACTTCTGCATGGCTTTTGAGTACTTTTGCCCTATGGAAGGGATAGCCAACTTCACCAGCAAACCTCCTTCATCATCTACTATGACATGCATGGCAGATTACATCATCTTTGTTTCCCTTTTCTGTTCCAACAACACATGAGCCAGAATATTCTATGACAATAACCATTGTTTAAGACCTTTGACAAGTACAATATTTTTTCTCCCCAATTTACATTGCTATTCCATGAATGCTTACATTTTTCTACACATCTTACATTATTATTCCGTGAATGCTTACATTTTTCTACACATCTTACATTGTTATTCCATGAATGCTTACATTTTTTACATCTTACATTATCTAAACCATATATTGGAGGAAGGGAATGAGGGTTATGGATTTCAAATATAAATAACCCAAATATAAGAGGATATCAGACAAAATGGAATTGCCGCAGTAACCAGACAAATAAAGGTAAATACAAATAAGGTAGGAAGGTTACTGTAGAAAAATGTCAATAGAAAATATTAAAATATAGAAAATAACAATAAAACAAAGAACAAATACAATTGTCAACGTGTCGGTCCAACTGGGACCTTTATCAAGACAACAAAAACAGTTAAGAACATTCGTTATGGTTTTGTGGTAAGGTTGATGCTGATCATATTGTCCTTAGGTATGCCATTGGTCACCAAAAAATAAAGACAATCACTATATTCTTGTATATGCCTTCAGCTTCCATTTTGTAACCAGGTTCTGGATTTCTAGTTCAAATTGCTACAAATATGGCCACTGGGAGGCGATTAAAGAATGTTGGGGGGGTCAACTGACAACCTATCACCTGTGAAAGTTGGGGGGGGGGGGGGGTCAACTGACAACCTATCAGCTGTGAAAGTTGGGGTGTAAACTGACAACCTATCACCTGTGAAAGTAGTGGGGGGGGGGGTAGACTGACAACTTGTCACCTGTGAAAGTTGGGGGGTCAACTGACAACCTATCACCTGTGAAAGTTGGGGGGGGGGGGATAGACTGACAACCTGTCACCTGTGAAAGAAACACTGCATGTATTGCCTCTATTTCTTACTTTTGTCTTCTGTCAAACGTCCCTCATGGATGAGGAAGAGATACATGCTAGTGGGCATTGCACCTTTGTCCTTTTGTGGCAGACTTCTAGGTGGCAGGGAATGCTAGATGTGCCATCCCTACAGATGTGGCAGACTTCTAGGTGGCAGGGAATGCTAGATGTGCCATCCCTACAGATGTGGCAGACTTCTAGGTGGCAGGGAATGCTAGATGTGCCATCCCTACAGATGTGGCAGACTTCTAGATGGCAGGGAATGCTAGATGTGCCATCCCTACAGATGTGGCAGAATTCTAGGTGGCAGGGAATGCTAGATGTGCCATCCCTACAGATGTGGCAGAATTCTAGGTGGCAGGGAATGCTAGATGTGCCATCCCTACAGATGTGGCAGACTTCTAGGTGGCAGGGAATGCTAGATGTGCCATCCCTACAGATGTGGCAGACTTCTAGGTGGCAGGGAATGCTAGAATGGTATCAACAGATCTAACAGATAAATTATGAACTGGATGGACCCAGAGGTATATGCCAAACTCCTGACAGAACATTTCTATGCTGGGATACTGCAACATTGGAGTACCTCCCTTCAGGGACTAAACATGCATCTGTAAGCCCCCTAACAGAGCTAAAAATGCATCTGTAAGTTCCTAACAGAGCTATAATAATAAATGATTATGTAAGTCACATATAGATCAGAAATATTCAATATTGATGTGTTGCCAATTTTGTGAAGCTAAAAAAATAATTTCATAGAAAGCCAAATAATTGCAGGCTGAATGAGATAACCACCAGCTGTACATACATACCTTTGTGAAGAAATATGCCTGATGTTGCTGTATTTTTATTCACCGGAATATGAACTGCACCAGCAGTCCTGTAAAACAATATAGGAAATTGTGTAAAACAATATAGGAAATTGTGTAAAACAATATGGGAAATTGTGTAAAACAATATGGGAAATTGTGTAAAACCTATCTATCTATCTATTCGCTAAACCCTTTATTGCCTTTCAGTGTCAGGGGTAGAAGAGTTTTCTGGAGATGGCCCTCATATGTTCTGAGTATATTGTGGAATTTATCACCCTTGTTATTTCAGTAGTCCATCGTTTTCGAGGCTGGCCTCCTTTAGATCTGCCTTCACTGTATCTGTGTAGCATAGCTTGCTGTGGTATGCTGTCTGGTGGTAGTCTGCTGATGTATGTAAACCATTTGATCTGTTGGCTCTTAATATACTCTAAGATTAAGGCAGTGCTGGTTTTTTTGTCTAATATCCTCATTTCTCACTCTGTCTCTTAGCGATATTCCTAGGATTCTGCGTAAGCATGCCATTTCAGCTGTCACTAGTTTACGTTTGTCTTGTGCTGTCGTTGTCCATGTTTGGCATAGATAGCACAGCGTTGGCATAATAATCATTTTGAATAGTGTTATTTTGGTGTTTAAATCTACGTTTTTGTTTCTGAAGATTGGTGTCATTTGCCCTAGGGCTTGGTATTCTTTACTACATCTATTGTGTATTTCTTTACAATAAAACAATATAGGAAATTGTGTAAAACAATATAAGAAATTGTGTAAAACAATATAGGAAATTGAATTCTGTCAATACCACCAAACAGAAGTGCAGCAAAGATAACAAATATTTGAAAGAAGACTCGCGTGGCAAAAGTCATACAACGAAAACAGTTTTGACAGACTAGCTAAACTAGGGGCTCCTGGGTCTGTATGCCTGAGCATCTGGTGTACAATAAATTGCATTTGTCGACAAAGTGTCACTGAACATAGAAGGTTTTGTGTGAGATATGCAGAACAATATGGCCATCCACCAGTTTTCTCAAATTATCTTGTCACTGTACAGAGTTGAATCGGGTTGAGAGAGTGTGGTTTACCAATGGCACAAATCTTCAATTTAAAAAAACAACTTTCAAACTACTTTTTTTTTAAATTTAAATTTTCTTTTTCTTATTGTTTTCAAACTCCCACTGGATTTCTCTTGATGAAGAATTTTCTGGCTAAATTTCCAGCAGGGCATAGTCCAGATAATGGTCTGGCTAAATTTCTAGCAGGGCATAGTCCAGAGAATGGAAATGCAGTGTTGCTGTTTAATTAGAGTCATTTACCAGACGCATCTGACTTAGGCATTATTCTAAACTAGTGATAACTAAACTGTCATTCATGATTATCAACTCTCACATCCTGTAGCGATGAGGAAGTAGCAAACTAGAGTGTGTGAAATATTCAAACTGCAGGTTATAATCCTGCACAGAGATAGGTCATTACAATCCTGCACAGAGATAGGTCATTACAATCCTGCACAGAGATATGTCATTACAATTCTGCACAGAGATAGGTCACTCAAATCACTCAAACTGTATCTGCTCTTCAAGCACTGGAATGTGATGGACTTTGTATGTCTGAGCTAGTTGAAATATATCACCATGCCAACCAGCTGCTTACATCTTATGATGTCAACATTGTTATGTAGTGGATTCCTGGCCACTCAAACACACCTGGCAATGATAAGGCAGACAGACTAGCAAAGATGGGAGCACAACAAGAACAGCCTTATACAGAAACAGCCATGCACACAGTTAAAATGATGTTGATATCCATGAACAAAGAAAATTTAATGAACAGATGGGCCATGGGAAACACTGGGAGGGAAATCTATAAATATATGATGCCACATCTTCGGACACAAACAACAACCACATTTATAGTTATAATTTTTATAACTAATTTATTTTTTATTTATAACTGAACCTAACCCTAATCTAAATACTAATTCCAAATTAATATGCCCTTTCAATTAATATACCTTAATTGTAGATATAAATTCTACTAATCACGCTGCAAAGGTTAGGTAATACCTTGAAACTAGAATAAAGATCACAGTAAAGACTTTAACCGCAGTTGCGCCAATCAAATAGTTCAGCCACCTAATCAGAATGGAACCAGATCACATTCCATCGATAGCCTTCAATAAAATATCAAGAGAAACAGGGGAACACCAAGAAGAAGATACATAGATGACATCAGAATCAAAGAAATACTAGAACACCAAGGCTGCATTGAGGCAGCAAAGTTAGCTAAATAAAGAAGACTTCGGATCCCCATGTCACCTAGCGGCACACATTGATAGGACAAGACAAGACTATTAGTATAGTTACTTATAGTATGTGATCGTTATTTGACAATGATAATTAAATGTCATTCATTCATAACTTGACGACGACACGACAGTTGACAGTATCCATCCCTGCCTAGTATCCAGTGACATTTATCTCCTAATCAATCATTCGCGAAGTAAATTTCAAAAACCAAATTCAAAATAAAAGTTACTGCTTATTTCTGTTACCCTAAACTCATTATGAGTAACTGATTTCTTAGGTCAACTTGCAGAAATTATTAGCCCATGCCCTTCATTCGCTTCAGGAATAACATGTTTTCATGATCCGTCTCAAGTCTAAACACGGTGTTTGTTTGGCAAGTCAACGACAGTTTCCTGTCTCTTTCGCATTTCCTGTCGATTTTCTAAAAACGAGACATTCATAAACTGATGACGCAATTTATTACATTTACTTTTCTCGGTAGTATTTTTACAGAAAATGGAAACCGATAGAGAAATAGAGACAAGATGTCAAAAGGCAAATGCAGTTACATACCAACTGCCACCACTACTTTTCATCCCAGGATCTAGGTGGAAGTTAAAAGACAAATGATCTACAGTATATTCCTACCAACACTGTGCTACCAGTGTCAATCAAACCTGGTCTCTCTCATCTTCACATTACTTATAGTGATATGTGAGATGAACTGCTTGAGGAAATCCGCCTGGGTCACCAGGCTCGATAGATTACGAAATGACGATATCAGGGAAAGAATATGTATACGCCTAATACATTGTACAGGTTACATAGAAAGACAGATTACATATCTAGTGGTTTGACCACATTATGAGAATGCATCACGACAAGCTGCTCGCACAGGCATATAACCAAGTGAGATCAGGGTACAAAGTCAGAGGAAGACCACGGAAAAGATGGATAGAAAATGTCAGGGACATCCTGAACAGACACGGTCATAGCACAGCCGAGGCCACACATCTGGCTTTAGAACGCAAGCTCGAGCTCCAATCACCCCTACGCTTAACGGTAAGAGTGGATAACAGACCACTTGGGGAAAGACAATAGACTTAAAAACATATCGCGTTTCATTTGTTGTGCTTTGAAAAACCAGATAGATAATTGTAATATAGGTCTATATGTAGTAGTAAATCTACTTTCCATACGATAGTATTATTTTTGTGTTATGGGAAATGTAATCAAACAATTCTGCACGTTGATGGATGTGGCTCACAAGCAGACATTAAGTATATTTTTAGTAAGGAGGATTCTTTATTGTTCTTGATTAGAAACTAGTTTCACAGCACGTGGGGCATTCCCATAGTGCTCCGCCCTCCGTTTCAACAGCCAACTCAGTGTATGTAGATTCAGAGTCCCGGTCAGGTGTTGATTGCGTGAACATTGGGGCTTTCCAAAAGAGTTAATTTTCCTTCCCTCCCCTCTAGATACTCCCATTTCTAAAATTCTCTGTATGTGTACGTTCTCAGCCTCATTGACATCATCTGCATCTTGAAATGAATTTATTACTGCCTTGATCAAATCTGCTTTATCTCTTCTCAGCATTGTTCCGTCTCACCGTATTGCCTGCCAAGTAGTTTCATTTCCTCTGACCCCAGCATGACCAGGGCAGTATATCTATGCAATGCTCTGGACATTTCAGTTGTTCAATGTGTCCCACTATTGTTTTCTCAGCATGTACGTTTCTATCTTGCGCAGCATGCTTTGAGAGTAGGCCTATGTATTACCGCATGTGTTGATGTATCAGTTATCAACCAATTAAGTGCTGCTGTAACTCCCTCTATCTTAATCCTCATGCTTGATGTGACAGTCGGATATGCTGATGATTTCTCAACCAACTTCACGCCGTTTATGTAGGCAACAGTATGGAGGAGTTGCTCCCCAAGGGGGTAATTCTCTAGGTTTCCTGCGTAATTCCGTCCTTTTTTATGAGAAATTTGATAACCTTTTTTGCTAAAAATTATTGATGAGGGGAAGGTTATTCGATGTTTGTTCGTCCATCACAAGTGATTATGATCATTTTTTACATCCAGTTTTGAAAATTAAATTAAAATTATGACCATGCATAGGCCTAATAATTCGTAGATGGCTAATGAGCGCTTTTAGAGCTGTTAATGTCCTTGGACATTTCGGACATGGAATGACCACTGTAGGCGGATTTTGGTCTATTTTAGGGGGTGGGGTATTACTAACATATTAGCTTAATTCCCAGGAGACTTACTAAAAGTCATGATTTGATTGAGGGAGGGGGTGTTTGAAAATCTCAACTGCTCTCACACTCCCCCCCCCCCCAGACTTGCTCACAAGAGCAATCTCAACTACAAACATATTTCCACAGTATGACCATGAATTCTTCTGTCTGCTTGTAGGGGCCTAAGCCAAGTTTCAGGGTAGAGTTGGAAGACACCTAGTTAAATTATGACCATTGAAATGCAACACTGAACTTTGGACATGGCGTAAACGTGTGTGGTTTGGACATGTAAAGAGATACGGTTCGCTTTCTAAAATTATTTTGCAAGCGACAATCGATCATGAAATGAAAAAAAAACACGGACAAATACAACCCTGCATTGATAACATCAAGTCTTGGTGTGATTTTTCTACACTTCTCCGAATGGCTGAGGACATGTCGAAATGGGTGTTCGGAATATCTCTTTGTGGTATCTTTACAACAATGAAGGATTATGGGACATGGCTGTGTGATAGTCTATCAAATACCTTCTCTTGGTCGAGAGACAATATTGATGATGTACTGTGTCGTGTGTGTACTTGACTATATCCCTTAGGAAATGTGCATGTTGGTGTATGTTTCTGTGTTGGACACTGCACTGTTGGTCTTCGTGAATGAGCTTGTTAATGACTGGTTTTAGTTTGTTTGTTAGGGATTTGGTTAAAATTGTGTAGTCTGTGTTTAGAAGAGATATGGGCCTGTAGTTTGAACTGGGTGGATGCTCGTATCTTTCGAATGATTCTAGATAGACTTTAATAACAGTGGGCATATGATGAAGAGGAATTGCTAATATAATTCTGCCGTGAGTCCATCAGGTCCTGGTGATTTGTCTTTCTCTGCTGTCTTTACTGCTGCAGTTATCAGTATGTCTTCCAGTGTCAGTACGGTGTCCAGTGCCACTGAATCACTAACTCGCCACCAACCAATCATTAAATGTGCAATATGAAATGTAAAGTAAAAAAAAGTAAAGTAACCCATAGCATTTATTAATGCCGTAGGGGTGTGAGATGTTAGTGATCTCACATTTCACAGGCTCTGCAAATGAGGGCGGTAGCCATCTCCTCTCCCTCGCAGTCTTTACTTCCCGGATTAATCCGGTACCCATTTAAGGCTGGGTCAACCTGGGAGCCGTTGCGATCTGAAAACATTTCCGCATCAACTGGGGAATGAACCCAGGACCACTCATATGCGAAGCCAGTGCGCTAACCACTGCGCTAACGCGGCTCCCTATGAAATGTAGTAGTGTATGAAGACTAGATCAACATTTCAATCAAAAGTTCATTTGTCAAGCACAAGATAGAACACATATTTCAAAGTACAAACACATTTCAAAGTACAAACACATTTCAAAGTACAAACAAATTCAAGAACATGATCTCAAAGTTTTATTTAACTTGCTTCCACCTTAATCAACATGTATACATGGATTACAGCAATATTCTCAAATCAAGAATTTAGTTTACTGACACACAGGTCCACGCATTGAGAAATATTCTCAAATCAAGAATTTAGTTTACTGACACACGTCATGTATTACAGCAATCTTCTCAAATCAAGATTATGTTAACTGATGTTCAACCTTCATGAATGACAAGATCTCACAGGATGGCAGTTTTGGTACAACACAAGAATCAGTGGACAAATCACGTGACAACATACCAACTTTTTAATTTCATATGCTATTGCTTTGTTTTCAATAAGGTGTGAAAACAGCTACTCACCGTACATAGAAATAAGAAGAGGGGTAAGACAAGGATGCATTTTATCACCAAGCCTATTTAATATCTACACAGAGAATATCTTTAAAAAAGTAGAAGAAATACCAGGACTCAAGATCAATGGGACAATAATAAACAACATTAGATATGCAGATGACACTGTTCTTTTAGCAGAAAGTGAACATGAACTACAAAGACTAATAGATCAAGTCAATAAATCAAGTAATGAATATGGACTGGATATAAACATTCAAAAAACAAAAACCATGATAATCAGCAAAAACACAGAAGAACAGGAGGTAAACATAAACATACAGGGAGAGAAACTACAACAAGTAAAACAATATCAATATCTTGGACACATAGTCACAAATGATGGCAGATGTGAAACAGAAGTTAAAAGGAGAATAGGAATGGCTAAAAGTACCTTCAATGACATGAGGAAATTATTAATATCTAAACAAATTACAAACAAGTTAAAAATGAGAATTATAAAATGCTACATCTATTCCATATTAATGTATGGCTCAGAAACATGGACACTAAATAAACAATTAGAAGACAAAATTGATGCCTTTGAGATGTGGGTATATAGAAGAATAGGGAGAACATCATGGAAAGAGAAGAAAACAAATAAAGAGGTGCTAAAGACACTTAATATGAAGAAAGAACTACTAAGAGAAATAAAGATCAGGCAAATAAAATACTTTGGACACATTAAAAGACATGACACCTTATTGAAGACCTTACTTGAGGGTAAAGTCAAAGGGAAGCGAGCAAGAGGTAGGCAGAGATACAAGTGGGAGAGTAACATTACACGATGGACAGGTTACAGTCTAGCAGAGTGCACCACCAAGACAAGAGACAGGAGATGTTGGAGATACGTTGCAGCCAACCTTCGTTGCGGAGACGGCACTTGATGATGATGATGCTATTGCACTATCTCGGAAACTTAAATAGTCGTAACTTAAAATACTGATCTAGCTATTTGCACGCAATGAACTGGCATACACCTCCCACTCAGTGTGTGGCGTGCATGCCGAGTGGTCAGGGGCTCTCATCGCGCAACATGTCGAATATTGGAAGCGTCGGTATATGCGTCTTTATCTGAATTTCTTTCCGTTTAATTATATTTGATATTTGTTCTATAGAAACCTGTCCACTGATTCTTGTATTGTACCACAGTTTGTAGATTCAACCTTCATGAATGACAAGATCTCACAGGATGCTGGATATATTTACCGATATATTAGCAACAATATTTATTATATGAATAACAAGTGGGGCATTTCCCTGATGTAAGCGTTAAGTCTATGAATTTGTGCCCAATCTGTCATGGGTTTGAATCTGGCTCATGACATCTTGTTTACAAAGTCGATTTTTAATTAAATCAGATCCTAGGGATTATCACTTACTGGTACCTCCAAAGTATCCACTATTTCTCAGCCACAGAGTCAAATGATCATGTGAAAAGCTGCATTTATTGTAGAGAAGACTGCAGTAAGACTATATGTCACAGGCAAAATATGTTTTTAAAAATGTGTTTAAACCAGTTTTACAAAGCATTATAAATAGAACTGATGTTTTGAATGATGTATTTATTGACTATTCCTATCTTTATGTTCTTTTAATAAGATCTTGCACGCATGTGGTTGCGTCTGTGGGTCTCACCAATGGCCCACTAGACATACCATCCATGCAACAGAAAACCTTAGTGGATGACATGCCATTATATTGAGGTTATCTTCTTATAGAAGCTTCATGGCATGTCATCTATACAGTTATGATTTTGTTTTGTTGTTGAAATGTTTTTCATGTTTGCCTGAATATATATGTATGCACCCTCTGTGGTTGGGAGGGAGCCAGAGATGTACTGTACTGGAAACTGACATCACTGTTTTTCCTATGGCTGAGGCCCATCATAGAGGCACAGTGACTCAGGACGTGACAATCCTTTTGACTTGAACATTTGGTTGCATGCCTGGAGCTACAGAGAAGTTCGGCACAACCAGTAGTCAATTGGTGGCGGGGAATGAGCACAGTGAACCCTATCTTGGCTACAGTGGCTAGGCGCAGTGCATAGGTTGAAACCTACCTTCCTGGAGGTGTGATAGTTATTCTCTGTCCCGGGGTGGGACGAAAATCCACAGACTTCCCAGCAATATAATGCCATCTAATGACATTAGGTCAAAGGGCATGAGCCCATATACCGCTGGATCAGCAACCAACCAACCAACCAATAAGATCTTGCAGAAATGTCATTTTAGTCTTGGGTATACTTTGTAAACTACCTTACTTGTGCTATTTCTCCTATAGGTTCTCATCTTTCCATTTATTCGACACATTCATTGTGTATACTCTTAGCAAATTGAAATTGTAGGGTTCTCTAAAAAACCCTCTAAAAACATAATCTTAAATGAAACATACATACAGATATAATATATATCAACCTTGTGCACTCAGCACTTTATAATATGGATATTGATACATACCGGTATATATCAACCTTGTGCACTCAGCACTTTATAATATGGATATTGTACTCAAGGCATGATTAGAAGACTTAATAACTTTCAGATTAGCATTCTTACAGCAGAGCTGAAACTAGGAATTCTGGAGCCCGTGGCAAACTTCACCCCACACTTCTGTTCATCATCATCATCAGGTGCCATGCCGGCTTGCATAGGCGATTATGGCTCTTCACAGTTCTCGTCTCCAGTATTGTGTATCAAGATCGTTGTTGATTCCCTGCTGAGCCAGGTTGTCAAACTGTCAATATTTTCTCACATTGTCACCCTCTATCTCTGTTGCCTTCAATCTTGCCTGTTGTGACTGTTCTCCAAACCTCCCTGTCTCATGAAGTGGCCAAAAAATGAAGATTGTCTTTTTCTTATATTATTGATTAAGGTATGTTTCGCATTTGACTCTGTCAACACCTCTACATTAGTTTTTCTGGCAGTCCATGGTATTCTCAGCATAACCATAGAGTAGACTCCTTAGAGATCTCCAGTTAACTGGGATTCAGCTAAACACAAGCTATATCATAGTCTAGTGTAGACTCCAGTTAACTGAGATTCAGCTAAACACAAGCTATATCAATGTCTAGTGTAGACTCCAGTTAACTGAGATTCAGCTAAACACAAGCTATATCATTGTCTAGTGTAGACTCCAGTTAACTGGGATTCAGCAAAACATAAGGTATATCATAGCCTAGTGTAGATTCCAGTTAACTGAGATTCAGCTAAACACAAGCTATATCATAGCCTAGTGTAGATTCCAGTTAACTGGGATTCAGCTAAACATAAGGTATATTGTTTTGCTAGGTCTTCAAATGTGTCATTAATAAGTGAGACTGCTGTACACAAACAGTAAAAATAAAAGTGAGATTGTGATTCTTTGTTACAGTGTCTTTATTTTTACTGTATTTGCTTGAAAAAGACCTTAAGGTTGAAACCTTGAAACTGTCTTGCATACTGTCATCTGTATTTTTGTCATACCCATAACCAATAGTCTGAGTCTCTGCCTTCATTGTAAAGCTGACCAACCTTGTGTTTTATATAAAAACTATTGTTGTGGTCTGCATTTTTGTTTGAAGGCTTGAATAATTAATATGTAATACTTTAATTTAATACATAATGATGGAGATAGAGAGATGTGAAGAGGCATGCTGGCCTATGTCAACTGGCATGGCACCTGATGATGAATACTTCAATAACAAGAAATTGAAAACAAATAGGTCTATCATATTTAGCGCCTTGGCATGGATGGAGAGAGGGTGTGGGGGTGTGTGTGTTGTTAAAAAGATCAAATAGTAATTGCAGTGTGGGAATATTTTACGGGTTGTTAAATTTTGTTCCCCTAACCAATTTGCCCACCTCTTTCTCATGTTCAACAATTTGAGTGTATTATTACTACTGTATACAGTAATTTATTATAAATTTACCAGCATAATGCTTCTTTATATTCTGGAGGAGACATAAAAAGGCGGTGACATACATTCATCTCACTCAAACATCATTTCAAACAAATACGCCTAATCATAATAATTCATTTATTCCGGACACAGTTTTTCCTATCAGTAATATGCATGTCAACATATTTATTTGTCGCATCACAAATATGTTGTATAATAGTATCATGTGATACACATTTCACGATTCTTAAAACGTCTGCATAATCAATGTTTTGAAGTATTACACCATTATTGCCAGCAAATGAAAATGGAGACCGTTACCATATCACAAGAATTTGAAACACGAGCGGTGCATATATCATCCAAATTATTTATATCCTCCGAATCACTACCACTATCACAACGCAAATTAACACTTTCTAAATCACTTCCTACATCAGTTAAATTGATGCTAGAATTATTAAAAAAAACTTTCTTGCAAATGTTTACAATCTATTGAGTCTCACTCAGCTTTGTCATATTTGTAGGTCAAGGTAAGATTGCTACACAAAGAAAGGCCTACATGTTAACACACAGTAGTAGAAGAATTTACAAGAATTCACACTTACAAGAATTGACAATTCCACAATCCCAATTGTTAGATAACCTTTAGACAGCTTAAACTAGCACAAGAATTGACAATCCCACTTGTTAGATAACCTTTAGACAGCTTAAACTAGCACATGAATTGACAATTCCAATTGTTAGATAACCTTTAGACAGCTTAAACTAGCACAAGAATTGACAATTCCACAATGTCAATTGTTAGATAACCTTTAGACAGCTTAAACTAGTCGTCAATCCAAATATTTCAACATTTTGCAGTACTTTCAGGGATAAATTATACGCATACATGGCCCATTGCTCCATAAGATGTCAGCAAAATGTAGGCAACGTTTCCGCATATCCTTAAGGATGCCTCCGCAGTGAAGGGGTTAACAATGTCCACAGGTTCACGTACTTCTCTTGTTACGATTAATTTAAATGAAGTGTTATGATCCAATAACTTCTCACTTGACTAGTACAATTCATGAAAGTCTAAAACTTTTCATAAGACTAGTACAATTCACTGGAAGAGTCTAAAACGTCTTACTAGACTAGTACAATTTACTGGAAGAGTCTAAAATGTCTTACTAGACTAGTACAATTCACTGGAAGTCTAAAATGTCTTACTAGACTAGTACAATTCACTGGAAGAGTCTAAAATGTCTTACTAGACTAGTACAATTTACTGGAAGAGTCTAGAACTTCCTACTATACTAGTGAAATTCACTTGTACAGTCTAAACTTGACTAGTACAAAACATAAAGACACTATCGCAATCTGAAAGATGGATTGTGGCATACATTTATAATTATTTTTAAAAACCTTTGATTTGTTTAATAATATCTACACAGCAAATCTGGTCCTTGGTTACAGTTGTGGTAATTTAAGACTACACAACTCCAGTACAGTACTCTGTGGATGTGTGTGTATGTAGGCCAGTAGTCTCAGTTTGCCTTAGTTTAGATTACTATAGTCAGCTATTTTAATGTCAAACAGAATACATTTCTGACTTGATAGCTGATGACTGATGTGACTTGATAGCTGACAGGTTGACTGATGTGACTTGATAGCTGATGACTGATGTGACTTGATAGCTGACAGGTTGACTGATGTGACTTGATAGCTGATGACTGATGTGACTTGATAGCTGATAGGTTGACTGTGACTTGATAGCTGACAGGTTGACTGATGTGACTTGATAGCTGATAGGTTGACTGATGGGACTTGATAGCTGATAGGTTGACTGATGTGACTTGATAGCTGATAGGTTGACTGATGTGACTTGATAGCTGATAGGTTGACTGATGTGACTTGATAGCTGACAGGTTGACTGATGTGACTTGATAGCTGACAGGTTGACTGATGTGACTTGATAGCTGATAGGTTGACTGATGTGACTTGATAGCTGATAGGTTGACTAATGTGACTTGATAGCTGACAGGTTGACTGATGTGAGATATTAAGAAAAAACCAAAACCTACAATAGCTAGGCAGTTGGTATTAGCAACACTGAGGTAGTCCACGCTTTATATGGACCACAAATAAATTATTTCTTTTCTTTGCTCTGCGTTTGTACAAAGAAAGTAGCACTGTTGACCTACCATGCATGTCATAAGAGGTGACTAAGGTGTGCAGTTAGCAATCCCATCCCATATAGGGTAAAGTGATCAAGAAGTCATGAAGTTAGATGTGACAGGCTGAAAGGTTCAGATAAGATGCTATTCTCTAAACTGCATCCTGCTAATCTGCAGGAGTGGTGAGAACGACTGCAGAAGAATGAACTAAAAATTAAACAGTAGCTATACGCACTGGATTCAAAAGTCCAAGTTTCTGTAAAACATATCTGTTATTGTGACGTAATCTAAATAAAAGACTCAAATATTTGACCTACATGTCTATGTACCTCAACATATCCTACACACAACAAGCACTAATGTATACAGCGGATACCTCTATACAGCATCCTTTTATAACAAATTTCCTTATATAACAACACTTTTCGAAATCCCCAATTATATTTATTCTTATGTATTACACATAGCAAATGTGTTATTACAAACATATTTCGACAGTCTGGATCAAGTTGTCATATTGGGGTTTGAACTTCTAGCACATTCAAATGCATGGCAATCTCTCTTGAAGCTACAACTATATTCATTTGTACTATAACAAACACTCAAAACAATTCTAAATGCCAGATTACTACATCACATTAATCTAGCATGCAAGCAACAAATATTTTCACACAAAACATTATGCAATCTTAAACAATAAACCAACATTTTACATATAAACATTCACAATAGTTCATCAAAGTGGAGTAGCATGTGCCATACAGATTTGGATTATGTTGACTCTGTGACATGACTTATTTTAAAACCAAAAGTGGTACACACTTGGATTTTTTCCATAACTTCCATCCCTTTCAGCAGAAGGTGAAGATACACACTTGTGTTTTTTCAGTTTCCATCCCTTTCAGCAGAAGGTGAAGATACACACTTGGGTTTTTTCATAGTTTCCATCCATTTTAGCAGATGGTGAAGATACACACTTGGGTTTTTTCATAGTTTCCATCCCTTTCAACAGAAGGTGAAGATACACTCTTGGGTTTTCCCATAAAACCATAATGGTCAGATGTCTCAGGTCAAAAGGTGTAGATATTGTAGCCAAGCTGTTAACCATGACACAACACATTCCATTCTTCCAACTACATCCTACTAATCTGCAGAAGAAAAGATACTGGAAGTTGCTGTCACATATGCTTCACTTATTTCAACAATGACTATTGATTTTGAACAATGCATTACAGCTTTTCATTTCTATGTCACAGAAGAATATGGGCAATGTTGTGTTACTTGCTGTTCACAACATTAGAATCACTATGGACACAATGTTGTGTTAGGCTCACAATATTAGAATCACTATGGACACAATGTTGCGTTAGGCTCACAACTTTAGAATCACTATGGTCACAATGATTGGGGAATGATAAATTCCATCTACATTATTTGAGAAACTAAAATTCTTGTAATTTCTTTATTCCTTACACAATCTCTTGTTCTGATTGCAGCTTTTCTTAAATGTTCCATTTCACAAGTAATAAGCTTTCGCTTGTCCTTGGACACCATTTTTCCAATTTAAAAAAAATATGTATCTAGCACTAACTCTGCAACGATCAAATTATGTGTTACGAGCTGCTTCAATGAGAGGGATGGAATGCTTATGGGGGGGGGGGGGGGGGGGAATCTGAGTACGAGGAGCTAATCCTCTATGCTTTTCAACAAAGAAAGGGAGTTGTGGAGAAACATGATTCCCTATGCACAGCTGTATTGTTAAGAAGTTGGTAACCTATCCACTGACATTATAACAACCCATAATAGAATACAACCAGCTCCCTACATGAACACTTAATACAATATATTCAGGTTACCACGCCTGAGAAAGACCAAGAAAGAAATGGATAGATAACTTCAAAGACATTATGAATAAACATGGATATAGTACAATAGAAGCAACACATCTGGCAGTATATCTAACTGTAGATGTGGACCAGTAATATCACCATTGAACTGGTTCTATACTCTAGACGAGGTCGGATGGATGAGAGGACTGAGAAAATCCTGGATTGATATCAAGAAATTGTCTGATTTTTCTATACTCATCCAAAAGACTGAGAATACAATTGATTGGAGAGCTGTTCCCAATGTGGCACGCCCTATGATTCTGACATGTTATGGGTCATATTATTATTATTATACAATAGACCAAATGCTCCAAGTTTTATTCTTCTCATCACATGCCATATAAATTTTGATTGTGTGCTTCTAATTTTTTGGTAATTTGTTGTCTCTCTACTCCAGTATCTCTGAGGACTTCTACGTGATTTTTACGAGCTGAAACTGTACATATTTCTTCTAAAAAATACAACATATTTCAGTGATTGATTTTCACATTTAAAAAAAAAAAACCACACTTCAGCTTTTCTATTTATACTGAGAGGCTTCACATCCATAGACAATAATTAGTTCTATACAACACCCCTTGCACTTCAATTTACATCAACATTAATAATTACCCTAACCAGTTGAAGCTTATTCAACATATGTATACATAAATACTTGAATTTAATGGCTTGCAAGAAATTAAAACATGGCATTCAAACAATTCTCCTTTCTCACCAAAAAGTGTACACTGTTATAACTATATTACATATCCTAGACAGGAAATCACAACCTGGCAATGCAGGAGAAGAATGTATTCAATAAAAGTCAAATAAATATTGTTAAAATGCAACAAATACAGCAAAAAAAAAATTTAAACCAAACAAACAGTTTCAAAGAAAGAAACAAAACAGTAGAGTGGTGTTAAATTAAAATGATGTATTATATTACAAACATGCCTCACCCCCAAAAATTTGATGACATGACAGGTCTGGGTACTTAGCACAGTTAAATTCAAGAAGGAGCTCTTCTCACAAGGAGGTGTAAGGCTAATTTTAAACACAAACAAAACAGTATCAAAGACTTACTGAATTGAAATTATATTTGTAAACACAATTATTGACAAAAAAAGATTACAAGAGTTATAAATCAATGGTTTCGGTAATACAATGTTTGAAGGAATTCAGAGACACATCACTAGATGGCCATCACACAAAATTAACTGGTATACTAGTGATTTCAATAAGAACTGCTTTCTGAGCTCACAGAGTAATGAACTGTCACATGCTGTTAAGAACTGCTCTCTAATAACTGTATATGTTTTAGAATAATGGAGATACTTTCTGATAGGAACAATTCATAAAGTTGTAAAGATATTACAGATAAATTTTGCGTGATGATATGAAACAAAATTCAGCTTTCTCAATACTGAAGTGACTTTATCGCAAATGAAGAATTCATGTACTGCTGAATATTATGCATGATGTCAACATGTGTACAACGAACCAAGCACCAAAGGCTAAAATTAGTAGCGATGTGGTACAGAGTACGTCTGTGATGGCCAATGTACCGAGTTCGATCCCCGCCACAGGCAATTGTGCATCCGGATCATTCAGAAAATAATGGCAAACTACTGAACGTATTTATATTGCCTAGAAAAATCACACAGCCAGAAAATGCTGGGTTGATAGCTACGTTCTGAATAGGACATGCTACCAATTTTAATAGTGGACATATGCATATTTTTTAGAAGAATATGTACAAACTATTTAGTTGCATTCCTGTTTTAACATGCCCACAATATGTACAAATCTAGATGAGGGTAAATGTTGAGCCTATGCAAATACTAATAGTCTGTGACTATGTCCCTCCTGGGTGGACTGGAGTGCTCAGATAGCCAGAAAAATACTGGTGATCACCGGGGTTGGTTACATTTGAGCTGTTTGCACTTGCACATCACAAAAATAGCTGTTAAGTTTCATACATTTCATTAAGGGATGGGGGGGGGGTGCCTGCTGCCTAGACACTCCTAGTCGTCACTGTTGTTCTTTGTATGTTAAATCCTCCACAACCGTACAAGATAAATTGTTCATTTGATTTTACAGTCTAATTATTGACTAATTAGATTTTACAGTCGAGTTATTGACTAATTTGATTTTACAGTCTAATTATTGACTAATTTGATTTTAGTCTAATTATTGACTAATTTGATTTTACAGTCGAGTTATTGACTAATTTGATTTTACAGTCAAGTTATTGACTAATTTGATTTTACAGTCTAATTATTGACTAATTTTATTTTAGTCTAATTATTGACTAATTTTATTTTACAGTTGAGTTATTGACTAATTTTATTTTAGTCTAATTATTGACTAATTTGATTTTACAGTCTAATTATTGACTAATTTGATTTTACAGTCGAGTTATTGACTAATTTGATTTTACAGTCGAGTTATTGACTAATTTGATTTTACAGTCGAGTTATTGACTAATTTGATTTTACAGTCGAGTTATTGACTAATTTGATTTTACAGTCTAGTTATTGATTAATTTCAGGCTTTTGAAAACAAGTACTGCAGATGTTTGTTGACAATTAGCTATATAGAACAATTAGCTATAAGACAAATATATTTGTCCGGCAGCAAATCAACAAATTTGCAGGTTATCAAGAAGCACTTTGGGCAATGGTAAAACATAAACTTGTTAGGTTTGGACATGTAATGGAGTTGTTTTTAACATATTTTTGTGCTGATATATCCGGAATGGCACACCAATATCCCTGACGAGATATGGGTCTTATTGCTGTTATTATTACTCAATAAGTAATAGCTATCAGTACAGGATATTATCGGCACACAGCAGAAAAGTTTGTAAGCTATCTGATCATAGAAGTTTCAATAAATTGATTAGTGGCAAATAGTTTTGGTGTTGATTTATGACTCATATCTAAGGAAAATCTGGGAAACATGTCATTATCAGTTTTAAGAAGTTTTCCCGTGCTGAGGCGCTGTATGACTGCTGAATAGTAAGTCGATAACGGACAACTGGTTCCAGGTCAAACGATAGACTTGTGACAAGACCCATTAAGGTATTAATACCATGTTACAAGAGTTGACCACACAAGAGTCAGGCAGTGTTTGGCACCGATTGCTTTTAATATCAAGAGGTAAGTAAATATAGAACAAAATTGTTAAATAGCAGTTTTATGTGAAAGAATACACAGAATTGACATTTCAACCAGAAAGGTCTTTATCAAGGTAGGGAAAGCCATCTTTATAAAGACCCTTTCGGTAACAATATTGATTCTGTGTATTGTTCCACGTAAAACTGCTATTTAACAATTGTATATATTTCTTATATTCTATATTTTATATTTACTTACCTATTGGTTTGAATGCAGTCTTCTAGTTACTCAATTTATCACTATCAAGTGTTGTTAAGCCATGGCCGACTTTTACAGAAAATGCTAAATCTAAAAATCTCCACATTTCTCATAGTGATGCATGCTGGGTACAGGAAAAAAACTATCATGTGTCTGAGGTGACTCTCTACAAGTAGTACATATTGCACTTATAGTAAATCATTATGCAAATTATTGCAATAATCTGGCAGTTTCCGTGATTGTCATAAAGGATGCATGCGTTAATTGGGTAGTCTAATAAGTTATCATCTTCCACTTGTGTAACATATAATTACACATACAATTATTATTATATAACAAGAGAAATAATGTACTAAAACAATACTATAAATAGTAGCTGACCTGGAAAATTAAGCTCAGATCATTCATTTAAGATATAATTCACAAGTAACGATTGTTAGTAAAAATTTAACTTTCTTTTCCTAAAAATTGTAATTAAGGTAAAGGTAACAAAAGGGACAGAAGTAACAAAACAAATATATTCTGCAATATATGAAACAGAAAAAGTAGAAATAACCCATCTTGTTTATAACTATGCTAAATATTTTTGTCTAAAAGATGTTACTCAGAAACCATTGATGGTGACAGTCCTTTTGTCTCTATTTTTGGCACGAGCTTTGGTCCTGGCTTTAAAGGCAGCTGCATTGATAAATGTCTGAAACAGAAAATCATCAGACTCTAGTTGTGCCATCATATAATTCAGTAACAAAATCAATGATCTATTGTCTGTAAACACTCCCCTTCTAACATTTGCCAATACTTCCACAACAAGAAAGAACACTCCAGTAGGAGATCAGAAGTCAATTCAACAGCAACATCAGACACTCCAGTAGCCCGTGTGTTGTCAGGGCCCGAAAGAGGAGCAAAGAATAGCAATACTGTTTACCTTCCATGCATGTCGTAAGAGGCGACTAAGGAGATTACGGGATGGAGTTGGCTGTCCCATCCCATATAGGGTCAGTGACCCAAAGCCATGCTGAAGTCAGATGTGTCAGGCCAAAAGGCGAAGATATCACAGCAATGCTGTAAACCATGACACAACACAATCCGTTCTCTGGACTACAACCTGCTGATCTGCAGGAGTTTGAGAACGAACGCAGAAGAAGACGACACTCCAGTAGCAGAATAAGAGCACTCTCTTAGTAATGTAACCCAAATATCAAACAACAGATGACACTTTTAGTGATGTAGTCAGGCAACTAAATATATAAAGACACAAACAACCTGCATCTGGGAAACAACCCAATAGGCTGGAAATGTGTTCGCTGAAGCAACGAGGCGAAAAACAATTAAAAAATTGAAATAGGTTAAAATGATGCCAAAGTATATAAACAAGAGCAACATGACAGAGACAATAAATCTAACGAACAAGAGAACAACAAATGTAACAGAAACAGACAAGATGGAAAAAGAAATGGCAAGGATACAATAAATAGCACATGTAGATGTTAAAAGAGAGTATATGACGGAAGAAAGACATGGAAAAAAAATGAAAAAGAGATAAGTAGCATAAGAAGTATGTAACAAAAATGGATAAGAAAATTAAGGCAAGAAAAGAAGATCAACCAAATAAGGATAAGACAAGAAAAACAGAGAGAAGACATACATAGTAAAATGAAGATGGATAAAAGATAAAAATAAGTGTATGCATATCTTGAAGTAGGTTAGCCAAACGAGTGTGAAGTAAAGAAGTACAACAAAATAAGACAGTGGCTTGAGATGAATACCAGACACAGTGACAAGAACACGTGATATGCTTCATGTGACAATACTCTAGTACAACAAAATAAGACAGTGGCTTGAGATGAATACCAGACACAGTGACAAGAACACGTGATATGCTTCATGTGACAATACTCTAGTACAACAAAATAAGACAGTGGCTTGAGATGAATACCAGACACAGTGACAAGAACACGTGATATGCTTCATGTGACAATACTCTAGTACAACCAAATAAGACAGTGGCTTGAGATGAATACCAGACACAGTGACAAGAACACGTGATATGCTTCATGTGACAATACTCTAGTACAACAAAATAAGACAGTGGCTTGAGATGAATACCAGACACAGTGACAAGAACACGTGATATGCTTCATGTGACAATACTCTAGTACAACAAAATAAGACAGTGGCTTGAGATGAATACCAGACACAGTGACAAGAACACGTGATATGCTTCATGTGACAATACTCTAGTACAACAAAATAAGACAGTGGCTTGAGATGAATACCAGACACAGTGACAAGAACACGTGATATGCTTCATGTGACAATACTCTAGTACAACAAAATAAGACAGTGGCTTGAGATGAATACCAGACACAGTGACAAGAACACGTGATATGCTTCATGTGACAATACTCTAGTACAACAAAATAAGACAGTGGCTTGAGATGAATACCAGACACAGTGACAAGAACACGTGATATGCTTCATGTGACAATACTCTAGTACAACAAAATAAGACAGTGGCTTGAGATGAATACCAGACACAGTGACAAGAACACGTGATATGCTTCATGTGACAATACTCTAGTACAACAAAATAAGACAGTGGCTTGAGATGAATACCAGACACAGTGACAAGAACACGTGATATGCTTCATGTGACAATACTCTAGTACAACAAAATAAGACAGTGGCTTGAGATGAATACCAGACACAGTGACAAGAACACGTGATATGCTTCATGTGACAATACTCTAGTACAACAAAATAAGACAGTGGCTTGAGATGAATACCAGACACAGTGACAAGAACACGTGATATGCTTCATGTGACAATACTCTAGTACAACAAAATAAGACAGTGGCTTGAGATGAATACCAGACACAGTGACAAGAACACGTGATATGCTTCATGTGACAATACTCTAGTACAACAAAATAAGACAGTGGCTTGAGATGAATACCAGACACAGTGACAAGAACACGTGATATGCTTCATGTGACAATACTCTAGTACAACAAAATAAGACAGTGGCTTGAGATGAATACCAGACACAGTGACAAGAACACGTGATATGCTTCATGTGACAATACTCTAGTACAACAAAATAAGACAGTGGCTTGAGATGAATACCAGACACAGTGACAAGAACACGTGATATGCTTCATGTGACAATACTCTAGTACAACCAAATAAGACAGTGGTTTGAGATGAATACCAGACACAGTGACAAGAACACGTGATATGCTTCATGTGACAATACTCTAGTACAACAAAATAAGACAGTGGCTTGAGATGAATACCAGACACAGTGACAAGAACACGTGATATGCTTCATGTGACAATACTCTAGTACAACAAAATAAGACAGTGGCTTGAGATGAATACCAGACACAGTGACAAGAACACGTGATATGCTTCATGTGACAATACTCTAGTACAACAACACCATGGTAGACACTTTTGGATAATCTCATCAGACATTTTGTGGCAACTGCACCACATAAAAGACATGTTTTCATACCACCTCTACACAAACAATAACAATTTGCTTACCCTCTGAGCTTTTGATAAAGATTTAGTGTGGCTGTAATCATCCAAGCCTGGTGCACCTAACTCAAAGATATCCCTCAAGATTGGATTTGCCTACAGAAAAATATTGTATTTATTTAAAATGAGGAATACTGTATATAGTTATAAGCATACTCTTTGTTAGTTATGTTATGTTCCTCCAGGACCATAGGCGGCGCATAGGGCAGAAACCATAGCTTTCCATTTCTGTCTTTGTGTTGCCAGGTCTTTCAATTGGTTAGTAGTCAGATCATTATTACTGCACACAGAACATGTCCTCATGTACTCCCATATTCCATTGAATATATCTGAACATACACAACCGTTGAGTGTTCCATCGGTTGAGCTATGATGAACATTTTTCTAAGCATATAGTGACACACGTTTCTGGTGACAGCTCCTTTATTCTGGACAGGGTAAAGAAAGCATGTTCCATAATTTCAACTGTCCATATCGTTTCCTGCAACTCTCACAGGAAGGGATGGCAGAATTTTGTTGTTGATGTTTCCAGAATGGCAGTGAAGAGTCATGAGTTCAATCACGATGACAGTTTCTTGCAATTAGTTCAGTAAGTCAACCTGGTCCACTATTTTACCTATCATTGCTTTACCTATAGATGTGGCACAGCTAGCCAGCTCATCTGCTCTCCCAATCATATTTTTGTATTTACTGTAACTAACAATCAAGTCTGAGATTCAAATCCAGCAATAGAAGCAATGGAAAACTACTGAATGCATTTATATTGCTTAGAAAATCAATAGTCAAGAAATTCTGGGTTGATGGATAAGTCCTGAATAGGATATGCTACCAAGCAATCCAGATTGTCTGCTCTCAAGCATATTTTTGTATTTTATTGTAACAATCCAGCTGTAATGGTGCATCCGTTCCTGGTGGTGTCAATCTGCAGCTCTTTATTGCCTTTGCTTGATTATTGTGGTGCTGGTCTCTACAGTTTCTGGTGACATAAGTGGAACGTTCCTCATGGTGCTGGACTCTTCATTTTCTGGTGACATAAGTTGAACGTTCCTATCGGCGTTGGTCCGTCTGTTGCTAGTTGTACTGATCTCATTGTTCTTGGTGATATCAGATTAACTGCCATTGATAGCAGTTTGAGTGCTCTTTGAAAAGTGCTGGTCAACATTTGGCCATTGTTGGATATTACGTTGCTTAGTTAGTTGTCAGATCATCATCATGACAAGCCGGACAAGCTCATAGGTGCTCCGATCTCATATTCAGTATGTCCTTCAGCATGTGGTAACTGACTGATTGCTCGGTGATCCGCACAAGCGTTGAATCTATCTATTACCAGGAATCACCATGTGGAGTGCTTTTAGGATATTGGTTTCTGCCTAAACTTGGGAAATACACAAGAGCAATAGCTGTCTATTTGCATCCCACATCAGTGCCATAAATTTCTAGTTAGTTAACAGATGTTATTGTGCTATAGACAGACCAATTGAATGATGAGTCTTCAAGGTGAAGAGTGTGCATGCTGACCATTCCTGTCATTCGATGTTCATACACAGAGGGAGTCAGTGTCAATTCATGCCACGTTCCTAATACCAATTTCTCCAGTCTCAGTATAACAACTATATAATATATGTATATACATATAACATGATGCATAAGCACACTGATGCAGTTAGGCAACAGTGAACAGTGTCAGAAGATGGGCACTAAGAAATGTGATGGTAGGTAACTAACCTTCATGTGAACCAACATCCCTGTCATTAGAACATGACATAAAGTGTCATACTGTCGTTTCTGTGTCCAACTGTTCAGTTCTAGAAGGTTCTCCTTGCCAAGTTTTACTGTCTCACTGGGATTTTCTCTTTCCTTTTTTGAGAGAGAGAAAAAAAGAATTACACCATTTAATTACAATGTAATGTTAACCCATATCATTTATTAATGCCGTATGGTATGAGATGTTAGCAGTCTCACATTTCAGTGACTTTGCTATATGAGGGTGGTAGCCATCTCCTCTCCATCGCTCTTTACTTCCTGGATAAATCCAGTACCCAATTAAGACTGAATCGATCCAGGAGTCGTTATCTGGCAAACATTTCCGTTTCACTGAGGAAAGAACCCAGGACCATCCATATGCGAAGCCAGTGCACTAGCCACTGCACTATTCGATTCCCATGTAATTACATGAGAGAAATGATTGAAATAAAAGTCATATTGTCAACAGAAACAAAATTATCATTTACAATGTTACACCATAAAGGATAAATATTAAATGTAAATATAGTTTTATTTATACACAGCTGTGAGATGTTTATACACAGCTGTGAGATGTTTATACACAGCTGTGAGATGTTTATACACAGCTGTGTCAGATGTTTATACACAGCTGTGTCAGATGTTTATACACAGCTGTGTCAGATGTTTATGATCTCTTCTGGCTGATACTCTCACATGAGTTGCCACAAGTAATTACTCCTGTTACATTGTGGAGAAAGCATTCAATGTGTACATTAATTTGTAGCAACAATTGTACACTGCTAGATTCTATACTAGTGTGTTCAAGTATTCACTGATGGATTTCAAATGAATTTTCAAATGATGGTTTTCAAATTTCAAATGAATTTCAAGAGGCATGATAAGGTGAAGTCCTGGAGAGAGCCAATATTCCAGCAGTATTTTCCACATTCAGTCACAGAAGACTCATTTCGTTTGGGCATATGCAACAACAGATATATCCCAACAACAAATTCTGTATGGGGAACAGGGAACTATCATTGAATGTTGGAAGAAGAGGCAGACCAAAGTTGCAATTGTAAAACTGGGAAAATACTGTACAAATGGAAAACCTAATTACATTCACAATTGTTAAACTGGGAAAATACTGTACAAATGGAAAACCTAATTACATCCGCTATTTACAAGTACCGTGGAATACTGTTACAACATCTTAATTTGGACAACACAATATGTATGTAATAACAGAAATTTTCTATATACAGTAAAAACAATATAGAATAAATATAATTGGGGATTTAGAAAAGTGTTGTTATATAGGGAAATTTGTTATAACAGAATGCGCTATAGAGGGATTCCACTGTATAAAGTTGGTTGCATATCCTATTCAGGATGCAGCAATTAACACTGCATTTTATGGCTGTTGTGATTTTTTAGGAAATATTTTATGTTCATAGGTTGCCATTGCTTATGGCGGAGAATAAACCCAATACCTTAGTTGTCCGAGACAAGAACTGCACTTCTCACCACAGAACCAGACGTTACAGATTAGAACCACATCACAGATCCAAGCAGAAAAGCGCAGAAACATCACATATCCAATGAAGATCAGATATTCATACATATCCAGTGAAAGACTGAATAGAACCAGTTTTGTGAATCCATCAAAAAACTAAACACAACTGTGAGCTAACAGAGATAACAACAGAAATATGAACAACATCCTCCAACTGCGATCATGTCTAGTCTCAGAACCATCATAAATAAACTGCTTTATGGAGGAGATGAATACTCTCAGCAAAATAGAAAAATTAGAAGCATGCAATTCTGCGTTCATTCTCAAGCTCCTGCAGATTAGCAAGATGTAATCCAGAGAAGGGAATGCATTGTCTCATGGTTTATAGTTTGGGTGCAATATTTGCACCCTTCGGCATGACACATCCAACTTTAGCATGGTTTCTAGGTCAATGTGAACCTATATGGAATGGGACAGCCATCTCTACATCCACACCTTAGTTGTCTCATATAACATGCATGTCAGTCAGAAGACAGACACTTGCAGCACTCTGAGATGCCAGCCTAAGAGTGAAAGCTCACAGTACTTTATAGATGTGTAATCACAAGTAAGCAATTTTATGTAAACAAAACAATGAATTTGTAAAGTATCAACAAGTTGCTAATAGTGGACTTTTGCCGAAGACTTACCACAACATACCCCTGAACTTCCCGGAAGCAAGATCGCTGCTGCCGACGATCCTTCTTGGCCCGATGTTTCACCGAGTCTGTTGCCAGTTGTTTCAACAGTTCAAACAAGGTCACTTCATCTTCGTGTTCAAAGTCCTGCATGACAATACAAAAATAAAAAATAAAACTATAAAATAAAACAAATATCATCCACACTTTCTACTACCTGCATAATCAGAAATGATGTTATTACCAACATTCTGTCTCAGATGCTCGCTGCCACACACCTTGCCATTTGCCAGACTTTGAATTTTAACATTCCAAAGTCATGATCAAGGGTTGTGTACTTAATCCACACAAAAAAACCGATCAAGTGTGATTTGCACACGTAGTTGCCATAACCACCACCGGATCAAAAACATGAAAAAATGCTTACAGGTATAGCAGAGTGTAGAATATTTTTCAAAGGGCAAGCAGATAGTTAAGACATATCTTTTATATGTAGATGTCACATGATTTGATCTAACACAAAAATAAGAAACATTTTCTTGAATTGGAACCCGTTGTGGTGGTCATCGTTAAAGCTACTATGTCTCGATGTGCTGTTTAAGCTAAAATCGTCTTGAAAGTGCTGTGAAAAGTGAAATTAATTTCAATACACTTAATGGTATACAGACAGTTCAGTTAACACAAGAAATGAACAGGTGTGGCTGGGGTTTCGTGGCCTACCAAAATGGTAAGAAATTAGCTGAGAAGTCAGTGGCGTACCCCACTGCAACATAATGGAAACAGAATTGGTGACAGCAGTTCCACATGGCTAGCGACACAACCACCAACAGACTCAGTGATTCTATGGGTCACTTTTCAACAACAGCGCACAGAGCATTACAGTAGATCCTACTGTACTAAGTCATGGTGGGGTCAGGGGAAACGAAAGCTGATATATTGGCTGGTAAAGCCTTAGTGAATGGCACCAAGATAAGAAGAGACAGGATTGAATTGATTCGAGCAGTCATGGATACTCTACGAAAATATAAGGAAGAGGTCGAACGTGACAATGTACATATTCAGAGAATGGTAGAAATGGGAGTGACTAGAGGCCATGGAAGAAAGTGCTCCCTCTCCAAAGATCAGAACGCATAATCAGCAACTGACTGGGACACTGAGAGTATACACTTTTAGATGGCTGATGGAACGGCAAGCAGAGCATATATGGGAATACCCCCATTGCTGTGGCACTTGTTCCTAATCAAGAATCAAAAAGAAACAAGTCATTTAACTGGTTATTTTATTTTCAAAATGATTCGTGATTAGAAATTGGCCTCACAGCACGTGGGGCATTCCCATAAGTGCTCCGCCCTCTGTTCCAACAGCCATTCGACTCGATGGTGTTTCGAGTCTAATGCTGCCGAAACAGATGTCGACATCAGGGCACAACTCTGGCCCTTGCGACAGGTTTCTTTGTTGTTCCGCCCACCCACGCCGTGCCTGTAACTAGTTCAAGCACAACGTCGGCCTGTCGGAACAACATGGAAACAGTTAATGAAGGTTACGACTACAGTGTGAGATGTTGGCAGTCTCACATTTCAGTGGCTCTGAGATATATACATTGAAAATGTTCAGTGGTATTTACCTCATCAAATTCTCTGGCCAGCTCATACAGTAGTGCTATAGTTTCTCCTGCTGTCATTCGCAGATCAACATCAGCATTCTTCAGCAGATCTTGTAGGTGTCCTAGATGACTGGCAAACAAACAAATAACCAATGCACAACATTTTTGTTTACAGTTTATTATTTGTTGTAGGAAGAGAAAGGAGAGTTACAATTTCTATAGCACACAATACACATTCTAGTTAAAATATAATTAAAAAAACAACTGTCATAAACTGCTTAATTATTGCTTGCACATACAACAAAGAAAAATTAAAACACTAACTGATCTTGTGATTGCTTGGTGGCTAGTGGACGTAGACACATCTGCCAAACACAACTTGCCAGACTTGCTCATGTTTCAAAACCTGATTGACCACACATTGGAATGACTAGAAAAAATTGATTAATGACAACTATAATTTACGGTTGTGAAAGTTGGAAAATGACAAAGGCACTGGAGAAGAAATTGAACTCTGGCCTTAGAAAACTTGGATATTTGTTGGGAAGAATTCACGTCAAACAAGCAAGTAAGAGAAAACACCAAACAGTTATATGTTTCTACAACAATAAGAAGAAAACAATGGACTTAAGTTTGACATGGACTTACGTTTGACATGGACTTAGAATGAATGAAAACAAACTGCCACGACAAGCATTAAAATGGGTACCAGATGGCAAAAGGATAAGAGGAAGACCATTAGCATCAGAGAGATTTGTCACAGAACAACAACCATCAAAAAGATATAATAAACCATCTGTCTATTTGTCCAGTTAGGCCACCTTTACTCTACCATTTATTCATCCAATACGTCCTATTGTCCATTTCTACTCATTTTCTGACACATGATATATGTGAACATGATTGTTGATCCGCCAACCTCTGGCATTATGTGGTCTGCTTTGGTTAGGTTTGTGTCTCTTCTGTCATCTTTGACACATCTTAATGAGGTACAGATAAATCACCAGCGTCGGGAAACAGCTCAATGCACTGGAAATGTAGGGGCTGGGGTAATACAAGGCATATACGGCAAAAATTGAAATAAGTTCCTCTTACAAATAAGTCTACTTTTCATCTACTCCCAATGTTCTGCAACTTAGTGTTCAGGCAATATATATTAATATATATCAACATTGCCAAATATAATAATTCACTTCATAAAGTATCTGCCATACAAACAAGTAAACATCTATTTTACTAAAGTATCTGCCATACAAACAAGTAAACATCTATTTTACTAAAGTATCTGCCATACAAACAAGAGAATCATCTATCTTACTTCTTGATGTGTGTCTGAACTTCATACTGTGGGGCTACTGTCAATAACAAACACCATGCACTCAATGCATGTGCAATCAACCAGCTCAGTTCAGGGGGGACTGTTGGTGAATTCTCTCCCTTCCCATAACCAAGACTGAAGATATCCTCTAATGCTTTAGTCACAGCTTTGATTTTCTGAACAAGGAGAGTAAGCAGAGAATCATACATTTCTATTTTCTGAACAAGGAGAGTAAGCAGAGAATCATACATTTCTATCTTCTGAACAAGGAGAGTAAGCAGAGAATCATATATTTTTATTTAATCTCCAGACAAATTATTGCAAAACATCTATCTTAAATTGTAACTGGCTCTCTAGCCTCATGACACCATATACAAGTAATAATATAACTGTTGTCACAGGTGATGACCATTTGTTACATCCACTTTTGAAAATTCAATTTGAGTTATGTCCTTGATTATGAGTTCGTAGATGGCTAATGAGCCCTATTCGAGCTGTAAATGTCCTTGGACAGTTCGGACATGGAATGACAACTGTAGACGGATCTTGGTATATCCATGACTTTCTAGCTACTCTCCGCTGTTGAGCTGCTGCATTTCTCCTCTTTTCACAAGATGATGCACTCTTTTTTATCTTAGAACTCCATGTAGATCTATTTTGTGCAAGTTCTTCCCATGTATCGTGGTCTATTTCAAAGGTTTTCAGTGAGTCCTTTAACGAGTCCTTGCAGCGCTTCATTTGGCCACCGTGAGATCGTGTGCCCTTCTTCAGCTCACCATAGAGAAGTATCTTTGGCAGACGATGGTCTGGAATACGCACCAAATGACCTGCCCATGAATCTGTGTCTGCATCGGGATCGTGTCAATGCTGGGGATACCAGCTCTATCAAGGACAGTGGTATCTGGAATATTGTCTTCAACTAACTGTAACTAATTAATCATAGACATTTTGTTGATAGAATCATTATTTACAGTTCTAAATCCCCTACACATGTTTCTTGAGTCTGTTGTAGCTTGTAGACATCAGCATATTTTTTGTATGTATGGGTGAGATGAGTTTAATTCCATGTAAATAGAGCATTTGATGATGAACTTCATTTCTGGAAATGATCGCTGTGTTCTCTACATGTTGTTGCTAGCAGTCTGTGTGTTCTCTACGTGTTGTTGCTAGCAGTCTGTGTTCTCTACGTGTTGTTGCTAGCAGTCTGTGTGTTCTCTACGTGTTGTTGCTAGCAGTCTGTGTGTTCTCTACGTGTTGTTGCTAGCAGTCTGTGTGTTCTCTACGTGTTGTTGCTAGCAGTCTGTGTGTTCTCTACATGTTGTTGCTAGCAGTCTGTGTGTTCTCTACGTGTTGTTGCTAGCAGTCTGTGTGTTCTCTACGTGTTGTTGCTAGCAGTCTGTGTGTTCTCTCTATGTTGTTGCTAGCAGTCTGTGTGTTCTTTCTATGTTGTTAGCAGTTACCTCCAGTTTTGGTTAGCTGATCTGCTCTGCTATCTAATATCTGATTTGCTAATCCACTGAAGTACTACTCAAGTTCACGCTAAAATTATAATTTATACATCAGGTGTGACTCTGAAATTATTATGAGCTTCGTGTCATAGTTATCCCACAGATGTTTATCCATCTCTTTTCTGTCTTCATGCTCTCAAATCAGATCTTCTACTGTTGTAGGTGCAGAATGGTAGTATAATAATATACAAAGACAGTTTTTACAAAATACAGAAAGAAAATAAATCAAAAATCTGTAACAGGAAGAGGACTCGTACAACATAACTTCTCCATGAATCAAACTATATTGGACAAGACTGCAGTAAAGCACAATGATAAATCTGAAAATGATCATCTTTAGTGCAAATTAGTTGTATTAGAGTCATGCAGTTATATGGACTATGTAGTCAAAAGTAAGTCTTATTCTACTGTGTTCATTCTTACACTTCTGCAAATAGGATGTCGTCCAGAGAACGGAATGTGTTGTCATGATTTACAGCATTTATGCGATATCTGTGCCTTTTGGTCCGACAGATCCAACTTCACCATGGCCTTGGGTCATCTGACCCTATATGGGATAGCAAACTCTTAAGGTTGATGGGAATTCCTGGTTGGGGCATACTTGCTCCATTTTTGCCAGTTTATCAGCACTTTCACTCCCATTGATACTTGTGTGGCCTGGTATCCACTGTAGTGTAGTATTGATGTCATAGGATGTAAGTATGTTTGTAGATTGGATTTGTTGCTGAGTTTTCTCTGATGTTGGATTCCAATTTTCAAGGGCTTCTAGAGAAGACTGTCAATATTACTAGGTTTTTTTGGATGTGTAGCATTGTTTTTGTATTTGGTGGTGATGTATAAGTGTTTCTGATATTGCTTTCACCTCTGCATCAAAGTTGCCGCAGAACTCTCCACAAGGAGCAGATAACTCTATTGATGTTTTGCCAGGGAGGACTATGAGAGAGCCATATCCTCCATTGATGGTGGCTTTGAAGGCTGACCCATCTGTGTATGCTTGGATCCAGTCCTTGGGGTAATAGTCAATAGTCTCTAGTGCAATGGACTTAAGGATGTTTTGGTTTGTTGCCCTGGTTACTGATTTGCCAATTAGTGTAGAGTTTATTAGCAACAGTATGGGGGATGCAGTTGGATTCAGATTTCTATCTCCAGAGGAAACTATTCAATAAAATGTGTATATGTAAGTGTACAACTACTGATGGAAGACGGAGAGAGAGAGGAAAAAAGATGTGCACGTATTAAATCCTATTGGCTTATCTCCTAAACAAAAACAAGAACAGCAACACACCTCTAAATCATCACAGCAGAATAGACAGCAGGTGGCTAGCGATGTGGCACAAGCCCCTCTGGCCTTGTAGTTTGTGGCATTATCTGTCATGATACTGGTCAGAACAGGCAGTGCAACAATAAACATGGACTGTGCCTCTGCACCCAACTGCACAGCCATTAGACTGAGACATTCAGCTGCTAGTGCCTGCTCATCACCTTTGCCCTTCCGCAAACACTTCAGCACACCGTCTGTTACAGTCTCCTTTCTAATAAGAATCAGAACACAAAAAGTAAAGTTGTATACAGATGGGACTCTTTAACCTTAGGCATGCTGTGTTTACAATTATGCAATTTCTCTTCTGCCACGGAATCGGTTTTCGGAAATGTTATGCAATCGTCTGTGGCTGTTTTGAAATCGCGATAACTTTTCGTTGTTATAGATATTTAAATAATATTTGCACATATAAATTAAAGAATTAAATTTAGCATATATTGGTGTAAGTTTTGTTTGTATGTGTACGAGACGTGTGAGAAAGACGGATTTAGACTTATGTAGAGCTAGGCCTACCGTATTTTTGATCGACCGAAAGCTGTTGAATATTATATATTTTACATAGTGAGAACCCTGTGGAACCTCTGGTTTATTTTAATTAAACAAATTCGCCTGTGTGTTACCGAGGCCGAAAAGGGGAGCAAAGAATAGCAACACTGTTTACCTTCCACGCATGTCGTAAAAGGCAACCAAGGAGGTTATGGGATGGAGTTGGCTGTCCCACCCTATATAGGGTCAGTGACCCAAAGCCATGCTGAAGTCGGATGTGTCAGACCGAAAGGTGCAGATATTGCAGCAATGCTGTAAACTATGACAACGCAATCCGTTTTCCGGACTACATCCTGCTAATCTGCAGGAGTTTGAAAACGAACGCAGAAGAAGAATTAAACAAATTGAAATACTTACCTCTCAAGATTTCCACATTGAATTCGGAATAAATAATGATTTCACTGAATATACGATGATAGAAAAGTATAATAAACTCGATTCACAAACATGTCGCTTCGCCGCAAAGCAGATGCTTAAAGATTGCTTGGATTTCAATTCCATAATCAAACACTATCATCTATCGCCATTTTGACAATAGAAATAGGAAGTTAGATAAATTCTCTTCTCAATGTTGCCGAAACATTCTGTCAAAAAATTACAGATCTCGATTTTTCCATTTGGTTTCGGGTTTAGCAAACCGGACGGTGGAAAAAAACCTTTCGAAATCAAGACATGACACAATTCCGGCGCAATACACCGCCGGAATTGCAAACACAGCTTGCTAAAGGTTAAATGATAAACTAATAACATTTAATGTGCAAGTTGTCTTGGAATCATGTGAATGTTGGGATATTTTAGTGAACTCTGGCATTCTGCAGCATGCTGGAGTCATGAGCACAATCCTCTTTCCTAAGTGTTTATAATTATAACATTAATAATAGAAATACATCCTTGGCGAATATATATGAATATATATGAATATATATGAATATATATGAATATATATGAATATATATATAAAGATTTGTGATGTTGCATCTCTCTGGTGTGTGCAGAAATAACTGAAAAAGACCAATTCTGACAAAAGAATCCCATCAAAGTGAGAGCTAGTAGTCAGAGGTGGAGATCTTTGTTTTTCCAACCGACACATATTCTGTATGTTTCTACAATTTTATGCTTCTTGGTGATACAAACACTTTTGCTAGTGAACACCTTGTGTTTCTTCTATTCACCGGCCAGTCATTAGCCACTAAAGAGATCATCACACATCAACTATTTTTGGGGGGGATGAACGTCCAGGCCATCTAAGTTGGGTCCTTTATGTGCAATTTTCTATGTCTCAATCTCCCAGTCCATATTCAGAGTGCATGTTGGATAACTTTTTTTTAGGTATCTAGATTGACCAAATTGAATAATTATGTTGACTCATGTTGGTGTCAGCTGAATGGACTAAGCTCAAATCTCATCTGCTACCTTCTGTTTTTTTTATTTTGTCCAGTGTACCCCAGTTTCTTGGTATCCGTGTTATCCGATGATATCTAATCCATATCATCATCATCAAGTGCCATCTCCGCAATGAAGGTTGGCTGCAACGGATCTCCAACATCCCTTGTCTTGGTGGTGCACTCTGCTAGACTGTAACCTGTCCATCGTGTGATGTTACTCTCCCATTTGTATCTCTGCCTACCTCTTGCTCGCCTCCCTTTGACTTTACCCTCAAGTAAGGTCTTCAATAAGGTGTCATGTCTTTTAATGTGTCCAAAATATTTTATTTGCCTGATCTTTATTTCTCTTAGTAATTATTTCTTCATATTAAGTGTCTTTAGCCCCTCTTTATTTGTCTTCTTCTCTTTTCATGATGTTCTCCCTATTCTTCTATATACCCACATCTCAAAGGCATCAATTCTGTCTTCTAATTGTTTGTTTAGTGTCCATGTTTCTGAGCCATACATTAATATAGAATAGATGTAGCATTTTATAATTCTCATTTTTAACTTGTTTGTAATTTGTTTAGATTTTAATAATTTCCTCATGTCATTGAAGATACTTTTAGCTATTCCTATTAAAATTAGCTAATCACTGTATCTATACCAACAAGTTACTACATCTTAAGATATGAATGGGCAATATGAAAAAATGTATTGGACTGTATATACATGCAATTATTTAAACACTATTTCTGAAAGAAACTGTCAACGCAAACCAGATAAAGATTTTGTAGTTACCTATTTGTCAGATATTCTGCAACATACTTCTTTTGCAGAGAATTTTGGATACCCTGTAGAGCAGTCACACGTGACTTGGCACTAGGAGAGAAAACAATGTTGGACATAACAGATAGAAAATTGTTACATATAACATTGAAAAATTACATTCATGACATAACATGTAGAAAATTGTTACACATAACAGTGAAAAATTACATTCATGACAGAATTACAATTAAACCACAATATTATAAAATACAATTGTCAGATCAGAGGTTATCAAACTAATACTTAGTGGTCACCTCTGGTCATATATCTCTGCTTTGGATATTCTCAGTAGGAGTCCTCATTCTTTTATTTTAGTCTACCAGTATTATTTTCCAGTGTCACTTTTTGTCAACTTTGTTTCTTTAACCTCTTGTTTCTCTGAGGATAATTGCCTTGTAATTCTTTGGTTTGTTTCTTCTCAAGATATGTCCTACACATACCCACTCCATTTTTCTGCTTGTTGATGACAACAGTTTGTTGCATGTACATTTCTCCTATTTCTATACTAGTCTTGTATTCACTCCTTTTATATATGTAACAAGAACCAACTGTTATTTTTACCTCTTTTGCAACAAATTATCCAAGAACTCTGCAAAGCGATCTTCAAAATTCTCCTGCTCTGTAGCTCCCTCAGAGTCATCATCTGCAGTAGCTGCAGGATCTGTATTAATTAAAAAAATGGTTGTACAACTAGATCTCTAAACTAGGTATATTTTAATATTATCTTTGTGAAGAATAATCACTAAGTGCTTTGATTATCAAGCTATATAGGATATAATTACCTACTTAGTAGAATGACTACAAAATGATCTTCCATTTTTTTCTACTGCCACAGTCATACACTTATCAATTTTTGTAATGAACTGTACCGTGTTCACCAGCTTAAGGCACGGATGCAGAGCTCATCTGTCACAGCTGTTTCTGATAGCCAGATTTCATGTGTGGTACATTGGGCATTTCTGTGTAGCCAACTACAAATCTCCTACTCATGTTGTTTGAGTCTGTTGTGGCCTGTTGAAAATTTTTTAATGAACACACCTTTCTTTCCAGTATATTGATGGCACCATCTTTTGGACTGCATTGATGAGCCAAATTCTATTTCTTATCATTCTTTTTCTGCTTCTACTCTGATAACCAACATAGATTTTAGCGTGATTTCTGTTGGAGAAGGTGAAGTATGTTGTGCTACCATTTGATTTGTGCTATGTAGGCATAGCACATCCGATTTCGGAATGCATTTAATTGAGGTGAGCTTCCCTAACCTGTGACAGCATTCTTCTCTGTCAAAGGCAACAAATATATCTTAACTATATGCCATGGAGGCTTATCACCCATTGTGCCCTTGGACTTTACAGGCTAAAACATATCCCAGGGTGGCAGTCTCTGAGGAAGTAGGACTTTGGACTTGGATCAACTATGTCTATTTACAGGCCAAAACATATCCCAGGGTGGCAGTCTCTGAGGAAGCAGTAAGCAGGAATTTGAACTTGGGTCAACTAAGTCTATCTCGTATGGGATGTTTTGCTATTAATGAATTTGTCTTGTGTAATTAGACAGCCCACAGGTACTAAACTTTTCTCATCTGTGAGCCTAGTTTCATAATAGGAAACGCTCTAAAGTGGAGTTGGTTTGTCCTTTTAGCTGAGGTTTTGTTAACCAGAAACTTGACAACCTTGTTCAAGTTTGAGCTTCTACACACATTTTTTCTCCAGAGATGATATGGTATCCTGGTATCCTACCTTTTCCTCACAACCTGCTACCTGCAGAAGACACTGAAAGCTTTCGTTACGGTTTCTCCCTTGTGCTCGTGCAAGCTTCTTGTGCAAAAATTCTCATAGACTCGACAGATGAGTCTTATTTATGCTGAGACGTGTTAACTATTTTCACTTTCAGATATGATAGCCTGCCAGTACATGCCAGCCATTATCTTACACTTTGCAGCAACAATGTTTTCACTGTGAGGCCGACAAGTGTTATTCAGAGATATTGCTTGTCTCATGCAATAATTTATCATTCCATCTCAGTCTATGCTGTCAGGTTATGATCCATAAATCCTTAGCCAGATTGCTTCTCACATGCTTACAAGAAATCTGCTTTCAGGGTGTATCATGAGTAAGCTTTTAGGATTTTGATTATCTGCTAACCTCAGACTGCATGAGCAATGCAAATCCCTTTGCATGCCTGTTGCTTGAAATGATATGGAAGTCTTCTACTAGCTGATGGCAGTGGCTTCCAGTTCTAAAAGATAAGCTACCTCATTACCCCTGCTGTGCAAATGACTTGGATTAATTAAAAACATTGTATAAATGTGTATCTTCATGGCCCGAAAGGGGAACAGAAAATACTGTCAACTACCAAGCGTATCATAGAAGATAATTAACAGGGTTGCCTATTGGAGGTTGGCTATCACATCCCATATAGTGACCTAGATTTCATGCTGAAATCTGATGTCAGGCAAAAAGTAGCAAATATCACGGCCAAAGTGTAAACCATAACGCAATATATTACATTCTCAAAACTGCATCCTGCTAATCTGTTTATGAATGAATGAGGAAGAAGCTTTGTTTAGCCAAGATCACAATCATCTAAGGATGGAATATGGTTTGTGAGGACTTGCAGTCCTGATTTCCACTAGATCGCTTTCCATGCATTTCTGTAGAGTGTGATAACTACAGAAAGGTACCTTATAACACGCAGGGGAATGGGTTATCCCTCCCTCTCCAGAAGGAGGGGCTATCCACCCCTCCCCAGGATCACCTTATTCTTGTTCTATTGCATGTAAGGGACATAACTTTCATTATGTTACACAAATACTAATGGGCTATAACAATTACCTGAACCTGGCCAGCTCGAGTCATTCGACAACACACTTTGTGTGCTCCATTTTTCAGTTACACTCTCATTATCATCATCATCAGTTTTAGTCCGAGGCGTTGGTAAGGCAGCACCATCCTGAGCTTTACCTCCTGAAATTATTAAAGAAACATTCAGTGTTTCAAATAAAATTAAAACCTTTGGGGAAACAACATTAGTTCATTGACACATTAAAATTAAATACAAGAGTGCTTCAAATAAAAACAAATATTATTTTTGATGAATATCTTCTCAAATGATAATGGAACCAGTCCTTCATGCATACAACAGCAGACTATCAGGCTACAAGGCAGACCAAGAACTAGATGGGTAGAGACAATCAAAGAAACCTTAAAGAGACACGGACTGACCATGCCCAGTGCAACACAAATGGCCAAAGTCAGACAACTGCAACTTTCCCCCTCGATGCTTAACAGCACAAGTGAAAATTACAGATCTAAAAAAACGATAAACAACTATAGTTTTTTCCAAACCCACATTGCATTTGATACAAGTCGTCCAATGCCTATAAAGTGCTTGGTATTCCCTGTAGAAAAATATTAGCTTAGTCACCAATCTTGGTCTAACCGCTCATGCATGACCTATGTACCTCTTCATTGGACATGAAAATCTTTCCTCCAAAAAACTCTTCTGAATCGTCCAACCAAATTTAAAGTCACTTGGGGCTAGGTCTGGAGAGTACTGTAAATATCTGAATAAATGCCTATCGGATAATAAGCAGAGGAGGAGATTTTGGCATCCCAAAAGTGTACAAAGCTTAAAATTCATTTATAAACCCAGAAGTACAACAAAAAAAAACATCATTCCAGTAAATAATACTGTGGAGTCCTGTTATTATAAGAATGAATGGATATGCTAAATGGAAATTAAAACAAACTTTAGCAGTGGTAAGATGCAAGGGCATTCATTTCATTTGCCCCACTCACATTACCTGAATGAATAGGGTCACTGTACTCTGGGAACAATACATCTGACAGAGATAATACAGCACAGCCTTCACTAACCACCAGGTATTGTTCCTAGTTCTCCTATTTAATCAGCAATTTTGGCCACTACAGTGTTAAATCGGATGTGTAAACTCTCATGTTTTCTTAATACCCGGCGCTCATGAATGTCTATAGAAAGGTGCCACCACTGTGAAACAACAGACAGTACTTTCCCGGATGAATTGTTTGTGTTCTGTATCCTATGGGGGTAGTGAATAGACATTAATAATTATCTTGCGGCAGGGTTCAGACAACATTACAGCCCTCTTCAGCAGGCCGTAAAGTCTAAGCGGGAAATGATACAATGAAAAAATGATGAAAATGGGCACCATTTCTTTTTATGGGATACTGAAGACTTTGAGCTTCCTTAACAGTATGTTTACCTTTTAGGGAATATAAGGTAATAAACGTGAGAGAGGATTGTGAAATTAACCTACTGGTATCAATAATGGCAGAATGATATGTCTGGAACCACTTTTCAAAAGAAGACACATTTCACTATTGACTTCGGTTGCTCCCCCTTCCTCAAACACTGGTTTAAAAAAAACCCACGGCTGTCTAAGTGGGCGAAATTCTGGAAGTGTCGTGTTTATGCGAGACTGTCGTGTGCAGAAGACCACTGTACAGAATTTGGATTTCATTCGTTACGTTTTTGATTATTCTCGTTGCTCACTATTTATATATGTGGCGTCGTATGCCAAAAATGGCCAAGGCCAATTAGCGATATGCACAGAAAAAAAATCCAAATTGGCATTTTTAGTCATGTTTACATTTTCTGTACACAGGTCTTATAGTACTGTACACGGTCACGGCTTGTGCATACTGTGACCTTTGTAAAACATCTCGCTTCTTATTTGTGTCTACAGGTACATTGTGACATGGAAAGTGACACAGCAGTTCCTTTGTTTAGCATAGGTAGTGTTTCGGACATCATCATCAAGTACCATCTCTGCAACGATAGTTGGCTGCAACAGACATCCAACATCACGACTCTTGTCTTGGTGGTGCACTACACTGTAACCTGTCCAACTTGTAACGTTACTCTCCCACTTAATATATTGCCCCTGTAGACAATCTCCAGAAAACACAGAACATATTTTATGAAACTGCCCACTGAACAAAACCACAAGAAAACTATGGTCATATGAAACAGCTCTGACGAACACTATGTCCCTATCTCAAGACTGGTGACCACAGCACAGTACACTGATGAAATTGATACCAGCGTCCGACTTTGGCGGAAGAACTAGGCAGAAGGAACTAATTTAATTAGTTACAGTTGGTCACACAGCAGCGTTCATCATCTTCACCATCATCCCAGTTCAGCTCAAAGTTGGTCTAAGCTGATTCTGATGGATTAACCACGATTATTAATAATAACACACAAACAGAATTATGATAGGGGCCTACAATTCTCAATAATTCTTTTAGGCCTATAATAAATTCAATTAGGGGCCTAAAAATTGTGCTTGGAGAATGCAGGAGAGGGAGACAGATGAGTGAAAAGGATAGGCTAGTCATGAATCGAACTAGTAATCAACTGAGTCTCTAGTCACTCTAGTAGTAGAGGCCTACTCATGATTTCAACATTATTTATTTCTAATGAAATAATCGTCTCTCACAATCATATATCATTACTATCAAGTCTATCACTATCATCAGTATCGATCAGTGATAGCATGGCATGAATAATTGAATTAGACAGTACAAAAGTACAGTTACACAGTAAGTTTACAGTTACTAACAGTAACTAACAGTTGACACATGTAGTGACATGATTAATCAATTGTCGGTGATCTGAGTGATAACAATATTAGATTCTATAGACCTAGGCCTAATTAATTATTGCCCATAAAATGAAATTGAATTCAATGAAATTGGTGATTAATTTAATTGAAGCAGAAAAAAACCTGAATGAACTCGAAAACCGTGATTGAAAATCTAAATTTACGGCAAAATTACTATATTATAAAAAACCATAATACATTTACAGAAAACCGTTAAATTTACCATATAAAAAAACCAAGTAAGTTCACATATTGGTAATGGCTAAGTCTACATGTTACGCCATGGTCTATTACTGATTACGTGACCCTACAAATTACATGTCAAAGATGGCGCAACATGTGTTACAGTAACAACTTACCTCCACGTTTCTTGAAATTCTTATTTTTAGGCATTATTTTACCGCTTTACAATGCGTCCAACAAGTTAAGCTATGGTCTATAAACATAAGCCAACGTATATGATATTCAGAATGGAAGTAGATTGAAGACAGGTTAGAAATTGTTCGAGACAAAGTTGACATGTTTTTGTCAGACGTGCAGGGGGTGATGCACTGCCAAGGTTATATTTAGTAACAAGATAATCTCCATATGAAGTCATTGAAAACAAATTGCCAACAAGTAGTTATTTTAATTTATAGATTTACTTTGAACAAATCAAGCGTATTAATTGGTAAAAAATATACATAATAAGAAAAATATTTGCATTATAACAACAAATCATGCTTTTGAGAATATTGATTAATCTATTTTTGGATGTCGTAAACACGACATTTTCATCATCATCAAGTGCCATCTCCGCAACGATGGTTAGCTGCAACGTATCTCCAACATCTCCTGTCTTGGTGGTGCACTCTGCTAGACTGTAACCTGTCCATCGTGTAATGTTACTCTCCCACTTGTATCTCTGCCTACCTCTTGCTCGCTTCCCTTTGACTTTACCCTCTAGTAAGGTCTTCAATAAGGTGTCATGTCTTTTAATGTGTCCAAAATATTTTATTTAATTGATCTTTATTTCTCTTAGTAGTTCTTTCTTCATATTAAGTGTTTTTAGCACCTCTTTATTTGTTTTCTTCTCTTTCCATGATGTTCTCCCTATTCTTCTATATACCCACATCTCAAAGGCATCAATTCTGTCTTCTAATTGTTTATTTAGTGTCCATGTTTCTGAGCCATACATTAATATGGAATAGATGTAGCATTTTATAATTCTCATTTTTAACTTGTTTGTAATTTGTTTAGATATTAATAATTTCCTCATGTCATTGAAGGTACTTTTAGCCATTCCTATTCTCCTTTTAACGTCTGTTTCACATCTGCCATCATTTGTGACTATGTGTCCAAGATATTTATACTGTTTTACTTGTTGTAGTTTCTCTCCCTGTATGTTTATGTTTACCTCCTGTTCTTCTGTGTCTTTGCTGATTATCATGGTTTTTGTTTTTTGAATGTTTATATCCAGTCCATATTCAATACTTGATTTATTGACTTGATCTATTAGTCTTTGTAGTTCATGTTCACTTTCTGCCAAAAGAACAGTGTCATCTGCATATCTAAGGTTGTTTATTATTTTCCCATTGATCTTGAGTCCTGGTATTTCTTCTATATTTTTAAAGATATTCTCTGTGTAGATATTAAATAGGCTTTGTGATAAAATGCATCCTTGTCTTACCCCTCTTCTTATTTCTATGTATGGAGAGTAGCTGTTTTCACACCTTATTGATGCATTTTCATCATTACAGATCGCGATTATCGTTATGAGCTATATAAAAAAAAATAATAACATAGTGGCTTTGTGTACATTCTCATAGATATTCATCTTTCCACTGCACAGAATGACCATCTAAGAGTGTCAGCGTATATTATTGGCCCTTCGTTTAAGTGATGTCTCCCCGATATGTGTAGCGGACCTTCGACATCTTGTCTTGTTGGTACACTGACACAGTAGTGCAGGTTAGGTCGTAACCTTAAATAACAGAAATACAATCACCACCCATTACATCAACGTCTAGATGAGTCAAAGGAACAACGAATCAAGCGCAGCATTACATGGATATACTGCCCTGGGGTCAGAGGAAACGAGAGAGCCGACTTATTGGCAGGTAATGCGGCGATAGATGGCACATTTCTGAGAAGAGATAAATCAGACTTGATTAAGGCAGTCAAGTGGGTATATAGAAGACTAGGGAGAACATCATGGAAAGAGAAGAAAACAAATAAAGAGGTGCTAAAAACACTTAATATGAAGAAAGAACTACTAAGAGAAATAAAGATCAGGCAAATAAAATATTTTGGACACATTAACATACCTTATTGCAAACCGTAATTGAGGGTAAAGTCAAAGGGAAGCGAGCAAGAGTTAGGCAGAATCAAGTGGGAAAGTAACATCACACGATGGACAGGTTACAGTCTAGCAGAGTGCACCACCAAGACAGTGGATGTTGGAGATCCGTTGCAGCCAACCTTCGTTGGGAGACGGCACTTGAGGATGATGATGAAGTCAGTCATAAATTCATTGCAAAATGAAGATGAGGTAACAGAGGCTGAGAACATACACATACAAAGAATGTCAGAATTGGAAGTATCTAGAGTGAGGGAAGGAAAAGTAGTATTTTTGGAAAGACTCGAAGGATCGTGTAATCAACATCCGACCGAGACTCGAGTCTACATACACTGGGATGGCTGCTGGAACGGAGAGCGGAGCACTTATGGAAGTGTCCCGCGTGCTGTGATACTAGTTTCTAACCAAGAAACAGTGTAAAGATATGTCCCCCAGACTGTTCTTTCTACGCACTTTCCGCCCTCTTCATTTGTCGCATCCGATTGTTTCATGTTGTGAACATCTACGTTATCTTTGTTCTGCCAAATTTTGGGAAGTATAGGGACCTAGGTGTGTGTTGGGAAATATATGTGTGTGTGCTCTATATATATAGAAGAACAACAACAACAATGTCCTCATTCCATTGAAAATGCTTTTAGCCATTCCTTTTCTCATTTTAAATTTGAAACACACATGTGTATCTCTTTAGTTGTTACATTGTTTGTTTATATCTCAAATTCCCCAGGAAATACAAGTGATTAGCTCTTGCTTCCTATGCAAACTGGAGTGGTTTCTCTATAGCTTTCTTTCATACTCAGGAGAATTAAGATTTCGACGTAATCCTGTGCTTAGTGAAGAAGCATTCTATTCAGAGGGTGTCTGTCATGAGATGAAGTGATATTTTTCTTGGGCCTTCTCTGTGCATCAACCTTCAGACAAGGCCCTTCACAACCGGTGAATCATTCCCCGTTTGGAAAGATGACCTCATTGCTCACGATGCCTTTGGTTACCAAATTACGAGGTCATGGACAAATCAACCTCAATAAGTATCTACACACACACCTTATGAAGGCGCAAGCGCGCTGGGTAGGTCATCGTGTGCGTATGGATGACTCGCGTCTGCCAAAACAAATATACTATGGAGCACTCAAGACAGGAATTTGAAAAGCTGGTGGACAGAAAAGGCCCTTCAGACACACTCAAGTCCTCACCGAAACATCTTAAAATTGACGTAGGCGCTTGGGAGAGTCTCGCTCAGGATCGAACAGCATGACGTTACATCATTAGAACGGGAGCACTAGCGGCGGAAGAGACCAGGCAAGATATTGCAAGACTGAAGCAGGTAAACAGAAAAGAAAAGAAAACACCTCAACGTCCCATATAGACACCATCTACAGTTTTCAATTCTGTAGAAGAATTTTTTGTGCTCACATTGAACTTGTTAATCATTTAAAAACGAAATATTACCTTTATTATTCTTTATTACTTATTGTTGTTATTATTATTATGGTTGAGTTTTTTGGTCATCGTCGATTACGACGGACGAACAACAACAACATGCCTTTGGTAATGCTTTCAATTTTCTCGGTATGAGCTGTGTCAAATTTGAAAGCTGTATCAAACAACGGCGACAGTCAAATTTGAGTAGGCTGCTTCTTATTTGTAGACAAGTTCCTTTTTGCCTGTAGTATCACCAAACACATTCAGAGTCTGGGATTTGACCTGTGCATTTCCCTCTACCCTCATGCTGATCTTGTCTTCCTGAGATGGTCTTAAAATGCACTTCCACGCACAGTCACATGTGTTTCGACTTGCATGGCAGTTTATCATACACTATTCTCTTGGACTTTACAGGCCAAAACATGTCCACGTGTGGCAGTCTCCAAGGCAGAGACAATAAGCAATGAGTTAGACTGCGGAAGTTTATGCTTATCTTGAACACGTCGCTTTGCAGCCGGCAACCAAATTTCGTGTAATAAAGACATCATTGTCCACAGTTCCTTTGGGTACTGAACCAAATTATCTTTGTACCGATCTGTTGGACAACTGGTGTTAGTTGAGTTTGGACTTGGATTGTTGGACAACTGGTGTTAGTTGAGTTTGGACTTGGATTGTTGGACAACTGGTGTTAGTTGAGTTTGGACTTGGATTGTTGGACAACTGGTGTTAGTTGAGTTTGGACTTGGATTGTTGGACAACTGGTGTTAGTTGAGTTTGGACTTGGATTGTTGGACAACTGGTGTTAGTTGAGTTTGGACTTGGATGGTTGGACAACTGGTGTTAGTTGAGTTTGGACTTGGGTTGTTGGGCAACTGGTGTTAGTTGAGTTTGGACGTGGATGGTTGGACAACTGGTGTTAGTTGAGTTTGGACTTGGGTTGCTTTGCTGTCAATGACAAGGACTGGGTACCTGAAAATGCTGCTAGCTTGTTCAGAGTCTGTCTCAACATTGCCTCAGTCCATTTTTGTAATCTATGCACCCACATTTTTGTCGACGAATTTCCCACTTTTTGTGTGTATGCAATGGGAAGCTGTATTCAAAGGTGTTTTTTTTCCATACCCAGTAGTACCTGTTCTAGTTGGACAAATTCAATACCTGACATGAAGCATGGCTCCTACTATGAATAGAGTTTGTTATTCTGTCATGTCGTGTGTTTTGATTGCTGTGTGTGTTCAACAACAAACAATATTTACATTTACGTTGCCCAGTTTCATGCTTGATATTTGGGCATTATCTTCATATCTTTTCCATTACAGAAGCCACAGGAACAAGCTTACAAACAGCGCACAAGAAGGCCATCTCCAGAGAACTCTTCCACCCCTGAACCCTCAAGGGAAACAGCCTACAGACAGATCAGTGTGACGATGATCACAAGTACCTATGGAACCAGTTCCACGGGATACCAATACCTGGTGCTCATTTACAACCTTCAAAATAGAAGAGTTGCATTTAAGGGAACACAGGTTTGTTTTTTGTTTTTGTTTGTTTGTTTAGTAGGGGTTTATGCCTCATATGGTCGAGGCCCGCCTCTTTCAACCTAGGACTGGGGCGGGCCTCGACCATATGAGGCATAAACCCCTACTAAACAAACAAACAAAAACAAAAAACAAACCTGTGTTCCCTTAAATGCAACTCTTCTATTTTGAAGGTTGTAAATGAGCACCAGGTATTGGTATCCCGTGGAACCATAGGGAACACAGGTCGTAAATTGAGAGTAATAAATAGGTGGTTTTTCTCCACCCTTTCAAAATAAAAGTGTGTTTATTAACGTATTTGTCAATAGTATATTCAGACCAAATATCTGTCCTAAGTTCTATCCATCTAGATTTGTTCACAATACTTTGTCTATATAATTAATTCAACTATATCGTGATGTACATGTTGCTAAATATACAATTTGTACACACAAAAAAAAAGAAAGAAACTTTGGAATCGAATTTTAATTGCAGCTATAAATAAGCCTGCTTAACTATATAATATTGAACCATTTTAACAAGAAGTTTCGTAAATGCAATATACAACTCCAGGAGTACATGTTCTAGGTTGACACATCCAGGAGTACCTGTTCTATGTTGACACATCCAGGAGTACATATTCTATGTTGACACATCCAGGAGTACATGTTCTATGTTGACACATCCAGGAGTACCTGTTCTATGTTGACACATCCAGGAGTACATGTTCTATGTTGACACATCCAGGAGTACATGTTCTATGTTGACACATCCAGGAGTACATGTTCTATGTTGACACATCCAGGAGTACATGTTCTATGTTGACACATCCAGGAGTATATGTTCTATGTGGAAACATCCAGGAGTACCAAGGACATGCTGCTAGGATTGGACCTACATTTTTATAGGGAAATCCCATCGCCTCCTTAGAAAAGATTATATCTAATGCCCGGATAGCAAACAAGCAAAGAAACAAACAAGCAAAGAAACAAACAAGCAAAGAAACAAACAAGCAAAGAAACAAACAAGCAAAGAAACAAAACAAACATGCATTATGAGTACTCACAAAAAAACAAAACAACCAACAACTTTGTTTAAAGTGTAAAGCTTTATTTCTGACACTTCCGAAGAAAAAACAACAAAATATCGTCAGCGGGTTCCGGGGGTTACCTGCCAGTGGGCCACAATGTGGACGCAGTGATTAAATCTACAGACTGGGTATACATGGAGGATATCAGGCAGTTTGGGTGCACGAGGAATGACCAATCAACAATATAAAACCAGATATTTAATTGGAAAACAACCTTTTAAAATGACTCATCTGACATTTCCCGTAATTTTGATTGGTTACTTTGTCTATACTTTGTGTCTATAGTCAATGAAAAAAAGGGGGAAAAGTCAAATGAGCCAGTTTAAAACGCTGTTTTTCAACGAGCTCACATGACTTATATTGTTGATTGGTCACAGTATAGATCAAGTGTGTATGACGCACTCATCCAAGTAAGGGTCTTTCGAGTAAAGTAAAGTTAACACACAAACACACATTTAGTGCACATATAGTGCTCGATACTTTACATGGTATGGTATGTCATACAATGTGCTACCCCTACTATCCTGACAGCTACCCCTACTATCCTGACAGCTACCCCTACTATCCTGACAGCTACCCCTACTATCCTGACAGCTACAATCCTGACAGCTACCCCTACTATCCTGACAGCTACCCCTACGATCCTGACAGCTACGATCCTGACAGCTACCCCTACGATCCTGACAGCTACCCCTACTATCCTGACAGCTACGATCCTGACAGCTACGATCCTGACAGCTACCTCTACGATCCTGACAGTTAACCCTACGATCCTGACAGTTAACCCTACGATCCTGACATCTACGATCCTGACAGCTACCCATACGATCCTGACAGCTACCCCTACGATCCTGACAGCTACCCCTACGATCCTGACAGCTACCCCTACGATCCTGACAGCTACCCCTACGATCCTGACAGCTACCCCTACGATCCTGACAGCTACGATCCTGACAGCTACCCATACGATCCTGACAGCTACCCCTACGATCCTGACAGTTAACCCTACGATCCTGACAGTTAACCCTACGATCCTGACAGCTACCCATACGATCCTGACAGCTACCCCTACGATCCTGACAGCTACCCCTACGATCCTGACAGCTACCCCTACGATCCTGACAGCTACGATCCTGACAGCTACCCATACGATCCTGACAGCTACCCCTACGATCCTGACAGTTAACCCTACGATCCTGACAGTTAACCCTACGATCCTGACAGCTACGATCCTGACAGCTACCCCTACGATCCTGACAGTTAACCCTACGATCCTGACAGTTAACCCTACGATCCTGACATTCACCCCTATGGTTACGGATTTATAGATCAGAAGATATTGACACCAGCCATTTTGAATAAAACATATTTCAAATATTAGCCATAGTTGTGTTTTTTTAAATTGTATATTGCAGATTTTTTAAATACACATATTCTACAATTCATAGCTTGTCCAGTGAAAGAAAAGAAGAAAAAAACCCGGATATAACATATAATAATTCATATAAATCTATCAAACATGCGACCTGATGAGTCAGGTCGTACATACTTTTTATTTGTCATGTGCCCTGTTGTAACCAAATAGACAAATACAAGATACAAAAATTAAAGGAGAATGCTTCCACAATTCATTGCAATAGAAATACTAGAAAGATATATTTTTGTTTCCAAAATATATACAAAACGAAATATGACGTGGTCATTAATAGCAATACACCCCCCCCCCCCAAATAAAAACCCCCGTACATTGAATCATATGGTCTACTTATGTTCACATTCAAGTCGTGCATTTCTTTATTGTTTTTTTTTTTTATGGGTGTGAAAGACTGAACAAGATTAAAAGGTTCAGCATTAATATAAAAAAACATATAGTCTCTTATAAATTACACTAAATGAAATAAAAAAAGTTCTAAAGCTATTTCAACAGTAATTTAGTTGTTGCCTCTGTATTTTGTTCAAAACTTGACGCATGACGCTCATTGCTGAAATGATTTGTGGAAAATAAGTACGAAATATTGAGTGGATAGTTTTTCCGAAGCTCCCACAAAATGTCTCGTGTATACTATAAACACGCAGAAAATATGTTAATGAAAAATATATATGACCTACTTCCAAAAATAATGTTAACGTAAGATTATTTCTGTTAACAATAAGACATATTAATGATGTTGTTCATACTTACGTTATTATAGTGCGCGCATTTTTATACATTTATAGTACACCGATTTTATTTCATCTATTTCATATGCAAATTGTCGAAACCTGGCGAATAGTGTTTGATCCCCCCTCTCCACCTATGGGCACCAACTGTAAACACATTATTTACACTGTATTCGTATTAATTTTATTACAAAATAAAAAAAAGTGCCTCTTCAAAATACTTATAGCAAAATGAAAAAAACTGTATGTTTATCTCAGTTTGCGGCTCACTATGTCGAGTGTGTTAATGTAGTAACATGCATTATTAGTGAATGGAATGTTCAAGTTTGGTGTCGGATCTCCTAGGTGCGCCTGGGTTGGTCTGACTGCTTACAAATCAGCACAGGGATGTGAGTATTATGCATTACGTAGTCGCCGACACTGCCTAGAAGTGTTCTTCGAACGCTGCTCATGCCACGTGATCCAATCACGATCATGCTTGCCTTTTCATCGTTGGCAACCTTGCAGACTACTTCTCCTGGAGTTCCCCCAACACTTTTCACTTTTCCGCCAACCTAGGAGGAGAGAGGGACACAATTCATGAGATTTATATACTTCAAATTATGTATATTTCATGAGATGTATTTATATTCTTCAAATCATCTATATTTCATGAGATTCATGTGAGAATACTTAAAATCATGTATATTTGGCAGGCAGTGTGTCTTTTTGTTTGTCTCCTACATTTGCGAAACAAATTAAACATTACTAGCAGAGAGAGAGAGAGAGAGAGAGAGAGAGAGAGAGAGAAGGATCTGTACTTCAATGGGTCCAATCATACTGTTGTGCGCTTGGAGGTGAAAAGTGTGAATATCTCGTCAACAATTATGGGGAATGTATACACAAGAAAAGTGTTCTCATATAAGGAAAAGAATAGAAATATGCCAACCTTCCTGGCATATGAGAATAACTGGATGAAAGATGCCGACGGCTTTCAAGAACAGAAGGGACAAATAATTATAGATGTACATATTATGAGGGCAGGACACAATATACTGAATAAGAGCGATCGTGATATATAAAGGATGAGGCTGTCTACTGCACAACTGTGTATTTGTGGTACAGACATATGAACTTATTGTGCAGACCTTGCCATTATGATAATTATCAATCGGTGTGCCGCCGGTCACAAGTACCTATGGAGTGAGCACCACAGGATTGACATAGCTGGTGCTCATGTTAGACCAATAAGAGACATGAAAATACACGGGTTTCCTCTACGGTTCGTACATTAAGAATAATAAATAGGTGGTTTTTCTCCACCCAAACAAAAAAAGTGAGTTTATTAACTTTTCTTTCATCGTATATTCAACTTAAACCTTTTCAATAGTTCTATGCCATCTAAATGTGTTCAATATACTTTGTCTATATAAATCATTAAAATATAATTTGATGTACATGTTTCTAAATATACACTTTATATAAAAACAAGAAAAAATAGAGTCTAATTTTACTTGTAGTTATAAATAAAACTGTTTAACTATATAACATTGAACCATTCTAACAAGGAGTTTCATAATGTATTATGCATTCGTAGTTTTCATTCATGAATTACCTTCCTTTGGCAAATATTTATTTACCGTTTATCGATATGGGACATAAATCGAATTTTGTCTGCAATCCTGCAATCGCTTTAAAGTCGAAAGTTGAGTATTATCATAAACAAAAAGTCCCTTGTGTGGTTGCAGGAAACTATCCGAAATATGGCTCAGTTGTGCAGTATCTCATTCAGTTATTGTCAAACTCCTGCAACACTTTGCCCAGACTGGGATCACGGAGGAACGATCACAAATTCTAATTTTGTTTAAATTTCCTTTATAAATATTTATTTGTAAGAAATGAAAAACATATGGCTAAACAGCTGTAAAACAATGAAACGAACATTCCTAAGAGATATTCCCAGTGGTAACATATGGGTGTTAATCCTGGACAATCTCCAACATTGTGAAAAATAAAATAGCAGCACTTGAAACAAATTGTTACAGCACAATCCTCAGAATACCATGGACAAAAAGATTACCAATGTAGCCATCCTGAGAGAAATTAATGTAAAAGAAATCTGGCTAAACAGAGGTAGCCGAATTCTCTCCCATAATATACTTCGCGCTCGTAGGAACTGAGTTATTCAGGAGACACCGCAGACGGTGTACAATTCTAGCTTTATAAAAGTTGTGTACGGTGTGTGTCATGTGACATATTGTTCCCAGAACATGGTGGTCTCAATAAGTACTGGAGAATATAACGCCCGATCGATTACAATTTATGAATACAACAGAAACGCATATATAAACAATATTATGCAATTCTATCACAGACAGAAATATACGCAGCATCGGAAAAAGGCAAAGAGAAAAAATATTTAGCCTGTTCATATCATCATCAAGTTATACTCACTCTGCTAGACTGTAACCTGTCCATCTTGTGATGTTACTCTCCCACTTGTATCTCTGTCTACCTCTTGCTCGTTTCCCTTTGACTTTACCCTCAAGTATGATCTTCAATAAGGTGTCATGCCTTTTAATGTGTCCAAAATATTTTATTTGCCTAACATTTATTTCTCTTAGTAATTCTTTCTTCATAATGAGTGTTTCTATCACCTCTTTATTTGTTTCCTTCTCTTTCCATGATGTTCTCCCTATTCTTCTATATACCCACATCTCAAAGGCATCCATTCTGTCTTCTAATTGTTTATTTAGTGTCCATGCTTCTTATCCATACATTAATATATAATAGATGTGACATTTTATAATTCTCATTTTTAACTTATTTGTAATTTGTTTAGATGTTACTATTTTCCTCATGTCATTGAATGTACGTTTGGCCATTCTTATTCTCCTTTTAACTTCTGTTTCACATCTGCCATCATTTTTGACTATGTGTCTAAGATATTGATTATGTTAGCCTTTTAAAACATGGTAAACTTCGATCAAAATATAAAAAATATTTTTTAGGCATAGGGATCTGTTTAAAGTTTATTTTACCTTTGTACATCTGTCAGAGGTAAAAGGTTAACCAATCATATCATTGGCCAGCTTTGCCAAAACACAGGAGTAATTTTAAGAATTCTGCGAGCTCCACGGGTTGGCTAATGAGCCAAACTATGAAGGAGTCAAATATGACCCGCCTGCGTGAGGTTTTCGTTGAGACTATACATAGCACCAAAAGTACAGAGTTACGGAGATCACACACACACACGCTCTCTCTCTCTCACACACATATACGTACATATAAAGTACATACATGTAGTTGTATGTTATTTTGATGAAAAATTGATATATATGCCTTATGCTATATCATTGGAGCTAGCGATTTTGCGCAGTCATGCCGTGCTATGATACAGAGAGGCGGTACAGTAAGGAGGAGGCATAAGCAGCGAAATCAAAATACAGTTTGAATCATTCAACAGGCACACTAATTTTTAAAAAAAAAGTATCTAACTGGCGGCATTTCAAAGACTTGTTTTATACTGAGAAAATCTACCGCTCGCGCCTGATCATGCGTGTTGTGAGATGGTTCATAGCGTAGACATGTGAGCGTATTGTGCAGACATTACCATCATGACTCAATCGACGTGACGACGATCACAAGTACCTATGGAACGAGCAAAACGGGAATCCCATACCTGGTGTTCATGTAGACAACTAACAACCATCAAAATAGATGAGTTGCATCTTCCACCCCCGACATCGCAAGGCAAACAAGTGTCACAACGTATAGATAAGATTTAAGGGACCATGGTTAGTACATTGATAGGAATAAATAGGTGGTTATTCTCCACCCAAACAAAAAAAGTGAGTTTTATAACTTTTGTTTTATCGTATTTTCGACGCAACATTTTTCAATAGTCCATCCAATTTAAATTTATTTAAAATACTTCTTCTATATAATTCATTAAAATATAACGTGATGTACATGCTCCTAAATATATACTTTATGTAAAAACAAAAAGGAAACTTTGGAATCGAATTTTACATATAGTTATTAATAAGCTTGCTTAACTATATACGATTGAACCTCTTTAAAAAGAAGTTTCATAATGCATTATGCATCATCAGTTTTCATTCATGCATTACGTTCCTTTGGCAAACATTTATTTACCGTTTATTGATATGGGACATAAATCGAACAATTTACATTATGCAAGTTGTCTCTCTTTGATTACTTGCAATATATAAACATAACACATTTGTGTCACACATAGGATTTAACACACCAAGCCCGCAATCGCCTCAACGTCGAAAGTTGAGTATTGTGATAAACAAAGATCCCTTGTATCGTTTGCAGAAGACGTTACTATCCGAAATGTGGCTCAGCTTTGCTGTATCTCATTCAGTTATTATCAAACTGTGCCCAGACTGGGATTACGGAGGAACGATCACAAATTCTAATTTTGTATAAATTACTTTTATAAATATTTATATGTAAGAATGAAACACTTTCGCAAGCCACTATGCAATTCAAATGTGTAGTCTGCACTGTGTTTTGAGATGGTTTTAGTAACATTAATTAAAATTTGTGATGGGAAAATATAAAGGTAAAGGCGTAGAGCCTATTTCCGATCGACGTACCTATAGAAAAAGCACCATGAGAGTCCCAGGTACTCAAGTTGGCCAATGAACAACCAGGAATATAGATGGGTTGCGCAACTAGGCGTCCGTGGTTCGTACATTGTCAATTATCTGTCCCCAGGTGAATGATGGTTGTTCGTAGTCACACTTCCCTTTAAGCGTAGGGGTGGGAGCTTAAGCTTTCGTTCAAAGGCCAGATGTGTCGCCATGTTTGCATTTAGTCCATGTTTGCTCATGGCTATCTTGATGTTTTCTATCCACCGTTTTCTTGTCTACCTTTGGCCTTACGCCCGGATATTCTTTTGTTATATGCTCTTATTGGTATTTGGTTTGGCTTCATTCTCATAAGGTGACCGAACCATTTTACTTGCTGTCTCTCAATATGTTAAATACATGATATTATACCAAGTTGTTCTTCTAATATCTGCGTCTCTTATTTCATCTAGTTTATAAACCATTGCAGCATTTCTCAAACACTTCATTTCACTTGTAACAATTTTTTCCTCTGCTGTGAGGCAGTTAAAGACCATGTTTGACAATGGTAGCAGAGTGTTGGTATATAAATTGTAGAAATTATTGGTTCTAAAAAAAAAATACGATCTGTGTAATGAGCAACTATAAGTATAACCTTTAGCATAGAAGACTTGTTGATTGTCATAATTTCTGTTTCTGTACGTTAACTTTCATGTTTGTACTTCTAGTTTGTTAAATGCAATGCATCGATGTGGTTTCACAAATTGTGGGAAGATTCGTACATTGAGAATAATAAATAGGTGGAATTTCTCCACCCAACCAAATAAATATGTATTTTATGCTTCTTATGCTGTTATTTATATATGTATGCGACAAATATTGTCAAATGCTCTACCCCATCTAAAATTTCTCAAACTACTATGTCTATGATTTTCATTAAAATATAACTTGATGTATGTGGTTGTAAATATAAACTTTATATGAAAACAAGTAGAAAACTTTGAAATCGAATTTTATTTATAGCTATAAATTAAACTGCTTAAATATATAATATTGAACAATTTTAACAAAAAGTTTCATAATGTATTATGCAACCTTAGTTTTCATTCATGCATTGCGTTCCTTTGGCAAACATTTATTTACCGTTTATCGATATGGGACATAAATCGAACAATTTATATTATGCAAGTTGTCTATCTTTGATTACCCGCAATATATCAACATACACAAAATATTTGTGTCACACACAGGATTTAACACACCAAGCCTGCAATCGCTTCAACGTCGAAAGTTGAGTATTATCATAAACAAAAAATCCCGTGTTTGGTTGCAGGAAGACGTTACTATCCGAAATGTGGCTCAGGTTTGCAGTATCTCATTTAGTTATAGTCAAACTGATGCAACACTTTGCCCAGACTGGGATTACGGAGGAACGATCACAAATTCTAATTTTTTAAAAATTTCTTTTATAAATATTTATTTCTAAGAAATGAAACACTTTCGAAAGCCACTATGCAATTCAAATGTGTAGTCTGCACTGTGTTTTGAGATGGTTTTAGTAACATTAATTACAATTTGTGTTGGGTAAATATAAAGGTAGAGTGTCTATTTTTTAACTGAAACAAAACCAAGATTATGACAAGCGACAAAACCACTAGCAAGTTCTCATTCAGTATCAACAACAGCGAATTAGAAAGAGTCACCAGTTTTGAATACGTTGGTTCTCTTATCACAGTAACGGTAATTCGCTATGAAGAAGTCAGAAGGAGGTTTGCTATTGCGTCAAAGAAGCTGACACAAACAACAACATATGGCTGAGAAGCTGCAAAACAACAAAACTAACATTCCTTAGAGCTATTCCAAGTGGCAATATACGGGTGTTAATCCTGGACAATCACCAACAAAATGAAAATAAAATAGCAGCATTTGAAACAAAATGTTACAGAAAAATACTTAGAATACCATGGACCTAAAATATCACCAATGTAGCCATCCTGAGAGATGAATATAAAATAAAACTGGCTAAACAGCATGGTTCTTTCCAGAAAACTGCAATATTTTGGCCATATCAAACACTGTGACAGCCTAGAGAAGAGCATAATGGAGAGGATGATGCCAGGGAGATGAACAACAGGCAGACCAAGAAGAAGGTGGATGCAAGACATCAAAGACAACATGAACATGACAGTAACACAAGCAGGAAGACTAGCAGGAAGACAGGATCGACAGAATTTTCGAAAAGCTGTGATGACTGCTACATCCTGTTCAGGATGTGCTACCTGATGATGAAAGGTAAAGGTATGTCCCATGGCATCAACCTGAGGTCATAGATGAAGATAACTTGTCATGTACTAACCCCGCAGCAACTGTGATGGGAGTGTAACGATAAATATAAGGAAAAAATGACATCGTATCCTATTCAGGGCATAGCCATCAACCCAGCATTTTTTGGCTTTAGTTATTTCTAGGAAATATAAACACATTCAGTAGTTTGCCTTCTGAACGATCCGGAGTAACAATTGCCCGTGGCGATGGTCGAACTCGGTACCTCAGCCGTCACAGACGCAATCTGTTCTATTTCTCCACAAAGCTGGACTAGTAAATATCATACATATAGGATGCAAAAATTATGCAAAACGTATTTTCTTATTTACATTTAGTCCTCATACTATTATTTTCCATATATATATATATATACTAGAACAGTGTTTCCCAACGTGGGGCCCACGGCCCACATTAAGCAATGTGATTGTTCAGGGGGGGGGGGGGGGTAATACAATTTGTGAATATTAAAAATTATGTAGGACCTATATGTTAGGATGGAAGGGGGGGGGGGCGGGTCACAATTTTAGAAAACCATAAGTTGAACATGGCTAGAAAAAGGATGGGAAACACTGTACTAGAAGCAATGTATGGCGATGTCCGCGCGAGAACAAAAAAATGGGAAAAATTAAATACATATGAATATTTTTTTATAATGTAGCGATGACTTTGGTATGTTTCAGTTTACACATATTTTAAAAACAAAACAAAAAAACAACCCTTTAATCAGACACCAACGGCTACATTCTCTCCCATGATATACTTCGCGCTCGTACGAACTGAGCTATTCAGAAGTCACGGCAGACAGTGTCAAATTCTAGATTTATAAAAGTTGTGTGCAGTATGTGTCATGTGACATATTCTTTCCATAACGTAGTCCTAATGTTTACCGGAGAATACAACACCTGATCGATCAGAAATTATAAATACAACAGAAACGCATATATAAACAATATTATAATATTCCCTCACAAACAGATATTTAAACTGCATCAGAAAAAGGCAAATAGGAATATTCACCCTGTTAAAACACAGTAAACTTCGATCGAAATTTAAAAAAATATTTTCTAGGCCTATGGATTTGTTTGTAGTTTTTTTTACCTTTGTGTACAGGTCAGAGGTAAAAGGTTAACCAATCATATCATTAGCCAGGTTTGCCAGAACGCAGAAAAATATTTAAGATTTTCTGCGAGCGCAATGGTTTGACAAATGAGCTAAACTATAAAGTAGCGAAATATTGCCTGTCTACGTAAGGTTTCAATGATCCTATACATAAAAGTACAGAGCTACGGAAATCACACACTAATACACACACACACATATATATATGCATACATATAACGTACATATATGTATGTATATATATATATATATATATATATATATATATATATATATATATATATATATATATATATATATATATATATATATATATATATATATATATACGTACATATATGTAGTTATATGGTATGACGGGGGAATAATCCATATATAGACCCTATGCCATTATAGGAGCTAGCGATTATGCACAGGGATTTTTCGCGTATCATAATACTCAACTTTCGACATTGAAGCGATTGTGGCTTAATGTGTTAAATCCTGTGTGTGACACAAGTGTGATGGTGTTGTTTGTGGTGATATATTGCAAGTAATCAAAGAGAGACAACTTGTATAATGTTAAAAAAATCGATTTATGTCCCATATCGATAAATGGTGAATAGATGTTTGCAAAAGGTACGTAATGCAGGATTGAAAACTGTTCTTGAATAATACATTGTGAATCCTCTTGTTAACATGGTTCAATAATATACAGTCTAGCAGTTTTTATTTATAACTAGAAGTAACATTTGATTACAAAGTTTTCTTCTTGTCTTTATATAAATTGTATATTTAAGACCATGTATAGCATAATAAATTTTAATTAATTACATATACCAAGTATTTCAAAATAATCTAGATAAGATAGAACATTTTAGTTTTAAGTGTTGCATACATATATATCAAAATAAAAGCATAATTGTTTTATTTTTTTGGTTGGGTGGAGAAATTCCACCTATTCATTATTCTCAATGTACGAATATTGGTTACGGTCTGCAAAACCACATATATCACTTAATATATAAACTGATTATATATATATAACCGTTTTAGTTCTGGCTGTTTTGGACATACACATAACATTATATCATTAGAATACATATAAAATGAATAAAATTGACATTTCTTTTTGAAAATGTGTCCAATTATATTATCATCATCATCATCAGGTGCCATGCCGAGTGGCGTAGTCGGTCATGGCTCTCCACAGCTCTCTGTCAACAGTATTATGTATCAAAGTCGTTGTTGTTTCTTTGCCGTGCCAGGTTGTCAAACTGTCTAATATTTTCTCACGTTGTCGCCCTCTGTCTCTGGTGCCTTCAATCTTGCCTGATTGTGTTCTCTAAACCTGACTGTCTCATGAAGTGGCCAAAAAAAAAGAAGATTGCCTTTTTCTTATATTGTTGATTAAGGTCCGTTTCGCATTTAACTCTTTTAACACCTCTACATTAGTTTTTCTGGCAGTCCATGGTATTCTCAGCATTCTTCTGTAGAACCACACCTCTGTTGCCTCCAATCTCCCACTTTCCAGTTTGTTTATTGTCCAAGATTCCCATCGATATGTTAGTATAGGGGTTATATAACACTGCAGAACTCTCTTTCTCACCTCTAATGACAAGGTCATATTACACAGTATATTTTTTCATTTTTCTGAATGTTGTTTTTGCCTGTCCTATTCTGCATCTTATTTCTGTTGAACTTCTTCCATCTGCTGTTATAATTGTACCTAGATATTTGAATTGGTGGACTTGTTTTAATACTATATCATTCACTTTGATCGTGCAAGGTGTGTTATTTTCTTTCTTTGAAATAACCATTACTTCTGTTTTCTTGATATTTAGGAAGAGGCCTTTCTCTTTGCTTTCTGTGACTACTACTTTAATTAAGTTTTGAAGGTCTTCCTTTATATATTGTACCTATGGCAAAAAAGCCACCATGAGATACCAAGGTGCTCAAGGTGAAATTATATTGTACCTATGGAAAAAAGCCACCATGAGATACCAAGGTGCTCAAGGTGAAATTATATTGTACCTATGGAAAAAAGCCACCATGAGATACCAAGGTGCTCAAGGTGAAATGTTAAAAAATCATGAATATAGATAGGCCTCATCTGGGTGCCCATGGTTCGTACATTGTCTATGGTATATTCTCACATGAATGATGGTTGATCGCATTCACACATGTCGTTAAACGTAGGGGTGGGAGCTTAAGCTGTCATTCCAAGGTCAGATGGGTCGCCGTGGCTGCATTTAGTCCATGTTTGTTCAAGGCTATTGTTTTCTATCCAACGTTTTCTTGGTCTACCTTTGACTTTACGCCCATATTTTCTTTTTTGTTATATGCTCTTATTGGTATTTGGTTTGGGTTCATTCTCATAAGGTGACCAAATCTTTTAACCTGCTGTCTTTCAATGTTCGATACATGGTATTATACCAATTGCCACCGAAGACGGACGTGTTGCGCCATTGACGTAAATAAAACGTCGACACAACGCATTTCCATTCTCTGGACAACATATGCTGGAGATCTAGTAGGAGCATTTCTCTGCTACAAGAGATAAAGCGGGAGTTTGAGAATGAACGCTGAAGAAGATGCCAACTCTTTTCCTCATTTTTTATTTTATCTAATGTGGTAACCATTGCAGCTTTTCTCAGACACTTCATTTCACATGTAATGATTTTCTTCTGCTCCCAGTTGCTGTTAAAGACCATGTTTGATATTGGTAATAGAGTGTTGGTATAAAAATTGTAGATATTATCTGTTGGTATAAAAATTGTAGATATTATCTGTTGGTATAAAAATTGTAGATATTATCTGTTTTTTAAATGTCCTTCTTGATGTTTGGGTGAAGTAGTAATGTTGAAAGTGTGTAGGTCACGGTGTTTACTTTCTGGCACACACAAATCTGCCTAGATATTAAAAGTTTTTGGCTTGTTACAATTTACTGCTATCTATTGTTATATCGATTCGTGTTTCATACTTTTCTTAACTTCTGTATTTTGTACGACAAGCTAACAGTTATTGTATTGACGTACTTTTACACATCGTAATCAATAACAATAGATTGAGGATTAATGAATAGGTGGTTTTTATCCACCCAACCAAAAAAAAAATAAAACAGTTATGATTTTATTTTGCTAAATATATATGTATGCATCAGATACATCTAAAATGTTCTAACTTATCTAGATTTGTTTGAAATACTGTGTATATGTAATTTATTAAAATATACCTTGTTAAACATTGTCCTAAATACACAATTTATGCACAAACAAGTAGGAAACTAGGTAAATAAATGTTACTTATAGTTTTAAATAAAACTATTTAACCGGAGAATATTGAACCATGTTAACAAGAATTTTCCTATGTATTATTCAAGAATAGCCTTTAATCCTGCATTACGTACCTTTCACAAACATCTATTTACCGTTTATTGATATGGGACATAAATCGAATTTTTATAATTATGCAAGTTGTCTCTCTTTGATTACCCGCAGTATATTAACATAAACAACACACTTGTGTCACACACAGGATTTAACACACCAAGCCTGCAATCGCCTCAACGTCGAAAGTTGAGTATTATGATACACAAAATATCCCGTGTTTGGTTGCAGGAAGACGTTACTATCCGAAATGTGGCTCATGTTTGCAGTATCTCATTTAGTTATTGTCAAACTGCTGGAACACTTTGCCCAGACTGGGATTACAGAGGAATGATCACGAATAGGTCTGTACAGCACATGTTCTAATGCACACAAACATACACAGCACACGCACTCATACGCACATACATACACATCACATATCCTTATACACACATACATAGACAACACATGTCCTTATACACACATACATACACAGCACATGCACCCATACACACATACATAGACAACACATGTCCTTATACACACATACATACACAGCACATGCACCCATACACACATACATACACATCACGTAAGCACATATATACCGAGTTAATACATTTCGAGACGATGCACATTATTTATACGCTGAATGTTGACAATATTAAAATTCATCCGAATATAATATTGATTTGTCTCAAATGTTGACAATATTAAAATTCATCCGAATATAATATTGATTTGTCTCAAATGTTGACAATATTAAAATTCATCCGAATATAATATTGATTTGTCTCAAATGTTGACAATATTAAAATTCATCCGAATATAATATTGATTTGTCTCAAATGTTGACAATATTAAAATTCATCCGAATATAATATTGGTTTGTCTCAAATGTTGACAATATTAAAATTCATCCGAATATAAAATTGGTTTGTCTCAAATGTTGACAATATTAAAATTCATCCGAATATAATATAATATTGGTTTGTCTCAAATGTTGACAATATTAAAATTCATCCGAATATAATATTGGTTTGTCTCAAATGTTGACAATATTAAAATTCATCCGAATATAATATTGGTTTGTCTCAAATGTTGACAATATTAAAATTCATCTGAATATAATATTGGTTTGTCTCAAATGTTGATAATATTAAAATTCATCCGAATATAATATTGGTTTGTCTCAAATGTTGACAATATGTGATAGTTTCATTAGACTTACCCCAGCTTTTTTGAGCTTGTTTCCTAGTTTCTCAAGAAATTTTTTGATTCTGTCTTCCTCGGCCCTCAGGAGATCAGTGACCACACTGACATCGGTCATTACCATTGCTGTTTAATAGAAAAAATAAGTAATTGGGGTTTTTTGGTTAATTATGAAATACTTCACAGCAGGTCGCTCAAACCTGTAGTAAAACATGTAGAAGTTAGTTAGTCGTTGGATCATCGTCACTGCACTCCGGACAAGTCCATAGGTGTTCAGATCTCTCTTTCAGCCGCCATTACACGTTGACTGACGCCGTTGATTAACTATTCTTTCTCGCCCACGAATCCGCTCCTTTCTAGCGACACTACATTTTCGAATGTACCAAACTCCCTTATTCTAGTCATGGAACAAGAGTCATCGTCACTTGTCTAGTCATTTGTTCGTGCGTTTTCCCGTATTCAAAATGTCAGCTCGATCCATTGCTCCGCCAATAGCCGCAGTAGCCGCGTGTGCGACCAACATATCTGCTCTCACATTGCCCTGGACTCCCGCATGTCCCGGCACAAAAATAAAAGTCACTTTACGCACACAGGAATTCTTCACTGCATCAAGCCATTGTTCCATGTGGTCTGCGTCATTCATCTTGGCAGATCTGAGTAATTTGTCACTCTTCCTTGGCTGTATAACACAAAGTATATGTACATTGTCCAACTCTTGTGTCCATCTGATTAGTGTCCAACTCTTGTGTCCATCTGATTAGTGTCCAACTCTTGTGTCCATCTGATTAGTGTCCAACTCTTGTGTCCATCTGATTAGTGTCCAATTCTTGTATCCATAAAATACATAAAATACATAAAATACATAAAATACATAAAATACAACTAATTCAAACAATTAAAAACGAAATATTAACATTCGTTACTTTCCTCTCGGTCACCATTTATGCAACATTAAAAATAACCCACAAATAACCAAGTGTGAAAAATGAGTGTCTACTTACGTGACTGAATGACAGTGTTGTAATGTGATACTATATCTACTTACGTGACTGAATGACAGTGTTGTAATGTGATACTATATCTACTTACGTGACTGAATGACAGTGTTGTAAGTAATGTGATACTATATCTACTTACGTGACTGAATGACAGTGTTGTAAGTAATGTGATACTATATCTACTTACGTGACTGAATGACAGTGTTGTAATGTGATACTACATCTACTTACGTGACTGAATGACAGTGTTGAAATGTGATACTATATCTACTTACGTGACTGAATGACAGTGTTGAAATGTGATACTATATCTACTTACGTGACTGAATGACAGTGTGTTATCTGATACTATATCTACTTACGTGACTGAATGACAGTGTTGTAATGTGATACTATATCTACTTACGTGACTGAATGACAGTGTTGTAATGTGATACTAGATCTACTTACGTGACTGAATGACAGTGTGATACTATATCTACTTACGTGACTGAATGACAGTGTTGTAATGTGATACTATATCTACTTACGTGACTGAATGACAGTGTTGTAATGTGATACTAGATCTACTTACGTGACTGAATGACAGTGTGATACTAGATCTACTTACGTGACTGAATGACAGTATGATATATTTTGATACTATATCTACTTACGTGACTGAATGACCGTGTGATACTCTGGAACATAGAGCACCACCAGTTGGTCGAACTTCTTGTGAATATGCTTCATGTAAACTGTAATCACAAAAACAGCACGAATATCAGTTCTTGAGATTAGTTTAGTGTGACAGGAGTAAGACTGGACGTCTTAGGGACAGAATGAAGAATTCGCTCAACCAGTGAATTATGCGAACCATCAGTATGCATATATTTAATTCGATATTTACTTCTTTAGACTGGGCACCCACGGTTTGTCCAAAGAGCAGTGACGACAACTTATGTGACATCTTTTTGTGCCACAGTGACAACCCATCCAGAAATTTATCCCTGTGTCTTCCTCAGTGTTTTTTCCCCTTGATCTTTGCGGTGATTACTAAATGTTCAAGTTTTACTTTTCTCATCGCATGCCCTAGAAATCTTGATTGTCTGTTTCTAATTTTCGCTATAATCTATCTCTTTATTCCAGCATCTCTGAGAACTTCTACATGAGTTTTCTTGGCTGTCCATGAAATTATCATCATTCTTCTTAAAATCCACATCTCAGTTAGCTCCAGCTTATCTTTGGTACTTTGGCAATACTATAGCTAAATACAAATATCTACATTTACATGCACCAAAAAAGAACAATTAATGATCTCACATACCCGTGGAGCATTATTTCTGCAGATGGCCCGTGTGTAGCCGGGCTATCAAATGGGATCAAGGAATAGCAACAGGGCCGTATGAATGTCGTAGATGGCGAGTAAAGATGCACGGTGTGGGGGTTTGACTACTTCACCTCACAATAATCACTGTGGTGAAGTGTGTCGAGGATGAATACATATAATGATGATAGGGAATCGACCCTTTTATCTGTAGAATGCCTTTATTCTACAAGAATGTTACGACAAGCTTCTTTCTAGGGTAGAAAATTATAGCGTGTAGTATTCGCATCCTATCTCATTCATGGAATGTTGTAGTATTCATATAACATTCATGGAGTGTTATATTATTCCTATCTCATTCATGGAATATTGTAGTATTCCTATATCATTCATTGAGTGATGTAGTATTCCTATAACATTCATTGAGTGTTATAGCATTCCTAGAATTTGAATTATTCAGTTATTTCCTAACAGCGAAGTTTTATCTTGTGGTATTGACCCTACACCTGATGGTATTGACCATACAGACGGTGGTATTGTGACCCTACACTTAGTGGCATTGACCCCACGGATGGTGGTTACACCTGGTGGTATTAATCCCTCAGATGGTGGTATTGACCCTACACCTGGTGGTATTGACCCCACAGATGGTAGTATTGACCCTACAGATGGTGGTATTGACCCCACAAATGGTGGTATTACCCCACAGACGGTGATATTGACACAACAGATGGTGATATTGACCCCAAAGATGGTGGTATTGACCTTGCAGATGGTGGTATTGACCTTACAGCTGGTGGTATTGACCCCACAGATAGTAGTATTGACCCTACAGATGGTGGTATTGACCCCACAAATGGTGGTATTACCCCACAGACGGTGATATTGACCCCAAAGATGGTGGTATTGACCTTGCAGCTGGTGGTATTGACCTTACAGTTGGTGGTATTTACCCAACAGATGGTGGTATTGACCTTACAGCTGGTGGTATTGACCATGCGGCTGGTAGTATTGACCATACATATAGTGGCATTCACCATACATCTGGTTGTATTAACCAGTGGTTATGTGTAAGAGCGAAAGAGTGAGGCTGATGACAATGCGCAACTCTCCCTCACTGTAATCCAATTTTCATTGCTCAAGTCATGGCTAGACCGGCCACATTGTCCGTATACCATACAAGCGCCTCCCAAAGAGATTATTATATGGGAGCTGTTTGATGGTAAACGTTCAAGCGGAGGGCAGAAAAGGCGCTTCAATGATTTCTTAAAGAACTCCCTCAAACACTGTAACATCGATCTCCGTCTTTGGGAGACTACAGCTCTTGAGCACTCAGCTTGGCACACTCAGATCGCCATTGGTATCCCAAACATTGAAATAGTAATAAAACTGCCGGCAATATACAAGAGACAGAAACGGAAGGAAAGATCTTACTAAAACACTTTAATTCGGGACACTCTGCACTCATGCATGCCCTGCAATAGATCTTTACTGGCACGAATCGGACTCATCGGACATCTACGAACTCACAAACCTAAATCAAAATAGACAAACGTCAATGCTGTTCCCCATAATTTTTATCAAATTTTTTATTGTTTTTCATGGCATGTTATCTTCGTTTGCGAATGAGACACGTCATCACATCTCGTGGTATTTACCATAAAGCTGGGGGTATTTATCCTACAGCTGGTAGTATTTGCCCTAAATCTGGTGGAATTTACCCTACATCTGGTGGAATTTACCCTACAACTGGTGGTATTTACCCTACATCTGGTGGTATTTACCCTACAACTGGTGGTATTTACCCTACATCTGGTGGAATTTACCCTACAACTGGTGGTATTTACTCTACAACTGGTGGTATTTACCTTACAACTGGTGGTATTTACCCTACAACTGGTGGTATTTACCCTACAACTGGTGGTATTTACCCTACAGCTGGTGGTATTTGTCCACCTGATTTTATATACCCTACATCTGTGGTATTTAGCATACGGTTGGAGCTATTTACCTTACACCTCGTGTTATTTATCATAAATCTAGTGTATTCACGCTACATCTGGTTTTATTCACGCTACATCTCGTGGTATTTACTCTACATCTGGTAGTATTTACGCTACATCTGGTAGTATTTACGCTACATCTGGTAGTATTTACTCTACATCTGGTAGTATTTACGCTACATCTGGTTTTATTCACGCTACATCTCGTGGTATTTACTCTACATCTGGTAGTATTTACGCTACATCTGGTGGTATTTACGCTACATCTGGTGGTATTTACCATACACGTTGTGTGCAATCCTCCTCTCTCCTCATTGTGAACAGCCGTCGAACCCCCCCCCCCCCTGTAATTATTGAAGTAATTTATGGACAGTCCCAAACAAGGAGACTAAACTCTCAGAGCTATGCAAACCTTCGAGACGAACTACACTACGATTCTGAAGGACATGCGTACCACATGCATGTGTTAATTTTTACATCTGTATTGCTATTTAAACGAAGCTGGTACAAGGTCACTCTCTGATGTCTCGGAGAATAAGTACATTTTTCATATCATAGGCCTACTAAATGGTTCCCTACATCCACAATGCAGCGGACCGAAACGCTTGGAGAATCAAAACCCCTGCTCTATGTGCCGCCTGTGGAACGAAAGGAACAAACGCACTAACCAACATCCACAACATTGACTGTATGTTAACTTATAGTATAACCCTCGCCAATACACATCTATTTTATAAATAATCTTTTCTTAGCATTCATAGAATCGTGAACGATGTCGGTTGTTTTAATGACCACTTTCATCCATAGTTACCAAGCAACCAAGTTGCCTCATTTATGAGAGTTATTTGTGTGTTTTTCAAATGTGCGCTGAAAGATTTTAAACATCGTATCACACCCTCATTTATTACGCTTCTCTGAACACTAAAAGCGTATCAAAGAGAAACCAACTATTTCTTTGTATGGTGTATGTACACATGTACAGTCAAGTTTGTGTTATAGCTTTAATTTCTATCTAATAGCACGATCACACTTGTACAAGCATCAACTCAACGAAGCGTGAAATAGTTGTCCTGTCACTGATGTATTCTATCTATCTATCTATCTATCTATCTATCTATCTATCTATCTATCTATCTATCTATCTATCTATGTATCTATCTATCTATCTATCTATCTATCTATCTATCTATCTATCTATCTATCTATCTATCTATCTATCTATCTATCTATCTATCTATCTATCTATCTATCTATCTATCTATCTATCTATCTATCTATCTATCTATCTATCTATCTATCTATCTATCTATCTATCTATCTATCTATCTATCTATCTATCTATCTATCTATCTATCTATCTATCTATCTATCTATCTATCTATCTATCTATCTATCTATCTATCTATCTAATCTAATCTAATCTAATCTAATCTAATCTAATCTAATCTGTCTGTCTGTCTGTCTGTCTGTCTGTCTGTCTGTCTGTCTATCTGTCTATCTGTCTATCTATCTATCTATCTATCTATCTATCTATCTATCTATCTATCTATCTATCTATCTATCTATCTATCTATCTATCTATCTATCTATCTATCTATCTATCTATCTATCTATCTATCTATCTATCTATCTATCTATCTAATCTATCTAATCTAATCTAATCTAATCTAATCTAATCTAATCTAATCTAATCTAATCTAATCTAATCTAATCTAATCTAATCTGTCTGTCTGTCTGTCTGTCTGTCTGTCTGTCTGTCTGTCTATCTGTCTATCTGTCTATCTATCTATCTATCTATCTATCTATCTATCTATCTATCTATCTATCTATCTATCTATCTATCTATCTATCTATCTATCTATCTATCTATCTATCTATCTATCTATATATCTATCTATCTATCTATCCATCCATCCATCCATCCATCCATCCATCCATCCATCCATCCATCCATCCATCCATCCATCCATCCATCCATCTATCCATCTATCTATCTATCTATCTATCTATCTATCTATCTATCTATCTATCTATCTATCTATCTATCTATCTATCCATCCATACGCTGTCCCTTGTTTGCCTTGCGGCGTCAGGGGTGGAAGAGTTCTCTGGAAATGGCCTTCTTGTGCGCTCTTTGTAAGCTTGTTCCTGTGGCTTCTTTGATTTCTGCGATCCATCTTTTACATGGTCTGCCTCTGGCTTTATAACCGTTATGTCTATGTGTCATGGCCATTTGTGGCATGCTATAAGTCGGTAGTCTGGAAGCGTATTTGTGCAGTAATATTCATACCAACAACCAACAAGACAGACAGGCAGATAGATATAGGTTATCCATTACTTACTTCAACACTTTGGGGGAAAGAGGGTCTGAATAAAAAGTTTAATACACGAATGAAAATGTTTGATATTAAAATGTTTTCAAAAATCTGAAACAAATCATGTCGTTTTTTTTGTACTACAACATTGTGAAAAGATATTTTATGGAGGGGTGTCGGAGTGTGTTACAAATTTGTTGACACAATTAAGCATCAGAGAGGGTTCCTGGACAGTTTGTTGACTTGAGGGAGGGATAGAAGTCACAAAATTGTCAGGAAAGTGTTCATGTTATTTATGGACAACCTCATAGACAAAATAGGTAGATAGATATAAAAATAAACATCAAAACAATAAATTTATGAACGTCATATAACATTTGTATATGCCTATATAGCAACAAATCTTACTAAAACAATAACACAACTTATGAACGTCATAACATTTGTATATATAACAACAAATCGTACTAAAACAATAACACAATTTATGAACGTCATAACATATGTATAGGCCTATATAACAACAAATCTTACTAAAACAATAATACAATTTATTAACGTCATAACATTTGTATATATAACAACAAATCTTACTAACAATCGAATGCTTCTTCGGAGTGCTCACTTTCATCCATAGCGACAAGAACTTTCCGGAGTTGGTCAGTCATCTTGGCAGTAAGCTTGAAAGCTGACTTTACTCCAAGACCACGCAATCAAATGTCAGTTTCGTAATGATTGCTAGTGATTGGCGAGACAGTTTAATAGTACACATAAGCTACGTTTGGTATTATTAGTGACATTGATATTGGAGTTCCGTCAATAGGGTTAGGACAAAATAACGGAAGCAGTCGCCATACTTAGCTAATCGGGGCAATACACATTTACCTAGAGAATCTTGCAGCATATAGTTTTGTATAAGCGTATGTCAAATGTGGCCATTTTTTAGATAATAAATATATGTATATATGTACGGAAGTAATTTTATTACGTACTGCTTACGTATGGATAGATTGATAGATGATAGAGAGATACGGCAAATAATAGATAGACAGATATATGATGGACAGATAGAGCATAGATAAATACATATATATATATATATATATATATATATATATATATATATATATATATATATATATATATATATATATATATATATATATTATAGATAGATAGATAGATCAATAGATAGATATATACGATTATCTTACACATACTATATATATATATATCACAAATTGCAATATCAAAAGTGAATAATATTGTATTAAACCAGGTCTACCAACAATTCAAATATTTAGGTACAACGAAAACAGCAATTGGAGTACGTTCAACAGAAAAATGAAGTGTGACACTAGTTTTAGTTATAGTCTGTCGTGTCTGATTGAAGCGATTATATAAACCTGTGTTTTACGTAAGTACAGATAAATTAAGAAGAATAGGGCAGGCAAAAACAACATTCACAACAATGAAAAATATACTGTGTAATATGACCTTGTCATTAGAGGTGAGAAAGAGAGTTCTGCAGTGCTATATAACCCCTATACTAACATATGAATGCGAGTCTTGGACAATAAACAAACTGGAAAGTGGGAGATTGGAGGCAACAGAGATGTGGTTCTACAGAAGAATGATGAGAATACCATGGACTGCTAGAAAAACTAATGTGGAAGTGTTGAAAGAGTCAAATACGAAACGGAGCTTAATCAACAATATAGGAAAAAGACAATCTTCATTTTTTGGACATTTCGTGAGACAGGCAGGTTTAGAGAACATAGTTACAACATGCAAAAATGAAGGCAACAGAGATAGAGAGCAACAACGTGAGAAAATATTAGACAGCTTAATAACCTGGCACGGTAGGGAAACAACAACGATCTTGATACATAATACTGGAGATAGAGAGTTGTGGAGAGCCATGATCGCCTACGTCAGCCGGCATGACACTTCATATATATATATATATATTATATGAATATGTCCGGGCCGTAGATACGACTCTAGCAGGTCAATAGATAAAAAAGGGTTGTGGCGATGAGCCCTGTGGTGACTGGACCTTAAATGCCATTACGATTTTTATCACTCTTATCATCATCATCAGGTGCCATGCCGGGTGGCGTAGGCAGTCATGGCTCTCCACAGCTCTCTGTCCACAGTATTATGTATCAAAGTCGTTGTTGTTTCTTTGCCGTGCCAGGTTGTCAAACTGTCTAATATTTTCTCACGTTGTCGCCCTCTGTCTCTGGTGCCTTCAATCTTGCCTGTTGTGATTATGTTCTCTAAACCTGCCTGTCTCATGAAGTGGCAAAAAAAAAATAAGATTGCCTTTTTCTTATATTGTTGATTAAGGTCCGTTTCGCATTTAACTCTTTTAACACCTCTACATTAGTTTTTCTGGCAGTCCGTGGTATTCTCAGCATTCTTCTGTAGAACCACATCTCTGTTGCCTCCAATCTCCCACTTTCCAGTTTGTTTATTGTCCAAGACTCCCATCGATATGTTAGTATAGGAGTTATATAGCACTGCAGAACTCTCTTTCTCCCCTCTAATGACAAGGTAATATTACACAGTATATTTTTCATTTTTCTGAATGTTGTTTTTGCCTGTCCTATTCTGCATCTTATTTCTGTTGAACTTCTTCCATCTGCTGTAATAATTGTACCTAGATATTTGAATTGGTGGACCTGTTTTAATACTATATCATTCACTATGATCTTGCAATGTGTGTTATTTTCTTTCTTTGAAATAACCATTACTTCTGTTTTCTTGATATTTAGGAAGAGGCCTTTCTCTTTGCTTTCTGTGACTACTACTTTAATTAAGTTTTGAAGGTCTTCCTCACTTTTTGCAATCAGAACAGTGTCATCCGCATATCTCAAATTATTTATGTTATGTCCTCCCACAGATATTCCTGGGATATCTACTATTGCACGCAATATGTTTTCACTGTATAGAGAGAACAGGTCTGGTGAAAGCACGCATCCCTGTCTGACTCCTTGTTTTATTTGTTGAAAAGGGCCATATTGATTTCCTACTCTTATTGCTGCTGTTTGTTGCCAGTATATGTTCTTGATTATTCTTAAATCCTTGCTGTCAATGTTCAGATTCTCTAGCATGTGTATAATTTCGCTATGTTTAACTTTGTCAAAAACTTTAGTGTAGTCTATAAAACAGAGGTACAGATCAGTTTTTACCTCTATAGACCTCTGTATTAGTGTTCTCAATATATAAATAGCATTGTTGGTGCCTTTGCCTTCTACAAAACCACATTGCTCTGGACTTATTTCTGATTTTATTTTGTTTCTCACTCTCTTCATGATGATTCTGAGAAGTATTTTGGTTATTTGGCTCACGAGGCTGATTGTACGGTGTTCTTCACATTCGGTGGTCCCTGGTTTCTTAGATAATGCTATGAATATGGATCTCATTAAGTCATCGGGTATGTTTTTACTATTATAGGCACACAGAAAACAGGGTAATTTTAACAACAAAATGTCTGCAGTGAATGCCCAACTTCACAACCATTGCTATATAATATTCCATCGGAACTCATAAAACATGCATGAAAGGAGTTGATCACTGTCCTGACAACCATCTGCCAGAAAATATGGACAAGAAAAACATGGTCTAAAAAATGGTAACAATCGTTACTGATACCGCTTCCATACGCATGTGGTTGCGTCTGTGGGTCTCACCAATGGCCCACTAGACATACCATCCATGCAACAGAAAACCTTAGTGGATGACATGCCGTTATATTGAGGTTATCTTCTTATAGAAGCTTCATGGCATGTCATCTATACAGTTATGATTTTGTTTTGTTGTTGAAATGTTTTTCATTTTTGCCTGAATATATATGTATATATGTGGTTGGGAGGGAGCCAGAGATGTACTGTGCAGCACCAAGGAGGAGGAAACTGACATCACTGTTTTTCCTATGGCTGAGACCCATCATAGAGACACAGTGACTCAGGACGTGACAATCCTTTTGACTTGAACATTTGGTTGCATGTCTGGAGCTATAGAGAGTTCGGCATAACCAGTAGTCAAATGGTGGTGGGGAATGAGCACAGTGAACCCTATCTTGGCTACAGTGGCTAGGCGCAGTGCATAGGTTGAAACCTACCTTCCTGGAGGTGTGATAGTTATTCTCTGACTCTGTCCCGAGGTGGGCCGAAAATCCATAGACTTCCCAGCAATATAATGCCATCTAATGTCATTTGGTCAAAGTGCATGAACCATGGACCGCTGGATCAGCAACCAACCAACTATACCGCTTCCTAAGAAAGACAATCCATTTCCTAACCCATTGCATTCCGAAATACAGAAAGTTAAAGGCAGCAGACTTGAGAGGGAGGTCGTGGATGGGACGTGCTGAGGATGTCATACAAAGCGTGTGAAGAATGCAAGATATGGCAGCAGGTGCAGAATGGATAGGTCTACCCACAGATTTCGAAACTTGTTTGACAGTAGTAATATAACTTAGCAGTGAATGCAGAGAATGGTGTCCCATAGCTGTGGAGAAAGAAGTGCAGACTGTGTGAGAATGTCAAAGAGGGGGATGTGGTTATATACACTGATGGATCTGTGATTAGATATGTTCGCAGAGCTTGGTACTTCAGAGCTCAGTGCGCAGGTAAAACGATCAGGGAAGAAAATGGGCCCTTTGCTGTTATTACGAGTAGCATGGCCATGGAGATTATGGTGATGACAAGGGCATTTGAGTGGGTATGCACACAGAAGGTAACGCAGGTCTGCATCTTGAGTGACTCTGTGAGTATGATTAGAAAGATACAGGTGGGTCTCGTTCGTGAACAGTGGATTGAGGCCTTGAGAACGGCGAGGCTGAAAGTGGTTACATCTAATTTGGTGCGGGGACATGTGAGTGTTCGAATCAATGAAAGAGCAGATCAACTGACGTCATGCGCGATTGTGGCATAGGGCGATGGGGCAATGGATCGAGCTGACGTTTTGAACTCTTTAAGAGATATAGCACGCGAGAGTGAGACTAGTGTGGATGCTGATTCCCTTTCAATGGCCAGGATTAAAGATCATGGATTGAAATGCGGTGTTGCTAGAAGTAAACATTTTGAAGTCGCAGAAGAATGATGGTCATCCAGCATAGAACAGGTACTGTCAGCAGAAGTGTAATGGCGGATACACTCAGGGAGAGATTGGAGCAAATGTGGACGTGTCCAGTTTGCAGTGATGATAATCTGACGACTAACTAACTAAGAAAGGCAAACTCAAACTGTGTACGAATTACATAACTATCAGTCTAATCACCTATTCTAGCTTGATAATGCTAAAGATCTTTATTAACATAAAACAAGCTAAATCAGAGGAACAAGCTAGAGCAGAAGAACAGGCTGGTTTCTTTAGAAAGGGAAGTAACAAAATATATTTTAAACCTCAAAATATTTTAGAAAGCACAATACCAACGTGCTGTGTATCATAATTCCGTAGATTTCACAAAGACATTTGATCAAGTGTGGGACCAAGGTCTAGTGCAGGTACGGAGACAATATAGCTTCAACATAAACACCATAGAATTTAATGAAGCGCTGTATAAAGATGCAATTTTCATAAATAATGACATTGATGCATTTTTCAAGAAGGTATAGGAGTCCATCAGGGTTGCATACTTTTCCTAGAAGTTTTTAGCATGTAATGTAATATGTAATGTAGAGTATATAATGCAGGAGGCATTACAAGATCTCTAGATTTATATAAATATTGGCGACAAACCATTTTGTAACTTGGGTTATGTCGATAATGGCAATCTCTTGACTGATTCCTAATCTTCCTCTTCTTCGTTCATTCTCAAACTCCCGCTGGATCTCCCTTACAGCAGGACCATGGTCCTACTAGATTTCCAGCAGGATGTAGTCAAGAGAATGGAAATGCGCCGTGTCGCAATTTTATTTGCGCCAGTGGCCCGACACATCCGTCTTTGGCGGAATTCCTAATCTACTCTCCAGGAACTCACCTCTAAATTGGAAGAAATTGGTCGGAAATATTGCATGAAAATTAGCATTGATAAAAGCAAGATATTGATGGCTAGTGATACCAAGCAAGATCCCACGAATGTCCGGTTAAACGGTCACAAACTTGAAGAAGTTACCACCTTCAAATATCTCGTGTCCCAAATATGTGATGATGGTAACTCGGGAAATGAGCTAAGACTCGAGATGGTTGACAAGGCAAGATTGAATATGATTTGGAAAAGTAAGATCAGTATTACAGTAAAAATCAATCTATTCAGATCTGCTAGTGTTAAGTATACTTTTATAGGTATGTAAAAGTTGGACACACAATGCAGACACAGAAAGAAGGATGTGAAAGTTGGACACACAATGCAGACACAGAAAGAAGGATGTGCTATAAACGTTTGTTATGAATTAGTTCTATAGAACACAGGACAAATATATTTGTCTGGCAGCAAATACACAAACTTGCAGGATATCAAGAACCACTTTTAGTAGTGGTGAAACGGCGTAAGCTTGTTTGATTTGGACATGTAACGAGACAAGACTCGCTTTCTAAAATAATTGTGCAAGGAACAGTCGAGGATTGAAGGAAGTAAAGGGGTCAAATGAAATTCTGGATTGATAACACTAAATAATGGTCTGTCTAATTTTTCTAGTCTCCTCCGAATGGCTGAGAATAGAGTTGTTTAGAGAACGTTTTGGGCTGATGTCTCTAGTGTGGCACCCCTACGGCCGTAACTGGTTATGAGTCTTATTATTATTATTACTATTATATAACATTACGTCACATCGTTTGTAGTTAGCTCCATTCTTCCATCAACGCTGGTCGCTTGGTTATGTCGCTAAATTTTTCTTACATATTTTTTGTGTTTTTATTTCTTGCTAAAGGCTCTTTTCCCACAACATATGTATTGTATTAGCTTATATCATTATTACAACTTATAACGCAGTAAGTACATATTATCCATCATCCGCCATTTTTCTACTGCAACCTCGTGCTTCGAACTACTTTGTTATATCACCGATAGGTGTCTTTTTGTGTTTAGGTCATTCGTCTTTCCTGAGTTTCAGTCTTCTGGTCACATTACAGTTAATTCAGCCACGTGAACGTCTATAGTGTCGTTCTTACTTGTTTTCTATTGTGTATGTTGTCTTGATAAAGACCTTTTGGACGAAACGTCGATTTGTGTATGTTATGTATGTCTCCAGTGATAAACAAACTTCATTACCATATTCCTGGCTTTACCTATGTATAGTGTAAGCTACATTTCAGACACTTACACAACCAGACAAGTCCAAAGTATTCATACAATGCTGACGATAGCCCAACAATGCTGACAAATGTCCAGCAATGCTCACGAAAGCCAAACTTATATAAATTTCATTTCGGAGGTCGTGGTAGATGGATTACCAGAACTCTGACCTCCACTATTTTTTTATGTACAGCTCTGATGTAACCATATTTCTCTAGTGTCCGCGGTTGACAAAAGCGTGACTCGCCAGAAAAATGTTTACTTCAACCAATTGAGACAATTCGTACCTGACAAACACATCCCAAAACATCTGATGCATGGAGAGCCATGTTCGGGCTCCAACATTCATGTTCGCTAAATTAAGTTGGACCAAATTCGTCACCTGTTTTGATTATTGTTTTCATTTTAGTTGGTTACTATTTATATATTTTGAATCGTATTGGCTATTTTTGGCATGCGATTCCAAGTATATAAATAGTCAATCAATCAAGTGCCATGCCGAATGACGCAGGCGATCATGTTTCTCCACGACTCTCTGTCTCTTGTGTTGTCAATAATCTCTGTTGGTGAGCTTCTACCGTGCCACAATACTAGTCAAATCAACTTCTATCTTTGTCGTCCCTGTCTCTTCTTCCCTTAATCTTTCCAGTGGTTATTACGTGTTAAAGCTGTGTTCTTCTCAGCACATGCCATAGAAACCTTGATAGTCTGCTCCTAATGTTTGATATGATTGATTTTTTTTTACGCCAGCATCAATGAGAACATCTGCATTAGTTTTCTTAGCTGCCCATGGTATTTTCATCATTCTTCTCAGAAACCACAACTCTATAGCCTCCAGTTCGTTTTGAATTTTTTGGTTCACTGTCATGCTTCACATCCATAAAAAAAGGTTTGGTTCGATATAACATCTCAGCACTCTAATTCGGGTCTGCATTGATAGTGAGTATTCCATTGCACAAAATGGTTCTCATGTTATATAAAAAGTAACCAACAAAAAAAAGCAAACAATAATCAAAACACGTAGCGAATTGGTCCAACTTAATTTAGCGTAGCGAACAGGTCTTCTATATCTTCCGACGGTCTCGGGTGAGCTCCTTAAATATGACCTCGAATACCTTTACCGTAACATATAATTTCACTGCGGACATGGATAGACAACTACAGGTCTTCGAATACAAATGTTACATACAAATTACACATGAAGACGATAGAAAGTATAAGACAAATGTTTAGGCTACGTAAGAAATAAAATAGAGATGTTTATGGAAGTTCTTATGTGCCATTGTTTTCAATAATGAAACCATGAAAATTTGTATGATTTGGACGAATATGTCAACATGATTCATTGCGAAAATCAACACTGTAGCAGTGAACCATCGAAGGCCAAAGAAGCAGGGGATGGGAGGAGAGAGCAAATACAAATCAACAAATTACAACATCAAAGAATGGATACAAGCTTTTCCCTCACTCTTCCGCATCGTTGAAGATAGAAATCGCCGTGGGACTCTGCGTGATGATGCATCCAATGTGGTACCCTCTACTATCAGAATGGGTTACCGGATTATAAGATATGATCATACCATCATGACCCCATCATGAACGTAGGGACACCACATCAGATTCATGATCACATAGCCCTCCAGCGATTTCTATCTTCGATGCGCGTGAGTGACCAAAATATTGACCTGTCCTATCCGTGATGTTGTCTGTCCATGATTTTATTTGTCTCTGTGTGCCAGGTTCCATAATAGGAGAATTAATGGTGATTCTTACAGCTGACGGGAATTGAATTAATGGTGATACTGTTAACATGTCAGGTACGTGGTAAGAGGCGACTAAGGAGGTTTGGGGAATGAGAGACACGACACAGCGATTTCCGTTCTCTGGACTACATCCTGCTTGAGAATGAACGCGGCAATATCGTTTTTGACAAGGCAAACGCATCGGTGTTCGTGTCCATGCCATGCAAGTTTTCCTCGATCTACTATTGAAATCTGTGAATCTTGTGCTCCTGTATGCAGGGTTGAAGATATGTCTGGGGGGGGAATAGAAAGTTTACTCTTAAAACAATACGATTACTTGTATATTTTATGCGCAATACATATTTTCAAGAGATTTTTGCGACCGTTTCTGAAATTAAAGTGTGTTGGGGGGGGGGGGGGGAAGAAATTTGAACCAGGTCTGTTCAGATGGCGCCCACCACATCGCATCTCTGGCCGAAGACGGAAAACGAGTTGCTTAAGTTGCAATGCGAGTGAGTGCCATCTAAGCGGACCTGGTTAAATACCCGATTGCTACATTATGGTTTTTTTTATTTAATAATAAATCCTGGATTCTGCTATAGGTCTATAATATATTATTCATACAATACAATAGAAAGCAATCAGGGCCGTGCCGTGGTATGATGAAGAGAGACGACCGCATCAGGCGACACCAATTAAAATACATTGTAGGAAGCGGCAATTCGAAGACTTGCATCATACTAAGAAAATCTATCACACGACCCTGAAAGCACTATTGAGTTACAAAATTGTATTTTTACCATAACACTGCTGTTCCTTTTCAAGTATAGCCGTGACATGACAGCTAAAACCATCACCCATCCTATAGTTCTGTGGTGCATTTTTCCATCGCTGCATTTCAGGATCCAAGGTTATTTTTTTTAAAAGATTTACTTTTTCTTGTGTATGGCCAATCATCAAGATCTTGGCATGTGCTTAGACCCAAGTGTCTCTACTGTTAATTATAATTCATTTTGTTCTTATACATCATTCAATTACTTTTCTTTGCGCATTTTCTTCGTAAACATATTTTATTATTATGAATCCAACATTTTAAGTTCTAAATTACACTGTCTTACAGAACGTTCTATTGGCTTTTTTGTGAAAGTAAAACAACATTTGATTGGGCACCTATTAATGACCGTGACTATTATTGTGTTTGTCCGATGAATTCCAGACGATTGTGAATTAATCGTCGTACTGGCCGTTGTCGCCATGCGTGATTTTAGTTGTTTCCCAAATTTACAAAAATAGATTATAATCCAAGAAAACGTAAACACACTCTTTGTGTGTATAATCATCTCAGGTCAGACATTAACTGTTTAATGGCAGATAATAGTGCTACTACTGTTACAGGCACACCACAACAGCTGGACAAAGAAGGATCGTCCAGTCTTGATGTGTCAACTCGGTCCGATCATGACAATGTTGATGATAAGGCAGTGTCATCCGTTTACATTGATTCAGAATCCGATATGAAACTAGAAAATATTGACGACTTGGATAGTTGTAGCAGTGGAAATATCAGTTATAGCACTTCCTCGTCAAAACAGTGTAGGAAAATGCAAGCAGAAACAGGCACGTTTTAATTTTTTTAATGTTCTATTATTAAATTTTAATCGTAGGCATTAGATTAGGCCTAGGACACAATTTTTGAAATGGTTTCCAGCATTATAAATATCATAGTAAGATAGCCCTTGAAAATTGAAATTCAGCTATACCTCAACCAAGTCTGTACGTCAATTCTGAAAAAAAGTTATGAATTTTTTACTATCAATTTGCTTTTGCATCAAAATAATTACATGCAACATAAGAAAATATCAAATGTCAGTGGTAAAAAAGTTGCGGAGCTAATAATTTATATGATAAATATCTCAGTTATTTGCTGTAAGATATCCTAACAAACAACCTATATAATTTAATGTTCTGGAAGACAAGAAAAATCATCAAAATGTGGTGATTAGTATTATATTGTGCTAATTTTCCAAGACATCCAGAGCGAATTAATAATTAATAATGGTATCTAATTAGCATATTACAATTAAATATTTAAAATATATTTATTACATTCTTTAAATTATTTAGGATAAAATATATGGCAAACTACATTTTTGTGTTTCGGCAGACAAGACGCAGTTGTTTACTACATTGTGCTAATTTTCCAATCATAAAACTCGGATAAATACGTGCAAAAGTGAAATTATTAATAAACACCCCAGTGTGTTCAATTGCTTGCTGTAAAAATAACACGAGGTATTTGCAACTAAAATATCTGGAATCCAATGTCGAAATGAATGACAAAACTAAAATTGTCCAATTAATAGGCACTAATGTTTCTTTGTGTATCTAAATTACAGTGAATTGGTCTATACACACATAAAATGTAATGGTGGATACTTAGGAAAATAAGGGAAGTAATATTTTTTTAATGATCGTCTAAGCAAGTGGAGTTGTGATTCCCTAATGCCTATTAATCGTTGTTACATCTTGGCCTCTATTTTTTCCTCTGTTCAACTCTTGCTTTGACTTTGATTGTATAGGGCCTATAGTATTATAATATTTGATAGGAATCATAGCCATTGCACAGGCCTATGCTAATGAATGACCAACCAGGAGCGGTATGAAGTAGAGGGACGGACTATAGACCTAAGTATTTAATTAATGGATATATCATTAATGATTATATCATAATTCATACTAATGATTTGTGCCTGTAATTACTGTTGCCATCGTGAATAACTACATAACTATTCAAGCATGTAACCAAACTGGAGTAAGATGGCTACAAAGAATATTCTTCTTCTTCAGCGTTCATTCTCAAACTTTCGCTGGATCTCCTTTGTAGCAGGACCATGGTTCTACTAGATTTCCAGCAGGATGTAGTCCAGAGAATGGAAATGCGTTGTCGTCGTTTTATTTGCGCCAATAGCCAGACACATCCGTCGTCGGCGGGCAAAGAATATTCAATGTACTAAATCTAGCAGGACAGTATCCTGCAACAAGAGAGATCCAGTAGTAGTTTGAGAATGAATGCAGAAGAAATAGATAGATTGATTTATTAAAATTGAAGATTTATTAACTTGCTGGCATGGTGGATGGGTCTAAATTAGCAGCTTAGTGCATTGGGTGTAGCAGCATGTTGCAGATAAAGAGTGGACAGGTACAAACAAAATGTAAAAACACTTTCACAGGTATTGTATTATCCTGTGGTTATAATAACATACAAATGTGTTGGCATGAAGTACAGTATATTTTTGTTTCCAGATGTTACAGGCATTAACTATGAATGGGAGCAGACCATCTCTGACATTACTATTACAGTTCATCTGAATGAACAGCAAGCTGCAGTGCCTAGTGATTTACATGTTTCCTTCACAAACTCGGAGGTAGACATTCAGTTATCAGGTACTGGGCTGTTTGCACTGAACAAACTCTTTAACACATTTGCATATATTCAAATTCTCATCCTTAGCATCTCATATTCAGTAGCTAGTGTATAGGGCACACACGAGTGAAACTAAAAATTTAACGCCCCCTGCCCCGCAAGCGGAGGACTCTGCAATTTTGACACCCCCTGATAAGGCCCCTAAGTGCAGTGCCTGGGAAGGATGCCCTTCTCAACCTCCTCTCTATGACACTGCTATGACTCTCTATTGTATGTACAATGTATGCTTACGTTTATTTTAAATTATCAAGAAAGTAAATAATAAAGGGAGAAATTGACTTACGACCTATGCAACTTACGACCATTCAACTTTCCAATCACAATCATTAGCCATATTAGATTTCAGATTTATTTCTGCCTCAATTATCAGTCAAAAGGCATCTGCAATCATTGGCGGTTGTTAACTAAGGAAAGGATGCATGATGCTATGAAAATGCTATGCTGCTAGCCAGCATCATCGATTTCGAAGAAATAACACAGTCACACTCAATAACCCTAGGTCCATTGACTTCCCCAAGTGTGGCTAAAGCTTGTTGATTGGAGAATTTTTGATGTTAATGACAATTTGATGTGTTTTGCAATTGAGAAAATGTCTCCTATAGTATTTTCCACACCTGTATTTTGTATGTTTTGCAAATATTAAATCAGTTGTACATGTACAGTTGTTAATCCAGTGTTTTTCTTAAACCTGACGATGTAAAAATAAGAAACAAAATAGTGTAGAGATAATACAAATGGCACAAGATGAACATTAAAAATTATGATTTCTAACAATAGAAAAGAAATTTATGGTATAATTTAACTTAAATATTTTTATAGCACCACTTCACATAACTATACACATAGCGTACTCAATTTACGACCAAATCGTGCTATGACCGATCTGTTGGAACCGATCGTGGCCATAAGTCGAGCACTAGCTGTACTACAATTTCATAAACGTTTTATATCTCGTTGCATATAATCTCAATACAATGAAAGAAAATTATTCCATTCTAAATACTTCATTTTTACCCATGTAACAACAAATGAATGATACACCTATATCAACAATTAATGAACAAATTCTTTTCCACATAAAATGAAATCATTGCTGTCTTAAAAATGACATTCGTAGCAACTGCTGTGATAAATCTGTTCAGTCTAGATAATAATTAATCATAAATCTTTAACTTGGTTATGAAATAATCCACTCATGCAAAATATTACGCCCATACGCTCAGTAATTACGGAGATAATAGACAGTATTGGTGTTCAACTATTGATGAACACACTATAGTAAGTCTGTTGGACCACTGCATTTCTAGTAAGTCTGTTGGACCACTGCATTTCTAGTAAGTCTGTTGGACCACTGCATTTCTAGTAAGTCTGTTGGACCACTGCATTTCTAGTAAGTCTGTTGGACCACTGCATTTCTAGTAAGTCTGTTGGACCACTGCATTTCTAGTAAGTCTATTGGACCACTGCATTTCTAGTAAGTCTGTTGGACCATAGAATTTCTCTTTTCTCACAAGATACTGCATATTTTTGATTAAACTTTATATATAACGGCCACCGTTGCCTGTCTCTCGAATGCAGAAAATTGTATATTAATTTGCAAATTATGTCAGATTGTTGATATTTATTTTAATATTGAAAGTACTAAGCTTCTTCTGAATAATTCTCAAGCTCTTTCTAGTCAGTTAGTCTAGAGATCATCATTATTGCACATAGGACACATCCCATAAGTTCTCCGATCTCCCCCTGAGTATATCTGCAATTGCATGACGACTGATAGCTCAGATTCTCTATTGATTGACTAGCATTCTTTGTAGTCCATAAAGATGATCATTTCTGGCAATGCCACATTTCAAGCCCAGCTACTTGAACAAGGAAATCATCATCCTTCATTCATTTTTAATCTTGAGAATGGAATGCATTATGTCATGGTTTATGAAATCTTGATTACCAGCAGAAGTTTGAGAATGGAAGAAGAAGAATACTATAATACGTTGATATCGTGATCTCATACAAATAACCAAAATATCGGAGGATGTCCGACAAAATGGAAAGTGCAGCAGTAACCAGACAAATAAAAGGTAAATCCTAAATAAAGTAAACAAGTTACTGTGAATACCTAACTAACGATGTAAAACAATAATAAATAACAATAAAACATAGAACAAGGACAGTTATCAACATATCGGTCGTATTGGGACCTTTGTCAAGAAACAAATAAACAATATTCTTGTGGTTTTTAATTGCACAGACTTCTTGTAATGAGAGAGGAGATACCCCGGGAAATGTTTAAATGATCTTACCGTACAATGATGTCACAGGGAAAAATCATCAGGACCCCTTAAGAAGTATAGACAAAATACTTGCAGATATTTGTTTCTTGACAAAGGTCCCAATACGACCGATGTGTTATAACTGTCCTTGTTCTATGTTTTATTGTTATTTATTATTGTTTTATATCGATAGTTAGGTATTCCCAGTAACTTGTTTACTTTATTTAGGATTTATCGTGATCTGACAATATTTGCTATGTGGTTGATCATTTGAAAATTATTTTGTCCTATTGTAGGTAATCAGTCGTTTGTGATACGGCTTTACAAAGAAATTGAGAAACGCAAAAGCAAAGTACAGTTAAGGAAACATGGGCTGGATAACTTATTGCTTGTTCATATTGTGAAGCAGTCGTTAGAGAACTGGGATCAACTAGAGGTGAGTTGATTGTTGCTTGTTCATATTGTGAAGTAGCATCCAGAGTATTTGGATTATTCAGAAGTAAACACTCTGCGTGAAATGTTTTGTTCACACTTTCAAATATCATCTGCAAAATAGTGAAAATAGTTACCAATACCACAGTCGGATGTGTTTGACCAATGGAGCACATAAAACGGAGAACAAATTTCATTCTCTGAACTACATTCTGCTGGAAATGTTGTAGGACCATTGTCCTGCTACAAGAAAGATTAGTGGGAGTTTTAAAAATGAATGCAAAAAATAAACCACAAATAAACAATAATACAAAATAAAATACTGCTGGAATAGAATGAGAACTAGTGGTCTGCCTTACTGTTGTAAGAGTGAGAACTGGTGGTCTTCCTGTACTGTTGTAAGAGTGAGAACTGGTGGTCTTCCTGTACTGTTGTAAGAGTGAGAACTGGTGGTCTTCCTGTACTGTTGTAAGAATGAGAACTAGTGGTCTGTCTGTACTGTTGTAAGAGTGAGAACTGGTGGTCTTCCTGTACTGTTGTAAGAGTGAGAACTGGTGGTCTTCCTGTACTGTTGTAAGAGTGAGAACTGGTGGTCTTCCTGTACTGTTGTAAGAATGAGAACTAGTGGTCTGTCTGTACTGTTGTAAGAGTGAGAACTATTGGTCTGTCTGTACTGTTGTAAGAGTGAGAACTATTGGTCTGCCTGTACTGTTGTAAGAGTGAGAACTGGTGATCTGTCTGTACTGTTGTAAGAGTGAGAACTGGTGGTCTGTCTGTACTGTTGTAAGAGTGAGAACTATTGGTCTGCCTGTACTGTTGTAAGAGTGAGAACTATTGGTCTGCCTGTACTGTTGTAAGAGTGAGAACTAGTGGTCTGTCTGTACTGTTGTAAGAGTGAGAACTAGTGGTCTTCCTGTACTGTTGTAAGAGTGAGAACTAGTGGTCTTCCTGTACTGTTGTAAGAGTGAGAACTAGTGGTCTGCCTGTACTGTTGTAAGAATGAGAACTAGTGGTCTGTCTGTACTGTTGTAAGAGTGAGAACTAGTGGTCTGTCTGTACTGTTGTAAGAGTGAGAACTAGTGGTCTGTCTGTACTGTTGTAAGAGTGAGAACTAGTGGTCTTCCTGTACTGTTGTAAGAGTGAGAACTAGTGGTCTGCCTGTACTGTTGTAAGAATGAGAACTAGTGGTCTTCCTGTACTGTTGTAAGAGTGAGAACTAGTGGTCTGTCTGTACTGTTGTAAGAATGAGAACTAGTGGTCTGCCTGTACTGTTGTAAGAGTGAGAACTATTGGTCTGCCTGTACTGTTGTAAGAGTGAGAACTATTGGTCTGCCTGTACTCTTGTAAGAGTGAGAACTAGTGGCCTGTCTGTACTGTTGTAAGAGTGAGAACTGGTGGTCTGTCTGTACTGTTGTAAGAGTGAGAACTGGTGGTCTGTCTGTAGTAAGAACTGGTGGTCTGTCTGTACTGTTGTAAGAGTGAGAACTGGTGGTCTGTCTGTAGTGAGAACTAGTGGTCTGTCTGTACTGTTGTAAGAGTGAGAACTAGGGGTCTGCCTGTACTGTTGTAAGAGTGAGAACTAGCGGTCTGTCTGTACTGTTGTAAGAGTGAGAACTAGTGGTCTGTGTACTGTTGTAAGGTCTATTCAATAACATACATTATCTATCCAATAAGAAATGTAACATTTGTGAATTGATCAATATTCCTGTGGTTTTTAATTGCACAGGCTTCTTGTAATGAGAGAGGAGATACCCCGGGAAATGTTTCAATGATCTTACCGTACAATGATGTCACAGGGAAATATCATCAGGACCCATTAACCAGTATACACAATAAAAATAGATTAGAGGATACGCATGAAATGGGTGATATATTTGAACAAAATAAGGATTCGGATCTTGAAATTATGGAGAAGGATGAAGGTAATTATAAATATGATATTCTCGTGATGTTCTTATGACAATGATATTCTCATGAAACAATTGTCTCTTTTCTGCCCTTGATCTTTCCGGTGGTTACTAAATGTTAGTCTTATTTTTCTCATCACATGCCTTAAAAATCTTAATTGTCTGTTTCTAATTTTCATTTAATTTGTCATTTTAGTCCAGCATCTCTGAGAACTTCTACATTAGTTTTCTTGGCTGTTCATGGAATTTTCATCATTCTTCTTAAAATACTCTCCATGCTTAGCTTCCATAAAGAAGGATTGGCTAAATATAACAAGACAGAGTTATATTCCATTTACAAACACAAATGCATGTTTGAGATGTATGAATTTCAGTTCTGTATATTTTGGTGCATACAATATAATATCTATATAAAAGCATAGGTTTGAAGAAAGAAATACCTGTTTGTAGAAGGTTTGAAGAAAGAAATACCTGTTTGTAGAAGGTTTGAAGAAAGAAATACCTGTTTGTAGAAGGTTTGGAGAAAGAAATACCTGTTTGTAGAAGGTTTGAAGAAAAATACCTGTTTGTAGAAGGTTTGAAGAAAGAAATACCTGTTTGTAGAAGATTTGAAGAAAGAAATACCTGTTTGTAGAAGGTTTGAAGAAAAATACCTGTTTGTAGAAGGTTTGAAGAAAGAAATACTTGCATGTAGAAGGTCTCACAATCAGATCAACCATTATACTTCTTCTTCAGCATTCATTCTCAAACTCCCGCTGGATCTCTTTTGTAGCAGGAGAATGCTCCTATTAGATATTCAGCAGGATGTAGTCCAGAGAATGGAAATGCGTTGTGTCACAGTTTTATTTACGCCAATGGCCCAACACATTGGTCGTCGGTGGAGATCAACCATTATGCAACAGTAAACTCTGAGAGGGTGACTTGCAAATATAGGGAAGCTTTTCTCTTGTGGAACTCTCACAGCATTTCATTGTTACATTTCATTGTTACATTTCATTGTTACATTTCATTGTTACATTTCTTTGTTACATTTCATTGTTACATTTCATTGTTACATTTCATTGTTACATTTCATTGTTACATTCCATTTTTACATTTCATTGTTACATTTCATTGTTACATTTCATTGTTACAATTATGTTTCCTGTTGTGGTGCAATATTCTCTACATCTTCAGTGTTCATTCTCAAACTTCTGCTGAATCTCTCTCGTAGCAGGTCCCAACGACAACGGTCCCACTAGACTTCCAGCAGGACGCAGTCCAGAGAATGGAAATGCGCTGTGTCTCAGTTTTATTTGCACCAGAGGCCGACACATCTGTCTTCAGCTGGTATATGCAATGTTAAGATATCTAAGAATTGCACATCATGCAGAGGGAGCCAGATGAGATCCAGCCCTGACCATAGTCTTAGCTGCAAACATGGACAAGGCGACGAGGCTATGAACAACTGGCACGTAGAGTTTGGTGAAATGCAGCTCTGTGCAGTATGTGACAATTTCCTGGGAGAGCCAAGAATCAGGCAAACATGTTAGCCCTTCATAAAAGTCCCCTTAGAAGACAAGGGTAGTATATTTGACTGCCCCACCAGTCCCAATCACCATGGTCCTGGAATGATTTTTTATGGACACCTCTAAGAGACAGGAAAGGATGCCTAGCAGTCTAGCTGAAGCTCATGACTTCTTCTTCTTTCGTTCACTTGAAACATGTCTATATCTGTAATTCTGTCTCCTGAATAAAACTCACTGTCTGTTGTAGTTCATACAGTGTCCCATAGAGCTTTGATTCCAGTGTTGTTTCCTCTGGCCAATATGTCTGCCTCAGCGTTTCATGCTCAGAACACTCATGAAGTATATGCTTAGCTACGCTCATGACTAACTCTGCATGTTAGAGAATTAATCCCCTCTCTGAGTAGACTGAGAGTTCGAGTCTTCTAGGTATGAAATAAAGCTCTGGAGGGAGAAACCATCACATTTCACATAGGAACTAAGAGCTAATTGCATGTAATTCCTGGATATGGAAACAACAAGAAGTAAGAAATACACAATATAAACATCTGAATAAGTAAAAGTAACAGCAAGATGAGAAATGTATAGACAGGGTAAAGAAGTAAACAACAAAGAAATGGAGGAAATATTGAAGTAGTATTAAGTGTGATATGATGTTATTGTATAAACCTCATGGAAATTCTTTGTCTTCTGTCTAGAGCCTGTCTATGACTTGGACCATTTAAAGAATGACTTCTTTGAAAGAGTAAGTTCTAAGTGTTTGTTGAAATTATTAGGGTGGACTGGTGTGTAATTTTCTCTGTGTTTTGTCTATTTTTAGTATACCCAATATACTCAGTACTTACTTAGTATATTTAACCTTTAGGGCTCTGAATTAAAAATTAAGAAACATCCCCTTGGGCCTGAATTCTTTTTTGGAATATTTGCGTTATTGATGGTGGGTGTTTTGAAAACGTGATAACTTTTTGTTTTAAAAGATATCAAAATAATTTTTGCATATCTAAATAAAGGAGTGAATAGTGAATATAGTCATGTTTTTTGTTGTTGTATGTATGATATGACAGTTGTGAGCAAGTTGTGAAGTTGAAAATTCAGGGGGAAAAATCGCAAAACGCCATTTTCAAATCGCACATATAACTTCTTGACGATCCTAATACTTGAGCAATGTGTGGAAACATTGATAAAATTCTCATAAATACCTATACTTATTGTATATATATTGTTTTATATCAAAACTAATATAATATGAACTAAAAAAACAAATAAAATGTGAAGAAATCGCATATAACGTCCGTCCGGTAAACACTAGGTCTAGGCTGACACACAGCATAATTATTGTCTATGCACACAAGTGGCACCCCTGATACATATTATTTTTGTGCTTTTGAATGACTACACAAACATTCTTATCAAATAACAACATATTAAACACAAAAAACAAAAATTAAAACATGTAGTCACGATCACTTAGCCATGCCACACGGTACTCAATTTGATAGTAAAATATGGCTAAAAAATGGCCAACGTCGCTCTAGAAATTCGTTGAGAAAACTAGCCGGCTTTCTCTCTTCTTGCAATCGTATTGAGTAAAGGAATTTTACCTTTAAACTGTGACGTATTCCTAGCTTCGTTTGGCGGGTTTTATACGTCATGGGATCATTACTTCGCGAAGTTCTGTACTCGGTAATCGGGCGATGTCCTATGTAGCGGGATTACGCCCGCAGGCACAATGGAGCTGTGCTCATAGGCACAATATTGCGACCGCAGAGTCGTAAAGGTTAATGTGCACACACATTGAAACTCAGAATATGGAAATCATTGTTTTTAGGACTGTCTTCAGGTTTCTCTTGACTTATTAAATGCCTTGTTTAATACCGACAGTACATGGACATCACCAACAAATAATTTCATTACAATATCATCTCTTTGCAATATCATCACTTTACAATATCATCTCTTTACAATATCATCTCTTTACAATATCACTTTACAATATCATCTCTTTGCAATATCATCACTTTACAATATCATATCTTTACAATATCATCTCTTTACAATATATATCTTTACAATATCATCACTTTACAATATCATCTCTTTACAATATCACTTTATAATATCATCTCTTTACAATATCATCTCTTTACAATACCACTTTACAATATCATCTCTTTACAATATCATCTCTTTACAATATCTCTTTACAATATCATATCTTTACAATATCATCTCTTTACAATATCACTTTACAATATCATCTCTTTACAATACAATATCATCTCTTTACAATATCACTTTACAATATCATCTCTTTACAATATCATATCTTTACACTATCATCTCTTTACAATATCACTTTACAATATCATCTCTTTACAATATCATCTCTTTACAATATCACTTTGCACTTTCATCTCTTTACAATATCACTTTACAATATCATCTCTTTGCAATATCATCTCTTTACAATATCACTTTACAATATCATCTCTTTACAATATCACTTTACAATATCATCTCTTTACAATATCATATCTTTACAATATCATCTCTTTACAATATCATATCTTTACAATATCATCTCTTTACAATATCACTTTACAATATCATCTCTTTACAGTATTATCACTTTACAATATCATCTCTTTACAATATCACTTTACAATATCATCTCTTTACAATATCACTTTACAATATCATCTCTTTACAATATCACTTTACAATATCATCTCTTTATTATCACTTTACAATATCATCACTCTACAATAAAAGAGATCAAATTTACCCAGAATCAGATTTTTTCTTTGTCCTCTTTGGTGCTGTGTGTCTTGAATACAAGTCCTGACCAATTTTTTGATGCTTCTAAATCATGATTTCTTTCTCCCCCCCCCCCACCCTCAATACTACATCAGGGCTACACTTGTTTCCTGCAAGATTGTTTTAGACAGGAAGTCACATCGGGTGACATGACCGAACAATATCAGCTTTCTTTGTTTAAATATTGCGTACAATCCACGTGCTGTGATATGAGCTTTTATTGTTTAAATGTTGAATACAATTCACGTGCTACGATATCAGCTTTCTTTGTTTAAATGTGTACAATCCAAGTGCTACGCATTCCTTCTGTCTCATGATTATTCTGTAGTCAGTCATGACTGTAGTACATATGCCACAATACTTTGCTTCATCACAGGGACTTGTGTTGACATTACAAGTGTACATCAAACAAGTAGAGAAGGACAGTGTAAAAGTACACTTCAGCAAGCAGGGTTTTGTCATCAAGTTCCGTACAGAGTAAGACTTGTTCTGTCAAACTTATTTTCAATGTCACATTATTATATATGCACGCACCACAAGTCAAGAGAATTCTTGATATTATATAGAACCAATTCTGATGTATGGATGTGAATCTTAGACAATAAGCAGAGCAGTAAGATATTATGAAGAGGCAACAGAGATGTATGAAAGACAAACACAAAGAAGAAACCCACAAAATTTTACAAACTTTCATAAATAGATGGTTATGTATGAATATATATATGTGAAAACCATGATGGTTATGTATAAATACTTGTTTATGTGAAAACCAGCTTTGAGATGTGAATATATAGAAGAGAACAGCATTCAGGAAACTCCCGCTGGATCTCTCTTGTTGCAGGACATTTATTCTACCAGATTTCCAGCAGGATGTAGTCCAGAGAATGAAAAGCGCTAGAGAGCCACACTCAGCTACCCTCTGCCATGGAAACACTTAATAGAAATAGATTGCTTTGGCTGGGTCAAGTCTGCAGAATGCCAAACTGCCACATCCTAAAACAAGTACTATTCAGAGAACTGGCTGAAGGCCAGCGAGCACACTGTAGACCGATGCTGAGGAATAAAGATATCTGTAAATCCTCAATGAAAGGCTTGTTCAGAGACCCCGAAATCTGGGAAAACAAGACCGAAACTCGTGCTGTCTTGGGGCATAACCTGCGTGTTGGATACAACACTGTTCAGAAATAATATATTTAAAGAAGTGGAAGAAGGAGAAAATGCAAACAATTATGTTCTGTTGCTGTGACATGATCGCTTGAGAAGTCCCAATTTCTGAGAAAATGTTCTGTTGCTGTGACATGATCGCTTGAGAAGTCCCAATTTCTGAGAAAATGTTCAAGTGATTGCTTCTTCTTTTTGCTTAATGATTATCTTCAAGAGGCAAAAGGATATAGATATAAGATGTTTTTGTTGACATGCAAGAGTACTTATTCTGTTTCTCACATATACATTAGTTTCATTTCTGTATAACTGATGTTGTATAACTGATGTTGGACTGTGAAACAAAATTCTTCTGTAAAATTGTTTCCAAAATATGTTTGAGTTAATATTATTCTAGTGTTGTTGCTATAAACCAAGGAACATTAAGTTTCTGAAATTCAAAATGTAGTGTGGTATTGTAATGCAATAAGGAAATAAGACACATTTCTCCTCATTTACAAAATATATGGTAAATTGTACCGCAAACCCGTCTACTTGAATGACTCAACAGAAAAAGTCTGATAATCTTATGATCAGAAGTGAACAAAACAATCTGGGTGTGAATAATTTTCAACTGTTTTCTGTTTGTGTGTGTCTCTTAGAGATGTCAAATTTCTACAACTTCACGAGGGTACCACGAAGGAGACCACATTCACATGGCCAGTGGCAACAAGGTTTGTAGTAGTGTTTGTTTCAGGCTAAATTGTATGTGAATCTTCTTGATATTTCATTCTTGATATTCTTGTATTACATGGACATATCTGTGTTGTTGATTATCTACAGCTGATGAAGTGATGCAATGTGCCGCGTCACAGTTAACAGTTATATTGTATTATTGTTTCAATCTACAGTGACTATGTGCTGGGGCAATTAGCTATTCATATTTGCAATGGCAACTAACTCTTCCTTTGTGCAATGACAATTAACTCTTCCTATGTGCAGTGGCATAATTTCTCCATTTTATACCCAGAAGTCACCTACTCAGAAGGAAAAATTCCAGGGTTTTATGGCTTTTCTGCCTTTCCGTGATATGCAGAGTTGGACTTATGAGCTCCAACTTCCCTGCCAAGCATTAATTTCTGTCAGAGGTATGCATAGCAACCCAGTTCTGGGCTGCGGTCTTTAGTATGGGTAAGGCAGCCAGCTGTGTGTTTCCTGCTATCAAGCTGACTTCTTTATTTATGCAGGGAAAACATTTACCTGATTCTAGGCTCTACCAGGGGATTATATCCAGCACTGAGCTGACACCACACTCCATGTGCCATCTGTTCATAGCTGGGACACCATGTACATGTTTGTAGCTATGACTGTGGTCAGGTCTGGGAACTTATCTGGCTTTTCCAGCGTGGTGTACAGTTCTGGGCTCTTTGAATGTTGCACCATAAAAAGAAATGTAATTGTACCAATGAAATGATGTAGGGGGGTTCCACAAGAGGAAAGCTGAACTATTGAACTATCATGTAAGCCACTGAGAGTTTAGTATTGCATATTGATTCATCCTGGAGCCAATCGTGAGACCTTCAGCCCTTGTGTGAGACCTTCAGCCTTTCTGTGAGGCCTTCAGCCCTTCTGTGAGACCTTCAGCCCTTTTGTGAGGCCTTCAGCCCTTTTGTGAGACCTTCAGCCTTTTTGTGAGGCCTTCATCCCTTCTGTGAGACCTTTAGCCCTTCTGAGACCTTCATCCCTTCTATGAGACCTTCATCCCTACTCTACATGAGGAAATCAGCACTATATTTTCATGTCATCTACTGAAGCTAGTTCGTTATTTCCTTTTTGGGTCAAAGATGGTATACAGGTATATTATTTCTCTCCACGTTGACAGCAACTATGCAAGTTGCTCCACGTTGACCACCACATTGCAAGTTGCTCCACGTTGACCACCACATTGCAAGTTGCTGTAGATCTTGTGTATTTATTTTATCCAATATTGATTTTTCTCTGTTGAAATTTCTGTAGTCTTTTGGGTGACCTACTTTTCTTGTGTTTGCTTTCTGCCTTCCATATAAAGGTTTGTTTAGGAAGTCTGTTTTCATCTATTCTAATGACATGTTCCGATGTAATTCCAACTTCTTCATCTTATACAACTTGATGTACATTTTTGATCTTGTTTCTTCCCTCAGTAAATTGCTTGTTTTAAAATCTGTCCATTTTATGTTCAATATTCTCTGAAGATGGCCCTGGAGGAACATAACATAACATTCTCTGAAGGCATTTGTTTTCAAAGATGATTAATTTAGTGTCTATTACTTGTGTTGATTTCCAACTTTCACATCTGTATGTCAATACTGGTAGTAGAGAGCACACATTAAACAGTCATAAGTTAATTAAATTCTTGTGAGTGTCATATATTTGCAAGCTTGTTAAATGCCCATTGCTGTTAGAGTCATGTGGGTTCATATATTTTTTTTGTATGACCATCTTGTGATAACTTGCTGCCCCATGTAGTTGAAGGTTTGAACTTTCTCTAGCACATGCCACTGAGAGTGTACTGTGGCATGTTGGTTTGTCGGGTAGGTCAAAAATGAGAGATTTTGAGACTTTACACACGTGAAGTTTACTGTCGGGTAGGCCAATAATTAGAGACTTTGAGACTTTACACACGTGACGTTTACTGTCGGGTAGCCAATAATGAGAGACTTTGATACTTTACACACATGAAGTTTACTGTCGGGTAGGCCAATAATGAGACTTTACACATGTGAAGTTTACTGTCGGGTAGGCAAATAATGAGATACTTTGAGACTTTACACACGTGAAGTTTACTGTCGGGTAGGCAAATAATGAGACTTTGAGTCTTTACACACGTGAAGTTTACTGTCAGGCAGGCCAATAATGAGACTTTACACATGTAAAGTTTACTGTCGGGTAGGCAAATAATGAGATACTTTGAGACTTTACACACGTGAAGTTTACTGTCGGGTAGGCAAATAATGAGACTTTGAGACTTTGCATGTGTGAAGTTTGTCAGAGCCTAGCCTACAAGGCAGTAGAGGTTTGATTTTTAAGTATCCGTTTAGAATGATTGCTTTCCTGAGCTAATGAATTATCATTTATCCGGCAGTCGCAGCGAATGACAAACACACTCATCGCTATGCTTCGAAGCCAGCATGTCACATGTATAGCCTATCATGTTTGTTCATATCACACATAAACAAAAATTAATGCGCAATTGTCAATGTAATACTACATTTTCCATTCTATGAGCGAAATATATCATATAGTTTTGAAAAAACACACTTTAAGAAAGCATTTTCTTGCGTAAGTGCTGTAAGTTATCGGGCAAAATAATTTTTGTTGCTGTCCACTTCCATGTTGAACCACATGAAGAGGTTTAGAAATGGTTAAAATTAGAAAATTTTTCTCTTGATTAAGACCTACAAGTTGAAACTTGTATATTTTATTGACAGAAGAGAAATTGTACCTGAAGAGTGCAAGTTCAAGGTCAAAGCTACAGTTATTGAAATATTGCTGCACAAGACATCTCAAGAAAGATGGACATCCTTGGAAGCACCATCTAGGAAAGGTAACTGTTAACTTTAGAACACTTTATTCAATTTCTGTGTGTGTGCATGCATGATTGGTTTTAGGAAACATTTGTAATGACCAAATAACCATGAGTAGTAGTGACTGATTCATTCCTCATTCAACAACTTACTCTACCTAAACATATGAACCTTCTAAATATTCTTCTAAAAGATTAAAAAGGAGTCATTATTTTTGTTGTTGCAATTGGCACATGACACTCAAGGCTCTTCTTCAATCAGTGAAAGGCAACCCATTATATATACCTGTATATTCCCAGTTGCAATGTATGAATGTGTATCTTTCACAATCAACAATAAGGTGAGATCCAAAATTGCAGCATTTGTTAGAGAGAATATTACAGAAAAATCTTCAGAATACCGTGGACCAAAAAAAACCACCCAATAGGTACATTCTGAGAGAATTAAAAGTAAAATGAAACTGGCTAAACAAAGAGAATTATTAAAAAAATTACAATATTTTGGCCATATAAAATGACAGGACAGCCTAGAAAAGATCATAATGGAAGGGATGTTGCCAGGCAACATAAAAAGAGGTAGGCCATGAAGAAAATTGATGCAAGATATCAAAGATCACCTGAACATAGAAGTCTGGCTCCTAAAAACTATCAAAAAAACGCAGGCTAACATACTTTGGACATATAAAGAGACACAATAGTTTAGAAATAATAATCATGTCACAACTATGGATAACACTACAGACATACAGAGTTCTCCTACTTCTGATAAGCCTATATTCAGAGCATATACGCCAATAGTCAATGCGCAATAAGAACGAACACAGGTACATCTGATAATTTTCAAATTCACTCGGGCGTGAGACAGGGATGTGTACTATCCCCTCTATTGTTCATATACATAGATCACATCTGCAAAGTAGCAAAGACAACGGAAGAAACAATCTGAAGGATAACTTAAATGAACTACTATTTGCAGACGACCAAGCACTAGTGGCATCATCAGAAGAGGAACTACAAAGACAAATAGATAGACTACATCAAACATGCCATACCTTTAACATGAAGATAAATATATAAAAGACTGAGGTAATGAAGATAGGAAGAACAGAAAGAAACACTCTAATATATATATATATTGGATACAAGGTGACAGAATTCATATACCTAGGAAGTAATATAACAACAGATGGCAAAATGTTTGCTGACAAACAATTATGTTGTTTTCTGATTTATTCAAGAAGTACTTGTTGTTTTCTGATTTTGATCAGTTATATGAAATGTTTTATATATTATTTGTACAGAAATGATTGACAATTCAAAATCTGATACGTGGATGCCTATTGGCAAACCAGTCCAGGCATCATCAGCAGCAACGTCATCAACATCTTCACCGGGGACAGCAACAGCAGCACCTATAGCAGAACAAACCAGTTCCAGGGCAGCTTCAAATGTAATGTTTGATGATTTATCAGATGTGGACATCAATGATCAAAGTTGTAGCAGCTCCAAAGTCTTGTCTGCACCCACCAACACTCAAACATCAGAAGAAGCTGAGGGAGTATCCAGTTCTCTGTTTGTGGACAGTTTGAAAGTCAGGCCAAGTGCTTCACAGGACTGGAATGTAGGGATGTTTTATTATTTTTATTTGTAATGAATAAGAATGATGAGTCTGTTTCTGTAAGTGGTCTGTTTCTGTAAGTTGTCTGTTGTCTGTTTCTGTAAGTTGTCTGTTGTCTGTTTCTGTAAGTTGTCTGTTGTCTGTTTCTGTAAGTTGTCTGTTTCTGTAAGTTGTCTGTTTCTGTAATTTGTCTGTTGTCTGTTTCTTTAAGTTGTCTGTTTCTGTAAGTTGTCTGTTGTCTGTTTCTGTAAGTTGTCTGTTGTCTGTTTCTGTAAGTTGTCTGTTGTCTGTTTCTGTAAGTTGTCTGTTTCTGTAAGTTGTGTATTGTCTGTTTCCAGGTGAATGATGGTTGATCGTATTCACTCTTACCGTTAAGCGTAGGGGTGGGAGATTCAGCTATTGTTCCAAGACCAGATGAGTCGCCTTGGTTGCATTTAGTCCATGTTTGTTCAAGACTATCTTGATGTTTTTTATCCACCGTTTCTTGGTCTACCTTTCACAGTATGTCCGGATATTCTTTTGTTATATGCTCTTATTGGTATTTGGGTTGGGTTCATTCTCATAAGGTGACCAAGCTATTTTACTTGCTGTCTTTCGATATGCTCAATACATGATATTATAATTGTAAATTGGTAGTTTAAAAATGAGGATCAAATGATTTCATTTGGTTCTGAAGTACTGTCTGTTTCTTATCTCAAAGATTTTTCATTTTTTTTTAAATGTATGGAAAGGATTATCCACAGACATCTAGTTGACGATGAAAAAAAAACCCTTTAGCTGTGAGGAGCAGGTAACCTTTCTAACAAAAATACAGGTCCTCTTTAGTTGAACAGCTGAAGTGATACCAGAACTTGTATATATATTATTGTTTTAAAGACATGGCTATGTTGGGGAGTTTATGGGGGTTAGGCACTGAATCATCACGTCCAGCCAGGAGTGTAGCAGATACATTTGGGTCAACTGGTTCATCTGTCAGATCTGTTGACCTCCATCTGCAGTGATGTTACATCTAGCATTTTCCCACCACCTAGGAGTCTACTACAAAAGGACAAAGGTGCAATGACCAGGGAGTCTGCTACAAAAGGACAAAGGTGCAATGACCAGGGAGTCTACTACAAAAGGACAAAGGTGCAATGACCAGGGAGTCTACTACAAAAGGACAAAGGTGCAATGACCTTAATCCTGCATCTTCATCATCATGTGAAAGAAGAGAATGAAATCAGGAAAAGATGATTTTTTCATAGGTGACAAGGAAGATGATTTTTTCATAGGTGACAGGAAGATGATTTTTTCATAGGTGACAGGAAGATGATTTTTTCATAGGTGACAAGGAAGATGATTTTTTCATAGGTGACAAGGAAGATGATTTTTTCATAGGTGACAAGGAAGATGGTTTTTTCATAGGTGACAAGGAAGATGATTTTTTCATAGGTGACAAGGAAGATGATTTTTTCATAGGTGACAAGGAAGATGATTTTTTCATAGGTGACAAGGAAGATGATTTTTTCATAGGTGACAAGGAATATGATTTCTCATAAGTGACAGGAAGATGATTTTTCATAAGTGACAAGGATGATGATATGTCATAGGTGACAGCCTATACTATCCAATTATTCTTAGGCGTTTATTACAATGTCTGGAAAGAAGATAATGGCCCTATTCTGTGCAAGCTGAACTAGAAATCCATCATTTGTCACTTTGTGTCGCTAGTTACTCTGTTTACTCTGCTTTCTGCTATTATTCTTTCCATGCTGTTATGTCTCTTTAGATGTCCAAAAGAGTTTATCTGTCTTGTTATGATCTTATTTAGGAGTCAGCCCTCTTCGACGTTTAATGATTGTAATAAATAGATAGACAAAATAAATAATTGATTATTATTGTATTACTTTTGTGGGGTCTCATTCTGATGAACTATTATTTATAAATATCGTAGTGTATAACAAAACTTCACAACAACGTAAATGTCTTACAATGTCATTTTATAGAGTGGGTCAAATAAATTATCAATTGTAGGCATCTCTGGATATGTTGATAATATTGTAGACAGAGACAATAAAGATAAAACAAATTAGCTCAGAGGTTGGTGACTAGTGTGTAGTTCTCTTGTATCACTGGTCTACTAGCAATATGGCTACAAACATCCACCGTTTAGTTGAAGTGGTAAAATAACAGAACGTATTGGCTACCATTGTTGAAGTCAGTTGTGTTGGGCCATTGGTGTAAATAAAACAGCAGTACAACATATTTCTGTTTTCATTGTCCTGCTACAAGAGAAATCAGGTAGCACTTTGAGAACGAACAAAAAAAATATTACATAAAAAAAATTATCAATTACCTAAATAAATGTTTTTCAGAAACCAACAGCAAAAGTTCACCCTCTGAACAGTCAATCATCAGAGAAAGACAGCGTTGTTCCTCCAGGTTATGCAGGGTTGGTTAACCTGGGCAACACGTGCTTCATGAACTGTGTGCTTCAGGTGTTGGCCAACACTAGAGAGTTCAAAGATTACTTTCTAGGTGAGTTCTGAAGTTCAGATATATGTAGAAATAGTTGAAGTCTATCTGACATCCTTCTATTTATTGTCATTTCCACGTGTGCTGTTAAGCGTCGTGGGGAAAGTTCTATGCCTTTGGCCATTTTTTCGCATTTGTCATCATTAGACTGTGTCTCTTGAAGGTTTCTTTGATTGTCTACACCCATCTAGTTCTTTGTCTTCCTTGTTCCCTGTAACTCGATCTTCTGCTGTTGTTTGCACGAAGGGGTTGCATTCTCATGACATGACCAAACCACCTGGTTTGCTGTCTCTTGATGTATTCTTGTCTTGCGATGGTCATTATTTTTTCCTGATATCTTTATTTCTCCGTCATTCTCTTCTGATTACATTTATAGCTGTATTCAAACATTTCATTTCACAAACTGAACTTTTCCACTAGTGTTTATGTCAAGTGCCTTTTTGACATTGATAACACAGAGTTGGTATCAAAATGTTATGAATCATTTGTCGTTCTGTCACCATGCAGATTATTGGGTGTTTGTGTATTGGTAAGTCACAGTATTGACTTTTTATCTTTTTGTTGTTCTTCCATTGTCCATGAATTGAAGAATAAGATGTCAAAAAACCAATACTATGACTTACCAACTGTTGCCAATACATCTTTATTACTTTTCAACTATTGTTGGATTTTTAGGCACCACCAATATCCAATTGCATCGGATGACTTCTTTTTTTGTTGCGTATTAGTTGATGACATCTACGTGAGATGTGTATTGTTGATAGTTCATGGAGTCAATAAGTAAGTCACAAATGGCTCTTTAGAAAAAAACTGAAGACGATAAAAACCTGAAAACTGTTTATTTTTACACATACATTATCCCTTTACTTCTCAACATAATTTCCACCAACATTGATGCATTTATCCCATCGTTTTATGAGCCCTCCCAAACCTGCTGCGTAGAACTGCGTGCTCTGCTTTTTAAGCCACATTTTCACTTCACATTCAACTTCTGCGTCAGTCGCGAAATGCTTCCCGCCAAGGTGGGTTTTTAGTGGACCAAAAAGGTGAAAATCACTAGGGGCTAAATCGGGGCTGTAAGGAGGATGTTCCAGAATTTTCCAACCAAGATTTTTTATTTTCTCCTGAGTTAATCGAGCCGTATGTGGTCTAGCATTGTCATGAAGGAGTAGCACTCCTCTAGTCAGCAGCCCTGGACGTTTTCTTCGAATTGCATCCCGAAGCACTGATAGAACTTCACAGTATGATTCAGAATTCACATTGTCACCTTTCTTTTTGAAATTGGTTAAAAGCACTCCTTGACAATCCCAGAACACTGTCAGCATAACCTTCCCTGCTGATGGTGTAACCTTGAATTTTTGGACACAAGGCGAAGAAGGATGTTTCCATTGCATTGAAGCACGCTTTGATTCAGGCTGGTAGTGATGCACCCATGATTCGTCCCCAGTAATAATCCTGTTCATCATGTCTTCTCCTTCATTTGCGTATTGACAGAGATGCTCCAATGACTAGCTTAATCGGTTCATTTTGTGTTCGTCCGTCAATTGTCTGGGCACCCACCTTGAACACACTTTCTTAAATTTCAATCGGTCATGCATGATGCTGTATGCTGAACCATGTGAGCACCCTATTGCAGCTGCTGCAGCGTCTATCGTTACTCGTCTGTCACCTCGAATCATCTCCTCAACCCGCTGCACAGATGCGTCTGTTGCAATTTCAACAGCACGACCAGATCGGATTTCGTCAACAATTTTAGAGCGTCCTTGAGAAAATTTTTTTACCCAGCTGTGCACCGCTTTACGGGACAAACAATTGTCAGCATAAACAGGAAGCATTTCTATATGAATGTCTTTTGCAGGCAGTCCTTTTGCCCATAAAAAACACACAACAGCACGTTGTTCATTGATTGTACACTCTGTAAGTACAGTAGCCATTTTGTTTTTTGTGCTGCGCATGCGCAAGGTACAGCTAGCGCCATCTAGCGAACATAAACATAAAGTTCTATGATGATATCAACTATAAACAGCTTTAGAAACCACCTACTGCATTTTCCTGCCATCCAACATCAATTTGTGACTTACTTATTGACTCCCCCTCGTATGTCTGGATGATACAGCGCTTCTTCTCTGCATTTGTTAGCTAGCTCTAGCAAATTAACATATTGTAGTAATTCTGTCCGTGGCTGTCACAGACATCTCATGAAACAATTGTGAGGACATGCAGACGTGAGACTTCCTCGAAATAATATGTCACCTGCATCATAATTTATAGCTTTCCTGCATTATCTACATCTGGAACAACACATCTGACTTCAGCATCACATTTTTGGTCACTTTCTACAGAACTTGGTAGATAACTGTCACCCCAACTCTTCTTAGTCATCTCTTGAGATGTGTGGAAAGTCACAGTGTTACTATTCTATGCTCCCCGTTCAGCCCTACCAGTACATGGTGAGTTAAGCAGTTATTAAACTGGTTAGACATGTGTAGTTATTTTATTTTATCTTGTCCATAGTTTGATGTTATTTTGTCTTTGAAAATATTGGGGACAACTGAGCTAGCACAGGAATAAACAATGTTCTTTAATCTCTTAGATGGAAGATTTCAACAAGAAATCAATGAAGATAATCCTTTGGGTATGAGAGGTCAACTAGCTGCCACTTTTGGTGTTTTGTTGCGTTGGCTTTGGTCAGGCAAGCAGCATTGTTGGGAGCCTCGCAGACTTAAGGTAATGACTGTTTTATATGTTGTATAGAAAGTTGAAAATTGGTTTTGTTTAGATGAACTTGTAGCTTAGAAACTGCAGATGTGTTCCTTGAAGAATTTACCCCCAATAGTTTAACCGTTGAACTTAGTGTGATCAAATAATATAAAGGTAATGGTAATATGGGATAATGAACCAGCATAATAGCATATGAGCTCAACTACCTTGTCAGTGGTTGACTAGAAACCGCTTGATGCATCGCCTATCGCGCGTGCTCCATTCCACGACCTTCCCAGAGCAACAGCCCTGATACTCTACTTCTGGTGGCTGGAGGAGCCACGGGAGTAGTTTTCATTTCCAATCACAAATAACGAGTAGATTCAAAACCAGCGTTTGCAGGTCATAGAGCGAATGAATAAACATGATACTGCCATGGCTTCCCCTGTTCAAATATGTATTGTTGCATGTTAAAAATATATATTTCCTTCTGCTGCTAGGGACTGAGTACTTATTGGTCTACTTGAAGTACACCAACATCTTTTGCATGGTCCATGCCGTGTGGTGTTGGTTATCATGTCTTTCTACGGCCTTCTATTTTGTGTGTTGTCAATCATTTGATACTGATGTTCTCCCATGCCACATTGCTATGTTGTCAAGCATCTACTCTCTTGGTCTTCCCTTACCTCTCTTGCTTTTCAACTTGCCTGTTGTTACAATGTGTTCCATCTTTCCTCATCTCATGATGTATCTAGAAAATGTGGACTGTCTCTTTCTGATGTGGATAAGCAGCTCTTTCTTTGAATTAACTTCTTTGAAAATATTTTCATTATACATTTGATCTATGCATGGTGTTCTTAACATTCTTCTATCAAACCACATCATTACTGCATCAATATAATTTTCCACTGTTCTGCTGAGTGTCCAAGATTCACTTCCATACATCCAAATTGGTTGTCAAACTCTAAGAACTCTCTTTCTGACCTAAATTGACAAAGATATGTTACATAGAATGGTCTTCATTTTGTGAAATGTTTCCTTTGCCTGTGTAATTCTACATTTGACATCTTTAACCTTTAGGACCCTGGATTAAAATTAAGAAATATCCCCCCTTCGCCTGACTTATTTTTTGGAAAATTTGCGTTATTGATGGTGGGTGTTTTGAAAACGTGATAACTTTTTTGTTTTAAAAGATATCAAAATAATGTTTGCACATCTAAATAAAGTAGTGAATAGTGAATATAATCGTGTTTTTGTTCTTGTTATATGTGTGATATGACAGTTGTGAGCAAGTTGTGAAGTTGAAAATTTGGGGAAAAATTGCAAAACGCCATTTTCAAAATCGCATATATATCTTCTTGACGACCCTAATACATGAGCAATGTGTGGCAACATTGATAACATCCTCATAAATACCTATACTTAATGTATATATATTGTTTTATATCCAAACTAATATAATATGAACTAATAAAACGTGAAGAAATCGCTTATAATGTCTGTCCGGTCAACACTAGGTCTAGGCTGACACACAACGTAATTATTGTCCATGCACACATGTGGCACCCCTGATACATATTATTTTTGTGTTTTTGAATGAATACATAAACATTCTTATCAAATAACAACATATTAAACACAAAAAACAACAATTAGAACATGTAGTCACAATCATTTACCCATGCTACTCGGTACTCAATTTGATAGTAAAATATGGCAGAAAATGGCAAAAGTCGCTCCAGAAAAGCGTTGATAACATCAGCTGGCTTTCTCGTTCTATACAATGCTAATGTGTAAAAGAATTTTACCTTTACACTGTGACGCATTCCTAGCTTCGTTTGACGTGCTTTATACGTCATCGGTTCATTACTTCGTGAAGTTCCGTACTCGGGAATTGGGCGATATCGTATGGTGCGTGGCCTCGCCCACAGGTTACACAGGAGTATGTACTCCGGGTGCGTGACCTCAACTCTAGGGGCCGAAAGGTTAATGTACCTACATTTTTGAATATGTTAACTTGTTGTTGACACTAACATATTAACTGATTCTATTTCTGTCCGTCAGGATTTGATCTCTAAGAAAAATGCACAGTTTTTTGGTTATGCTCAGCACGACGCCCACGAGTTCTTGGCATTCTTGTTGGATGGTTTACATGAGGTGAGCTAAAACACATTCAGCATGACCTTCTATGAATACAGTGTATTGTTTTTATTGTTTGAATTGTTTTTTTTTCATATGGTTCCGACATCTGTTGTTAGACATTTCTTTAATGATCGTGCCTTTTACAGCAAAGTGTGTGGAAAACTATTAGAGGATAGTGATTATTTTTACTGTGGCTACAAGCTTTTCTAGTATTTTTTAAATGGTGATCCCCAGGAAATTCTCTCCTTATTGACTGCCCTTACCTTTCAACTGCCAGGAAAAACCTCCTTATTTACTGCCCGTACCGGTCTTCTGTCAGGAAAAAACACCTCCTTATTGACTGCCTTTACCTTTCAACTGCCAGGAAAAACCTCCTTATTGACTGCCCTTACCTTTCAACTGCCAGGAAAAACCTCCTTATTGACTGCCCTTACCTTTCAAATGCCAGGAAAAACACCTCCTTATTTACTGCCCATACTTGTCTTCTGTCAGAAAAAAACACCTCCTTATTGACTGCCCTTACCTTTCAACTGCCACAAGAAAACACAGACACCCTTAACAGTCACTAACTCGCTGTATGGATCACTAAGTCAACTTTAGAAGACCTGTACTTTTTTGCTGACAAGAGTAGAACAGCTTTGAATATTGACAACAACAACATCCTCATGAATTACAAGCAATATACCTCTTGTATCCTTTTGTAAGATGGAGATTTCTCAAGAGCTTTCTTTCACCTTAGAACAGACCACTGCAGACTGTTGGGTCACCTTTACCGATTGAGGATCTCATACACAGATGAATGTCCATGTGGATCCAGACTCCTGAATACATACTGCAGGACTGCCCAACATATAAAGAGCAGAGACAGCAGAACTGGCCGGAGGATACAGATTTGAGGCAAACGCTATAGGACAGTCTCTGTGACCTGGAGAAGACTGGACTTTGCCCTCACGACAGGCCTGACAATATAACATGAATGCATGTGCTGAGTGCAGAAGAATGGCGGCTATCAAGGTCTTAAATTGGATAAGAAAACAGAGTGCAACTCATTTCTGCATTCTCAGCGACTTAATGAGCATGATTAAGCAGGCTGTATTCATAAGCAGAGGCTTGAGGCTGTGGGGAAGGAGTCACATTTTTTTTTCAATCCTGTTCATTTGTTTGTTCGAGGCAATGACAGAGCAGATAGACTGACTATTTCTGCCATCAAGGTAATGACAGAGCATTGTGTGTTCGAGGCAATGACAGCAGATAGACTGACTATTTCTGCCATCAAGGCAATGACAGAGCAGATAGACTGACTATTTCTGCCATCAAGGCAATGACAGAGCAGATAGACTAACTAGTTCTGCCATCAAGGCAATGACAGAGCAGATAGACTAACTAGTTCTGCCATCAAGGCAAGGGCAGAGCAGATAGACTAACTAGTTCTGCCATCAAGGCAAGGACAGAGCAGATAGACTAACTAGTTCTGCCATCAAGGCAAGGACAGAGCAGATAGACTGACTATTTCTGCGATCAAGGTAATGACAGAGCATTGTGTGTTCGAGGCAATGACAGAGCAGATAGACTGACTATTTCTGCCATCAAGGCAATGACAGAGCAGATAGACTGACTATTTCTGCCATCAAGGTAATGACAGAGCAGATAGACTGACTATTTCTGCCATCAAGGTAATGACAGAGCAGATAGACTAACTAGTTCTGCCATCAAGGCAATGACAGAGCAGATAGACTAACTAGTTCTGCCATCAAGGCAAGGACAGAGCAGATAGACTAACTAGTTCTGCCATCAAGGCAATGACAGAGCAGATAGACTAACTAGTTCTGCCATCAAGGCAAGGACAGAGCAGATAGACTAACTAGTTCTGCCATCAAGGCAATGACAGAGCAGATAGACTAACTAGTTCTGCCATCATGGCAATGACAGAGCAGATAGACTAACTAGTTCTGCCATCAAGGCAATGACAGAGCAGATAGACTAACTAGTTCTGCCATCAAGGCAATGACAGAGCAGATAGACTAACTAGTTCTGCCATCAAGGCAAGGACAGAGCAGATAGACTAACTAGTTCTGCCATCAAGGCAATGACAGAGCAGATAGACTAACTAGTTCTGCCATGAAGGCAATGACAGAGCAGATAGACTAACTAGTTCTGCCATCAAGGCAAGGACAGAGCAGATAGACTAACTAGTTCTGCCATCAAGGCAAGGACAGAGCAGATAGACTAACTAGTTCTGCCATCAAGGCAATGACAGAGCAGATAGACTAACTAGTTCTGCCATCAAGGCAATGACAGAGCAGATAGACTAACTAGTTCTGCCATCAAGGCAATGACAGAGCAGATAGACTAACTAGTTCTGCCATCAAGGCAATGACAGAGCAGATAGACTAACTAGTTCTGCCATCAAGGCAAGGACAGAGCAGATAGACTAACTAGTTCTGCCATCAAGGCAAGGACAGAGCAGATAGACTAACTAGTTCTGCCATCAAGGCAAGGACAGAGCAGATAGACTAACTAGTTCTGCCATCAAGGCAAGGACAGAGCAGATAGACTAACTAGTTCTGCCATCAAGGCAAGGACAGAGCAGATAGACTGACTAGTTCTGCCATCAAGGTAAGGACAGAGCAGATGGACTGACTAGTTCTGCCATCAAGGTAAGGACAGAGCAAATAGACTGACTAGTTCTACCATCAAGGCAATGACAGAGCAGATAGACTGACTAGTTCTACCATCAAGGCAATGACAGAACAGATAGACGGACCAGGTCTACCATCAAGGCAAGGACAGAGCAGAAACCCCGGCTAGTTCTGGCATCAAGATATTGAACTGTTTATAAGATGAAACAAAATGAGTGAGGGTGATGATTCAATTTTCTATATCCAGACAAAAGGAATTGGGTTTGAAATGTGACCCTGCTCCAAGAGACATCTAGTGGGAGTTTGAGAATGAATGCTGAAGAAGAAGTTTAAATACAATTTGAACATGTACAAATTCTTACAGTTTATTTCTGTTATTTGTTTGAATAGGATTTGAATCGGATCAGAAAGAAGCCGTATACAGAAACTATTGACTCGGATGGCAGACCTGACGAGGTGGGTTTCATACAGCATATAAACTCATGTATATCTCAGAAAGTTGTGTTGTTTCCAATAAATATCTGGTGTCCATGGGCTACTTATATCCATAAATAAGGGTATGATCCCATGAATGCTAGAGCAACAATCATAAATGTGTCCGTGAGAGCTTATATATTTATACAGTGTGTCCGTGACAGAGTTGACTTATATATTTATACAGTGTGTCCGTCACAGAGTTGACTTATATATTTATACAGTGTGCTTAAGTTTTGTGTCTGTGTTTATATTTATTACTGTGTTGCAACACATCATTTATTATTACTGTGTTTATGAAAAATGGTTTGAGGCAATGAAAAGGCTATGGCTGTAAAGAGTTGCTTTTGTTTTCATACATGGCAACCAGGTGTTTGGGGAACAAAGAGAGGAGATCATCTTGTGACAATCTGTAACTATTGAATGATAGAACAAAGAGAGGAGATCATCTTGTGACAATCTGTAACTATTGAATGATAGAACAAAGAGATCAGACAATCTTGTGACAATCTGTAACTATTGAATGATAGAACAAAGAGAGGAGGCAATCTTGTAACAATCTGTAACTATTGAATGATAGAACAAAGGACAAGGTTGAATTACAGAATTTCGTATGAGAAATGGAAACAATATTAGTGATGATGATTGCCCTTTTGTTGTTGTATCCTGAAAGTGGAGCACGAAAATATCAACACTGTAATCTGCCATGCTTATCATAAGTGGTGACTATGGCAATTTGGGGATTCAAGTTGAATGTCAAAAAAGCTGATATTGCAGCCAATCTGTAAACTATGGCACAACTCATGGAGTTCTCCAGACTAATTCTACTTGCCAGCAGGGATTTGAGAGTGAACATTTTCAGAAAGATTCAGAATTACAGATATAGACTTGTTTCAAGTGAGAGAAAGAAGAAGAAGAATAAACATGGTAGAAGAGGTGAAGATGGTGATTTCGTTATTGTGCGACGAGTGAAAGTGTTTGTTAGTCCTCATTCTCAAACTCCCATTGGATCTCTCTTCAGCCGAACAATGACCTGCTAGATTTTCAGTAGGATGCAATCAAAAGAACGGAGTTGCGTTGTGTCACCTTTTATTTGCACATATAGGCCCACCTCATCTGACTTTGGCAGGGAAATGTGTTTGAATTTGAATGCGTTGGATATATTAGTTTGGTCTAAAAATGTAACAATAGTTGAATAGCAGTGTCCTGTCATAGCTGTTCCATATTGGAGATAGTTGTGCCACATTGGAACTAGTACAAAAAAGACAATATTTGTATGAATATCTTCTTCTTCATCGTTCATTCTCAAACTCCCACTGGATCTCTCTTGTAGCTAGACCATGTTCCTGTTAGATTCCAGAAGGATGTATTCCAGAGAATGGAAATGCGTTGTGAGCCAGTTTATTTGCGCCAATGGCCCTACACATCCATCTTCAGCGGGTATAAATATAAAGCCTGTAACCTGTGAAGTGCCATAGCTGTGCCACGTTGGAAATAGAAAGGCAATATTTGTATTGTGTTGACACTCAAAAATTAATGGGGAGAATATTTATTTAGTGGCACCCATTTCCTCTATAAAACTTCCCGCATTGACCAGCAGAAATAACAGAATTGTTGTCCAGCACCATTCTACTGGAATTTATTCTATTATAAATGTTAGATATGTTAGTTATAAAATGTTATGTCTGCACCAAGAGCATCAGAATTGATCAAGCTAAACCACATCTTTGAAACAAAATTGTATGTCATTGCCTCCAGGTGGTTGCTGCTGAAGCATGGGCCCAGTACAAACAGAGAAATGACTCTGTGGTAGTAGATTTGTTTCAAGGACAGTACAAGTCTAAGTTGGTGTGCCCTAAATGTGGAAAGGTAAGTAGAATCTTATAAGTATTTCTTGCATTTTACTTTTATATAATTATATATATCATCAGCTGTGTGCACCAGAAAACCTCCAACTCTCAGCTGTATGCACCAGAAATGAGCTCGGACAGCTTTGACTGTGGTCAGAGTCAGAGCTCATTGCTGGGCATCTGACAGTTATGACCAGTGGTCAGAGTCAGAGCTCATTGCTGGGCATCTGACAGTTATGACCAGTGGTCAGAGTCAGAGCTCATTGCTGGGCATCTGACAGCTATGACCAGTGGTCAGAGTCAGAGCTCATTGCTGGGCATCTGACAGTTATGACCAGTGGTCAGAGTCAGAGCTCATTGCTGGGCATCTGACAGCTATGACCAGTGGTCAGAGTCTGAGCTCATTTGATAACATCAGATCTATGTGATGAAAGTAAGAAAAATGTGAAACCAAAACATGAAAGGTATACAGTGTAATAAGTCCTGGCTACTGCAAGTGGAAAGTGCTGGTCTCCAATGTTCTATCAAATCATTTTGAACTTTCCACTCGGAATATTGATTCAGTAATAACTTTTTCATTTCCATGTTTGAAAAAAAAGGATGAAAATGGTGTAGAGGATTTAATTAATTGTACTCAGGTTACCCCATATATAACTCTGTAACTCTCAATGAAGCGGCACGTCACCTGCTGAGAGTATCACTCATAGCACGTATCTCCGTAGCTCCAAGCGATAATCCCCAGAGATCTATGGAAAAATCCACTTTATAAACAAGATGACATGAGCAGGATTTGAACCTGCAACCTTTGCGCACAAAATTAACAGCTGAATCACTATGCCAGGGAGACCCCAATGTATGTATGTTCCATGACCATGTTTGTATATTCCATGACCATGTTTTTATGTTTCACAACCATGTTTGTATGTTCCATGACCATGTTTGTATGTTCCATGACTATGTTTGTATATTCCATGACCGTGTTTGTATGTAAAGAGTGCAAGCTAAATTATACTACCTTATTCTTTTTATCTTTATCACTTCCAGGTTTCAATCACATTTGACCCATTCCTGTACCTGTCAGTACCTCTTCCCAAGAAACAGAAAACTATAACAGTCACATTCATGTGGAAGGAGTCTTACAAGAGACCCATAAGGGTAGGCACTATTTCACATAAGAGTAGGCACTATTTCACATAAGGGTAAGCACTATTTAACATAAGGGTAGACAATATTTCACATAAGGATAGGCACTATTTCACATAAGAGTAGGCACTATTTCACATAAGGGTAGGCGCTATTTCAACAGAATTTGTGCTGATTGGGACAGATGATTAGAAATACAAACTACACCTCATTCAAAAATAAATATAGAGAAAGGAAGTGAAATTTAGCTAGTCTATGGGCTGCTAATTCCTGATCATGTGAACCGTATATGCTGCAGAAGATGAATATGTTGGGCCATTGACACAAATAAAATGGTTACACAACACATTTTCATTCTCTGGTTTACACTCTGCTAGAAATCTAGTAGAGCCATGGTCCTGCTGCAAGAGAGATCCAGTGGAAGTTTTTGGAATGAACGCTGAAGAAGAAGAACTATAGACATCATGCTATTTCTTGTGGTTACATGAATGCATGGTGTCGACGGCTGTATATGGAGAGAGATCAGTTGGTGATACGCGGGACCAATGGCAGGATACAGGGTAACAACCTTGCATGGCAAAGAATCAACATCAATTCTAATACAAGATACTAGAAATATAGAATTATGAAGATTCATGATTGCCTTCACCAGTCAGCACAGCACTTGATGATGATGATGTGAAGATTAGAAGAACCCTGGCTTGAATAGCAAAAAATATGTATGAACAGTTTAATTTTTCCTGCAGCGGAAAAGATTTTGTAATTGAAGAGTTCTTTCTAATGTCATTTCAGTATCATATACAAGTACCTCATGACTGCACAGTTGAAAAACTGATGGAAGAGTTATCAGTTAGAACAAATGTTCGACCCAGTGATGTAAGTTCTACTTTCATATTACAATGAAGTTTGAGATATACACCAAATGTGAAGCACATGGTCGATTGGTTAAAATGCTAGTCTCACAATTCTGATGGCACAGGTTTTTCTATCAGGTGTATTTGTGGGTTTTCACTCTGTGATACAAACAAAGATGGATGTGTCAGGCCATTGGCACAAATAAAACAGCAAAACAACGCATTTCCATTATCTGGACTATATCCTGCTGGAAATCTAGTAGGGTCATTGTCCTGCTGCAAGAGAGATCCAGTGGGAGTTTGAGAATGAGTGCTGAAGAAGAAGAAGACTATTGGGCAGCCCATTCTAGTCTGTAACATTTGTGTTTTCTGTGATAGAAAATAGAGTTCCATATAGAGTGTCATTCTAGTCTGTTGATTGTTTGGTTGCTGATCCCGCAGACCATGGGCTCATGTCATGATCTTGTGTTGTTGCGACATGATCTTGTGTTGCTGCGACATGATCTTGTGTTGTTGCGACATGATCTTCTGTTGCTGTGACATGATCTTCTGTTGCTGTGACGTGATCTTCTGTTGCTGTGACATGATTGCTTAGAAAGTGCTACATTCCTGACGGAGGTAAATGCAAATAAAGTAAATAGGTTACTAGAAAACTATCAATATAAAATAATAAAATATAGAAAATAACAATAAAAAAAGAACAAATACAATTGTCAACGTGTCGGTCCAATTGGGACCTTTATCAAGACAACAAAAACAGTTAAGAACAAAAAACTTATGAAATACCCAAAGATGAAAAACTAAAGAAAGTTAGTTCTTGGCAGTGTATTTGGTGTCCCCCTTTCTTTAGTTCTGCATCTTTCATCTTTGGGTATTTCATAATTTAGACATATTGAGCACATCGATATGCACTTGTTGAAATTGTATTGCACTGGATCTGTTGTTGCTGGGTGTTGATTTCCTGGTGGGAGAAATCCATTTTGTTTATATTCGTTATGGTTTTTTGTTCTTAACTGTTTTTGTTGTCTTGATAAAGGTCCCAATTGGACAGACATGTTGACAATTGTATTTGTTCTTTTTTTTATTGTTATTTTCTATTTTTTATTATTTTATATTGATAGTTTTCTAGTAACTAATTTACTTTATTTGCATTTACCTCTATTTGTATGGTTACTGCTGCACTTCCTTTTTGTCGGTCATCCTCCGATATTTGGGCTATTTATATTCCTGAGGGAAAATGCTCATTGGTTTGTTTTCCTTTTTGCTTAATGATTGTCTGCTAGACACACTAAAGGTCATACAATTCATGGATGAACGAACCTCTTCTTTCATCATCATCATCAAGTGACATATTCTTACCAGAATGCATTTTTCCCTATGGATCTCTTGAATTCTCTGCAGTCTTGAGCAAGTTTCCCGCCTCTTTTAGGGACAAGTGCAGGCATTCCTGAATGTCTTTTGTCCAACGGTGTCTTGTGCGGCCTTTGCCCCTGTTACCTTCTATTATCCCCTCCAGTAACACTCTCTCCATGCTGTCTTGTCTTTTAATTTGACAAGAAAAACCCAGCTTTTTCCTTTAAATGGTGTTCAGAAGCCAGCCCTCTTGGACATTGATTGTTCTTAACACCTTCTGCTTTGTTTTCCTTGCTGTCCATGGTATTCTCAGAACTCTTCTATAGCACTTTAATTCAAATGTTGTTATTCTCTTGGCCACTGTTTTATTTAATGTTCATGCTTCACATCATATGTTGCCACCAGAAACTCACATATTCATAGTAAGCACAACTTGCCATAATTTCTTTAACTGTTTTAATTTTGACAGCGCCATTACTGTTCTTCTCTTGATCTCAACTGCATAGTCGCCACATTGTTTATATTAGTTTTAAATAATCAAAATGTATCACTTCTTCTAAATTGCAGTTCTCAAAATTAATTTTGGGTATAGATTTCGTTTTGTTGGTTGCCATAATTTATGTCTTTTTCATGTTTAAGAACAAGTTTTGTTGTTTTCCTTACCTCTTCTTTACTTTTCTTATAAATTAATTGTGTGTTTTGTGTGAAGTGTTTGTGTTTTAGAAAATGTGAAATATCTTGGCGCTTGTAAATTTATTGCAGATGCGGGTATTTGAAGCCTTGAGGGGTCGCATAAAGAAATTCTTCTATGCTGGGGCTAGGCTTGACAGCATTGAGCAAAAGGATGTACTTATTGTGTAAGTTTTATTCTGTTATCCATTAACCATTGTCTTGTGTGTGACTAACAGTGTTGAATCATGCAATATACTAGGGGAGGACAACATCTTTTGATCTACTGGCAAGATACAGGGCACATCTATGGTGGCCAAGGTACCATGTTAAAATTCTGCTGCAGGAAATTGTGTCTGGACCATTAAGAAAGCAATGGAAAACTATTGAACATAAATACTGCCTATAAAATCACTACATCAAAATCATGCTTTTTATGGCTACATCCTGAATGCTACAAATTTCTTTTTATAAGGAGAATAAGTTTATTACTACAGCTGGTTTTCTTGTTGAATCTAGTTTATAAGATTATTACTAAAGCTGGTCTTGTTGTTGAAGCTAAATTATAAGGAGCATAAAGTTATCACTGGTCTTGTTGTTGAAGCTAAATTATAAGGAGCATAAGGTTATCACTGGTCTTGTTGTTGAAGCTAAATTATAAGGAGCATAAGGTTATCACTGGTCTTGTTGTTGAAGCTAAATTATAAGGAGCATAAGGTTATCACTGGTCTTGTTGTTGAAGCTAAATTATAAGGAGCATAAGGTTATCACTGGTCTTGTTGTTGAAGCTAAATTATAAGGAGCATAAGGTTATCACTGGTCTTGTTGTTGAATCTAAATTATAAGGAGCATAAGGTTATCACTGGTCTTGTTGTTGAAGCTAAATTATAAGGAGCATAAGGTTATCACTGGTCTTGTTGTTGAAGCTAAATTATAAGGAGCATAAGGTTATCACTGGTCTTGTTGTTGAAGCTAAATTATAAGGAGCATAAGGTTATCACTGGTCTTGTTGTTGAAGCTAAATTATAAGGAGCATAAGGTTATCACTGGTCTTGTTGTTGAAGCCAAATTATAAGGAGCATAAAGTTATCACTGGTCGTTTTGTTGAAGCCAAATTATAAGGAGCATAAAGTTATCACTGGTCGTTTTGTTGAAGCCAAATTATAAGGAGCATAAGGTTATCACTGGTCGTTTTGTTGAAGCCAAATTATAAGGAGCATAAGGTTATCACTGGTCGTTTTGTTGAAGCCAAATTATAAGGAGCATAAGGTTATCACTGGTCGTTTTGTTGAAGCTAAATTATAAGGAGCATAAGGTTATCACTGGTCTTGTTGTTGAAGCTAAATTATAAGGAGCATAAGGTTATCACTGGTCTTGTTGTTGAAGCTAAATTATAAGGAGCATAATGTTATCACTGGTCGTTTTGTTGAAGCTAAATTATAAGGAGCATAAGGTTATCACTGGTCGTTTTGTTGAAGCCAAATTATAAGGAGCATAAAGTTATCACTGGTCGTTTTGTTGAAGCCAAATTATAAGGAGCATAAGGTTATCACTGGTCGTTTGTTGAAGCTAAATTATAAGGAGCATAAGGTTATCACTGGTCGTTTTGTTGAAGCTAAATTATAAGGAGCATAAGGTTATCACTGGTCGTTTTGTTGAAGCTAAATTATAAGGAGCATAAGGTTATCACTGGTCGTTTTGTTGAAGCTAAATTATAAGGAGCATAAGGTTATCACTGGTCGTTTTGTTGAAGCTAAACCAAAACATTCTTGTGCTCTTGTGGCATTTTTTATTATTCTGGGAAAATCAGACGGTTTGAATGAAAGATATCAGTATTTAGAAAAAAACTGCTATATGGAGAACTGCAGATTTTCTTCCCCAGGGACGTAGGACAGATAAAGCATATAGGGAGAACTGCAGATTGTCTTCCCCAGGGACGTAGGACAGATAAAGCATATAGGGAGAACTGCAGATTGTCTTCCCCAGGGACGTAGGACAGATAAAGCATATATGGAGAACTGCAGATTGTCTTCCCCAGGGACGTAGGACAGATAAAGCATATAGGGAGAACTGCAGATTGTCTTCCCCAGGGACGTAGGACAGATAAAGCATATAGGGAGAACTGCAGATTGTCTTCCCCAGGGACGTAGGACAGATAAAGCATATTAAAAGATAAATAAGACATGACAGACTGACTTGAGTGTAGACATAAATTCATGGTGGATTAATTCTGCATTAGAAATCAGCATCATTGTGGCATTCCCATAAGTGCTCTGCTTGTCATTCCTTCAGCAATGTAAGAATATATAGGCTCAGTGTCTTAATGTGGCTTGTGGGTTCGTCTGATCTTTCTATGGAGGATACCCTTCTAAGGAGGATGCACCTTTTAAGGAGGATGCACTTACTAAGGAGGATGCACTTTCTAAGGAGGATACACTTTCTATGGAGGATACACTTTCTTCCCTCTCACCTGATCATTCTTATCATGTACATTGTCTCTGTCAGCATTCTCTTCCCCATCGAGGCCAATACAAGTGGAGATGAGGCTTAGTACAGCCAACAGAGGCTGGAAACTAAGATTGGCCTGGCCATCCCGTATATCGAGCAGGTCCACAGTCCTGCCCAAGCAAACACAGGTGCTGAAGTCGGCAATACTGAGCAATTACCATAGCATCACGTGCAACGCAACATAAAAAGTGAACAAAAGGAAAAAAAGAAAACATTCTCTTCATTGTTTTGTAGTACATTTATGGCTGCCCTAATTAACCCTACCTCTCTCTTCTCATTCATTTGCCATCCATTACAGCTTTACCAGCCAATGAATCAGCTCTTTTGTTACCTCTGACTCCCACATGATCTGGACTGTAGATTCAAGTAATACTTTGATTAATTACTTTCCTATCTTACACAGCAAACTCTGGCATTCACTGTTTGTATTTACAAGCTAAGGTAAATTTAGCTGACATATTTGTTTTATGTGTCTTCACCTGCAGGTGTGAAGTTTTATCTGAGGAGTTGGCAGGAGAAAAAGTTGTCGAGATTATTGTCATGCAGGTAAGTTGTGTCGTCATCAGTGTAGAGATTATTGTCATGCAGGTAAGTTGTGTCGTCATCAGTGTAGAGATTATTGTCATGCAGGTAAGTTGTGTCATCATCAGTGTAGAGATTATTGTCATGCAGGTAAGTTGTGTCATCATCAGTGTAGAGATTATTGTCATGCAGGTAAGTTGTGTCATCATCAGTGTAGAGATTATTGTCATGCAGGTAAGTTGTGTCATCATCAGTGTAGAGATTATTGTCATGCAGGTAAGTTGTGTCATCATCAGTGTAGAGATTATTGTCATGCAGGTAAGTTGTGTCGTCAATTTTACATACAAATATTACGCATCAGTTATACAGAACATAAAACCAGTGTGTATGGTAGACCCATAAATATATACTCTTGTCAGTCACTAAGAATATATCGTCTAGCAATGATCTAGAAACATCGTCTTGCCAAACTTGCATGGTTTGGGCAAGTAATGAGGCAAGACTATCCTACAAGTGGCAGTTGAGGGTGGAAGAAGAGCAGGGTAAAAGAAAGTATGGATTGATAATGTGAAAGAATAAACAAGATACTGAGAACAGGAAGGATTGGTGGGATTTTTCTGTTGATGTTTCAAAAGTGGTGCTCCTATGAGCCCAAAGGATTAAGGGTTTGATGATGAGGGTGTTGTTTTAGGGGGCGATAAAATGAGAATCTCATATAAGAAGGGGAATGGGGCATATGATCTTTGATATGTTTGTTTAAGTAATAGAGTACGGAAGCATCAAGGATTTATTCATAAAGAAAAAATACAGCAAACAGAACTTGAACCAGGTAGACTCGGATGGCACCCACTCGTCTTGCAACTTGAGTCAACACAGTATTGTCCTCGACTACACAGCATTAACAAAATTTGATTTTAGTCAAGACTTTTGACCTGTGTATTTATCAAGCTACTATGAATGTAGACCTGTATGTTGACACGGACAGCAACAACATACACATTGCACTTGTCATCTGTGTGTTGACAGACCAGTCCATATTCATAGCAGCTTGAGAATTTACGTCGAAAGTCATGACTAAAATCACATTTTTTTAATGCTGTGCAGTCGAAGACGATAACATGTTGATTCAGGTTATGAGTGAGTGCCATCTGAGAGGGACTGATTAAATCCTGTTTGTCACATGATTTTTATTTATCAATAATTGCTCCACGCTTCTATATTGTATTCTACATTGACTCATGGCACATCTGAAGCAACCTTGTTTATGCTTATGTGTTTTTTATTGACTCATGGCACATCTGAAGCAACCTTGTTTATGCTTATGTGTTTTTATTGACTCATGGCACATCTGAAGCAACCTTGTTTATGCTTATGTGTTTTTATTGACTCATGGCACATCTGAAGCAACATTGTTTATGCTTATGTGTTTTTTATTGACTCATGGCACATCTGAAGCAACCTTGTTTATGCTTATGTGTTTTTATTTACTCATGGCACATCTGAAGCAACCTTGTTTATGCTTATGTGTTTTTATTGACTCATGGCACATCTGAAGCAACCTTGTTTATGCTTATGTGTTTTTTATGTTTACAAGTAGGCCTAATTTGGTTATTGTAGTTATTGAAGCCTTCAGGCACTTACTAATGTTAAATGTTTGTGGTTCTGAATGAATTCACATACCTGTGTAGTGTGTGTTGTTGTGTCTGTATGTTTGAGTGAAGAGAAGACAATATAACATCTGATGTAAGAGTTTAGTAGAATAAAGTAATGTAGGAACAAAGAAAACATGTATAGATGTATAAGTGGAAGTAGCGTAGTGGCAAAATGTTAGAATGATAATGTAAGAGGTGAAACAGACAGATAGATTAGCAGATGTTAGAGTTTAAATGGGGAGAATACAAGTTAGATTTGGAATGGGGAGAATACAAGTTAGATTTGGAATGGAGAGAATACACGTTAGATTTGGAATGGGGAGAATACAAGTTAGATTTGGAATGGAGAGAATACACGTTAGATTTGGAATGGGGAGAATACAAGTTAGATTTGGAATGGGGAGAATACAAGTTAGATTTGGAATGGAGAGAATACAAGTTAGATTTGGAATGGGGAGAATACAAGTTAGATTTGGAATGGAGAGAATACAAGTTAGATTTGGAATGGGGAGAATGCAAGTCATGTTAACATGCTGCAAAATGCCTACAAACTCTGCAGATCTTGTTCTAGGCAATATTCAGTAATTTTTCATGATATTATGCTGTATATTGTCGTATATTCTGTATATTGTCATATATTCTGTATATTGTCATATATTCTGTATATTGTCATATATTCTGTATACTGATATCAACAGAGAACAATGCATCCAATAGACTACCCTGTGCGTTGTGCATTCTGTCACAAGCCATGCTCAGATGGAACACTACTTAAGAGATGCACTAAATGCTATAAAGTTGGATACTGTGACCAGTGAGTATGCTCTAGTAACTTGCTTTCTTCTCTTCTTCTGTGTTTCTGTTATCAGATTGAGAAGTCTGCTAGCCTAGTTGATAGTCAGCTTGCTTACTGTCACCAGGTTACAGATGGCCAGGTTTGAAACCACTTCCGGACAGAAAAAAATCTGGCTCGTGATTTCTTGCCTGACATGACCTCTCCTCCAGTTGACCCAGCTGTAAATGGCGCATGAATTGGAGAAGGTACACGCTGCAAGAAAGGGAACCTAATAGTTGCTATGGCTTTGTACATGAAGAGATATTTTAAGTCTCGAAGCTAGCCATAGGACCTACCTTTTCGTTTATAATCAGATTATAATTTATTTATTGGCTTTCTGAGACTTCTGGAATGATTCCATATAAATAGCACAAATTAAAGTAGGTCAATAAATCACATTGAGATAATACTTTAATTAACAAATATTAATATTAACAAATTTTAATACTTTTATTGTTAATATTAACAAATTTTAATATTTTTGTTTTCAAATTTACATTTTCTTTGTGTGCCCTACATTACTTTCTCATCATGTAATCACATTACTTTCTCATCATGTAATCACATTACTTTCTTATGTAATCACATTACTTTCTCATCATGTAATCACATTACTTTCTTATGTAATCACATTACTTTCTCATCATGTAATCACATTACTTTCTTATGTAATCACATTACTTTCTCATCATGTAATCACATTACTTTCTCATCATGTAGTCACATTTCCTTGGTTTCTTGCCTCTCCTCATTTCTAATTCTTGTTTTCCAGACCTCTCTGCTGTATCACATTGCTGTTGCATGGAGTCTCCGTTTGTTTTTGTGGTTCTATTGTGTGTTTGTTCATCTCTTCTTGATAAAGAGCTTTTGGGCGAAACATCTATCCTGTTTATTGTTCAACATAAAACTGCTGTTGAATATTAATTTTGTTCAATAGTTACTGACCAAAGTATGAACATTTGAGAGAGATGTACTGGACCAACTGTGCAACCCTGCAAGCAAAGAAGAGCTCCAGATGATGGTGGAATAAGGCTTGTCCGACGGTATAAACATCCTGTAGCATCTTGTCCGACGGTATAAACATCCTGTAGCATCTTGTCCGACGGTATAAACATCCTGTAGCATCTTGTCCGACGGTATAAACATCCTGTAGCATCTTGTCCGACGGTATAAACATCCTGTAGCATCTTGTCCGACGGTATAAACATCCTGTAGCATCTTGTCCGACGGTATAAACATCCTGTAGCATCTTGTCCGACGGTATAAACATCCTGTAGCATCTTGTCCGACGGTATAAACATCCTGTAGCATCTTGTCCGACGGTATAAACATCCTGTAGCATCTTGTCCGACGGTATAAACATCCTGTAGCATCTTGTCCGACGGTATAAACATCCTGTAGCATCTTGTCCGACGGTATAAACATCCTGTAGCATCTTGTCCGACGGTATAAACATCCTGTAGCATCTTGTCCGACGGTATAAACATCCTGTAGCATCTTGTCCGACGGTATAAACATCCTGTAGCATCTTGTCCGACGGTATAAACATCCTGTAGCATCTTGTCCGACGGTATAAACATCCTGTAGCATCTTGTCCGACGGTATAAACATCCTGTAGCATCTTGTCCGACGGTATAAACATCCTGTAGCATCTTGTCCGACGGTATAAACATCCTGTAGCATCTTGTCCGACGGTATAAACATCCTGTAGCATCTTGTCCGACGGTATAAACATCCTGTAGCATCTTGTCCGACGGTATAAACATCCTGTAGCATCTTGTCCGACGGTATAAACATCCTGTAGCATCTTGTCCGACGGTATAAACATCCTGTAGCATCTTGTCCGACGGTATAAACATCCTGTAGCATCTTGTCCGACGGTATAAACATCCTGTAGCATCTTGTCCGACGGTATAAACATCCTGTAGCATCTTGTCCGACGGTATAAACATCCTGTAGCATCTTGTCCGACGGTATAAACATCCTGTAGCATCTTGTCCGACGGTATAAACATCCTGTAGCATCTTGTCCGACGGTATAAACATCCTGTAGCATCTTGTCCGACGGTATAAACATCCTGTAGCATCTTGTCCGACGGTATAAACATCCTGTAGCATCTTGTCCGACGGTATAAACATCCTGTAGCATCTTGTCCGACGGTATAAACATCCTGTAGCATCTTGTCCGACGGTATAAACATCCTGTAGCATCTTGTCCGACGGTATAAACATCCTGTAGCATCTTGTCCGACGGTATAAACATCCTGTAGCATCTTGTCTGACGGTATAAACATCCTGTAGCATCTTGTCCGACGGTATAAACATCCTGTAGCAAACAAAAGAAAGACTTACCATAACATAAATTCAGGGCAACTCATAAGTTAGCAGAAGTGCAAAAGAGCTCAAAAGTCATAAAGGATTACCCTCATTGTACTGGAGTTTTCCCATTTGTACTCCCTCTCAATGAAGCAGCACGCATCTTGCCTAGAGTACCACTCTAGCACATAACTCCGTAACTCCAAATGATAAGCACCATGAATCTCAGAGAGAGAAAAATTCACTTTGTAAACAAGACATCATGGGCTGGATTTGAACACGGGATCTCTTGAGCGCACGAAAAATGGCTTACATCAGAGAGATAAGCGCATATGTCAACAAAATTAACCAATTAAATTAGCAGAATCAGTTTATCAGGAGATGCTTGCAGGTTGATGTTTCCAATAGTTTTAGCAGTCATAAATATTACTGCTGGTGTAGCGAGTTGGGACATTTGAGAATTGTGTGTGTTGTGCATTGTCCATTTGATACCGCAGTTGTTTATGTATGATGTGTTCATTACGAGGTGTGAAACATGTGATTAGATACCGTATCTCTTGTTTATTTACCCATAAAATACTTTTTTTATGCAGCACTTGTCAGAGAAATCACTGGAATTTGCATAAGGCTCAGTGTAGTCCTGCTCCAGACCCTGTGGGCTGCCCATTCATCCTTTCCTTGCCATGTTCCAGAGCTACGTATGGAAACTTGGTCAAACACATGGAAGCATTTTCACGGTAAGACACCGGACAATGTAGGAATCTTCATATTTCATGTGTTATTGCTTAGAAATGTTTATACAGAACAATGTAGGAATCTTCATATTTCATGTGTTATTGCTTAGAAATGTTTATACAGAACAATGTAGGAATCTCATGTGTTGTTGCTTAGAACTGTTTATAATTTGCTATGACTTTGTATAAAGCAGAATGTAGGAAACAGAAATTGAAATAGGTTCATCCATATTGTTTACTTTAGATTAGTGGCTCTCAACTTTTTTGAGTCTGTAACCCCTTTTGGGACATATTTCTTTTTGCCAAGTGCGCTCCTCAGTTGTTGCTCACTATGTTGCTAAGGTCTGAGGGGGGGGGGGTGGCATAGAATAACAGCACTTACTTGCAGATTGTATAGATTAGAATGCACATAAAAACCAATGCTGCATAATTTTTTTTCCAATCTGAAAAGTAGCAGGGATTGTGTCTGGATGATAATGTTGCAGTGATGTTGATGATGATGATGAAATAATCCCTTTAGCTGTGAGAAGATAGCTCATGACACATGATGATGATGAAATCTCTTTAGCTGTGAACAGGTAGCTCATGACACATGATGATGATGATGATGAAATAATCCCTTTAGCTGTGAACAGGTAGCTCATGACACATGATGATGATGATGATGAAATAATCCCTTTAGCTGTGAACAGGTAGCTCATGACATATAACCTATAACCTTTCTGACAAAAGTGCAGGTTCTTCTCAGTTGTGTGACACCTGTAATCATATAAGGTTGTCACAAAGGCATGGTTTTGTAAGCTGGATGGTGGTCATTTCTGGCTACAGTAAGGTATACCTTTACCCGCCTGACTTGATGCCATACTTGAATGCTGGGTAAATCTAACAAGAATCATATAGCTTTGATGGGGGTATCTTTATTACATCGTAGTACAGCTCTCACAGCCTCATTTTGAATTATTTCCAGTTTATCCACTTGTGTGTGACAGTGTGAGCAGACCAAAGCCATAATCAATGATAGATCTTCTTCCTGTTCACAGTCGATGAAAGATAACATTAGTGTTTGTAGCACCAGAGAGATCCTGACATTCGTGCCGTTCCCCCATTTTTTTCAATAGCAGTGACCGCTTACTTCATCATTGCAGCCAAAAACTGCTGGAATCATTGCTGATGTCCCAAATAAAAGATGCTATCAACTTTATTTAACCTTTTTAATTTTATTTTTAACTTATTTTGAACATTAAAATGTGTAACCTTGTGTCTCGTTACAGGTTCTCCATTGATATCTTCCAACCACCGGTTAAGTCATCCGAGGTTGGAGTAAAAAACACATCTTCCACCAGCAGCAGTTTAAACAACTCTCTTAGTCAGTCATGCTCCAGCCTGAGCAGCTTAGACAGCTTATCTTCTGCTAGCAGCACTTGTACCCTGACAGGCAACCAATCAGATCCTCTTGAAGTAGGGGAGGAGTCTGGGGAAGGAATCCTTCCAGATCAGTGTGGTAAGTTTCCTTACTGTTGCTCCATGGGAAGAAATCCTCCCAGATCAATGTGGTAAGTTTCCTTACTATTACTCCATGGGAAGGAATCCTTTCAAATAAGTGTGATAAGTTTCCTTACTGTTACTCCATGGGAAGGAATCCTTCCAGATCAGTGTAAGTTTCCTTACTGTTACTCCATGGGAAGAAATCCTCCCAGATCAATGTGGTAAGTTTCCTTACTGTTACTCTATGGGAAGGAATCCTTCCAGATCAGTGTGGTAAGTTTCCGTACTGTTACTCTATGGGAAGGAATCCTTCCAGATACACGCACGTCAGTATAGCTAACTGGCCCCAGATTGGACACATAAACTATCTGAAGATGTAGCCAACTTGAACTGGATTTTTCTTTCCATCCACTGTCATGCCTCATCTTCTCATGCACAAAAGCATCATCATCATCATCCCATAGTTAACTGAGAGACCAAACACTAATATGACACTGTGATCTTTACCATTAACTCTCCCTAATTTCTCTCAGGTGCCCTTTCTTTAAGTGTTTCATATATCTCATTTAATGCAGTCTGTATATTGTTGGTTTGACATATGTCTTTCATGTTTCTTTCATATCTGCCATGAAGGGAACCCTCTATTTTTTGGTTAATGTCTACTATAAAGGGAACCCTCACTATATGGAAACATATAACAACTTCCAGCTCTAACTGGCATAGTCACTCTCTCTCTCTCTCTCTCTCTCTCTCTCAGTAGCACACAGTTCCAGTTAGGTGTTGATTTATCAGTCTCGTCATATCTATTGTAAACACAAAGAAACCTCTGTACAGACAGTTCCAATATTTACTTGTAAAAATGGAGAAACATCTGTACAGGCAGTTCGAATCTTTACTTCGATCTCCTACAATTTTGAAAGCAATCATCATTCATAAATTTGAACATCTTATGAGAGGAATAGGTCCTTTATTGTTTTGACTGTATTAGATCGATCTATTTATGTACCTTTTAACATGGTGGCCATGTTTTCCAGTGTATTGGCTTACCCATCACAGGCATATCCGGGCAGTAATATTTTTTATTTTTTTTCCATGTAGGAATTCAACTAGTCTGGTTGCATGATACCTTCGTGCCTGTTGGCCTGGTATCTCTGGCTTCAGCACCAGTGCTTGCTTGAACAGGACTGTGGTTCTGCTCAATGTCACGGATGGCCTAAAAAATCTTCGTTTTCAGCCTCTGTTGGCTGGACTAAGCACCACCCCCCCCACGTTATGTGACTGGCTGTAGCAGCTTCACATTTAATTTTTTTAAATTATAAAATAAATGTTTATCAATAAACGTTACATAAACGTTTAAATCAAACATTCAAATTTTGCAGATTTGGAGACAAATATCTCAGCTCCTGGAAGCTCAAGTCAGATATCAACATTGCAAGCTGCCTCTAGTTTAGACTGCCAGATGCTTGGAGAAAGTAGTGGAAACATGTGGTCTGGTAATAGTGACAGTGGGTTCGAGTCCATTGATTTGAAGGTAAAGATAATGCATCATTTACTCTGGGGAAATTTTTTTTCCAGAATGTTATCTTCTTTAGGACCTCATGATTTTGGACAGGTTGTCCTGCTGCAGCCGAGGACATATTTAAACACTCTGTGATGTCTCTTGTCCATCGTTGTCTTGGGTGACCATTTTCACTGCCTCATGAAGTGATCAAAATATAAAGATTGTATTTTTCTTATATAATTGATTAAGCTCTGTCTCGCATTTGACTCTTTCAACACTTCCACATTAGTTTTCCTGGCAGTTTGTGGTATTCTCAGCTCAGCATTCCACATATGCTGCCTCTAATTTCCCACTATCCAGTTTGTGCATTGTCCAAGACCCACATCCATATGCGATTATAGGAGTTGTGTAGTACTGCAGTGCTCTCTTTCTCAACTCTAATGCTAGGGTCATATTACACAATATATATATATATATTTCATTTTCCTGAATGCTGTATAAAACAATATAAATCGCTAATGAGTATACAGTTTGATTTTTTACTCAAACACTTGATGTTGATTATCCCAATTAGATTTAGCCTTGACAATAGACAATATGCTAGCTCTAATAATGTAACCTTGACAGTAGACAATATGCTTGCTCTAATAATGTAGCCTTGACAATAGACAATATGCTTGCTCTAATAATGTAGCCTTGACAATAGACAATATGCTTGCTCTAATAATGTAGCCTTGACAATAGACAATATGCTAGCTCTAATAATGTAGCCTTGACAATAGACAATATGCTTGCTCTAATAATGTAGCCTTGACAATAGACAATATGCTTGCTCTAATAATGTAATGCAGCTTTCCTGCTGGTGCCTTGCCAAAGATTTGTCATTCTTCTCTGTGTTTGTATCACTGATTGAACCAGACCAAAAGTTACTTTTAATGCACATTGCTCTCATATGAAACTCACGGTTAGATCATTAACCGTACTGTTTGCTCTCATAGGAAACTCACGGTTAGATGATTAACCGTGCTGTTTGCTCTCATATGAAACTCATGGTTAGATCATTAACCATACTGTTTGCTCTCATATGAAACTCACGGTTAGATGATTAACCGTGCTGTTTGCTCTCATATGAAACTCACGGTTAGATGATTAACCGTGCTGTTTGCTCTCATATGAAACTCACGGTTAGATGATTAACCGTACTGTTTGCTCTCATATGAAACTCACGGTTAGATGATTAACCGTGCTGTTTGCTCTCATATGAAACTCACGGTTAGATGATTAACCATGCTGTTCATGTGGGGCTCACTTAAAAGATATTGAATTGAGGCTACAAGATTTTTCAAACCAACGATTGGAACAATGAGTGTTGGTGTTTTACACAGGAGAAATGTTTTACATAGCAGAAATTTAATATCTTTAAACTCAACTGTCCCATTGACATAGCACATGAATCTGCTGCAACCCTATTTTTTACAACAGTTCTTTGTCTGGTTGTATTATAGGTCTAGTCCCATCAGGCTGTCATGTGACATATCCCTTCCAGAACGTTGTCTTCCCAATGAACTCTCTGAACCCCTCTCTGTCTTGGCTATCAGGCTATGCTAGCAGAAATCTTCATCTGGGATATAGGATCTGTTTTTGGGGACTGCTTGCTACCAGACTGGATGGTGTACATTTGGGAGCTGCTTAGCAACCAAGATGGACAGTCCACATTTAGGTGCATCTTAGCAACCAAAATGGACAGTCCACATTTGGGTGTTGCTCTGCAACTAGGATGGAGGGTCCACATCTGGGGACTATTCTTTGATTAAGATGGTTGATCCATATTTGGGTGCTACTCTGCAACTAGGATGGAGGGTCCACATTTGGGGGCTTTTGTATAATATCAAATTAATGCGGTCTGTAACTGGTCAGGGTCTTAGGGTTGCCACACTGGAGGCATCAGCACAGAAAGCTCACCTAACATCTCTATCCTCAATCTTGTGGTGAATCATGGACATTAATAAAACAGCAACACAAAGTATTTTCGTTCTATGGACTACATCCTGCTAGAAATCTAGTAGAACTATTGTCCAAAGAAATCTAGCGGGAGTTTGAGAACACTAAAAAACAAGTTCAGGAATTAAAAATACTTTGCTAACAGCACATACAAGATGGGAGAAATTAAAACCTGTGTCAGCCAAACCAACCGAGTTATTCATGAATGTTCACCATTACAATCAAGAAGGTGAATATTTCAAATAAGTGTATGTTGCTATATGTGTATTATGTTTCAGCCCCCAGATAGAATGGTTCCAATGTCCCATGTGATGGGCATTCAAGCCACAGAGACAGACAGGGAGAAGGCAACACCTACTTTCTACATCAAACCAGTGACACTGGAAGGTGTGGGCATAACAGGAGCTGACAGACTTGAAGACAAGGGTGAATTATGTCTATTCAGCTTCCATGTTTTCTGACTCTCTATCCAGATGTTAATTCAGCTTCCATGTTTTCTGACTCTCTAGCCAGATGTTAATTCAGCTTCCATGTTTTCTGACTCTCTATCCAGATGTCTATTCAGCTTCCATGTTTTATGACTCTCTATCCAGATGTTAATTCAGCTTCCATGTTTTCTGACTCTCTATCCAGATGTCTATTCAGCGTCCATGTTTTCTGACTCTCTATCCAGATGTCTATTCAGCTTCCATGTTTTCTGACTCTCTATCCAGATGTTAATTCAGCTTCCATGTTTTCTGACTCTCTAGCCAGATGTTAATTCAGCTTCCATGTTTTCTGACTCTCTATCCAGATGTCTATTCAGCTTCCATGTTTTATGACTCTCTATCCAGATGTTAATTCAGCTTCCATGTTTTCTGACTCTCTATCCAGATGTCTATTCAGCGTCCATGTTTTCTGACTCTCTATCCAGATGTCTATTCAGCTTCCATGTTTTCTGACTCTCTATCCAGATGTTAATTCAGCTTCCATGTTTTCTGACTCTCTAGCCAGATGTTAATTCAGCTTCCATGTTTTCTGACTCTCTATCCAGATGTCTATTCAGCTTCCATGTTTTCTGACTCTCTATCCAGAAGTTAATTCAGCTTCCATGTTTTCTGACTCTCTATCCAGATGTCTATTCAGCATCCATGTTTTCTGACTCTCTATCCAGTATTTGTAATATTTCCATGTTTTCTGACTCTATCCAGTATTTGTAATATTTCCATGTTTTCTGACTCTATCCAGTATTTGTAATATTTCCATGTTTTCTGACTATCCAGTATTTGTAATGCATTAAGACTATTCACATGATCCACAAGGAATATCCCTGGTGTAGTGGTTGTGCCATTTGCTTTGTTATCAAGAGGTCATGGGTTATATATATTATATATATATATATATATAGAGAGAGAGAGAGAGATGGTTAGATTGCTAGATAGATCAATCAAATGATTGTGATGCTGACTATAGTTACACTTATCTCTCGTCATGAAGGTGAGCAGTCCTTGGAGCTGATGAACAGAAGAATTTTATCAATGGACTGGCGCAACAATAAGAAGCAGCCATTTTATGTGCTTGTTCAATCAAAAGATTTGGTAAGTGCTTAGCAAAAGTACAGACATTACAGTTCATTGTTATCAATAAAAATAGAACATTTTTTGGTGGTGTTTGTTCTCCCACTGGGTCTCTCTTAAATCAGGACAATTGTCCTACTAAATTTTCAGCAGGATGTTCTCTTGTCACTTGTGTTGTCAATAAGCTCAGTTGGTGAACTTCTACTTGCCACAATACTAGTCCATCTAGCATCTTCTTTGACCTCCCCTGTCTCTTCTCCCCTTGATCTTTCCAGTGGTTATTAAGTGTTCGAGCTGTGTTCTTCTCAGCACATGCCCTAGAAACCTGGACTGTCTGGCCCTAATGTTTGATATGATTGACTTTTTTATGCCAGCATCAATGGGAACATCTGCATTAGTTTTTCTAGCTGTCCATGGTATTTTCAAATAGTTTGTTAGTTTCGGGAGGGCAATCCATCTAAGAGAGGGCCACTCTAAAATCAAACCACTGCTACCTTGTAGGTCAGGCTATTTTTATCCAAAGGCTAGTGGAGAATACCATAAACAAACCAGCAGAAAGCCAGTGGGAAGCTTTATTATCTCTAGATTACAATATAACAAAGTATACATTTCCAAAAATCATATTTTTATGCAATCTTTCTCAGTAACAAAATTAATAGTTGGTTAACTTGAATTATTTGTACAATATTTATTGATTCCATTCCGTTCTTTCCAGAACGTTATCCTTTGAAATCTCCTCGGTTTTGGGCGAGTTGTCTTGCCTCCTCCAACGACATATGCATGCACTCTTGGATATCTCTTGTCCAATGGACAATTTAAGCATCATCATGTGGCATATTCTTTCCAGAACATCGTCTTCTTTTTGGATTCTCTAAACACTCCGCGATTCTGGGCGAGTTGACCTGCCGCAGCTAGAGACATGTTTAAGTAATCTGATATATCACTGCAACATTGTCATCTTGGGCACCCTCTTCCCCTGTTGCCATTAACTCTGCCTTCAGCTATAAATCTTTCCATGCTTTTATGTCTCTTTATATGACCTAAAAAATCTTATCTTTCTTGTTAAGATGTTGTTAAGGAGCCAGCCCTTTCCTACGTTTATTGATCTTAACATTTCTTGATTTGTATTTTTAGCTGTTCATGTTGTAGGTAAAATTCTTCTGTAGCATCTCATTTCATAAGCAACAGTTCTCTTTGATACTGTTTTATTTAATGTCCATACCTCACAACCGTATATTGCTACTAGAAATATGCATGTTCTGATCAGACATAGTTTGACTATGCTGTTGGTACCGTGCCAAAGATTTTTCATTTGCGAAAACTTCAATGTCGCTATTGCAATTCTTCTCTTGATTTTGACAACGCAGTCTCCTGAGCTATTTATGTTTGTGCCCAAATGCTGGAAATTTGTTACATTCTCTAGTTTGAAATTGTCAATTGTTATCTTTGTTGTACTTTCACTTTATCTGTTGTCATAGTTTTTGTTTTCTTCATATATAAGAACAGGTTTTGGACTTCACTGTTTTCTTTTGTTAATAGTAACATTTTCTTTAGATGATCTCCATTTAAGCATACAGTGTAAAATTTCTGACTGCAAAATGTGCAGATTTGAATGAAATTATCAGAAAATGTGCAGATTTGAATGAAATTATCAGAAAATGTGTTTTTGTATTCTAAATTGGTAGCATATCATATTCTGTATGTAGGCATAATTTATTTGGTTAGTGATTTTCTGAGCAATATACATATGTTCAGTAAGTTGCTAGTGCTTTCTAAATTTTTCTTATGCACAATTACCTGCTGTAGGATTTGAACCCGGTATCTTGGCCGTCTCAGACAAGCTCTGTACTTAACCGTCACAGAACTGAGTTTTGTATTAGCAACAGAAAAACATGTGAGAAACGTTCCAATAATAAAATTGATTTGTACAAAAAGCTGTTTAACAATGACTTGTAGAGATTTGATGCTGATCATCAGATTAAATGAGTAAACATGATGGTCCAGAGTGCAGAGGACTCTGCCCCACCCCCACCAAATTGTAGCATGAACTGTAGATGGCAAACCACCTAATTAATCATTGTAATTTTGTTTTGTACGAATAATGAATAGTTGGAATCTTGAATATAAGTGTGTTTTGTATTAATATTGGAATCTTGAATATAAGTGTGTTTTGTATGAATATTGGAATCTTGAATATAAGTGTGTTTTGTATGAATATTGGAATCTTGAATATAAGTGTGTTTTGTATGAATATTGGAATCTTGAATATAAGTGTGTTTTGTATGAATATTGGAATCTTGAATATAAGTGTGTTTTGTATGAATATTGGAATCTTGAATATAAGTGTGTTTTGTATTAATATTGGAATCTTGAATATAAGTGTGTTTTGTAATAATATTGGAATCTTGAATATAAGTGTGTTTTGTATGAATATTGGAATCTTGAATATAAGTGTGTTTTGTATGAATATTGGAATCTTGAATATAAGTGTGTTTTGTATGAATATTGGAATCTTGAATATAAGTGTGTTTTGTATGAATATTGGAATCTTGAATATAAGTGTGTTTTGTATGAATATTGGAATCTTGAATATAAGTGTGTTTTGTATTAATATTGGAATCTTGAATATAAGTGTGTTTTGTATGAATATTGGAATCTTGAATATAAGTGTGTTTTGTTTGAATATTGGAATCTTGAATATAAGTGTGTTTTGTATGAATATTGGAATCTTGAATATAAGTGTGTTTTGTATGAATATTGGAATCTTGAATATAAGTGTGTTTTGTATGAATATTGGAATCTTGAATATAAGTGTGTTTTGTATTAATATTGGAATCTTGAATATAAGTGTGTTTTGTATGAATATTGGAATCTTGAATATAAGTGTGTTTTGTATGAATATTGGAATCTTGAATATAAGTGTGTTTTGTATGAATATTGGAATCTTGAATATAAGTGTGTTTTGTATGAATATTGGAATCTTGAATATAAGTGTGTTTTGTATGAATATTGGAATCTTGAATATAAGTGTGTTTTGTATGAATATTGGAATCTTGAATATAAGTGTGTTTTGTATGAATATTGGAATCTTGAATATAAGTGTGTTTTGTATGAATATTGGAATCTTGAATATAAGTGTGTTTTGTATGAATATTGGAATCTTGAATATAAGTGTGTTTTGTATGAATATTGGAATCTTGAATATAAGTGTGTTTTGTATGAATATTGGAATCTTGAATATAAGTGTGTTTTGTATGAATATTGGAATCTTGAATATAAGTGAATGTCAATTATTTGAATGTGTATCATATTTATTCTGTGTTGTACAGGAGGCATACGAAGCTAACAGTCTCAACAATCTGGCAGCATCATGTGAGTATGACTAACTTTTCCAGACTATTTCATGTTCAAGTATTTGAGAAAAATAATTTCATTTTATTTGGGTCTCCTGCACATACCCCATCCTTAATAGATCTTTCGTAGAGTATCTGTTAAATAGCTCATAATTATTTTGTTGTTGAATGCATTTTGTCATCATTGATCATTTATTGTCTTCAGTCAATCTGAGCATGAATGGGAAGGGTTTTTTTTTTTATTAAGTAAATAATGTTTGTTTCTTTATTGTAGCTGGTAACAACAAACCGACATTAGATCAATGCTTGGAGTTGTTCACAGAGCCAGAGATTCTCAGCCCTGAGGAAGCATGGTTAGTCTTTGTTTCTACTTTAGACTTTTATATCTATCGAGTAGCATGTTTTACCAGCGTTTGTATTGGTTTTTTTCTTGCTGTGACAATAACAGTGTACTGTCGCATATCATTACTTGACATTTTTTGTGTGTTTCACAATTGTTGAAAATAAACATGCTGGTTTTTTTTGTGTGTTCATGGTTCCTTTACTTTACAAATAAAATATCAAAGTCGTAGAGTGCTCAGGTAAACATAATGTCAGCTAGAATGGTGGGATGTGAGTTGAATGCTCAGGTAAATTTTCCATCACATCACATAAACAAGTCAAGCTCATTCAAGGAATAAAAGACATCAGTAGTGTTCTGTCTGGGAAAACTGAAACACACTTGTAGTACTAGAGCATGACAATTTCACTTGTAGTACTAGAGCATGACGATTTCAGAGTGAAGTCCTTTTTTGCAATGAGAGTATAGATAACAGAAAATGAGTGAACTCATTCTGTAGCAACTTCAAGGATAAATGAAGTTATTATCCTATTTTTTAGCTTTTTTGTTTCTACCGTATCATTATTTTTGTGGTTTTTACTCAGGTTAAATGTCTATAAGTCTAGTCCATTTCAAATTAGTTTAATGTTTTTGTCATCTGTCTAGTATTTGTTTTATAAAGCCTTTTATATCAAAACATCGTCGAAGTCAGCATTGTGAACATTTAATTGTATTAATTTGTGCATTATTCAGCCTGTTTGTGTGTTATTTAGTCTATCTTACTGCTGTTGATGAGTTAACCTTTAGCACACTGTATTAAAATAACACAATTTTCCCCCTGGCACTGGATTTTTTTTGGGGGGGGGGGGGATGTGTGTAATTTTTAGTGGGTGTTTGGAAAATGCAACAACTTTTTTATTTTTAGAGAGTTAAAAATATTTTTCACATGTAAATAAAGAATTGCATCACTGGCTTCGCATATGAGTGGTCCTGGGTTCATTCCCCAGTTGAGGCGGAAATGTTTCCAGATCGCAACGGCTCCCAGGTCGACCCAGCCTTAAATGGGTACCGGATTAATCCGGGAAGTAAAGACTGCGAGGGAGAGGAGATGGCTACCGCCCTCATTTGCAGAGCCTGTGAAATGTGAGATCGCTAACATCTCACACCCCTACGGCATTAATAAATGCTATGGGTTACTTTACTTTTTTTTACTTTTACTAAAGAATTGCATACTACAAATATGTGCCTAATTTATTATTTTGATTGTATCATATGAGTGTGTTGTGAGAAAGTGGTGAAGACATTTTTTTCACAAAATGCAAAAAAATAAACAAACATGGTGTTACTGTTTCAATCAATCAAGTGCCAAGTCGAATGGCGTAGGCGATCATGTTTCGCCACAACTCTCTGTCTCTTGTGTTGTTAATAAGCTCAGTTGGTGAGCTTCTACGGTGCCATAATAATACAAGTCCATCTAGCAACTTTTCTCTTTGTCGACCTCTATCTCTTCTCCCCTTGATCTTTCCAGTGGTTATTAAATGTTCAAGCTGTGTTAATCTCAGCACATGCCCTAGAAACCTTGACTGTCAACCCCTAATGTTTGATATAATTGATCTTTTTATGCCAGCATCAATGAGAACCTCTGCATTAGTTTTCTTAGCTGTCCATGGTGTATAACTGTTTGAAAACACAATAACTTTTTTGGTCTTAGAGATTTTATAATAATTTGTTTACATGTAAATAAAGAATTGAATAATGCATATATTGGTGTAAGTCATGTTTGACTATGTGTGATACAAAAGCTGTGAGAAGGTGGGAAAATTAAAGAAATCGGAAAATAATTATTTTAAAATTAATTACCTCATTACCGATATGACAACCCTGATAACATGCTTTTAAATACCAAAATATATTGTAAATATATAGTTCCATATCAAAACTAACATAATATTGCTGGATAAAATATGCAAAAGTAACTTACCATGCCGAATAAATTGTTCCCGAAAGTTAGTCCTAGTATTGTTTATAGCCGACGTAAAATCATTAAGTCTATAATTGTTGGGTGTTATTTCATAACTAACCCATCGACAACGTGTCAATATATGAAAACAAACATCATTCCTTCTTGTCAGAATCACAATCTATAGTGATTTTATGGCAATTAGGTCTATACATATTGATGACCATTGCAACCCGTTGATGGATTCCGAAATGGACAGATGTCTTCTGATATTTACAATGTGTTTGGCCTAACGTCCTTCATTATTGAAACACTTAACCAACAACGAAAGTAGGGAACTTCTGCCTAAGTATGATTCACAGATTTCGGTTACATGACATTAAGATAGTCTGATTTTAACTTCGCTGAATAGGAAGTATAGAAACGGTCACCAGACAGCGACAACAGATCTAAATAAAAACAAAACTATTGTCGCCGTCTGGCAACCATATAGTTTTAAAGGTTAACCTGTTTTGTGTGTGTTATCATATTAAAAGTAAAAAAATTATTGAACTCTGAAATTGTCAAGCACCAGTACTTATCAATCATCCTGTATTCAATGGTGTATGTATTTTCTGGGGTGAATTAAAAAAAAACAATACAGTGAAAGATCTTATTTTTGTATAACAAGAGAAAGATTACCATACGGGGAAAGTCATTGTGGAAAGAATTTAGCACAGCTGGGATCAGCTACTGCGTAGAATATAGTAGTTAAAGGGTTAACGTTTTTTTTATGCTGTAATGAACTCAGCACTGGCAAAGCGGCCTTTATTTCCACAGCCTTAAAAAGCCTCCCTGCACTCCTTAACAGGAAAACATGCAGTAACGAAAGAAAAATGAACTTATTATAGTCATTAGCCTGTCTTTGTTTTCATCTTTGTTAAGATAATGTTTGTCTACATATTCATCGTGTCTTGTTTGAACATATTACAGGTATTGTCCATCATGCAAGAAACATGTAGAAGCAAGTAAACAGATGACTATCTGGCGTCTGCCTCACATTCTAATTATACAGATGAAGAGGTTCTCATTCCAGAACTTTCTTATGAGAGCAAAAGTGAAAAGACATGTGGACTTTCCTACAAGGTAATCTATGGTAAATTTAGTGTTTCTGTTTATTCATATTTCCAGGAAATACCAGAGATTTTCTCTTGCTTCCTAGAAAAACAATCAGAAGGCAGTAGATGGGAATTGTTTTAACCTGATTCACTCAACCATTTAGAAAAATAATCAGAGGGCAGTTGATGGGGTTTTTCAACCAGATCCACTTGGTCATTACTCATTCACTTTGTAGCGTATGTCAACATGTTCTCTGAATTCGACTACACTGCATATCTAAAAATAAGTGATTTTAGTCCCCCACCATGTTTTTCTCAAATTACTGTGAATATGGACTGGTTGACTGACACATAGACAACACCAGTACACACACTGCATGTGAATTCTCAAAGGACCACAAACATTTAACACTAGTATGTGCCATCAGGACTTATTTATGTTTACAGGTAGGCCTAATAACCCTTATAGTACCAAATCCTGATGGCACATACTGGTGTTAAATGTTTGTTGTCCTCTGGTAAATTACCTACCTGTGCAGTGTGTGTAATTGAGAAACCATCCCATTGCATATAGGAATTGTTGTTTATGTGTTATTTATGTTTACAAATGTCCCTTATGGTACTAACACAGAGACAACTATTCCTATATGCAGTGGAATGGTTTCTCTTTGACTTTATTTCATACCCAGGAGACTTCAGCTTTTGGCATAGTGCAATGCCTGGTGCAGAAGCCTTCTACTCAAAGGGGAGTCTGTGTTATAAGATTTAGTGCTTTGCAACGGGAAAACTATTCCCCATGTAGAAAGGTGAGTTCATTGTCCACTCAGCACTTGGGTACTGAACTGAATTCTCGCTGTATGAGCTGTGTTGGGTAACTGCGACAATCAGGTTTGACTGGTTGCTTAGATGTCACCTGCTCAAGACCGCAGAGAATTTAAGAGATCCACAGGAAAGACTACATTCTGGAAAGAATATGTCACCTGATAATGATGCTTAAACTTCATAGACAAGATCCCTTTCACCTACGAGTTATCTTTAGTAATACCTTTTCTTTTGTACAGGTGTGAGAGATAACTACAGAAGAAATGGAGAGAAGAATTCAGGCTGTAAAGCTAAATGTCACAGATGAATATTGTGCATATCAATTATAGAGAGAGCATAACACAATGTATATGTAGGAAGACAATTAAATTATCTTGCAGGTTGGTTGGTTGGTTGCTGATCCAGCGATCTATGGGCTTATACCCTTTGACCCAACGCCATTAAATGGCATTATATTGCTGGGAAATCTGTGGATTTTCGTCCCACCCCGGGACAGAGCCAGCGAATAACTATCACACCTCCAGGAAGGTAGGATTTCAACCTATGCACTTCTCCGAGCCACTGTAGCCAAGTTAGTGTTCACTGTGCTCATTCCCCACCACCAATTGACTACTGGTTATGCCAAACTTCTCTATTGCTCCAGGCATGCAACCAAATGTTCAAGTCAAAAGGATTATCATGTCCTGAGTCACTGTGCCTCTATGATGGGTCTCAGCCATAGGAAAAAAACAGTGCTGTCAGTTTCCTCCTCCCCAGTGCTGCACAGTACATCTCTGGCTCCCTCCCAACCACAGAGGGTGCATACATATATATTCAGGTAAACATGAAACACAATTCAACAACAAAATAACAGCACAAGGAGCATAATTGTATATATGACGTGCCATGAAGCTTCTATAAGAAGATAACCTCAATATAACGGCATATCATCTACTAAGATTTTCTGTTGCATGGGTGGTATGCCTAGTGGGGCATTGGTGAGACCCATAGACGCAACCACATGCGTATCTTGCAGGTTAACGAGAACATCTGGCAATAGTGAAACTTTACAAACTTGTAGGGTTTGGGACATGTGATGAGACATGATGAGAAATGATTCCCTTTCCACGACTCTCCTGCACAGGAAAATGGAGGTTGTGAGAAGAGGAAGACAAAGGAAAGTATGGATTGATAATATGAAAGACTACAGGATTACGTTTCTCCACACTCAAACAGGAACTGAGGCAAGAGAGAGATGTTATTATTTTTGTTGTTGATATTTCTACAGTGGCACTGCTATGATCCTCAGGGATTATGCTTTCGCTGAGTTACTTGCAGCTTTGTGTCCAGACATGTGGGTGTTGTAGGGAATCAGAGAGCAGACAGATTTGCCAGCATGGCCACAGTGACTAGTTATAGTTCAATGGAACATGCTGATGAAGAAACTAGTCATATTTCAGGTTCATGTAAAAACCACAAGTCTTCTTATTTTGTGTGTTTTTCTTCTTGAAGCACATCCAGTGTAGGACATCAATATTTTTTCTTGAAGCACATCTAGTGTAGGACATTTATATTTTCAACTTTTATCCAACATATCCCACGGACAGCTAAAAAGACAAACCAAGAAGTGTTAATATCAATAAACGTTGACGAGGGCTGGCATCTTAACAGAAAACTGTGTTTTTTTTTGCTCATATAAAGAGACATAACAGCATAGAAAGATTAATAGCTGAAGGCAGAGTTAACGGCAACAGGGAACAAGAGCGCCCAAGACGACGATGGTGCAGTGATATATCAAATTGCTTATACATGTCTCTAGCTGTGGCAGGTCAACTCGTCATGAATTGCTGAGTTTTCAGAGAATCCACAAGAAAGACCATGTTCTGGAAAGAATAAGTCACATGATTATCCGACATTAGTTCATCCAATCACATTAACAGTGCAATTAAAGATCAGTGATAAGATAATGAATGACTTTGACTAAGTTGAGTTTGTGAGATTAAGCTGACTAACCACTCTACAACCTTGACTAAGTTGAGTTTGTGAGATTAAGCTGACTAACCACTCTACAACGAAACTGTTTTGTTTCAGTGTTCGATATGTGTAACAATGTTTACATTCTTTTTCTAACAGGGGACTAAACATGAGTCAATACTGTGTTGGTCTAAGAGAAGATGAATCTCCACCAATTTATGACTTGTATGGGGTGGTCAACCACCATGGTCTGCTCATTGGTGGACACTATACCTCCTATGTCAGATGCTGTGCAGACAGCAACACTGGGTCAGATGAAGTTGGTAAGCCAGTAACTTGATTCTTGATTAGAAACTAGCATCATAGCATGCAGGACGCTCCCATAAGTGTTCCACTCTCCGTCCCAGCAGCCCAGAGTCCCGGTCAGGTGTTGATCACGTGATCTTCGGGTCTTTCCAGAAAGACTACTTTTCCTTCCCTCACCTCTAGACACTCCCATTTCTGATATTCTTTGTATGTGTACGTTATCAGCCTCTTTAACCTCATCTTCATTTTGCAATGATTTTAGAACCAGTAACTTAACTGTTAATGCAGCGGAACCCCATTATAACGAATCTAACTGTTAATGCAGTGGAATCCCATTATAACAAATTCAGTAACTAACTGATAATACAGTGGAATTCCATTATAACAAATTGGTCCAGACTGACACAATAAGTAGTGGAATCTTTACCAGAGTTTTTACATGTCCCAGATGACTGTTTGGCTGAAAGTAGCTGTAGGATGCTACATGTCCCAGATAACTGTTTGGCTGTAGGATGCTACATGTCCCAGATGACTGTTTGGCTGACAGTAGCCGTAGGATTCTACATGTTAAATGACTGTTTGGCTGACTGGCTGTAGGATGCTACATGTCCCAGATGACTGGCTGTAGGATGCTACATGTCCCAGATGACTGTTTGGCTGACAGTGGCCATAGGATGCTACATGCCCAGAGTGTGGTGGACAATTCCAATCACACATGGGACTCATTAGTCACAGTCAGACTCACAGTCAGACATCATCAATATCCCAGTTGAGTTGAATGGTCATTGTCAACTTTGACACACGTGAACATGTTTATATCTGATATTTGTTTTTCAAATTCTCACCTGATCTCTTGATAGAAGGACAATGATTCTATAAGATTTCTAAAGTATGGAAATATTTCGTATCGCCATTTTATTTGTGCCATCATCACAATACATCCAACTTATATGTATAGATTATACATATACATTAGTTAGTTAGTTATTCCTCTAGGGCCAAAGACAGCACATAGAGCGGATGTCATAGATTTCCATGTCTCTCGTTTCATTGCAATTTGCTTTATATCTTCATTGTTTCTGATACAGATGGTGAAACGTTCTCTTGTAATAGTTCAACGTAAAGGTTCTTATGGTCTTCCTCATTTTCTCTTGCCCTTTGGTGACCACATAAAAGCTTGACAGGGCAGTCTTTCAGTATCCATTTGTAGTGCATGTCCAGTGTAATTCCAGCGACGCTTTCTAATATAGGTGGATACATATTCTTGTTTTGATTCTTGTCTTACAACTGTGTTTGATTTGAAGTCTGGCCAACGGATGTTCAGTAGCCTACTAAGACATTTTTTTTCAAAAGTATTTAGTCTTTGTTCTAAGTTTGATGCTGCTTTCCAACTTGTGCATCCATATTTCTTAGTATTTTTGAATGCCAGATATTTGATAGTTTATTGAATATACATGCATGCACAGAAAGACACATGTACAGACATGCATGCACAGAAAGACACATGTACAGACATGCATGCACAGAAAGACACATGTACAGACATGCATGCATGCAGAGAAAGACACATGTACAGACATGCATGCACACACACGAGTGAGAGAGTTACTATTGTTGTTATTATTATTGTTATTATTATTGTTATTATGTACATATTAAAATATGATTCTCTTCTAGGATGGAGGCTTTGTGACGACAGTCGAGTCAGTCCTGTTGCTGCTGAAAGATCTGTGGTCACTTCAGATGCATACCTCCTATTTTATCGTCGTCGTGGCTGCCAAGCAATCATTGGGTCTTCATGTCAGCAGCAAGACATTGAAGTCAACAAGAACTGCATGGTTACAGATCCGTCACTAATCTACAACAGTTTAATGGATGAAAAGAATGGCAACATTCATCCTTCTCAGGTCAGCAGTATGGAATCCGTCAATAACAAGTTATCCAGAGACCTCAATAGGGGAGACACCTTAGACAATGAGAATGCATATCAAAAGAATATATATGGTGTTGATAATAGAAATATGAACCAGCAAAATATAGCTAGAGTGGGTAACGTTATTAGCCAGCAGAATATCTCCAAAATTGACAATTATATCAATCAACAAAGTATCTCTAGAATGGGCAGTGATATCAGTCACCAAAACATCAATAGAGGAAAATTATCTCATATAAGTCCAGAAACGTGTACTTCACAGTTTCAGAATGAAGGCGGTCACACAACAGAGATGCTGGATCAAGACACAGAAGAAGAAGAAGGAATGGTGGAAAAGGGTGACAAAGAGAAAGAATTCTATGATTGTGACACGCAAGCAGAGAGAGATTTTAATTATGATGATGATGCGGATGAAAGGAATCTCATTATTGACATGAACTGTGACCTTAGTTATACCGACATGGAGGCAGTCGACTGAGTCTAGTTATACAGACATGGAGGCAGTCGACTGAGTCTAGTTACAATGTCATACGTATCATGTTTCTTTGAGTGATCATAGCTTATTATTAGATTAAATTTGCAGTCAACGTTTGTTTTTTTGACACTCACTCAACATTTTTTTTGCCATTCAGCATTTTTTTGCCACCCATTTAACATTTGTTATTCGCCACCCATTTAACATTTGTCTTTGCTATTTTTTTCAAACATTTTTACCACCTTCTATTTGCCACCCATGCAAAACAAAAGCCACCAATTCAGTATTTGTTTTCGACATCCACTCAACATTTATTTTTGCCATTCTTTCAAAAATTGTTACCACCTATATTTTTTCCCACCATACTTGACAAAAGCCACCCATTCAACATTTGTTTGTGCCACCCACTCAACATTTGTTTGTGCCACCCACTCAACATTTGTTTGTGCCACCCACTCAACATTTGTTTGTGCCACTCTAGAGTCCTGAGCAACATAATATACTAATCATATCACATAAATACAACATGAAGGTATACACATAGACCATATCACATAAATGCAACATGAAGGTATTCACATAGACCATATAGACTTAACAGTATGCACAATTTTCTGAAGTATTCAGTTATTTATATGTGTTGTTTCACTAACAATTGTGTTAGATCAGTGATTGGTTGGTAGTTATTGAGTTTAATTCTCTTTTGGAGAGACGCACCCTTTCAACCAGTGGACAGCAAAGTCCAATAAGGTTATATCAGGACGCACTACCATAAAATATTAGAGGTAAAAAATACTCCAAATAAATAGTCTTGTGTTATTTTGTTGATGTGATCTGTTATTGTGTGTTATCATTTGATGAGATAACTGTGGGTGTGTTATTATGTTGATGAGATAACTGGGTGTGTGTTATTATGTTGATGAGATAAGTAATTGTGTGTGTTATTCCAGTGGAATCCCATTATAACAAATTGGTCGTGTCTATGGCAGAATATGTACGTTATAACCGAATTTCCTTATATGTGGTTATGACAATTATTAACAGGTTATTTCCATTGTGTAATGTTTTTACATGAGGTAATCACTAGGTGTCAACCACAGAAATTATGGGATGGGAAGTACAGTAGGGTACTGTTTTGGTATCCGGCTTTCAGTGCAGTGGTATTTTTAACCTTTATAACTCTGATTAAAATTACACAATTCTCTCCTTCTCTTTTCTCTTTTAAAAATATTTATATTATGATGGGCCTGTCAACTGTGTATTCTGCTTGGAGTATGGCATGTATTGGAGTACAGATGACGGGCTCAACGTTTTGGGAATATCAACCTGTTTGGGAAAAAGGAGATTTCAGAATATATCCCAATACTTTCCTCTCATATTACTCCATTAATCAGCACCCTAAGGTCAAAAAAAATATTCCCCACATTATATTGAGGTTTAATTTATCTTCCTGATTCCTACTTGAATTTACTCGTACAAGCAATTATTTGAAGCAAAATTGTACTGTCAATATGTTATTTATGTTTACAAGAAGGCCTATTGGTCCTTATAGTACGAATACAGATGTTATACGTTTGTGTTATTGAGGATACTTCAATACTTGTACAGGACATTTGTTGCTGTTTTAATAGTCCTTGTCTTGATTGGTCCGTTCTCAGTGACTTACTTGAGTACACAGTTTGAATGTCTTGACAAAATTGCATCTTTTTTTGGGAGATGTGGTTAGTCAAGTACGGAAAAACCCGTTTACTCTTGTTGCCAGGTGATTCGGTGCCATTAGAATGGACTGGTTCAACTCCCATTAGTTTCAAGAATTTTTAATTTATCCTCTTGCTTCCTACATGAATTTACTTGTATAAGCAATTATTTGAAGCAAAATTGTAGTATGTTATTTATGTTTACAAGAAGGCCTATTGGTCTGTATTACGAATACAGATGTTATACGTTTGTGTTATTGAGGATAATTCAATACTTGTATAGGATTTTCGTTGCTGTTGTAATAGTCAATTGGTCCGTTCTCAGCGACTGACATGAGTACAAAGTTTGAATGTCTTGACAAAATTGCATCTTATTTTGTGATCCGGTTAGTCAAGTAAGAAAAAACAATTTTACTCAAGTTACCAGGCGATTCAGTGCTGTTAGAATTGACTGGTTCAATTCCTGTTGGTCTCAAGAATTTGTAAACTGGCACAGAGTTGTAGCATAGGGTTATGTAAACTGGCAGAAAGTTGTAGCTCTGTGTTGTATGAAATGTTTGATACTTTTCAGAAATTATACAAGCTGTATATTCATTAATAGTATTTGTGGTTAAGTAGCATCACTGTGAAAATATATGCTGCCATACAGTTGCAGTACAGATAAGTATGAACTACAATAGCATTGAAACGTAGTTACAATATATGCCATATCTGATTACCTTGGAAGTAAACAATACAACATACTGTTTGGGAAAGCCATAAAATGTAGTCAGCTAAGGTAAACAAAAAATGTTTTCCTTATGAAGGCTAGTGTTCAATAGTGTGTTATTTGGTGCGTCTTAGAAATGTTTTACAAAAGGTGTGTACAGGTTATTGTAAAATATGAATGCCAATTCTAGCAAATATGCACATATTATTGGAGGGTTGGAGTTTTTTTTCTTTGCATGATGTGGTTAGGGTTCAAGTATACATATTTTTATGGAAGGGAGGTGTGAGTGTAATAAGTGGATGTAATGGTTGTGTGTAATGAATGGATGTAATGGTTGTGTGTAATGAATGGATGTAATGGTTGTGTGTAATGCATATTGTGTTTGAACTGGCTTATACTGTTGAATGGCTGAGAACATGAAAGATAGATTGAGAACCATGAATTTGAATTATTGATGAATCAATCATTACCAGGCAATGAATCTATACTGTTCCCATCATTCATGAATCAATCATTACCAGGCAATTAATCTATACTGTTCCCATTATTGATGAATCAATCATTACCAGGCAATGAATCTATACTGTTCCCATTATGTGTGTTTTCTAAAACTATCAGTAGTACCTTGGAACCATCTAAGGTTGTAGGGTTGCTGCAGATAATACATTGACATATAGAGATCTCCATTTTCTCCTGTATGTTGTGTGGATGAGTGTGTAGAATTAAAGTCCTCTCCATTCCTTGATGTTGTCAATCCATGATTCTTGTTGTCCCGCCCTCCATTGTTTCCTGCAAGATTATTTTAGACAGCGTGTCGTGTTGAGTAACATGTCTAAACCACATTAACTTTCTTCATTTAACAGTTGATATAAGTAATTCTTGGAATCTTGTGTGCACATGTTGATTTGATTTCTGGCACTCATTATTTGATCTGCGTATCAAATCTGTATCTAAACAAATGAAATCTGGACACCAGTTACTGTTTACAAATCTGTATCTAAACAAATGAAATCTGGACACCAGTTACTGTTTACAAATCTGTATCTAAACAAATGAAATCTGGACACGAGTTATTGTTTACAAATCTGTATCTAAACAAATGAAATCTGGACACCAGTTACTGTTTACAAATCTGTATCTAAACAAATGAAATCTGGACACCAGTTACTGTTTACAAATCAACTTGAAAAGCATTTTTTTACGTTATTAAATCATTTGTGTTGTAGATCAATTTAAAAAAAGGCTTAAATGAGGTAGATGATTGACTTCACTGTACTCTGTTTTTCTCGTATGTGCTCTATCCTCAATAAAGCGGCACAAGCCTGTCAAGAGTAACATGTCAGATAACTGTGTAGCTTCAAGTTTTTATTCTCATCAATCTATAAAAATTTACTTATCAATAAGACATCACACCCTAGAATAGAACCCATGCCCTCTTGAGCACAGGACAAATGACTTGACCATTATGTTAAGGAAACTCCTACAGTAGATTAGTTCTTAAAAGACAATAAATTACACTCATCAATATACAAGTGGGATCCATTTATAGCGCATTCTTTTATAACATATTTCCCTTTATAACAACACTTTTCAAAATTCCCAATTATACTTTTTCTATATAGTTTGTATTGTATAGAGCAAATTTCTGTTATTACATGAATATTTTGTCGATCCGGACTATGTTGTTATAACGGGATCGCGTTGTATATGCTAATGAAACTGATGAAGCATCATCATTTACTGTATCACAGAAATGTGTATTTCAAGACAGCAAAGATGAGAGTTTTGTTTCTTTCACTGTGTCATTCATCACAAAAACAGCTCAATGATCATGTGCACAATTTTCTAACACTGTCATTACTGCAGTGAATCATTGAACTCTTAGTGGACCAGGAGCAAAACCAGCATATAGGGGGAAAACAACAGATAGGTTGTCGCTTGGTCCACTATGGGTTAATGACAGATAGGTTGTCGCTTGGTCCACTACGGGTTAATGACAGATTGTTCATGCAGCTTGAATATGTATATAGGATATGAATTCAATTATTATGTTTATTATTTATATGTGCGCTGTATGAACAGCTCATTATTTATATGTGTGCTGTATGAACAGCTCATTATTTATATGTGTGCTGTATGAACAGCTCATTATTTATATGTGTGCTGTATAAACAGCTCATTATTTATATATGTGCTGTATGCATCTCATTTATATGTGTGCTGTATAAACAGCTCATTATTTATGTGTGCTGTATGAACAGCTCATTATTTATGTGTGTGCTGTATGAACAGCTCATTATTTATGTATGTGCTGTATAAACAGCTCATTATTTATATATGTGCTGTATGCATCTCATTTATATGTGTGCTGTATAAACAGCTCATTATTTATGTGTGCTGTATAAACAGCTCATTATTTATATGTGTGCTGTATGAACAGCTCATTATTTATGTGTGTGCTGTATAAACAGCTCATTATTTATATATGTGTGCTGTATGAACAGCTCATTATTTATATGTGTGCTGTATGACCAGCTCATTATTTATATGTGTGCTGTATGAACAGCTCATTATTTATGTGTGTGCTGTATAAACAGCTCATTATTTATGTATGTGCTGAGAAATTTGAAGATTGGAATCATGGAAGTGTGGTTTATTTAAAAATTGAATGAGTGGAGACTGTAGTCAAATATAAACATGAAATATGATAATGGCCTTTTGGACAGAACTAATTCCTTGTATTTCTATTTTTTTTTCTTTGCTGTTGGGCATCGCAGGATTTAAAGATGACTGAATTTAAGGATATATCTGGAACATTTGGTTGCTTGATATACAGTGATATTATAACGTCTCAGAACGTTTTAACTCCTTAGCCTTCTTTTTTTGGTCTTCCTCAATTTTTGTGGTTCAATCCTCATGTTGTATGTTCTTGCTGGTCAATGGTTCCATCCTCATCAAGTAACGGTAGCATTTTAGTCTCTTTTTTCTTCTTCTTCAGCGTTCATTCTCAAACCTCCGCTGTATCTCTCTTGTAGCAAGACAAGGGTGCTATTAGATTTCCAGCAGGATATAGTCCAGAGAATGGAAAGGCTTTGTGTATTTTATTTGCGCCAATGGCTTGATATCTGTCTTCAGTGGTTCTGTTTTTCAATATATTTGACCAAAGACATTGTTCCAACTGTTCTTATAATCTCTCTGTGATAACATTCTATATAAAGTTAATAATGTTACTATAATACTAACTATCAAAATAAACATAACAATGTAAAAACTAAATAACAATAAAAACAATAACAAGTGCTGTTTCCACGTTGCGGTCCAAACGGGACATTGCTCAAGAAACGAAAACACAAAAATAACAAAACCTTGTTTTTATGTACAAAGATATCAAGACATTTTTGTACATAAAACAAAGATATCAAGACAGTTTTGTACATAAAACAAAGATATCAAGACATTTTTGTACATAAAACAAGATCATGTTATTTCTTAGACATTTCACACGTATTAAACTTTCTCTCTTGTATTTGGTTATTAAACAAATCCCTTGTACGTGATTAACGTAAAATTGCTATTTAACCACAGATATATTTACTTTTTAAAAAGAAAAAAGCATTTAGTTGTTCTCTTTCACAATGCCATGCATCGCAGAACAGCTCAGTAATCGCCTGCACAATGCCATTCCTTACAGAACAGCTCAGTAATCGCCTGCACAATGCCATTCCTCACAGAACAGCTCAGTAATCGCCTGCACAATGCCATTCCTTACAGAACAGCTCAGTAATCGCCTGCACAATTTACCAACACTATTATAGTAAATGATTTTGAAGGAGCGTACCTCACCAGAAGTGGTACATTCGACTTCACCAATCCAATTCTCAGTGTTGAACAATACTCTTGAGAAGCCTCATACTCACAGATGTTAAACATAATTATTATATAAATGAAATAGTGTGCGCAAGATTCACTATATAGACATATCATCTACTAGGGTTTTCTTGTATGGTAATTGATCTGTTGTGCCACTGGTGAGACATTCACACATTCCACATGTGGAGTGCCACTGGTGAGACATTTACACCTTCCACATGTGGAGTTCCACTAGTGAGACTTTCACACCTTTCCATGTGTGGATAATTATGCTTACTCTATTGTTTATTCTCTATTTGTCTTGCATGTTTTCTTGATAAAAGCCAATTGTTTTAAACAACGATTGAGTCTGTTTTGTCAACTATTTATATTTTTTCGTATGATTTAGTCATATTTTGTGAATTGTGAACTTATTACATTGGAATCCCTTTATAACAACTTGATACCGGGCCGACAAAATATGTGTGTATGTATGTATTAACAGAAATTTGCTATGTACAGTACAAACAATAAAGAATAAATATAATTGGGATTTAAAAGTGTTGTTATATAGGGAAATTTGTTATAAAAGGATGTGTTATAGAGGGATTCCACTGTACTTGGTGCTCTCTCCATTCACAATGAAGCTTATAAATGTAATACATTTTCTAAATGTCACTATTGTATTCATAGTGATGTTTCATATGCTGGTAAATTGTACATTTGGTCATTGAAACTGGACATATTTGGTCTTTGAAACTGGACATATTTGGTCTTTGAAACTGGACATATTTGATTTAGTCTACATATCATGAAAAAATTAAAAGGTAGTTTGAAAAACCTTGAATAAATAAGCATATCTGTACGCAGGTGGTTGCGTCTGTGGGTCTCATCAATGGCCCACTAGACAAACAACTCATGCAACAGAAAACCTTAGTAGATGACATGCTGTTATGCTGAGGCTCTCTTACGGAAGCTTTGTAGCATGTCATCTATACAATTGTAGACCCCCTCTGAGCAGAAGGCTCCTTCAATAGGCATTGCGCTAAGCTGAAATCTGAAGTCTCGAGTATAAAAGAAAGCTCATAAAAACCACACCACTGCATATAAGAAGTAAGAATTAATCGCTCACAATTCCTAGGGTTCTCAAACAAACAAGCATATCTGTATTTTGACTTATCAGCACTGGACATCCAATTGTACGTGTGTGAGGATGTATATGTAAATTCAGGGAGCTATGGTAGTGTTATATTAATTCAATTGTGTGCTGACCAGAAAATCTGGGTTTAAAATCTATTTGTTGGAGTTATGGTAGTGTTATGTTAATTTCTGGTGAGCATGTGCTGACCAGAAAATCTGGGTTTCAAATCTATTTATTTTTTGTGGTTTGAATAAAAATTACTCCCATAGTTCACCCAGCAATGGGAAGTAGGGCGTCAGTGCTCATGCTGCAAGGTCGAGGAATGGCGCACTCGCTACTGAGCAAGAGTGGCAGGCGATGCCAATCAAGTGGTTTCTGGTCAACCACTGACTAGGCAGCTGAGCACTTATGGGAAACCGTGTGTTATGACACTGGTTTATAACTCATATTACCATTAAATTTTTTATGCAGGATACTTTTTTAAAATGTTGTCGTCATTTATTTATATCTAAAGCCAGGGTTGCTAAATTTGAGTTAGACCGCATGGAACTGTTTATCAGCCAACTGTAGGCAGAATATGGCCAAATTCCTCAATTGTGTACAGAAACTTATGAAAACATAATAAAATGTTCTTAATTTTAGTGAAAAACAATTAAAGCTATAACTCTAATATAACTTCTTCAATGAGATAATATTCTGTTATGTTTCTTGGTTGTGTTTTAACAGTGATTACAAGCGACAATGAATAACAGTCAAATCTCATAACAACTTGGACCAGACCAACAAAATATGTATGTAATAACAGAAATTTGCTATATACAGTACACACAATAAACAATAAATATAATCAGGGACTTGAAAAGTGTTGTTATATAGGGAAATTTGTTATAAAAGGATGCGTTATAGAAGGATTCTACAGGATAACTGAGAAGCATAGCAAAATTATAGAAAAGAATCAGAAGGCAGCAAACAGGATATGAACCAAATCTGTTCAGCTGAATTGACCTTATAACTTGAGTCAAGTTATAGGCAAATAGGTTACAGCAGAATGGAGCTGGTTACGTCTGCTGCATTCTGATGGTTACAGAAGAAATAATTCTACCTCTCAACAATGTTGCTTGCTAGTGTGACCAAACTTTTCATAATTGGTACTGTCACTAAATTACAGCTGACGATGGATGTGTTGGGCCATTGATACAAATAAAACGGCAGCACAACACATTTCCTTTCTCTGGACTACATTCAACTGGAAATCTTGTGGGACCATTGTCCTGTTACAAAAGAAATCCAGCGGGAGTTTGAGAATGAACACTGAAGGAGAAGTCACTAAATTGTTCCCTTCAAGAAAATGATCAGATTTGAGGGATGATTACCGGTAGGTACATAGTCAGGGGAAACAATCATTACAACAATATCAATGTTTGATACTTTCTATCAATTCATTCATGTCAAACTGGGTGCAATATTTTATGCTTCATGTGCCAGACAAATCTGCAGTAACATCACTAAAAGAATTTTTCCAATAGCGTAATTTCTGATAAATGGCAAACCCATAATTCTATCACAACACTATCTGGACTTACGCATGCAACTGTAAACCATTCATTAAATTTGTGGAGACAGTCCAAGTCAGACGAAGATTCTTTCACTGCTATCATTCAAGTAATAGCACAATATTGGCAGCCATAATAATTGTAAAGATGATTTCAAGGGCCAAAAATTAATGGCCCACATTCAGGGCCACCATAATTTCTAAAATTAGTGACAAGATTAGAATTTTCAAAAAAATAAAAAAAATATTTACCTAGTACACATTATTATTTCCCTTAACTAATAATTGTTTCCTTTGACTGATGACCCATGACTGTACCAATCACACCCCCGAATCAGACCCATTCTCTAGCTGGATAATTTTATATCAATTTCAACAAGAAAATATGCACACAAAAATAAAATGTTTTCAGATTGACTGAAAATACAAAAATGGTTAAATCATAAATTTCATAGTTAATGACATTTTTAAAATGACAAATTTTGTGAAATTTAAGTGAAATGACCAATATGGCAACCCTGGTCTCAAAACATTTTATTTCTTTCATAGCTTCTAAGATTCAAGTCTGGTGCGTTTGCCGTTGCTTTGTTTTTATCCATTTTTTATCTAGTGTTTTCTTGTCTATTGTTTTGCCCCTTTTGAATATTTTGAAAATAAAATATGAAATATTTCAGACTTATATTTTATTAATTCTTTGAATGTTAGAACTTCATATGAAGTTGTGTTTGCAAGTCATCAAAACTTGTTGCCTGTTTGTCATACCCATAGTTAAATTAAGAAAGAGGGGAAAGGGGGGGGGGGTTTGAAGGATTCTTCTACTTCAGCGTTCATTCTCATACTCCCGCTGGATCTCCCTTGTAGCAGGACTATGATCCTACAAGATTTCCAGCAGGATGTAGTTCAGAGAATGGAAATGCGGTGTGTTGCCGTTTTATTTTCACCAATGGCCTGACACATCTGTCTTCAGCAGTTGAAGGATTCAAATCCCCTCCCTTTAGGAACACAATAAAGCATTCAGTACTAAGAAACAAGCAAAACAGGGTTATCCCTCCTTTCCTTTTTGCGGTTCCCCAAAGAAAAACTAAAAATGAAGTGGTCATTTCTTTTTAAAAAACTACTCATCCTTTACTAAAGTTGTATCCAGCGTTGATATGATTTGCACTATAGAATAATCATGTACATTTGAACCAATCAGCATAGAGTACATAAAACAAGCAATCAGCAGGTTCATGCATAGAGTACATTAAAAAAACAATGAAAGATATGATAAGAATATCACCAGATAATTATGGTCTAGTAGGAAAACATAGAATCCAGTGGTGCCTCCAATACGACCATGATGGAGATAAAGGTTGTGAAGGAGGCACTGCCATGGCTGATGTCACAAGACCATTCTCATGCATGCATACTTAGCTGATGTCACAAGACCATTCTCATGCATGCATACTTAGCTGATGTCACAAGACCATTCTTATGCATGCATACTTAGCTGATGTCACAAGACCTTTCTCATGCATGCATACTTAGCTGATGTCACAAGACCATTCTCATGCATGCATACTTAGTGACCCAATGAATATGATCCACAACGTTGAAGCGGGAGTCAACTTCTGTTTCAACGATATTGACACAATCATGACCAGAAATATTACCGTAATAATATTTGTGGCAGAACACGCAGGGGTTGAAAGAAATGAACTAGCCAATAAACTGGCGAGCATGGTCACAGTGTAAATATAATCAACGGATCGAACTGATTAGTTAACGAGTTAAAGGACCTTGTCCACTTAGATTTTCAAAACTGAATCATGGTCACTCTCGAGACTGCGTGAGATTAGTGCAAAGATCAAAATACCCATAAAGAGAAACATAATAAAGTTATATCCCTCTATAGTGCATTCTTTTATAACATATTTCCCTATATAAGAACACTTTTCAAAATCCCCAATTATATTTACTCTATATTGTTTGTATAGCAAATTTATGTTCTTACATACATATTTTGTCGGTCCGGACCAAGTTGTTATAACAGGATTCCCACTAGATATATGAAGAGATTGATAAATCAACATCAAACTTCAAATGTCAGCCACAACACTCTAGTACGTGGATTTATTCAGATGGGGATCAGACTGCCTATTAACTTGTCCTGGCATGCTCCGATGAACATGTCCTGGTATGCTCTGATGAACTTGTCCTAGCATGTTCTGATTAACTTGTCTCTGATTAACTGTGATTTAATTTCTGTTGTTGGCACTTTTGCCATCCAATAGATATATAATAATATACTAAAATATTGTGTTATAGAAGTATTGCAATACATGGCAATCATGGATGTGGCTAGCAAGAGCAATCTGAGCCACAAAAAGTTTTCCACAGCATTTATCATACATACAGCACCGTGATTATTCGAGTACAAATGCTACAGACAAATTCTACTAATTTCCTATAGACCAATGTGTACGTAAGAAATAAAGTAGAAATGTGTGCAGGTGTCCAGGAACCATTGCTTTCAATAGTGAAACAATGAAAACTAGCATGGTCTGGACATGTATGCAGGCATGATTCCTTGTCAAAAACAATACTGCAGGGAACTTTCGAAGGGGGAAGAAGCAGAGGAGGACAGCACAGTTATTATACAGCACAGTCTTCCACGGCATTTATCATAGAGCACAGTCTTCCAAAGCTAATGAATCTCAGGAACACTTGCGCTATTGTGTTTTCTCAAATGTGCAGCCATTGAGCTATGCGATATCCCATTCTCCTTGGTCTTTATACCATTCCTGATAATTTCCTTTCGTGCAATACAATCCATGGCAATCTGTTCCCCTAATAGTTAGGTAATCGATACATCGTGAATGGTCATACCTTCTATATAACCAGTCAATCTGCTGTCTCATTTCCTGGTATTCCAACGTGAGACAATATACACGGCATATGCTGGTTCTGTTGTTAAGTCAATAGTAATTGTGTTTACACTGGAAATTTTCAATACGTATATTGATAGAAAGAATAAATTATTATGTGACATCTTGAAACATTTTCATGACAAAAATAGTGCTCTTTCAACATAAGTTAGTGCTTTCCATTGCTTTTTAGACACGAGACTAGTGCTTTTTTTAACGAAACGAGATGGGAACACTGCAAACAAGTTGGCAGACATAATCTGTGCTAGTGCTGTTTAGGTAAAACTATGACCTATAATCACTGGAAGCATGTGTATAGATACGCGTACCGGTACAAGCAGAAATAAGTCAAGATACACACCAGTAGAAGTGTAGCGGTACATCAAGCCTGCTCGTCTCGCGTTTCAGATTGTTAGGCGAGGAGTGGGTGAACTCTTGTTAAAATAATTGGAAGGGTGACAGTAGTTATTCCGACGTACCTGCTCGAGACAAAAATCAATTCCTATTTTCAATGGAGTTTGTCGACATTCTAAATTTGGTTCGCACGTAATTCTCATGGATGGCTTGCTGAATAAGATCAACCAGTGTTCAGGAAGGATACGTTGTTTCATACAGTTAACAATACAAACTAGGAGATTGTGATTTACTGTGTCTGGACATTGACGCTGCTGTAAGTGAAATCAATCATGGTTATTTTTAGTTGTATCTTGTGTCTAGTTTCGCGTATCTACGATTCAATTTAAATATTGTCTTGGTAACGAAAAGTGTGCTGATTTGATCATACAATTGTTAGTGAATATTGTGCATATGTCATCAGCAGTATTTACGAATAATCTATATATATTTTGGTAGAAATTTGATTGCTGGCTGATGGTTTCTTGGGAGTGTCTATTCATACCCAAAATACTGCCAACTCTAAGTAGCGGTGTGTCGTAGAGGGGGTAACTTAAACGTGCAATTGAGTAGAGTCTCTCTTGATTTTCCTCGTTTTCTTTCTCCATCTGGTACCCATTTTAAATGGATAAAAGTTTCAATATCGGTTACCAACCATAAACTCGAAATTAATGGATAGAGTAATTTCTTCTTCTTTCCTTCCTCTTTTACCCGTTACGGGTGTCGAGAGAGAGATACAATGTTCTTGTTCTCGCTTTTTTGGCAGCTTCAGATAATGTTATTTTGGGTTCGTGTAATGTCTCTTTGATGTTGTCGATCCAGCGTACTCTATGTCTACCCCTGGCACTTCTTTCTGCTTCTCCTCTCTTCACATATGCTTTATAAACTAATGAATCACGCGGCATTCTTTCCAGAGGACCGAACCATTGTATCTGTTGGTTTTGTGTATTGTAGAATTGATACCCACTCTTTCTCTTATAACCTCGTTTCTAATTCTGTCTTCTGGTCACTGCTATGACTTTTCTCAGATATCTCATCTCTGTTGTAACCAGTTGTCTCTTAGGCTGGGGTAACACAGGGCAAATATCAAATGAACAAAAATATGTATAAGTGATGTGTTACCAAAATAAGTCATAAAACAACCCAAAAAGACACAGTGACAGACGTTTCGCCTAAAATGCCTTATCAGGACAAACAAAGGCCACAGTAAACCAATGTGCATAGAGACACACATAGTTGTAATAGAAAGAAAAGGGAAGAAGGACAATAGCTAATGGATGACGGAGGAAGCAAAGATATGACAGGGGGGAGGAAGGTGTGAGGGGAAGATAGAAATAAGTAAGGAGAGGAAAGTGCACTCAAGACGTGAAAATAGATAAGATATAAAGCAAGTAAAATAGATCAGATATAAAGCAAGTAAAATAGATGAGATATAAAGCAAGTAAAATAGATGACATATAAAGCAAGTAAAATAGATCAGATATAAAGCAAGTATAATAGATCAGATATAAAGCAAGTAAAATAGATCAGATATAAAGCAAGTAAAATAGATGAGATATAAAGCACGTAAAATAGATGAGATATAAAGCAAGTAAAATAGATGAGATATAAAGCAAGTAAAATAGATGAGATATAAAGCAAGTAAAATAGATGAGATATAAAGCAAGTAAAATAGACCAGATATAAAGCAAGTAAAATAGATGAGATATAAAGCAAGTAAAATAGATGAGATATAAAGCAAGTAAAATAAATGAGATATAAAGCAAGTAAAATAGATCAGATATAAAGCAAGTAAAATAGATCAGATATAAAGCAAGTAAAATAGATCAGATATAAAGCAAGTAAAATAAAATAAATCTAAATTTGACCTATTTGACCTACTATCTCGGTTTCATACTTCGTTTTTCTTACACTATTTTTGAGGTAAGTATTTCAAATTTGGATTCATTCTATTTTCCTGGCATTATATCTGATCTATTTTCCTGGCATTATATCTGATCTATTTTCCTGGTATTATATATGATCTATTTTCCTGGCATTATATCTGATCTATTTTCCTGGCATTATATCTGATCTATTTTCCTGGCATTATATCTGATATATTTTCCTGGCATTATATCTGATCTATTTTTCCTGGCATTATATCTGATCTATTTTCCTGACATATCTGATCTATTTTCCTGGCATTATATCTGATCTATTTTCCTGGCATTATATCTGATCTATTTTCCTGGCATTATATCTGATCTATTTTCCTGGCATTATATCTGATCTATTTTCATGGCATTATCTGATCTATTTTCCTGGCATTATCTGATCTATTTTCCTGGCATTATCTGATCTATTTTCCTGGCATTATATCTGATCTATTTTCCTGGCATTATCTGATCTATTTTCCTGGCATTATATCTGATCTATTTTCCTGGCATTATATCTGATCTATTTTCCTGGCATTATATCTGATCTATTTTCACTTCTTCTGTGCACTTTCCCCTTCGTACTTACCACTATCTTCCCCTCACACCTTCCTCTCCCCTGTCATGCTGCTATATCTTTGCTTCCTCTGTTATCCATCACTATTTTCCTTCTCCCCTTTCCTTTCTATCACAACCATGTGTGTCGCTATGTAGATTGGTTTACTGTGATCTTTGTTTGTCCTGATGAAGGCTTTTTAGTCAAAACGTTGCCTGTCTCGTTGTTAAGTTGCTTTATGACTTATTTTGGTAACACATACCTATTTTTGTTAATTTCTTCTTCTTCTGTGTTCATTCTCAACCTCCTACTGGATCTAGCAAGAATTTGGTCCTGCTAGATTTCCAGCAGGATGTAGTCCAGAAAATGGAAATGCGTTGTGTCGTTGTTTTATTTGCGCCATTGGGCCGACACACCCGTCTTCGACTGATTATTTGTTCATTTGATGTTTACCCATTTTAATGCTTGTTGTGGGAGTCTATTTTCATGCATTCTAAATACATGTCCAATATTACAGGACCAGTGTTTTCTTCTTATTGTTGTAGAAACATCTCATTGTTTGGTGTCTTCTCTTAATTGCTTGTTTGACTTGTCCCAACCAATATTTAAGTGTTTTCTAGGATACTGTATTTATTTTTAAATAACAATAAGTGTCTTAGAAAGGTCTGCAGACTATATACTACAAAATTTCATGGGTTTGAGAACAAACGCAGAAGAAGACATAGGCCTCTAACTCATTTCTGAAATTCGGTTGGAGGCGTGTCCTGGTCTATGAATTCATTTGTAGCTAATTTGCTACTGATAGGCCTAAAGTCCGGAAACCGCTGGTCCAAATTACCTGACCCATAAGTACTCAAACAAAGATCATAACTGCTGACCCGAGGTGCACCTAAAAAAAGACCCACGACCAGCTATGTATTTCTATATCCGGTCCTCTAACAAAAATGGTTGCCGATCCATGCTATAGATGGTGTTGTTCTACGCGTCTTTCTACCCATTTCCATTATTTAATGGCTGCATTTCTCTTTTGTTCATATGATATTGTCCTATTTAAACATTGCAGAGCACACTAGCTTGATTTCCGGCATCATCTTGCCACGTAGGCCTGTAATAGTTTATCACGTATAGAGCCTAATAGTTTATCACGTATAACCTACCACGTATAATAGTTTATATAAAAGGGGTTTCATCCAGTTAGACAGTGATACCCACACACACAAAGGATTGGTAAGACGAGGAAAGAGATGGAAGCGATAGCTAAAGTTACGACAACATGGAAGACATGTCTTGATGACTTATGCTCCGCGAGGATGTAAAGGTGAATAGAGATATAGTACATATTTCAATGATGTGAAGAAATAATTCAAGCTTATAACACGATCTAAGCCTGTAGAAAGGGGGAATAGTTGAACGCCTTAATGGGGGCCCCAAAAAAATTACATGATAATGAAAGGAATTGCCCACGAATAGTAGGAAAATATCTTTAAATTTTATTTGTATAAACCATTACTACAGAATTAATTAGGAATTCATAAGTCACGCCTTTTATTATTATCGTGTTTTTCGTTAATCACCATTTATATATTTGGTCAAAAATAGCCAAGACCATCCCACAAAATTCACGGAAATTTATCAAAATGATCCTGTCAGGTCATGTTTACGTTTTTTATGCACAGGTCTTCCATATAGTGGAGATGTTCATGAGTTAACCCTCTTTCCATCCTTACCGAGAAGGTATCTACGCCCATGACGCGATCATTTGTTGTTGCCAGAATACACATATCTGTATGTTTGTTGCTATAATCGTTGAACTACAAACTTGTACATCTGTTGCTATGAACACAAACAGTAGGTGTATGAACTTTGAACTACAAACCTGTACATCTGTTGCTATGAACACAAACAGTAGGTGTATGAACTTTGAACTACAAATCTGTACATCTGTTGCTATGAACACAAACAGTAGGTGTATGAACTTTGAACTACAAACATCTACGTCTGTTGCTATGAACAGTTAGTGTAAAATCTAGATCAAACTCTGATACAATTTATGAACGACTAATCTCTCTCAGTTGCCACAGACAAATGCGCGACTAAATTACCGGATGTGAGCCGTATTTTGCGACGGAAAAGGGTAATTTAGCATGGTTCTAGATAATCATCATACCTTCATAATTGTAGAGTGGAGACAATGTACGAACGATTCCTCTAATCACATCGTATTTTCATTGTGATTAGTAAGCTGTCAGCTCCCAAACACATTTCTAATGGTGAAGCATAACTGTTATTAGACCCGTCTCTGTGTCTCGTTGACAAGCACGATTTGGTTTATCGACTTATTTTGGTAACACGAATATAGCCAGTCTATTTATGTTAATTTTGATATTTGCCCTGTGTTACCCCAGCCACCATTTTCAGTTTCGGGCTGTTTCCTGACACTGGAACTTTTATCTCTTTATTAGGACTTCATATCTGTTTAGGGAACCGCGTCGTTCCCTTAAGTCACTCGCCCGCAGACCAACAGACTTGGTTTTCGAGTCCACTCGTTTTTCATGATTTGAAAAAAATATAAATTACTCCTGTGGTTCACTCAGCCACCAGGAAGTAGGTTAGGCCTACCAGGGAACATGCTTTGGCAAGGTCGGGGAATGACGCCAGCGCTACGGAGAAACTGCTGCAGACTACACTAGTTGGGCGGTTCTGCTCAACCACTGATTGTACAGTTGGGCACATAATGTTGAAACGCGTACTTTGACGCTGGAAAGTAATTTTGACAATTGACAATGAAGGGCCACCTAATCCCCGAAGGCAGGTTACTGCCATAGAACCTACTTATGTCTAAAAGTGTCCTTGTAATGTTTCACTACAGTATGTGATGTCCCACTACAGTATGTGATGTCCCACTACAGTATGTGATGTCCCACTACAGTATGTGATGAGATTACATTTGATAAATATGACTTGGTGTGAGAGCGAAGTGTGAAGTGAATTTGTAGATTCTCACTAGAAATGTGAAATGAGTTTGTAGATTCTCACTTGAAACGTGAAGTGAGTTTGTAGATTCTCACTTGACATGGGGAAAAAGCGAAGAGAATGACTTCACAGTTTTCGGATTACTGTGTACTCCGCCAGTCTCAAGGAAGTGACACACCGCCTGCCAAGAGTATCACTAAAACATCACAGGGTAATTCCTGGATAACCTTGTGCTTAAGTTCCAAATGTCGTCACATTTTATAGCTAGTCCAACTTTTCCCCTGTTTTTCATTGGTTGGTGAAACAGTTTACGCAAAGTGATCTGTCGCATCAGCCAAGATAAGTGACGCGGTTAGAGATTTTCTCGCAGGACTCTCCACAAGAAGGACTTGACACCATGGTTCTGTCATTGGGGAATCATGACCAACTTTATAATAAATAAAATTTGAGGGTTTTGACATTGGTATAATGAATAAGACACATGGATGTGACAAATCTAGGCTGATTCGATTGAACCGTGTTCTTTTCATTCAAATTTTATTTGTATTGCCAGCCAGTTAAAAAAAAAACAAGCCGAAAATCGTTATCAGCCAAGAGAAGTGACTCTGTTATGTGTTCGCGAACGTCTTATCTAAAGTCGGTGATTGATTAAATCATTTTATCTTACTCAGTTCTAAATAACGTGACTTATATTGTCTGTTTCTCCTTTTTGTGTTCGTGATTCCCATTGGTTGGTGACACAACGTGTTCAGCCAGGATACATGATGCTGTTTATGATAAAAACACAGGACTCTGAGAAAGGCTAGGTTAAATTATATTTTCTTAATTCGCAAGTGATATTCGTAGAGAACATTATCTAATCATTGTGGAGTTAGAGCACAGACCACTTCACTTGAGAAATTGCGAGATAACACGGGAAGAAATCAGGGGAAACGGTACTACTTACCAGTCAACACCCCCCCCCCCCACACACACACACACACAGATATGAGGAACATACAGACAAAAAAAAATAGATCTGTGTTTTAAATTATGTGGAAAGAATTATCATTAGAACAGAGAAAAATAAAGAAATCGAAGACTTGGACAAAACACGCCCCTACATACCACACATATATTGAGACAATTGACATTAATGCGACATTATTGCGACATTATTGAGTAGTCAAACAAAATTAATTCGACAATCTACCAACAGCTATGACGTTGTTATGGAAAATCTACCAACAGTTTTGACGTGTTATGGAAAATCTACCAACAGTTTTGACGTTGTTATGGAAAATCTACCAACAGTTTTGACGTTGTTATGGAAAATCTACCGAAGACTGACGTTGTTATAGACAATCTACTAACAGCTTTGACGCTGTTATGGACAATTTATTTCTTGCAGTTTTGTTAGTAAATAGTTACATTTGTGGTAGCTATAGGCCTGAAAATCTCATTGAACATTATATGAAGTCTTGTAAATAATTGAATGAATTATTGTATGATTTGTTCGAAGATCATGTGGGTTTTCCCGATCAGAACTGTACCGACATTTTTGTACAGTTAAACTTCGACTGACTAGGAATCATGCATTTTTCAAACCACTGTTACCACTGATTCCCGTTAGTCTCAAGAATTACACAAAAAAATTGTCCTCTGGCTTCCTACTTAAATTTACTTGTTACCACTGATTCGTGAATTTGTGTTTATATGTGCATTTTTGTGTGCAAATCGCTGCGTATTATTGTTTGAAGTCACGAAGTTAGTGCTATAAGTGGTACGCTGGACAGGTGGTGGGGACACATATGGGGAATCGCGGGCATATTAAGCCAATCATGTACGTATTTTATACCCCTTTTGTATCCGCTAACACTGGAGAGGGGCAATATACAATTTAGTTATTTGAGATCATTTAACATACAGCGGATTCGCTGGAGGACTCTGTGTGCTGAAGCATCCAATGTGGTACCCCTACGACCCTGAAGGGTTACGGGTTAATTGATTGATGATTGATTGAACATACAGCGGAAAACTTCATACTAGAAAGACGTAGTCGACCAATTGCAACTCTCTACCTACCGTTTCCAACCAAGAAATTATTACACGGTGACATATTGCAAATTTCCTAGGTCACAATGAATGATAAACCCGTCTTGACATAGAGAGGATACATGATTGGCTGAAACATAGACCTCTCAGCAGAACGTAAACACGCCTTCATTCGTGACGTTTTTTATTATATCATGATTTTCATTGGTAATTATTTATATACTTGGAGTCGCCTGCCAAAATTAGCCACGGTCGACCTACGAAAATCACGGAAATAATGAAAAATCAACCATCTGTGCCATGTTTATTTTCTGCTGAGAGGTCTTATAGTGTAGTGGGAGGTCACGGATGATACACACTCACGTATGTCGCCAGGCTGTCAGTCGGTCAAAGAATTGAGAAGCCCATTCAAATCAGGTTTGCAAAAAACCGGAGGATATCAATACTTAATACAAATTCCATACCAATTCTCATAATGTATCCCCCAAACGTGACGTTATTTGACTTGTGCCGTGATTTTCATTTCTCACTAAATGTCGGCAACAAATAAAATCTCTGCAAAATTCAAATAGCCAAAATATTGAAGGATATATGCTATGAGTTCACAGGATGTATAGTTGACGAGGGACTCGCTTAAACCGTAGCACACGCGTATTTACACTCTCCTTGAGAAATTTGGTGATTAATTGAGAGTGAAGGCAAAAATAAAAATAGAAACCTTTTCATGGGGGTCCTTCAATGACTGGGCTTCAGTAAAACTCTGACTCTAAACAAATAGACAGATTTAAAAATAACCTTGATCGCCTTGAAAGTTCCCATTTCCACGCCTGCAACATTTACACAAGCTCATGCAGATTTGAAAATCTATTGATTCTACTTGGATATTACTTAAAGGATGACATATTGTTTGCAATTAGATTTGATGGAACTGTAAATCGGGGTTACCCTATCTCCTTGTCAAAGTGGACAAAACGGATCTTTTTTGACATACAAAAAAAATAGGTCGCATTTTTTAATATGTAATATATAACATTTTATATTGTTGGTCGTCCGTCGTAGTTGATGAACATTCAACTCAACTGGGATGATGATGTCTCGGTGTGCCCAACTGAGACTAATGAGTCCTATGCTTGTGTGGAATTGTCTACCACACTCTGGACATGTGCGGGAGGAGTATGTGGGCCATTGAGCCGCTCTTGTCTATCGCATTTTTGTTGTTTATGAGGTACTCTGCAGCTGCTGCACCACTCTTGATCCTGCAGCGTCAGTCGGATCTGTCTTGTGCAAGATTCTCCAATGAGCTTGTGTCTATTTTGAAGTGAGTGATGTCTTAAGAGTGTCTTTAAAACGCTTCTTCTGTTCCCCTACCTTGTCGGAGCTAGTCTGCAGTTCTCCATATAAAAACTTGTTTGGTAGACGTTGATCATTCATGCGGACCATGTGTCCTGTCCAGCGTGTCTGCGCCTTCATCAACATTGTATGCAGGCACGATTCCTTGTCAAAAACAATACTGCAGGGAACTGTCGAGGGTGGAAGAAGCAGAGGAGGACAAATAAAGACATGGACAGACAATATCAAGGAATAGACAGGGCTAGATATTTCCACACTCATCCGCATCGCTGAGGATAGAATTCGCTGGAGGACTCTCTGTGCTGAAACATCTAATGTGGTACCCCTACGACCCTGAAGGGTTATGGGTTTATTGATTTGATTGATGTATGTTTACAGACTTAGATTTCATCAGTACTTCACTGTCTGGTATTTTATCCCACCAATGGATGTTGAGTATCTTACAAAGGCAGCTTAGATGGATGCGGTTGTGTCTTCTAGCGTTTCTGGCATATACTGTCCATATTTCACAGGCATAGAGGAGCGATGGTATTACTGCTGCCCGGTAAACTATGAGTGTAATGGTAGTTGTTATTCCCCTTCTGTCCCATACGTTTTTTCGCAGTCCTCCAAGTGTGGCACTAGCTTTCGTTAGTCTATTGTTTACCTCAGTGTATATACATATACACGTATATACATATTATATACATATACACTGGCAACAAAATACACCTCATCCAATATCGGCTAAAATAATACAGTATTTAAGCGCACTTAAGTAACCCTGGTATCTAATGGTGACCGAGGGGCAGGCTAATTGCTTTATATTGCAGTGGCGTTCACTTGCAAATACGAATGATAGCACCAATTTGACATATCAAGTATATTTAGGCGATACACCTTTGAATGCAATGTCACTTGACAGTAACATGTTTACCGTAGTATCTAAAAATTTAACCTTACTTATTTTCAAGGGATCAAAAACTTCAAAGAATTTCGCCGGCATGCACAATCCAGAGCAGGTATGGACTAAATGATAACATTATTTTTGCGTTTGATAAAATCTATTATTTCATGCCAAAGATATCTGCAATCAAACAGTTTCTGATATATTCGATTGAATGTGTTATTACAAATTTATAAACAAACTATAGTAACCAATATAACTAACAAATAGTAAAACTAATCTCAATCAGAAATAACAAGAAACAAAAGAACAAGGACTCTTTCCACGTTACTGTCCAATAGTGACCTTTATCAAGAAACAAAAACAAACCAGAAATAAACACACATAATTTACAGTGCATAGAGATAGTTTCACAACTCCACCTCCACCTCGCTGCAGTGGAAAAGATAAAAGTTCTATAGATAAAATAAGAAGAGAGATGATGACGAACTTTAGATATGCACAAAGACAATGGTTCTACTAAATTTCCAGTAGGATGTAGTCCAGCGGCAGTATAACTCACTAATGCTTTCTGTTGTGGTGTATGTTTGCGAGAGCTCGACACTCACTGCGAACACGGAGAGACGATTGCATGAATTCGAATACAAATGTTACAGCCGAATTCGAATATAAATGTTACAGGCGAATTCCACGAATTTCCTATAGAGAACATAAGACAAATTTTTACGTAAGAAATAAAATATAGAGATGTATACAGGTCTACCATTATTTTCAATAGTGCAACGACGAAAATTAGCAGGCTTTGGACATGTATGCATATATTATTCCTTGTCAAAAACAATACTACAAGGAACCATCGAAAGGGGAGGGGGAAGAGAAGCAGAGGAGGACAAATAAAGACATGGACAGACAAATTCAAGGAATTGACAGGACAACATTTTTCCTCACTCATCCGCATCGCTGATGGTAGAAATCGCTAGAGGACTCTGTGTGCTGAAGCATCCAATGGTACCCCTGCGACCCTGACTGGTTACGGGTTTATAGATAGATAGATAGATAGATAGATAGATAGATAGATAGATAGATAGATAGATAGATAGATAGATAGATAGATAGATAGATAGATAGATAGATAGATAGATAGATAGATAGATGGGTGGGTAGATGATAGATAGACATATAGATAAAAATAAATGTATTATAAAAAAGTAATCAACATAACAGTGTCAATAGAAATACTATTGTGAATAAAATTATGTAATAACTTGAAGCACTAAACAAAGATAATCATTAAAACAACGTCGAATATGTGCATACGTTGCAGATATGTTTATTAGTAGCAGAGCTGACACCGAAAACAATGTCACATGCATGTTAAATGTACTCACGATTTTAAAACATATTCAAGCCATAAGTACGACACTTTGCATTATGGAAAATCGTGTGCACACATTTTCAAAGTCTGGAATTATTTTAAAATAATATACCTGAAAATGTATTAAAAGTTAGGAATTTGACCTTTTTTGGGCTATACTTTATCTGTAAGTTGACTATATTCAAATTTAGCTAAACTACCTGGCAACCATGACTGATATATCCTTAATAGTTCAACAAGTTCACTCGACTCTATTCTGTATATAAACAATTAATTTACAATTAAGTCGCTGACAACCTGTATAGACACGCTGTGTTGCTGTTGGGCACATCTCATATATTCGTTATAGGTCCTACTTAACAGTTTTAGATATCAGATTACCAAATGTAGGAAGTAATCTGGTAGGAAGAAATACATTGGAGTGGGCGCGGTAACCATAAGGAGGTAATAATAAAGCAAATATAGATCTCATTAAGCTCGTAGATTAGATTAGGGGGAGGTTGGAACCTGACTTTTTTTTCGTATTAGGAGTTTAGCCATAAGGAATGTAACCATTTCCCATTTCGATGGTCACTATTTATGTGGCGCTTATCTATTGTTCATTCCTTCCTATCGTAACCATGTTTGTCTCTATGTACGATTTGTTGTCATGTGGTCTTTTGTTTGTCCTGATGAAGACTTTTTAGTCGAAACGTCGTCTGTCACTGTATCTCGTTGTTAGGTTGTTTTATGACTTATTTTGGTAACACTCCTACCTATTTTTGTTCATCTTGATGTCTTAGAGCGTAGAGCGTTGCTCACACACCCGTGAGGTGTGTTCGATCAACTGTAAAGGCTGGTTATTTTTTCTGTCGGAGGGTAAATTAAAAAAAAAAACCATCACCCTGTACATGCCATGCCGACAGCAAGGGCATGCAGACTTTATTCACACAGTTACAAAATCACTTTCTGTAACTCTCTAACGGGAAATATGCAGTGTCTGACAGTTTGACTATCTATATACGTGGAGTCGCATGCTAAAAAAAAAGCCAAAGCGACCAACTAAAATCATGGTAATAATACAAAAATCATCCTTTCAGGTTATGTTTACTCTCTGTGCACATGTCTTTACTGGAGCGATCATGTTAGAGAGGTGAAACCATGAGTGGGCACCTTCCTGCCCCGACGGTCTCTGTATAATCAGAATGGGCACCTTGCTGCCTCGACGGTCTCCGTGTAACCTTGAGTGGGCACCTTGCTGCCTCGACGGTCTCCTCTTTGTGTAACTATGAGTGGGTACCTCCCTGCCTCGACGGTCTCCGTATAACCGTGAGTGGGCACCTTGCTGTCTTGACGGTCTCCTCTTTGTGCAACCATGAGTGGATACCTCCCTGCTCCGACGGTCTCCGTGTAACCAGAGTGGGCACCTTGCTTCCTCGAATGTCTCCATGTAACCATGAGTGGATACCTCCCTGCCTCAACGGTCTCCGTGTAACCAGAGTGGGCACGTTGCTGCCTCGACGTTATCGGTGTAACTCTTTCAATGACTCTGTGTAGTACCAATATGATTTATGTTCTAGACCACAGTGACATTTTCGTGACATGTCGTCTGTGGGGAAAAGTGGAACAATTATTGACAAATTGAGAATTATATCTGTCTGCTGACAAATTGCATAGACCTACTTACTGATTTTATATTGGGAGGGGGGGGGGGGGTTATGATTCTGTATGGATTTACCCATTTCACGATCTGGCTTGTAATGATGATGCATAGGTGCGTTCGTTAAGTATTGGGTTCAAGTGCATGAATTTGTCCTTGTCACACACACACGGACACACACACGGACACATAGGCATGTGCCTGTAATAATAGAGCTATGTTGTTTTGTTTATTCTTCAAAACGGCATAGAAGTCTTCACATTTCTTTGTTATAGCGGCAAAGTTAGGCTATATCTTGAGAAATGACGGAATTTATATTTTAAAAATCTCGGGTGTGAGTCAAGGATATGAACTATTCCCCCTATTGTTCATAACATACATATGGAGCCTATTACATCTGCAAAGTAGCAAAGACAACGGAAGAAAACAATCTGAAGGATAACTTAAATGAACCTACTATTTGCAGACTAAGCACTAGTGACATCAAAAGAGGAACTACAAAGACAAATAGACAGATTACATGAAACATGCCATACCTTTAACATGAAGATAAATATAGAAAAGACCGAAGTAATAATGATAGGAAGAACAGAAACAAACACCAATATATTTATATATATATATGTATATATATATATATAACCCTCACACTGTATAATCACCCTCAAATATATAACCATATATATATATATATAAATATATTGGTGTTTGTTTCTGTTCTTCCTATATATATATATTGAAAACAAGTCTTAACCAAGTGACAGAATTTACATACCTAGGAAGTAATATGCATATAATAGACGGCAAGAGTAGTAAAGAAATACACAATAGATGTAGTAAAGCATACCAAGACCTACGACAAATGATACCAATCTTCAGAAACAAAAATGTAGATTTAAATACCAAAATAACATTCAAAACGATTATTATGCCAACGCTGTGCTACCAATGCCAAACATGTACAACGACAGCACTTGTGACAGCTGAAATGGCATGCTTACGCAGAATCCTAGGAATATCACTAAGAAACAGATTGAGGACATTCAACAAAAAACAAGCACCACCCCAATCTTGAAATATATTAAGAGACAACAGATCAAATTGTTTGCACACATCAGCAGACTACCACCAGACAGCATATCACAGCAAGCTATGCTACACAGATACAGTGAAGGCAGACCTAGAGGCCGACCACGAATACGATGGACCACTAAAATAAAAGAGGTGACAAATTCCACAATATACTCAGCGCACACGAGGACCATCTCCAGAAAACCTTTCTACGCCTGACGCTGAAAGGCAACAAAGGGTTTAGCGAATAGATAGGTAGGTAGGTAGATAGACTAGGCCTCGTGTATGTACACCAGTGAGATGAAGTTTGTATCCGCTTATAATACTGTAGTAATGTTTGCTAAATTGTTTGTTGGCTGTAGGCATATGTTACATAGGCCTACACTTGTCCAAGTCTATGTTTACATATAGCCTATGTATGTGCATATGATACACATAATTGTAGGCCTGTTGCCTTATAGGCCCTATTGGCAACATTGTTGATAAAATTAAATACAGTTTGTATCAACTAATCACTACAACTTACATTGTCTCTATTACCAGTGAGTACCACAAGATTCTCTTCAGTGGATATTTCACAAATTCTACCAGCATGTCCCTGGAATATGCTATAGAAACTACCACTAAGTTACCAACAGATGACGGTAGTGGTGGTGGCCTAACACCTCAAGTCATCGGAGGTATTGCACTGGCAAGCTGGACGATCTTCAGTAACCTCGTTCTCATCTTAGCCATAATCAGAAGTGAACACAGAAGAAAGGTAAGATGTTATATTTGGTCAGTCTTGTTTGCCATTTTCCTACCTGTGTGTTGCAGGTCCTGAAAGGGCAGTAAAACAATAGTAATGTCCGCTTTGCGACTAAAGAGATTAGACATTGGGTTTACCCACCCCATGATCTCTGCTGTGATGAAGCTTGCCGATGGAATCAGTCCTTTTATTCAGCCAATCTGTAGACTGCAAGAACATCACAACAAAGTCCCCTCTGGATTAAAAGACAGTCCAGCTTGTGGCATCCACATTGACCCGAACCGTTATCTGGGAATTACACAAGCTCTGGAAAACTTCCTCATACAAAAATAATGTCAGAGAAAAATGTTTGGAGCTGAAAGTAAAACTCCGCTGCCTGGTATACAGGAAGCTGAAAGTAAAACTCCGCTGCCTGGTATACAGAACAAGAGTGACAAACTCATACTCCTTCTGGCTTCTGTCATTGGTGTCACCAACACTGCCACCATCATTATCCATCATAATAATCACCACATTCTATGACTGTAGGCCTTACTCCCTATAGTCCTGATCTGACTCCGCCACATTCTATGACTGTAGGCCTTACTCCCTATAGTCCTGATCTGACTCCGCCACATTCTATGACTGTAGGCCTTACTCCCTATAGTCCTGATCTGACTCTGCCACATTCTATGACTGTAGGCCTTACTCCCCATAGTCCTGATCTGACTCTGCCACATTCTGTGACTGTAGGCCTTACTCCCTATAGTCCTGATCTGACTCCGCCACATTCTATGACTGTAGGCCTTGCTTCCTATAGTCCTGATCTGACTCTGCCACATTCTATGACTGTAGGCCCTACTCCCCATAGTCCCGATCTGACTCCGCCACATTCTATGACTGTAGGCCTTGCTTCCTATAGTCCTGATCTGACTCTGCCACATTCTATGACTGTAGGCCCTACTCCCTATAGTCCTGATCTGACTCTGCCACATTCTATGACTATAGGCCCTACTCTCCATAATCCTGATCTGACTCTGCCACATTCTATGACTGTAGGCCCTACTCCCCATAGTCCTGATCTGACTCCGCCACATTCTATGACTGTAGGCCCTACTCTCCATAGTCCTGATCTGACTCTGCCACATTCTATGACTGTAGGTCCTACTCCCCATAGTCCTGATCTGACTCCCTCTGATCTTAATCTTTTTTTGGTCCAGTTAAAAAATGCACCCTGTGGGACAAGATTTGAAAATAATGATAGCTTAATGCAAGCAGTGAGGAAATGGCTTCTTTGCTATCTATATTCTAGTCTCTGCTTTTGCTGTGAGGCATCATCGGAGGATGATCAGTTTTTGTTTAGCTATGGCATGTTTGGTTGCTTTATATGCAGTAATATTGCAACAACATGGAGTGACTAGAGGCGATGGGAGACAGTGCTCCCTCTCTGGAAAGATCAGAAGCTTATACACATTTAGATGAGCTGATGGAACGGCAAGCAGAAGATATATGGGAATGTCACCAGTGTGATGTAACACTTGTTCCTAATCAAGAATCAAGAAAATTGTGACATCTTAGAACATTGCTAACTCCTTCATTCCACCTTCTTCTTGGTCTTTCTCTGTATCGTGCTGTTTCTATTTTCATGTTGTTTGCTCTTGCCGCTGGCGAATAAGTATTCATTAGTTTAAGTGGCAGAACCATTTCAGCCTCTGTTTTTCAATATATTTTGCTCCAACAATTCTTGTAATCTCTTCATTCCTCACTTGATTTCATGTTCTGTTTGCTGCTTTTCTTAGACATCTCATTTCACACGTAATAAGCTTTCTTTCTTGTCCTTTTGTTAGTGTCCATGTCTGACATTTAGAACACAATGTTGGTATGAAGATTAAATTAATGATTTGCCTTTTGCTTTCCATTGGGATAGATTTGTGTTTTGAAATTGATGTAAGTTCATAATTTACATAGTTTGCTTTTGAATTCTTGTCTCTAACTTTCTGTCCATTCTTCCATCTGTAAAAATGCTCCCAAAATATTTTAATTCCTTGAATTGTTTCAATAATTGATCATTTAACTTTATAATGATTGTGTTTGGTTCTTTGCCTATAGACGTTATTTATGTTTTTTCTGTCTTGATCTTCATGTGAATCAGGCAGCTTTCTTTGAGTAGGGGTTAGAATGGCTACTTGATCACGACAAAACCTGGTACAGACAAGACATAAATCTTCCCTCATCAATTATAGGCTTGTGGACTCCTCAGAAATTATCCTTCAAAAATGATGCTTTTTGATTTTGGCCATCATTTTCATTGGCTGTCGGCAAAAAAGTATATACATAATGACCAGTGAAAATCACAGATAAAGTCAAATAGCCTTACATGTGAAGTATGATACCCATGATACCACAGAACTGTACAGTTGATGACAAACTCGCAAAAATGCACTTGTTTTGCCGTGGTAAAAAAAACCGTACAAGTATATGGGGATTATGTTGAGTAATAGAAATATCTAGATAACATATTCATCTTCTTCTTCTGCGTTCGCTCTCATATAACCACAATGGATATATTGTATGATTTCCGCCGGGGAGCGTGAAGTACGTTGTGCTGCAAGTTCCAGGGTAAAACTGTGTTATTTGCACCTTGGTTGGCCACTCTGTGGTCTGGACGTCCGAGGTCCAGCACATCCGTTTTCGTCATGCCTTTAATTCGGGTAGGCTTCCCTAGTCCGTGCCAGCCAGTCTATCTGTCGCCGGAAACACATGCATATACTTTGTGTACATATATCTTGCATGTGAATACTCTAAAAATGAAAACGCTAAAAGTACTCCGTAGCGAATGAGTTAATTGTAAATAGTTTGCTATTAATCTATATTCATTACTTTGTGTTGTTTGGGGCCAGAAAGAGGAGAAGATAATAGCAACACAGTAACATGTCATGCATGTTGTAAGAGGTGATGAAGAAGACTTTGGGGTGGAGTTAGTTTTTCATACCATAAAGGTCAGTGTCCCAAAAGCTATGGTGAAGAAGTTGGATGTGTACAGACATCATTGCTAAGCTGCAGGTCATGATACAGTTAGTATCATGATAGGTTTCTTCTTCTTTCATTCTCAAACTCCTGCAGATTAGCAGGATGTAGTACACATAGCAAAATGCATTGTTGTTATGGTTTACAGAATGCTGCGATATCTGCACCTTTCTGCCTGACTGGACACATCCGACTTTAGCATGACTTTTGGTCATTTTAACCCTATATAGGATGGGACAGCCAACTCCATCCCATAACCTCCTTAGTCGCCTCTTACGACATGCATGTGATACAGTTTTATTCTCTGAATTACATCCTGTTAGCCAGAAGGAGTTAGAGAACATACATTGATGAACAAAGAAGACACAGTATTTATTAGGTTTCAGTGTTGCCATCAAGTTTTAAAAGAATTGAATGTAAATAAATAAACTCTTAAAATTTGTTTAAATCCTTTTTTTTCAGGTCAGTTTCAATCTCCATGTTTGCAACTTGTGTCTTGCAGACCTTCTGATGGGTGGCTTAGTTCTCCCTTTGTTTATAGACATCAATTTTCAAAACCAGTGGGTTCACAGTGACAATCTTTGCCGCGTGTGGATCATGGCAGACATGATGGTGACCACAGTGTCAATTTTAGTTCTCGCTGCAATGATTTTTGACAGATTTGTATTGTTCTCTTGCCCGGATGCTGCTGAAGGTTGCTGCAAATTTGTACTCTCAGCCACGTTGATTGTATTACCATGGGCATTTGGCATCGGTATTGTTTTGCCCATTTATCTCTTTGGAGAATCGGGTGTCGGTGTGAGAGAAGATGATAGGATTTGTTTTCTTCATTTAAAGAAAACTTTTGCAATAATCACAGAAATTGCTTGCTATGCTGTCCCTTGTATGGTTACATTTGCATTACTCGTGGCAACAAGTCTGATATGGTGTTTCAAAAGAGAAGAGCTACGTGATATGGACTTCAGCGAAGAGAGAGAACATAAAGGATGGCAGGTTAGTATATACAGGGTGTTTACACAGTCATATGCACTCATTTATATTGGTGGTGACAATATATCATATGAATTGTGGGTACTTAGTGCAGATCTTTGTAACGTCAGCACATCATGACTTTATAGACATCATATAGGGCCTATATGATGATATCGCTCGTCTAAGCTGTATAAGTAACTCTAACTATGCTATTGTTCCTTTTCAAACACTATTTAGCTATTTGCAGCTCTTTCAAATAATAGATTGCTCAGCAGAAATCAGAAGAAAGATTAGCAATGGCCCTGCAACATAGATGTAACACTGATTTTTTATAGAAAACATCACAGAGAAAAGATCTATTGCAAGGGGCAAGCAGAAAAACAAAGTTACAACTATTTAAAAGCTATATTTTTCCAGTTAAAACATATGTTTGTGAAACATTGGCAACAATATCTGCAATGAAAAAGAAAATATCAGCATTTGAATTTATCAAATTTGAGAATCTGGCTTGACTAGAAATAGTGCTAGGTACAACTTTGAGAATCATGACATCTTGCAGAATAATATCCTAAAGTCATAGGCTCCTATGTCTTAATACAAATCATTTATATACATCTAGATATTATATAATGTTTTGTAATTTCACTTGTTTCCAGTCTTAGTTGTTTTGTTTCATTCTTCTTCCTCCAATTTTTTAATGTGCATTTTTCACAGTATGTCACCTCTGCCTGTTTTTGTTTGTTATTAAAAGTCTTGTCCATTTGCAATATTATTATTCTTATTGTTTGTTCTCCGTTTATTCTATATTTTCTCTTGATCATAATTCTTTTTGTCAAAATATCAATTCAGTATTTTTAGTAAACTGTTTACTGTTATGTTTACTTTATGTTTACTGTTATGTTTACTTTATGTTTACTGTTATGTTTTGCGTCAGTCTTTATGCATAGGTCTCAGTGCCGGACACACACTGCAGACATCATCTTCATCACAGATATCAGTAGTCACAGCCAGACACACACTGCAGACATCATCAATCCATTTGAGGTGTATGGTCATCATCAACTATGACGGACAAACAACACAGACATATAAATATATATATATATGGCTTCAATTTGCAGGTGCTGACGTCATGGATTATAAGCTTATCAGTTCTGGGCATGTGGTTTCCATTCTTTGCACTTCATATTCTGGCACTAATTCTGGATATGAGCTGGCCTTCTGAATGGCTGAAAGCTGCAATATGGTTGGCATACTCAAATTCAGGTATACATAGTTACTTAGCTGTTAGTTAGTGAGTCACTTAGTTTAGTCAGTCAGTCACTTAGTTAGTCAGTCACTTAGTCAGTCAGTCAGTCACTTAGTCGAGAGACCATCATGACTGCACACAGTACACATCAGGTAAACATAGTTACTTCGTTGTTATGAATGTCAAAATTATATTGACACAGATCTTCTTAGAAGTTTGGTGATTCAGCTGTCCATTGGCTCATGTCTTTTCACCCACATAAATATGCTGGGAAGTAACTCTCGGAGTATAAATATGCTGGGAAGTAACTCTGAGTATAAATATGCTGGGAAGTAACTCTAGTATAAATATGCTGGGAAGTAACTCTAGTATAAATATGCTGGGAAGTAACTCTCATAGTATATGACTTAGCACATTGTTTATTTGATGTATTCTTCTTCTTCAGTGGTCATTCTCAGACTCCCGCTGGATCTCTCTTGTAGCAGGACAATGCTCCTACTAGATTTCCTTCAGGACATAGTCCAGAGAATATAAATGTCTTGTGTCACCATTTTATTTGTGACAATGGCCAAACACATCCGTTTTCAAAAGTTGATGTATTCAATCAACAACATATAAATTTTATTCTGAGTTGAGTGAGTACTTAGTTTTCTCTGGAGCTATGCAGGAATTTATCAGTTGCTGACACTTTCAGCTCAGTGAAAGGAACTAATAGTTGGTTGGTTGTAATAACCCTGTGCTGAGAAGTCTGTAGATTTTTGACCATTCGCCGAGCCAGAAATAAAACTATCACACCACAAGGAACATAGGCTTCTAACTATGCATTGCTCCAAGTAACTGAAGGCAAGAGAAGGTTTACTGTGCTCATTCCCCACCACCAATTGCCTACTGATTATATCAAACTTATCTATGGCTCAAGGCATGTAAATGACTCAAATGTTCAATACAAAAGGCTTGGCACATCATGAGTCACTGCGTCATTATGATGTCACATTTTGAGTCACTGTGCCTTTTGAGGCCTCAGCCAAAAGAAAACAGTGTAGCTAGTCTTCTCCCCAGTGCTACATATTACATCTCTGGCTCCCTCCCAACCATTGGGTGCCTACTTATACATAAATAAAAAAGCATAAAAACACATTTAAAAAGCAAGAAAAACATAATTGTATAGATGCCATGCTACGAAACTTCCATATAAGAAGAGGGTCTCAATATTTAGGCATGTCTAAGGCTTTCTATTGCATGGGTGGTTTGTCTAGTTGAAAGTTGGTGAGACCCACAGACATTCTGCATGTTTAAAAGAACTAATCAATTATGGGTTCCATAAGTTCCGAAAATGGTGATAAAGATACCGGTAGTATAAAGATACCGGTAGTATAAAGATATCATAAAATGTGTTCTGAACATGTTATATATAATAGAAAGGAGAGGAACTTACATACAGATCTATCTGGAAGCACATTTTGGGTATCGGTCTTGAAACTAGAGAAACCAGAATGCAACAGATGGCTGACTTTACTTCTTCTATGTGGTATGTCTTGTACACAATGTTGTCCTCACTGCTACTCTGTAAGTCTCTCCTCATTTTGTGCAAACTGTCTAGCATCTTCTAATGTCATGTTCAGAAGGTCTTTGATATTCTTCTCCCTCATATTCTTAGACTGCCTCTTGTTCTCTTTCTGAATCCTACTCTCCATTTTCCATATTTATAATCCATTGTGTCTTTTTATATCTCCAAAATATGTTAATTTGCATATTTTTGAATGTTCTGAGGAGCCAGTCTCTTCGATGTTCAGGCCTTGACAGATGTCTGTGTTGGATTATCTTTCTGTTCATAATATTCTCATGATCTTTCTATGGCATTTCATTTCAGCTGCTATTTTATTTTCCATTGTGGATGTCAATACCCAAGTCTCACAACCTTATGTTGCCACTGAAAAAATATAGTTTCTTAATAGTTGTAACTTTGTTTTTCTGTTTGTTCCTTGCCTTAGATTTTTCATCTGTGATGTTTTTTGTAGAGCAATGCTATTCTCTTTCTGATCTCTGCTGAGCAATCTCCTGTTGTCTTGATCATTGACTCAAGATATTCAAAGTTGTTGACATTGTCAAATTGTTCTTACAAATTTACTGACACTAGATGAGCAACATGGAAGCAGGAGCTGATACTGACAAGTCCCCCATGTGTGCTGACTCAATCTCCCATGGGTACTGACTCAATCTCCCATGGGTACTGACTCAATCCCCCATGTGTGCTGACTCAATCTCCCATGGGTACTGACTCAATCTCCCATGGGTACTGACAAGTCCCCCATGTGTGCTGACTCAATCTCCCATGGGTGCCGACTCAATCCCCCATGTGTGCTGACTCAATCTCCCATGGGTACTGACTCAATCCCCCATGTGTGCCGACTCAATCAATCAATTAATATAATGCCAATAACGTAAAAGAAAACCATATTCCTTATATTTATTGTCATGTATGAATATATTGTCATGTATGAATACGAGGCGTGTTCAAATGAAAACGGGACTTGTTACACCACGCGTGATAGAGCGCACTGATATTGATGACATTTTGCACTAGTAATGAGTATCCAATAATTTACATACGGTCACGTGTTCATCTTCCCAGCATGCATATGTGCTGCAGAAGACTGTTAACAATATGGCGGGTGTGATTCCGAACCAGTCCAAAGTGAATCAGCGTGCTGTGATCCAGTTTCTTTCATTTGAAGGATGTCAAGCAGTAGACATTCATCGGAGAATGAAGGCAGCATATGGTGACAAATGTTTGTCGAGGACCAGAGTGATGGAGTGGGTGCGTATGTTTAAAGACGGAGGTTTCTGCTGGGAAGGTTATGGTGACTGCATTTTTTGACCATGAAGGGCTTTTGTTGACTGATTTTAAGGAACCTGGTGTCAACATCAATGCCGCCCATTATAAAGACACTTTAGACAAGCTGCATAAGGCCATCAAGGCTAAGCGACCAGGCAGACTTTCTCAAGGTGTGATTCTTCTCCACGACAACGCTCGTCCGCACGTCGCAAAAATTGTGCAGGAAACATTGGCAAAGAAGAATTGGGAAGTTCTTCATCACCCAGCCTATAGTCCCGATTTATCCCCGTGTGATTTCCATTTGTTCGGACCGTTGAAGAAAGCACTAAAGGGACAGCGATTCAACAGCGACGCAGACGTGAAGACAGCGGTGACCACATGGTTCAGAGAACAGCCACGCAACTTTTTCTCGGACGGCATTCGACGTCTACCTAAACAGTGGGATGCTTGCCTAAATGCATACGGAGATTTTTTCTGATGAACCCAGGTGCATTCTTATTCACAAGTGGTTGCTTTGTTCAATTCCGTTGAAAATATTAAATTGCGTATGATACTTTTTAAATAAATCCACAAGTCCCGTTTTCATTTGAACACGCCTCGTATATTGTCATGTATGAATATATTGTCATGTATGAACATATTGTCTTATATGAACATAAATACAATGGTGTGTTCATCTGGAAAGAATGCAGTGTGATTCATTAGTTTATAAATCATATATGACGAGAGGTGAAACAGAAAGAAGAGCGAAGGGTAGACCTAGAGTACACTGGATCGACATCAAAGAGACATTACACAAACACCAAATAACATTATCTGAAGCTGCCAGAAAAACAAGAACATTGTATCTCCCTCGACACCCGTAAAGGGTAAAAGAGGAGGGAAAGAAGAAGAACATATTGTGTTATAATATTTGCTTTAAAAAACCAATAATTCCTACTTGCCATTTTTTTAGGATTAAATCCCATTCTCTGGATGATCATGCCCAGACTGAGAGAAAGTGTGAAGGCACTGTGCTGCTGCTGTTGCAAGAAATACAATTATGATGAGGATGACTATCTGGATGATGAGACCAGTGCAGCTATGATCGAATTTTCAGAAAAGTGAACAACCTCGTTTGATTTAAGGATCTATGGTTGAAGTTTGTGACATGTAAGGGGTCTGTGTGTGATTTAAGGATCTATGGTTGAAGTTTGTGACATGTAAGGGTCTGTGTGTGATTTAAGGATCTATGGTTGAAGTTTGTGACATGTAAGGGTCTGTGTGTGATTTAAGGATCTATGGTTGAAGTTTGTGACATGTAGGGGTCTGTGTGTGATTTAAGGATCTATGGTTGAAGTTTATGACATGTAAGGGGTCTGTGTGTGATTTAAGGATCTATGGTTGAAGTTTGTGACATGTAGGGGTCTGTGTGTGATTTAAGGATCTATGGTTGAAGTTTGTGACATGTAGGGGTCTGTGTGTGATTTAAGGATCTATGGTTGAAGTTTGTGACATGTAGGGGTCTGTGTGTGATTTAAGGATCTATGGTTGAAGTTTATGACATGTAAGGGGTCTGTGTGTGATTTAAGGATCTATGGTTGAAGTTTGTGACATGTAAGGGGTCTGTGTGTGATTTAAGGATCTATGGTTGAAGTTTGTGACATGTAAGGGTCTGTGTGTGATTTAAGGATCTATGGTTGAAGTTTGTGACATGTAGGGGTCTGTGTGTGATTTAAGGATCTATGGTTGAAGTTTATGACATGTAAGGGGTCTGTGTGTGATTTAAGGATCTATGGTTGAAGTTTGTGACATGTAAGGGTCTGTGTGTGATTTAAGGATCTATGGTTGAAGTTTGTGAACAGTGAGGGGTCTGTGTGTGATTTAAGGATTTATGGATTTATGAGAATTGAGGGTAAATTGAAAGTTCAGAAGAGTTACTAGTGTGTATATGTATATATCTACAGAAGAGTCACTAGTGTGTATATGTATATATCTACACACTTTCTTTAATTTTTACTTCTGTGAGAATCAGCTACATATAAATGTAGATAAGACATTTTTTTAATGTAGATTTTGATGTTTTCAGAGAAATATTTTTTCTAGATTTACATGACAGATGTCAAAATATAAACAATGTATGGTAATAAATATCCATTCAGAAATGAGTAACCCATCAATTACTATCCTCATATTTTAATCTCTTTAGAAGCTTATCTACCAACACAGAATAGGAACAGTCAGTGTCCATGTGCTGAAGGACATACTAAACAGGAGCCCTGTAGACTTGTCCTGTGTGATAACCTGTAGACTTGTCCTGTGTGATAACCTGTAGCCATAACTCATTGAGAAAAAAAAATATCACGACAGTCAGACTTGGAAAATCAATTCATGAAATTCTTGGGTGTCATATGATGTTTATACATCATCCTCAGGTGCATACATCTCAGGTACATACATCATCCTCAGGTGCATAAATCTCAGGTACATACACCTCAGAACCTGAAAAATGTTGACTTGAAAATCATAGATCATGCTCACCTGTCCCCACGTGATTGATACACGGCTATCGTCATGTTTTCTATCCACCGTTTTCTTGGTCTACCTTTGGCCTTATCTTTGTCATAAATTCCACCAGCTCTGGTGTTTTAGCGCAGAGACCACACACATTTAACGTAGGTGTTCTTGTGGTCTTCATTTTATAGCTTCTAATGAAGGTTAAATGCAGTGTTACGCACTGCTGGCTTGCAAGGCCTGCCGCAGAGGGATCTTGTTAATGAACAATGAATAAGTGGTTCTAAAATTAGCATAAGGAAAATATCCCAGATCTTCAAGGGATTGAGTGTTTGTATATATTTGTACATAATGATGTTATTACACATCTTAACTGAACATAACTTGTCATTTCCTATGTCTGAATTGTTTTATTGTTGTTAAACACAGGTAAAATGTGTTTTAAAATTATTATTGTTACATATAAAATATGCATATATTTATAATATTGTCATAGACTTGCGTTGAATCAAACACAAATCGTAATTTTGTTCAAATTCTGCAAGGGTTCTCAATTAACTCAGTTGAAAATATGCACCCATCTTATGTATATTTTGGAATAAATTACTATGGTTGTGATACACTATGAACTAACTTGATTGACTTCCTGTGGCAGACCAGCTGTTCAGTCTTTCTCAGCAGATGTTGAAGAGCCATGCTGCTGATGTGTCCTGTGGCTTGCTAGTTGGTTTATTGCTAATCCAGCGATCCATGGACTCACGCTGCTGATGGTTCCTGTGGCTTGCTAGTTGGTTGGTTGGTTTATTGCTGATCCAGCGATCCATGGACTCATGCTGCTGATGTTTCCTGTGGCTTGCTAGTTGTTTGGTTGGTTTATTGCTGATCCAGCGATCCATGGACTCATACCCTTTGAAACACTAGTTAAAACACAGGCTTGTAGATTCACAGTACAATTCATGCTAGATTTAACAGTGAATTCCACAAACCTTGTCTGTACAATATTGCCAATACAATGCCTAATAATTCAGTAAATTACTACCATTGACAGATAACATCAGCAATATAATGCCATTTAATGGCATTAGGTCAAAGGGCATGAGCCCATGGACCGCTGGATTAGCAACCAATGCGACAGATAATATAATCTTGGAAGTCTTGAATATGAAATACCCTAGGTAGAAAATGTGACTTCTTCATTAACTTGAAATTTTCCAGTCTTCAGTTTTGTCTCTTCTATAAACTTGACTGTGTTCTGTCTCTTCTATAAACTTGATTGTGTTCTGTCTCTTCTATAAACTTGACTGTGTTCTGTCTCTTCTATAAACTTGACTGTGTTCTGTCTCTTCTATAAACTTGATTGTGTTCTGTCTCTTCTATAAACTTGACTGTGTTTTGTCTCTTCTATAAACTTGATTGTGTTCTGTCTCTTCTATAAACTTGACTGTGTTCTGTCTCTTCTATAAACTTGATTGTGTTCTGTCTCTTCTATAAACTTGATTGTGTTCTGTCTCTTCTATAAACTTGATTGTGTTCTGTCTCTTCTATAAACTTGACTGTGTTTTGTCTCTTCTATAAACTTGATTGTGTTCTGTCTCTTCTATAAACTTGATTGTGTTCTGTCTCTTCTATAAACTTGATTGTGTTCTGTCTCTTCTATAAACTTGACTGTGTTTTGTCTCTTCTATAAACTTGACTGTGTTCTGTCTCTTCTATAAACTTGACTGTGTTCTGTCTCTTCTATAAACTTGATTGTGTTCTGTAACTTGTACAGAAATCTGTAGAGTCGTACTTCGAGCGTTGTGTCTTTGGGCCAGAGTGTTAGCCTCATCATCAAGTAATGATAATCTCCGCAACGAAGGTTGGCTGCAACAGATCTCCAACATCCCCAGTCTCTTGTTTTGGTGGTGCACTCTGCTAGACTGTAACCTGTCCATCTTGTGATGTTACTCTCCCACTTGTATCTCTGCCTACCTCTTGCTCGCTTTCCTTTGACTTTACCCTCAAGTAAGGTCTTCAATAAGGTGTCATGTCTTTTAATGTGTCCAAAATGTTTTATTTGCCTGATCTTTATTTCTCTTAGTAGTTCTTTCTTCAAATTAAGTTTTTAGTACCTCTTTATTTGTTTTCTTCTCTTTCCATGATGTTCTCCCTATTCTCCTATATACGCACATCTCAAGGACATCAATTCTGTATTTTAATTGTTTATTTAGTGTCCATGTTTCTGAGCCATACATTAATATAGAGTAGATATAGCATTTTATAATTCTCATTTTTAACTTGTTTGTAACTTGCTTAGATATTAATATTTTTCTCATGTCATTGAAGGTACTTTTAGCCATTCCTATTCTCCTTTTAACTTCTGTTTCACATCTGCCATCATTTGTGACTATGTGTCCAAGATATTGATACTGTTTTACTTGTTGTAATTTCTCTCCATGTTAGCCTCAGCATTTCATATTCTTGAAGTATGCAGTCTGAGGTGCCTGTCCACATGGCTGTGCTGTCAATATTCAACATTGAATACAAATAACTGTTAAGTCCTGTTCTAAGACGTAGAATCTTCTTCTCGTTCGGAGTTTGACATGGCTACACAGCAAGTCCTGTTTTCTTAATAAATACTGCTGTATTTAAAAGCTCCTCAGTGCTCCCATACATCTTTCTGTGGATATCCATCTGTGTGGGCCAGTGTTCTTCCCTTAACTGGTTTAGTGTATTGCAGTCTTGCATGATATGTTCAGCGGTCTGTGCTGCAAGACGTAGAATGATAATTTGTTCTGTGATATTAATAATTTGGTAGTCATGTTTTGTTGGTGAAACTATCTAGTTGCTTTGATTATCTATTTCTTATGATGGTAAATTATTAACACATCTGATTGGTCATCAGCGTTTTCCTTGTCCACCCAATCTGTTTTCTCATTTTCCTTGACCACCCAATCTGTTTTCTCATTTTCCTTGGCCACCCAATCTGTTTTCTCATTTTCCTTTACCACCCAATCTGTTTTCTCATTTTCCTTGTACACCCAATCTGTTTTCTCATTTTCCGTGTCCACCCAATCTGTTTTCTCATTCTCCTTGACCACCCAATCTGTTTTCTCATTCTCCTTGACCACCCAATCTGTTTTCTCATTCTCCTTGGCCACCCAATTTGTTTTCTCATTTTCCTTGGCCACCCAATTTGTTTTCTCATTCTCCTTGGCCACCCAATTTGTTTTCTCATTCTCCTTGGCCACCCAATTTGTTTTCTCATTCTCCTTGGCCACCCAATCTGTTTTCTCATTCTCCTTGTCCACCCAATCTGTTTTCTCATTTCCAAGAAAATCTATTTCATTAAAGACCTATCTCACATCTGTGAGGCTTGTTTGCAAATAAGTGTATTTTCCTGTATTATTATTTGATCAACTGCATGCCGGGGAAGGATATAGACTTCATCACTGATTTCTTATGGTGCCCATTTTCTAAGGAATCCTTGGAGAAATTAAAATTGTTGTTTTTATCAAAAATATTTCAGCTCATCTGGGAATCAAATTCTGAATGACATTGGCTAGAAAGCCTATGCACCTATGTGTTATGTATGTGTAATGAATATATGTACAACAAGCTGGGGATCTCCCTGGCATAGTGGTTAAGCTGTTTGCCTTGTGTTTAAGAGGTCATGGGTTCCAATCCAGCTTGTGTCGTCTTGTTTATAAGGTGGATTTTTTCGGAGATTCCTGTTGATTATCACTTGAAGCTACGGAGTTACATGCTATGAGTGGTACTCTCGGCAGGCGGCGTGCCGCTTCGTTGAGAGGGACGGAGTACATATGGGAAACCGAGTACAGTGAAGTCAATCTTCTACGGCTTTCAAACCTTTTTTTAAACCTATGTGTTACTGCACCTCCTTAGGCTTTTCCACAGACAAATGTTACACATTTCCTAATGCAGTATTTACTGAACACAAAATGAACATTCAGGGAATCATCAACAAAGAAAATATGTCAAGCATTATATAAATGTTAGATGTACTGTTGTACTGTTATTTTAATAGGATTGACCATTTTACCTTGATTTGGAAATCTGGACAAATTCATGAACCAAATAAACTATATTTGTTAGTTTGTGTTCCCAATCTTTCAAGTTGGAATGAAATGCTTGAATGGTAATGAATGGTATTTAAATGAACGTTAATTTTGATTTTGTTGATGCTGAAGTTGGATGGATCGGGTAAAAATCTACAACCAAGCAGTAAACCCTGACACAACACATTTTATTCTTTATACTACAACCTTCTAATCTGCAGGTGTTTGTGAAACTTATTGTACAGGCAACTCCTGGTTTCTTAGGAAACCCGCTTCGGTGCCAGGTAATGCTGGGTATATGATCACTGCAGATGGGTCAACAAATCTGGCACAAGGATGAGGCAGTTGACCCAGAGGTGCATGCTTAGCTTCCGGCAGGACATGATTGTCCTGGGATATTTCCACATTGGATGCTTTCCTTCAGTTGACCCAGAGGTGCATGCTTAGCTTCCGGCAGGACATGATTGTCCTGGGATACTTCCACATTGGATGCTTTCCTTCAGTTGACCCAGAGGTGCATGCTTAGTTTCCGGTAGGACATGATTGTCCTGGGGTACTTCCACATTGGGTGCTTTCCTTCAGAGACTAAACATGCATCAATAAACTTCTGCAACACAACCATGCCTTTAAGACACAACAGACATGTGAGTCAGGGTATTGCCTCAGCTATCCAACTCAGGAACCATTCTTTTGTGTGAAGGGCTATGTGCTTTCATGAGCTACTTTCTCACAGCTAGAGGGATTATTTCACCATCATAAACCCTCTAGCTTTTATCCTAGCTTTTATCTAGTCCTGCTGAGAATGCATCAACAAAGAGAGATTTCCATTTTCTTCTGTCATCTACAGTGCAGACGAGTGTAGAGAAGGAGTCTATTCCATGACTTTCTTTGTCCCCCACTGTTTCTTTCATCCTCCAATGTTTCTTGCAAGATTGTTTTATATAGGAAGTCGATACATAAGTTGAAACCATTGAGAAGATTCAATAAGGTTTTCAGCAAAGATGCCATGATGATTACACAAATTAAGGAGTGGTGTTATCACTTTGGTCCATGATGTGGAGGTACAGAACAGTTCTGAGACGACCAAAGTGCGAGGTTAAATGCTTGCCACAGGCATGTGAATTCTGACCATTCATAAAGTAATGACAGCCTACCGAACATAAATTTTGCTTAGAAAATAACCAGTCAAAAAAAATTGTAGGTTGATTTCTACGTCCTAAATGTGATATGCTGCTAGTAACCATGGATGAGGTCACAGATCAAGTGTGAACTTACTCCATTCTGATGGAACCTCCTACCCCACTCACACGCTGCTCCTCTACGGTGCATATCAATAGATGGATGGCCATCTTTAAAATGCCGATACGTCGTCACATTGTTCGTCCGTATCACGATGACAGCACACTCTTTACAGCATTGACAAGTTACAAAACAATGCCAGTTATTATTCCAATCATGCATTTAAGGTTTTCATTTGAAGCACCCCTGGTACAATACACACCCCATCACTGGTAACAATTAGAAAATTGAAGAAGTTGACTTTACCAGACAACAATAAGAACATACAGAAAACTAAACTCTGGAAACATATTTTATTTCTTTTCACCATAGAAAGGCAGAGTATCAATTTCTTACATAAATATGTCATTACATACAGCATAAATGTTTACTTCTATGTGACATCTTCTTTACGGCATGTTGCCTTCACTGCCAATCTGTAAGCTCCCTGGTTCTGTGCTAGCTATCTAGCCTCTTCTAGCGTCATATTTAAAAAAAAATTAAAATTGGTAGCATATCCTATTTAGGATGTAGCCATTAATCCAGCATGTTTTGGCTATTGTGATTTTCTAGGCAATATTAATATGTTCATTATTTTGCTATTGCTTTCTGAACTGTCTGGATGCACAATTTCCAGCTGTGGGTTCCGAACCCGGTACATTGGCCATCAAGGACATGCACTGTACCACACCGCTACATATTAAAAAGCTCTTTGATATTTTGTATAAAACATAGTTCTAGTCTGCCTCTTGTTACTCACTAAAGACACATAATTACACACATAAATTGACGTTTCGATTAAAAGGCCTTTATCAAGACCAAAATTAAAACATACAATAGAAAACGGACAGTAAGGATATGGACGTTCACATTGACATGTGTAATATAGTTTGACCGGAAGAGGTGAAACAACACCGGACAAGGGATATACAAAAATGACTACATACATGTGACACGAAACAAACAGAAACTATAGAATATTTAGATGTGAGTCCATTTCTGTTGATATGCGTAATTTTTGTCTGCTTTGCAATGAAGAAAATATTTTGATCCCCACTCACAAAACCATGTGTTCAAAGACCAATGGGACTTTTTTATATTAGGGTGGTGTCATCTGCTTACATAATTTCTGAAATCTCCATAATTAATTACCTCCGATATTAGAATTAAGACTAACTGTTTACAGATATATATGTTACACAAGTAAACATAGATTCTTTGCTTTTACAGAAATATGCATAACACAAGTTAACATACCAGGTACATTCTATGTCTTATGTGATTCTGTCTTTCATCTGAGGGAAATCTTCAGGGTGTGATAATACAACTGCTGAAATGATCCAGGCAGGAGGATAAAATCACCATCTATCGCTGCACCAAGATCTGGAAAAGTGAATTTAGGCCCAGGGAATGGATACAATCAGTCTACATACCGCTGCCGAAGAACAGAAATCTAACACTATGCACCAACTACAGAAACATTGCACTGATTAGTCAAGCCAGCAAATACTACTTGGTATCATCATGAAAAGATTACAACATAAGCTGGAAGAAGAGTTAAATGAAGCACAGGCAGGTTTCAGACCAGGCAGAGGCACCAGAGACCATATTTTCAATATGCGGAATATCGTAGAGAAATACAGAGAGTTTAATGTCGATATATACACATGCTTTATTGACTACACCAAAACATTCGATTGTGTACAATATAAAAAAACTTTGGAATATCATGAAGGACATGGGTTTCCTGCTACATCTAATCCGCCTCATAAAAACATATCAAGACCAGCAAGCAGCTGTGAGAGTAAATAGTGAAACATCTGATTGGTTCAGTGTGGAAAAGGAGTCAGACAAGGATATGTCAGATCACTATATCTCTTCAACATTTATGCAGAGAGCATAATGAGGAGAAGTAGGAAATGACCAACTTCGACTCACACAACATCGGATGTCACGAGATACCAGAACTAAGATATGCTGATGATACAACATTATTGGCACACAGTCAAGTAGCTTTCAAACAACCCATAAACTTCATTAAAAAACAAAGCTATTTCTAAATGGAAATAAGACCAAGATTATCACAAGTGAAAAAAACCACTAGCAAGTTCTGAATCACTATCAACAACAGTGAATTAGAAAGAGTCACCAGTTTTGAATACCTTGGCTCTTATCAACAGTAACAGTGATTGCTATGAAGAAGATTGAGTATCGTGTCCAAGAAGCTGATGCAAATGAAAAACATATGGCTGAGCTGCTGCAAAACTAACATTCTTAAGAGCTTGCATATTCCCAGTGGCAATATATGGGTGTGAATCCTGGACAATCACCAAGAAAGAGAAAAATAAAATAGCATTTGAAACTATATCATGGACCCAAAAAATCATCAATGTAGCCATTATGTAATAAATATAAAAGCAAGCTGGCTAAACTGTATGGTTTTTTCCAGAAAACTACAATATTTTGGCCATATAAAATGCCACTACAACCTAGAGAAGACCATAATGAAGGGGATGATGCCAGGGAGACGAACAAGAGACAGACCAAGAATAAGATGGAGGCAAGATATCAAAGACCAAATGAACATGACAATAACAGAAGTAGGAAGACTGGCGCAAGATGGACAGAAGTTTTGAAAGTCTGTGATGACTGCTACATCCTGTTCAGGATATGCTACCTGATGATGAATACATCCTATGTGTTTACAGACATACATTTTACACAAGTTAACATACATATACATTACACAAGACCTCTGTGGTTATACTGCTTAAGTTATTTACTTTGTGCTCAGGTTGTAATCCTGCTAGCGATGTCATGTTTACAAGGTTAATATTTTCTGAGATCCCTGGGTGTTACGTGCTATGAGTGGTACTCTTGGCAGGCGGTGTGCTGCTTCGCTGAGTGGATCAGAGCACGAGGATGACCTGAGTACAATGACATCAATTAATACACCTTTCAACCTCAGGACCTAAAATTGGACATCCTCACACAGAATAAAGAAACATGTGACACAAACTGAAATAGCATGTATAACCTTCTAGTATTCAACATAAACATGAATGGGAGCTGTTCTCAGCTATGTTTACTATTGGTAACATTTTATGTTATATTTTCATATTCGCAATCTGCAGCCCCCTAAATTTTCAGCGTGTTGGGTTATCCCTGAGACTAGTTAATTTGTACTAGTTAATCTAGAGTGGATGCAAAACAAAGGAAAAAACCAAACAGTGGTTGTTCAGATTTGACAAATGTACACTCAAAATATCATAAACAATATTAGGCTAAAATGCGGTTTCAATAATTTCTAAAATGAATCAATTAAGCGGCTACATTTCTGCTGAACAAAAATCGGTACTAGTATTATATTATACTATTATTATATTAATAGGTACTGAAAATGAAGAATTACAACAGGGTCTCCACTGAAAAATAAAAGGTAGAGCAATCAAACATGCACAATGATGGAATACATATTTCAATGCAAACAATAGTATTATATCTACCCGTACATATAGTCTTGCTGTAAGCTGTTGCAGGATTGAATGATGATTGGTTTTTGGAAATGGCATGTTTTGTTGCATGATATGCAGTAATATTCTGACGTTTCAGAATGTTGGTAACTCCTTCAATCCATCTTCCTCTTGCTGTTTCGATTTTCATATTTGTATACTCTTTCTGCTGGCCAATATAGGTTCATTCTTATTAAGCAGCTGAACTATTTCACTGTTTTTCAACATATTTCTACAGATGTTCCAACAGCTCTTGTAATCTTTTCATTCCTCGTATGATCTCTTCTTGTTATGTTTATCTTAGATTAGACATCTATTTCACATTTAGTAAGTTTTCTCTCTTGTTCTTTAGTTAATGTCCATGTCTGGTAACACAATGTTGGTATAAAGATTTAATGGTTCATTACTGGAAGATGTGTCCACAACATGTGACATTTTTTAATGAAACAAACTATACGCTTGTTAAAAACATGTAGCCTATTTATGTTACGGAACATTATACTATGGAGTAGTGAGTGTATTTTAGTTTTTGGGAGGGGTAGGGGTATTTATGGTTAGGGGAGTTTACAGTTGGGATTAGGGTTGGTGATAGATGTTTAGTTTTTGGGAGAGGGATGTTTAGTTATTAGGAGGGGGTGGTTGGGGTTAGGATTAGCAACAGTATTATTGATATAACATGGAATCCACCCATCACAGTCGGATAGGTCTGCTAGTCATGTGAGATTTCCCTGAAACATTCGCAAACTATAGCAGTGATTAAATGTTTCTGCGCATAACATTGAAAAGTTGGACTGTGAACACATCATCCTGTAAAGTACTGATTAAATTTATGATTTGCCGTTTGGTTTGAATAAAGATACTGTAGATTCTATATCTACATGGGTGTAGAAAAAGATGACATGGGTGTCCCACAGTGCTCTTATCTTCTTCTGCATTTATTTTCATATTCTGGAGATTAAAAGGATGTAGTCCAGAGTACAGAATGTGAAACACCATGGTTAACAGTTTGGCTGCAATAAATTGCACCTTTCAGCCTGATGCATCTGACTTCAACATTGCTTCTGTGTCATTTTGATTCGCTATGGGATGGGACAGCCAACTCTCAGGACTTGCATGGCAGGTAACACTGTCACTATTCATTGCTCCCCTTTCGGGACATGGCTACACACAGACAAAATATACATATAAAAAAATTGTGAACATTTAAAACATTGCCATAAGATACATGATTGTAACACGTAGAAGGTGTGTACTGACTGCCATGTTGATGGTTACATTTCCTCACAGATAAATAACAATTTTGGATGAATTGTGTATTCTCTCCGATCTAAGCATCCACAAAATACAGTCAATGGTTTGATGAAATTTTATGCATGAATTGTTTTCTTGGAATATTTCGCTTGTAGTTTATTTAAATTCATATCAATCATATTTATTGACATCTGCAACCGACAGAACACAGTGACATACAGCATGTGCACGATTTCATAGTGTGCACGCTATTTATGATAAGTTTGACACACAGCATGTGCACGATTTCATAGTGTGCATGTTATTTATGATAAGCACATTTGACTATTTTTATTCAATTTATTACTTTATAACTGAATCTACGAATCCTTAAATAAATTTAATCAAATCATCACTAGCTTGATTGAGCAAAACAAGTAATTTTTGTGTATAAGGATAGGATACAACAGGCTGAAATATCATCTAGAGTGGCACTTGTACTCATGTCCATGTAGAAATGAATAGAGAGAGCTGAACACATACTATAATAATGGTATATCTTTGATGAATTGATTGAGCACCGGTCTGCTGCTAAAATGTTTTGGCAGAAGTGGGCAACAATTTGGATAGATGGGCCAAATTAAGACTGTTAGCTCGGGATGGGTCCACATGTGACAGCTAGAATATAAAATTCAGGCTGGTTAGCTCGGGATGGGTCCACATGTGGCAGCTGGAATATCTGTAGATATTTGTTTGTCATGTGACCATAATTATCACTCTGAGATCAAAGGAAAAGCTTTTGTCAGCTTTCATGTCAACCATTTAAGGGCGTCAAAGATACTCTCTTTGTTATTCGTTCTGAGCAATGGAGAACTCTTGCACTCAGCCACACAGGAGAACTCTTGCACTCAGCCACACAGGAGAACTCTTGCACTCAGCCACACACACCCACAGATTTTCTATAATATCATTATTTTCTCATCACTGATTAGCTTCATAGTTTAAATCTTGCCTGTGAGAACTCGGGGAGGGGGGCAATGAATATAATAATTTTACATCAGCCTTGCAAGCCAGTAAAAATAGCTTGGCTGGCTGCAATTTGCCCACATGCCACATTTTGCTCAAAAATGTTGTATGGGAATATTGACAAAATTTCTAAAAAAAAACCCGTTCATATATTAAAATAAGGGGGATTTTTCTATGTAAAACAGTAATCAAATACAAAGAATGAAAGAAGAACTAAATACAAAGGATGAAAGAAGAATTAAATGAATAATCTTTCAACAAAAAGTGTTTTAATACAGCACAAAAAATAAATGGCTAGTGCTGTACACAAATGACAATATATTTATGTAAAAGTCCTGGTGAGAATATATCGACAAGGTTTCTAGTATTTTGATTGTGTCAGAAATAGAATGCATAAATTGTGTGTTTTTATTATACATAAATACATATACCATATACATACACATATTTGATCCAAGAGCATAAATACATATACATATTTGATCGAGTGCATAAATAGAAAGATTTCCAAAGCAAAGCATGTGTAGAAAATAAAATCTCTTAGTAACAGCTATGAATGAGATATGAATTGCAATTCTATAGTCATGGGAATATGTAATTAAATACGAAATTAGGGATCCCTTAAAATTATATATTTTGACATCAAATTCTGTGTAAAATATCAAGTTAATTCTGTTTTTACCACCTCAGAGTACGAGACTACTGCTCAGAGATAGATTAGCCTGGGTACAAAACAAAGCTCTGGAGAAGTTGCACATAGAAAGTACAAAGTAATTGCTCATAATTCCTGCAGTTTTAAACAACTGAGTCACTACAAATTGCTACAGTTGTCACGCAATCATATAAAATACGGAATCAGTTGTCACGCAATCATATAAAATATGGAAAAAGTTGTAATATTTCCTGTGTAGAATTTATGTTATTTAAATATTCATGAAATTCTAGATACCACTAATACACCAACTACATTGCCAGTACAACATGGGCAATTGACTTCCCTGAACAGCGAGCAAGTTTGTGAGACGTGTGGACCACTCTACCACATATTTACACCAAGATTGACAACTAAATGTTACAACACATTTATCTCCCTAAACATCAACTTTCACTCCAATAAATAACAGTTATTTACTAGTTAATTATTTGAAATGGCGAGATGAATATTGCATTTTCATCCATTTATAGAAATCTAAAGATCAGAACATGGACATTAGAAGCCATTGTAATTCCATCATCATCAAGTGCCATCTCCATACTAAAGATCAATACAGATATATTCAATAAAACCTGAGCATATGCTGTACAAAATATGGACAATCTGTACAAGTTGATGAGTAAGAGTTACCCAAACATGACCATAAAAATTCACATTTTTTTTTTAAAGATAACAATAAATGAAGTATATTCTGTATTGCTATTCAGTTATTGTGGAATTTACGGGGGCGACACTAACACATTTTATCGTACAAATGTGAATGATCGGATCTGGAAACATAATGAAGTTCAATCTAATTTGGTTAATCAGGTAAGAGAGTAGATTTGTGGCTCTGGTGCACTATCTACACGGCAGTCATCAATCCCACCATGGCAAACATCATCTGGTTCTCACTGAACAACAATATAGACACAGACACAATACCAGCAGTCACCTGCATGGGCATCAAGATTGACAGGGAGCAGACTATGAAATATCTAGGCTTCACTTTTTATAGAAGTCTATCTTTTGTGAAACATGTGGACAATATCATTCAGAAAGCTGGGAAGGGTGTCGGTACAGTCAAAATCATGGCATCTGCAGAGATGCCGCAGCGAACCCTTTCTCAGATGATGCAGGCAGTGATATTATCTGCGTTGGACTAAGATTTAGGTTTACTGACACTGTCGCAAACACAGGTGGATAGACTGGAGAGAGTTCAAAACGAGGCCATGAGAGCTGTCCTAGGATGCACAAGAGATACTCCTATTGTGACCATGAGGTTTGTCCTAGACCTACCGAGCATTAAATCAAGACATAAAATAGCTCAGGTTAAAGAAAACGTCAAGGTCGCCAATAATGATCATCACCTCTTACACCAATCTCTAGACAACACAAAATGAAGGCATATCAAGAGAGGAAGGTCCTGGATGGCAGAATCAGAAGATACCCTACTCAGAGTTTGTGAGCTGGAGGAAGTGGGAAGAGGCTGTGAATGGGTGACATTTGGAAAGTCACTGACAACAGTTGTGATAAAGATGGGAAGAGAGTGCAGTGACTGGCTGCCAACAGCACGAAGGGAATGATCTGAAAACTCATACTGCAGCACTCGAAACCACACGATACGATAATTTACACAGATGATTCAGTAACATAAGAAACAAACAGGTGTGGTTGGGATTTCGTGTCCTATCAAAATAGCAAGAAATTAGCTGAGAACTCAGCTGCCTACCCCACTACAACATCGAGTATGAGAATTGAAATAGAAGTGGTGACAGCAGCTCTCACTTGGCTGGCGATGCAACCACCAACAGACTCAGTTATTCTATCTGACTCTCAAAGTATGCTGCACAAGATAGAAAAGCGTTTGGTCAGAACTGAATGGGTCACTGTTCTCAACAACGCGCAGAGCATTACATGGATCTACTGTCCAGGTCATGCTGGGGTCAGGGGAAACGAAAGAGCCAATGTGTTGGCTGGTAAAGCCTTGGTGAACGGCACCAAGATAAGAATACATAATCCTTAAGAGTCCTTAATCTTAACATACGCAGACTAAAACCACATTTTTAGGAGCTGCTTTATGAAAGACTTCTATTTAGCGCCACTTCATGTGCTTTCCAATAAAAATGGGAATTACTAAGAGCCACTGTAAATGGTATCTAGAATTTTAAGAGTTAATATTATCCAAACTGTTCTTTATCTTGTTTCTCTTCTACGTCAACTGTTCTTTATCTTGTTTCTCTTCTACGTCAACTGTTCTTTATCTTATTTCTCTTCTACGTCAACTGTTCTTTGTCTTGTTTCTCTCCTACGTCAACTGTTCTTTATCTTGTTTCTCTTCTACGTCAACTGTTCTTTATCTTGTTTCTCTTCTACGTCAACTGTTCTTTGTCTTGTTTCTCTTCTACGTCAACTGTTCTTTGTCTTGTTTCTCTTCTACGTCAACTGTTCTTTGTCTTGTTTCTCTTCTACGTCAACTGTTCTTTGTCTTGTTTCTCTTCTATGTCAACTGTTCTTTAAACCACTTATATTTTATTAACTTCATTCATCTCAGAAATAATATCACAAATCATCTTATTGGATTATAGACTCATATTTGCACAAATAAGATGAAAAATATTGTTGAAATGTGGTTCTATTGAAGAATTAACAACTGAACTGGATAGACGAATTGAAGTATTTAGCATATCCTATTGTAGTATGTAGCAATCAACCAAGCATTTCCTGGCTGTTGCGCTATTCTATACAATATTTCGGAGATGTTCTTGGTTTAGTGGTTAAGCTATTCCCAGTTTTGAAGAAATTGAGGGTATCAACATCTAGTCATGAAGCCATGTTTACAAATGAAATTTTTTCCAGAGAATTGTGGGTATTATTTGTTGAATAAACATAATTACAAGCTATGAGTGGTAGCCTCAGCTGGTGACTTCTGAGCGGTAGGGAAATGTGATTAAACTGAAGTAAACTCTCTACTCTTTATTCTTATGCAATATTTATACTCAGTAGGTTGCTATTCCTTTTTGAATAGTCCAGATGCACAAATGTCTGGCTAAAATTGAACCAGGTGCTTTGGTTGTTCAAAATAGATCACAGAATAATGTAAACAAAAACATACAAACATGTCCCCCATGTCTGAAAATAGAGTTGACTGCCTTGGTAAAAAAAAGAAAAGATGGGACGATGTATCAGTGCTATCCACACTTGGTAAAAAAAAGAAAAGATGGGACGATGTGTCAGTGCTATCCACACTTGGTAAAAACATGTCTTGTCTAGATGGGACGATGTGCCAGCAGACATTAGGGGAAGGAATAACTCGTCCTAAACATTCTTAGTTTGTTTCTTACGACATACACTGAGGTAGGTCATGTTGCTATTTTTTACTCTCAATTTGAACTCTGGCAGCACATGGGTGATATAGAATACCAATTTATTGAACTGGCATGCCGAAATCGAATGTGCTGGACCTGATGCATAAATAACGCAGTTCCAGTGTAAAACTAGAAGCAAAACATACTTCTCACTCTCTGACACAAATCACACAAATACTCATGTTGGTCGCGTGAGAGCGAATGTAGAAGAATTGAACTGGGATGCAAAATATTGATTCCATTTATAAAAAAAGACAAATGATCATCACATTAAATTCATCATTTTCAGACAATAGCAATGTTTAAAATAAAAGTTTTTGTTTTGTGTGCAATGTTTAAAATGAAAGCTTTTGTTTTATGCAATGTTTAAAATGAAAGTTTTTGTTTTATGCAATGTTTAAAATGAAAGCTTTTGTTTTTTTGTGCAATGTTTAAAATGAAAGCTTTTGTTTTATGCAATGTTTAAAATGAAAGTTTTTGTTTTATGCAATGGCTAAAATAACAAGCAATAGAAAAACAAATACATGACCAGCATCAAAACATAACTGAAAAATTGCGGCAAAACCCGATATCACAAATAAAATATTTTCAATAACAAATCTCGAAGTTTATATAAAAAATATTCCTGGAACCAGTGATAAAATTGAACTGTCACTGATTACAATTTTTAAATCAATAATTCATCAGTTGTTTGTTTTTTTAAAATTGTTCATTACAAATAAATAAATGTGCAGCAATATTAATATAACATATTATAAGGTAATCAATTACTGAAATTTTGAACATGTAAAAGTTTTGTTTAAACTGCCACATTCCCTTACCTATTCTTTATAAGATTCTATTCACTTGGCCTCTCTCTGGATCTAGAGCCCAATATTTTTTTACACCAGTGTTTGTTTTATTAATCTATCCTTCTTCAGCTTTCATTCTCAAACTCCAGCTGGATCTCCCTTGTAGCAGGACCATTGTCCTACTAGATTTCCAGCAGGATGTAGTCCAGAGAATGGAAATGCGCTATGTCGCCGTTTTATTTGTTCCAATGACCTGACACGTCCATCTTCACCGTGGTCAATCCATCCAGATTTCCATATTCATCATGGGTTTAAGGGTAGCATATTGGATACAACAGTCCACCATGGATGTCTATCTTCAGTAATGTGAATGAGTAAGAAAATATCCGGACATATTCAGTCTTTGGTTTTCTTTGTCCTCATCTGTTTCTTCTGCTTTCGACAGTTCCCTGTAGTGTTCTTTTTGACAAGGATCATGTCTTCATACATGTTCAAATCATGCTAGTTTCCATAGTTTCACTATTGAGAGTAATGGTACTTGTTGCACCTGAATACATCTTTATTTGTTTAAGTGTATTATTACGTACACATTTGTCTTATGTTCTCTATAGATTTCTTACGTACACATTTGTCTTATGTTCTCTATAGGAGATTTCTTACGTACACATTTGTCTTATGTTCTCTATAGGAGATTTCTTACGTACACATTTGCCGTATGTTCTCTAGCTCGCTCATACCTTATGAATAATATCTCCCCCCCCCCCATAAAAAAATTTGGTAAAATATATTATTCAGGAAATAACGATCAACCAAGCAATTATTTTCTAGTAATATGTTCAGTAGGTACCTAAACAGTCAGGATGTACACTTGCCTGCAAGGTATTTGCACCTGGTACCTCAGCCATCTGAGACATACTCTGTACCTAAACAGTCAGGATGTACACTTGCCTGCAAGGTATTTGCACCTGGTACCTCAGCCATCTGAGACATGCTCTGTACCTCTCTGCCACACAGCTGTATGATATCCCCTTAGCTATCATATATATCTGTTCTCTCTTCTTCTTCTATTCTGGTTGTTTAAATGGAAGGGAAGAGGGTTTCACAAAAGTTGATATCAACAGTGCTCTTATATATCAATTAAATTGTTTGAATGTGATAATTTTTTCTCAATATGTGAATCAAAATTTGAGATTTTCCCTACCTTTTTCTGCGAAATTTTCATGGTTAATTTGTTGGGGTGGGCATGAAAATCTATTTTTTGTGGACATAATTCTGTTGGTAGTGGGTCCCCTGAATTCATGAAAGTTGCTGATGATTGAGGTTCGGAAAGTGGGTATGACCTCACTATCTGTCCCACTAATGCATGGTATCTTTATGAGGCAGCTAAAGTAGGAATAATAAGAACTCTATTTGAACAATTTTTGTGTCTGACTAGAAAATAATTTGCCCATGAAATTCCTGCATAAATTCCTTCTGTGATAAACATACTTCTTGTTTCTCAACTTTTTTTTTTTAAAAAGAAACCTATCTCAGTGTTGCCACAAAACAGAAAACATATTACAAAAACTAACAGTGATGCTCACATTTGTATAAACTGTTCTGATTTCCAGCACCAAAAAAGTGGTAAAATAAATGCTACACTTACAAACAATGAACATAAAGTGAGCGGCACGAAATCAGTGAGAGTGATCAAGACTTCTAAACATTTTCCACACAATCTGCACCAGATGACACAGTATTGAGATACGTAGTACTATTTCTTAATTGTTTGACAAAAATTCCAAATGGTTTCAACACTGAGGTCATCTCCATGCTTGATGAAGCTGAAGGAGTCATACTCTTATATGGTAATGTATCATTTGTGAAAGACGAAGCGGTGAGAAAATCGTGAAATGATGAGATATTCTGAATAGAAAGCAAGTCCCTTTCTAATAAATCTCCATCGGACATTGACCCTGAGTCATCTGTAGATATTGAAACATTTGAGAGTGATCGGTTGCTAAGTCTGTGACCTCTGCTGTCCAAGATTTTGAAATCAGGGGAATCTGGGTATTCTTTTGACCATTTGCTGAGTGCAACAGGCATGTTCCACTCCATCATGGTAGATGTGGAGGAGTTGTATATGTGTGGAGGAGGATGGTGGGGAGGCAGGGACTGATAAGGAATTGGAGATGAAATGTTTTCTGTATTCGCTGAATGAAGATTACCAGAAAAAGTTGCAGATTTCTGTTCAGGGGTGCCTCTGTGTGAGGTGCCCCATTCTTGATGCACCTCTGCCTGAAGTACTGTCTGTGATCTACTAGGGCCAAGTTCTCTAGTCACAAGATGCAGTGACGTTTGACATGGAGTCGTGGATACATTTGTGGATGTTAGAAAATGTGAGGATAGCTGTTGTTCATTCTGTCTCCTACAGACAGGCCTGCCATCCATGTGTGTACTATTACAATAGAAGCATGGCAAGCCATCATGGTCTGGATGAAGATTGTGATCCACTCCAAAACTATCCATGCTTCTGGAAAAGGCAGGTCGTGTGGAGGGAACTGCAAGACAACTGCTGGCCAGTGATGACGGTAGAGAATTTTGACGGCTTTGGAAAATTCCAGTAGTATCCGAGGCATTGTTGCATTCTGTGAGATCAAATGTTTCATTTCTTCGAGGGAGTGTATGAAAGCCATCTGATTTTCTGAATTTGCCACTTGGCTGTTGTGAAAGATTTTGAGATGGGACCACTTGCAGTTGTGAGTGGTCGAGTAAAGGAGGTGTTCCAGTCAGTGTAAGAAGAGGTTCCTCCATTGGATTCTGTCTATGCTTTCTATTTTTGTTTCCTCGCACTGGTGCTACTGAGGAGACAATCTCCAACCTGTCTTCCAGCCAAGTAGGATTGTCCTTGAAAAAAGACTTTGCCTGTTCAATTGTAGCTTTAAGCAATGCACCAGTCTCCGTCTCGTGATAATGCTTCTCGCATGTACTAGTCTGGGATGCAGAATCACTCTTGTAAGAGTCTGGACAATGCGTATTCAGGTGAAGATGAAGTTTGTGTATATCTTTCATTAAACAAAACTGGGTTGCAGTTTCAAGCTGTGGGGGAATGTCAGATCTAGTCGAATACTCCATGTACGCTGTTACAAATTTACTCATACCCAGTCCCTTCTGTTTTTCTGCTCGCATTTTCTCAGCGACATAGTCCACTGCCACAGCAAAATAATCTGGTAACACACGATGTTCATCTGATTTAAATCTGGCTCGTTTCTTAGAACAGCGAAGTCTAGCAGCTAATGAACAGAGAACTAAGATGTAATCAGCTTCCTGCAAGCGATCAACAAGCCAATCATCAATGCCCTTTTCTAAAATATAACTCTCTTCAAGGAGATCAAGTGTGACGGTCACCCCACAAGTCTCCATTAGGAATGCACCAAGTGCACCAACCACCTGTTCATGGATTGGGCAATCATACGAATACAGCAGCAGAATAACGGGCTGGGATTTTCCATCAACATCTGAAGACAAAAATCAGCAAATATTAGAAAATGTTCTAACAATACTTGAATGGCAACTATCAAGCTTATAATGACCCAGTGAAGTAAACAGTTAGATACCCCACCCTGTTAGTTCTTCATCACCATCATCAAGTGCTGTATCTGCAACGAAGGTTGGCTACAACATACCTCCAAAACCCTGTGTTTTGTTTTGGTGGTGCACTCTGTCCGACTGTAACCTGTCCATCTTGTGATGTTACTCTCCCACTTGTATCTCTGTTTACCTCTTGCTCCTTCAATAATTCTTTTTTCATATTAAGTGTTGTTAGAACCTCTTTGTTTGCTTCTCCTTCCATGATGTTCTCCCTATTCTTCTATATACCCACATCTCAAAGGCATCAATTCTGTCTTCTAATTGTTTAGTGTCCATGTTTCTGAGCCATACATTAATATAGAATAGATGTAGCATTTTATAATTCTCATTTTCAACTTGTTTGTAATCTGTTTAGATGTTAATATTTTCCTCATGTCATTGAAAGTGTCATAGTACGTTAGTTCTTCAGATACTGAGGTCGTGTGATCGGTAAAATTGCTGGTTCCCTGTTTCTAAAATCTACGAGTCATGTACCTTTTATATTAAACAGGATCTACTGGAACAGTGGTTCTTAATGTAGGTCATATAACCTCCCTGTGGGTCACAGCACTTTGCTGGTGGTGCCACAAAGAATACATAGGAAATTGAGAAGCCACAGGTAGACAATGCTGTTACTGACATTTAATCAATACATAATAAGCCTTGAAGAAAATTAACTTTTTTTGGACAAATGGACAAAGGTGCTACATAATGTCCACTAGCCGATATCTCTTCGTCATCCCTGGTGACTATTTGATAGCAGACAACAGTAAGAAATTGAGACAAGATGTGGCTGATTTTTTTCACAAGTGACATGTTATCAGTCTTTCCCCCAACCTTCTTTAGTTGCTTCCTACAACATGTCTGTAAAGAAGACAGAGGTCCTATTCTTCACACCCTAAACTAGAAGTCCAGATCCTGGTCGCCAGTTTATCTTGATAAAGAAATTGTTATTGAAATGTTAATTTATTCTATCTTGTTTTTGCTCCTTGTTCAAACTTTTATTTAATCTATTTTATATTTTTTGATTATATATATATTGCCATATTGTACATAGTTTTACTGCAACCTTACAGATGAGAACAAGTTGTAATTCTACACCTTAGAACAGGACACCACAGACTCCGCATTTACATGTACACAAAGTTCAAGATTGACAACACGGTCATGTGCACATGTAGCACAGAGTGCCAAACATATACTTCAAGATTGTTCTGAGTATGAAATTCTGAGACAGACATATTGGCCAGAGGAAACAACACTGGAATCAAAGCTCTATGGGCCACTGTGTGAACTGCAAAAGACAGTGAGTTTTATCCAGGAGACATTCTTCTTCTTCTTCTGTTCTCAAACTCCTGCAGATTAGCAGGATGTAGTCCGGAGAATGGAATGCGTTGTGTCATGGTTTACAGCATTGCTGCGATATCTGCGCCTTTCTGCCTGACACATCTGACTTCAGCATGGCTTTGGGTCACTGACCCTATATGGGATGGGACAGCCAACTCCATCCCATAACCTCTTTAGTCGCCTTTTACGACATGCGTGGTAAACAGTGTTGCTATTCTTTGCTCCCCTTTCGGGCCCCGGCAACACATGATCCAGGAGACATAATTACAGATATAGACACGTTTCAAGAGAACAAAAGAAGAATAAAACTGCAATCTCGACTATATGGTACACAGTTTTACTGCAATCTCCCATTCATTGATCTCCTATACATGAAAATAACTCTAGCTTCCCTGCGACAGATTGCTGTCATGGGGACCTACCGTTACCAATTAATCTTTCTCTGAGACATGGCATATGTGCTGGCCAGAGTTGATCGGTCAGTGTTTACACATTTTTGTGTGCAGTGATCTTAGCTGTCACATGACTGTCCAAACAAAACCATCATAAATTAACCAACACTTGTCCACATTACTTCAGTGAGGATGTAGGGCAAGCTAGACATATCTGTTACCAGCTAATGTAATAAATTAGTCAGTAGATTTGTCAATGCCATAACTTTTTTTGTGAATGTTGGGTCTAATGTCTTTCCCCAGGTGAATGATGGTTGATAGTATCCACCCTTGCTGTTAAGTATAAGGTAAAGGCCTCAGTTGTCGATCCAAGGCCAGATGTGTCATCTTGGTTGCATCAAGTCAATGTTTGTTTAAGGTTATTTTCATGTTTTCTATCCACCGTTTTCTTGGTCTACCTTTGGCTCTACGCCCGGAGATTCTTTTGTTATATGCTCTTATTGGTATTTGGTTCGTTCTTATAAGGTGACTGAACCATTTTACTTGCTGTCTCTAAATATGTTCGATACATGATATTATACCAACCATTTTCCTAATTTCTTATTTTATCTAGTTTAGTAACCATTTGCAACTTTTCTCAGACACTTCATTTTACATGTAATGATTTTCCTTTGCTGCTAGACTTGTCATATCCATGTGTGCCGCTATGCGTCATGTGGAGCGGAAGTCTTCTTTCTTTTGCTAATTCTGATGCCGCTTTGATGAATTTTGCTACGCATACATGTAGCAGAGTGTTTTTATAAAAATTGTAGATATTATCGGTATTTTGATTTCCATCTTAATATTTGAGTGCAGAAGTAATGGTGATAGTTCATAGTTCACTGTGTTTACATCAATGTTGGATGTTCACTGTGTTTACATAAATGTTGGATGTTCACTGTGTTTACATCAATGTTGGATGTTCACTGTGTTTACATCAATGTTGGATGTTCACTGTGTTTACATCAATGTTGGATGTTCACTGTGTTTACATAAATGTTGGATGTTCACTGTGTTTACATCAATGTTGGATGGTCACTGTGTTTACATAAATGTTGGATATCATGTCAACAGTACTTTCAGTACTTGTCTTCTGTCTAAGGTGGATTGTGGATATTTTAGCAGTACTGCAATAACTCGTGTTTTCTCTCAAAGGTGGATTGTGGATATTTGAGCAGTACTGCAATAACTTGTGTTTTCTCTTAAAGGTGGATTGTGGATATTTGAGGTTTGTTCTAAAATACCTCATTTGGTTGAGTAGGTACAACTTTTACCTCTGCTTCTGTGTTTGTTGCCTGACTCCTGCTAGTCAGCAAGATGTCGTCTAGAGAATGAAATGTATTGTGTCATAGTTTACAGTTTGGCTGTAATATCTACCTTTGGTCAGGCACATCTGACTTCAGCATGGCTTTTGGGTCATTTTGACCTGCTCTTATAACATGTATGGCAGGTCACAATGTTATGATTCCTCTCTACCTTTTTTGGGCACATGTAACACACCAAAGTCCAGGTTGTGATTTCTCACTTGACACAACCCACACCTCCAGTTGACTCAGCTGTAAATGAATACCTGACGCATGAGTTAGGGGAGGTAAAGACAGCAAGGAAGGGAACTGGCCACCCCACCTAATAATTGCTGCGGCTTAGTACATGAAGAGTTATCTTCATCCCCTATGGCAGGTTATTGCCATGGGACCTACTTTTACATTTTAACACATCAATATTCTTACTTGTAAGGGTGAGGGTTGAACCCTCAAACCTCAACCTTCTCTCTCCCAACTCGTGTCTACCATTGCCCCCTGTTATAACTGCCAAATATGACTTACCCAGAGTAATATCCCTTTCAAAGACATCTATATCGTCATTCTGACCATCTACAGAGTAGAAAATTAATGTATAAGTGTTTTAAAATTTTAAACAGGTGAAACTAGGAAACAGTGATTAAATTTTGTTAATAAATGGATACACACATGATAATACATTTCGACCAAAAGACCTTTATCAAGAACACATTGACAACATAACAAATGATGAGTAAGAATGACACTGTCCATGTCCACATGACAAGTGCTAAATATGGATATGTACAGGAAGAGTAAAAACTAGGTTAGATGCGAAACAAAATAAACAGAAAATTGACAGAACAGGATATCTATACGTAGGAATAAATCAATCAATCAACCCCTAACCGTTCAGGGTTGTAGAGGTACCACATTGGATGCTTCAGCACACAGCTGAATTCTAATGTAGGAATAATGGACATTGATCCCAATATTTCAAATATTGATATTAAATTAAGCCAAAGATACATCAAAATTTATATAAGACATGTAAATAGGGCCCCCAGAGCACATTCTGCCGACAAGTCCACTCCTTGACGACCTGAGGACTAAAACCTGGCCCCAAGAGAGATATCTGAAAATGAAGCTGTATGGCAACCTTGAAGACCTCCAGTTGACAACTGAATTCATGGCGGCAGCTCTTCTGCCTGTATAGACTTCTGAGGAGCTCCTGCTGACGACTGAATTCATGGCGGCAGCCCTTCTGAGCATGAGGAACTCCTTCTAACGACTGAATTCATAGCGGCAGTCCTTCTACCTGTATAGACTTCTGAGCATATAAAACTGATGGCAAATATAAGACATGACACATCCTCACAAAGCAGCATTCAGCAACACACTGTTGATTACTGTTTCACATGAGAGGTATTTCTAGTACATCAAAGTTAGAAACACAAATGGATATGTTCTTGTTTTGGTATGCGATGGAGTTCCTCTACAACATTGAAACTTGGGAAATCTGGTGCCTACATACAATTCGTTGGCAGGACAAAGTCACTAACATTGATGTACAGAGTAAACTCGGCTGTCTGTGACAATCTGTCTAAGAATGATCAGTTGAAATCCGAAACGGATGAAAACCAAGCAGTTATTTTCATATGAAAATGTCCCGCTGAAGACGGATGTGTTTTGAATGAATGGACTTCTTCACGTTTTATTTGTTTATTCCTACAATATATTTAATTTGGATATGAAACAACATATATACAGCAGCAATAACTATTAAAGAGAATTTTATCAATTTATATAAGTACAAGAAAGTAGTACTCACATGATAAGGCAGTGCGACGTGTTTTGTACATTCGGTACAGAAGAAAGGCAAGTGCAATGAGACCAAACACTGCAATGACTCCAAAGGCTGTGCCAAGAACAACCTGCAAGTCTTGCTGATATTCTGCAGACTCCTGAGACTCTTTAATGATAGGCCCAGCATTTTCTGGAAGTCCAGATAATTTTTTTAAATTTCATACACAAATATTAGGAAAAATTACAAAGAGTTTCATAGACTGAAATAAAATGGAAAAGTTTTGTTCTGTGTAATATTGAGTACATGTACAACTGAATTCTGCTACTTCTGTGCTCATTCTCAAACTTCTGCTAGCTAGCAAGATGTAATCCATAGAATGCAATGAGAAATCATGGTTTACAGCTGTTCTGTGATATACACACTTTCCTGGATGGCACATTTGACCTTTGATGTGTTCAAAACTCAATGTGAATTAATGTATTGTTTACTAATTCTCCACATACCCATAAGAAAATTTCCATTTTTTTTTAAGAATTGACGAAACATGTTCATTAGAGTTGTACTCCTCTCATATGCTGCTAATTGAAATGCAGTAAACCTGGTAGTTTGGTCACGCCATGAGAGTGGAACCAATGCAAGGCTACAAGAAAAAACAAGAACTAGATGGTTGAAGATAATCAAAGAAACCTTAAACAGACAGGTTGACCATGGCCAATGCGAACCAAATGGCCAAAGACGGACTCGAGACATTTTTCTCAAACTTTCCCCCACTGCGCTTAACAACACAAGTGGAAAAGACAATAAGATAGATAGGTAGGTAGATTAGGTATATTGGTAGATAGAATGGGCATGTAGGTAGTTAGGTAGATAGAATGGGCATGTAGGTAGGTAGATAGATTAGGTATGTAGATAGTTAGGTAGATAGATAAATAAAATAAGTATCTAGGTACATTCGATAGGTACGTAGATAGATTAAATTAGGTAGGTAGATAGATAGGATAGGTAGATTAGATAGGTATAGAGATTAGATAGGTAGATAGAGATATTAGATAGATAGAAAGATAGAATAAGTAGATAGATTAGATAGGTAGATTGATAAATTAAATAGACAAATTAGAAAGGTAAAGTTAGAAAGGTTTGATAAAAAGTGGTTCTATTCTTTGTTCCCCTTTCCCAACATGCATGACATGTGTCAGTGGTTCTATTCTTTGTTCCCCTTTCAGGCCCTTCAACACAGGAGTGAGCTCTGTTCATCATCATCAGGTGCCATGCCAGCTGTCGTAAGCAATCATGGCTCACCACAGCTCTCTATTTCCAGTATTATGTATCAGGGTCGTTGTTTCCCTGTCGTACTAGGTTGTTGTTGAACTGTCTAATATTACTGTACTAGTAATATTAATGAGCTATGTTACAGTATGAATGTAACACACCTGCCCCATAATGCCAGAACAAGTCTTTATACCTGCCCCATAATGCCAGAACAAGTCTTTAACCTGCCCCATAATGCCAGAACAAGTCTTTATACCTGCCCCATAATGCCAGAACAAGTCTTTATACCTGCCCCATAATGCCAGAACAAGTCTTTATACCTGCCCCATAATGCCAGAGCAAGTCTTTATACCTGCCCCATAATGCCAGAACAAGTCTTTATACCTGCCCCATAATGCCAGAACAAGTCTTTATACCTGCCCCATAATGCCAGAACAAGTCTTTATACCTGCCCCATAATGCCAGAACAAGTCTTTATACCTGCCCCATAATGCCAGAACAAGTCTTTATACCTGCCCCATAATGCCAGAACAAGTCTTTATACCTTCCCCATAATGCCAGAACAAGTCTTTATACCTGCCCCATAATGCCAGAACAAGTCTTTATACCTGCCCCATAATGCCAGAACAAGTCTTTATACCTGCCCCATAATGCCAGAACAAGTCTTTATACCTGCCCCATAATGCCAGAACAAGTCTTTATACCTGCCCCATAATGCCAGAACAAGTCTTTATACCTGCCCCATAATGCCAGAACAAGTCTTTATACCTGCCCCATAATGCCAGAACAAGTCTTTATACCTGCCCCATAATGCCAGAACAAGTCTTTATACCTGCCCCATAATGCCAGAACAAGTCTTTCAGACACGAATATAAGTATATTTTCCAGGTGGAAGGTCAGGTCAGAAACTTCATTTTAGCAGACCTTATTTAAATCTAGAACTTCAATTTACTTCTCCCGTACAACACTGGGATCTCTAATCATAAATGATTGAAAGAAGACAATAAACTTACCAACTGGTGGATTTGTTGATGAAGTGCCTCCTGTTTTCACAGCTGAAAGTTTCAAAAAATAATTAACATAATCAAAGAACTGTCTAATACATCATTATGTATTCTACGACTACCAAATATGTATTAAAACATTGACTGCAAATTGTTATGACATCTAATAATGCTTTGTACTCTTCACACTGCGACTTGTTGTGACATGATAATCATCTATGTTCATCACACTTTGAATGATTGTTTCCCCCACACTGTGTACCAATTTAGCAATGACAACTGTCATTATGTATATTATGCACTCATATCAGCTATTAATATTTGAATGAATGGTACCAGCTGAAGACGGATGTGTCGGGCTACTGGTGCACTTAAAATGGTGACTCAATGCATTTCCATTTTCTTGACCATATCTTGCGGAAATATGGTATGACCATTGTCTTGCTACAAGAAAAGATCCAGTGGGAGTTTGAGAATGAACACTGAAGAAGAATACTAGGAAACTGCAGTAAAACTGTAACATAGATAAACATAAAGAAATTATTTTTCTTCTTCTTCTTCTTTCGTTCTCGTATCTGCAGTGTTGTTTCTTGTATAAATTGGACAGTGAAAGAAATTATAAAATGGTTTCAATATTTTTTATGTAGTTTATAAGAAAGAATAAATAGATGTTTTGTACGAAAGATAATTTAGATAGGGACACACAAACAGAATTGATGAAACGATAAGCTCAAGAGTATGTGGAATTATGAAGTGTACTAAAAGCTACCAGAAATGGGAATAGAGTTGCAAAAACATAAAAGCAATACAAGTATGTGAGATTATAATCTTCTTATGTAATTTTGCATACACAAATTGATGTTTTGACCATAAGGCCTTCATTAAGAACACAACAGCACACAATGAGTAAAGATGTTAACGATCACATCATTATGCACAGAAGGATGTAAACTGCAGTACACAAGCACAGAAGACTGTAAACTGACATGATACCTTCACACAGCATGGACTATAAAAAGTTGTTCAGATACATATAAATTATATCTTGTTCTTTGTCTGCATTCATTCTTAAACTCTCAAACAGATTCGTAAAGTGTAGTCCAGAAAACAGAATGCGGTGTCATGGTTTACAGCATGGATGTAATAATTGAACATTAATTCAGACACAAAATTCAGCATGGCTTCTGAGAAACGTTGAATGTCTATGAGATGGGACAGTGTCAACTCCCCCACCCCCAAAAAAAACCTCCTTAGTCACCTCTTACGATATACATGGCATGTAACAATGTCACTATTCTTTGATTCAATTTCATATTCTGACAGCACATGGGTGAACCACATCTACATACAAACAGCCAATACCTCCATTATCATTCATTGTTGACACCAACTTGAGGCGACCAAGCTCTACTTGTCAAATGTCAACATCACATTTTTAGTTCGGTTCCATTCCACAATTCAGAATGTCTACACAAGAAGTGTAATTGATGTCTTATAAATGAAGTCTCAACCTTTCACCTAGAGAATAAAACAATACTTGCAATATGCATTGTCTAACCTGATAAAACAATACTTGCAATATGCATTGTCTAACCTGATAAAACAATACTTGCAATATGCATTGTCTAACCTGATAAAACAATACTTGCAATATGCATTGTCTAACCTGATAAAACAATACTTGCAATATGCATTGACAATACTTGCAATATGCATTGTCTAACCTGATAAAACAATACTTGCAATATGCATTGTCTAACCTGATAAAACAATACTTGCAATATGCATTGTCTAACCTGATAAAACAATACTTGCAATATTCATTGTCTAACTTGATAAAACAATACTTGCAATATGCATTGTCTAACTTGATAAAACAATACTTGCAATATGCATTGTCTAACTTGATAAAACAATACTTGCAATATGCATTGTCTAACTTGATAAAACAATACTTGCAATATGCATTGTCTAACTTGATAAAACAATACTTGCAATATGCATTGTCTAACCTGATGCTAACTTTGCATCGACAAAGAGAAAAGTTACCAGATGGACTTGTATTGCTATTGTAGCACAGTAGAAGCTCACCAACCGAGCTTATTAACAACACAAGAGACAGTCTTGGAGAAACATGATCACAAACCAAGCACTTGATTGCCTGGGCTTTTCTAAAACAAAACAAAAGGAGGGAGGCACCCCTAATTTCTGATGAGTTATCAGTCAGTAATCACTGACAAGAGAAAGGCGATTAGAAAAAAGTGGGCGTTAGTAAAAATAAATGCATTCGTGATTTAATATATGAAATGATGTTGGTAACATTATTAATGTAAAAATAAAATAATAGAACATTAATAATCATAGGCCAAAAGTACAGTTGCGTAACTTCAATTAACGCTGAAGTCTGTTAACTGAAGCGCAACCGAACACACAGAACAGTGAGAACAGAACAGTCATGTATTGTAATTGTTATACAAGTTATTTATAGAAATGAATGAATATTATCCTATACACAGAAGTTTGACACTACAAGAAAAAGACGTTTACACGCACACTTACGAATGACTTTCTTGAATAAACAACAAGCGAGACAGTGTATCACATCCCTAGTGAATTGTGTAGCAAAAATATAATGAACATTATTGATTCTAACACAAGAATCACAAATAGATTGATTGTTGCTGTACTTTTGCTACAGGTGTTTCCCTTTATTGGTTAAAAAACATGCACACTTCCTGTTGCAACTGCCACCTACCGGGACGTCAAACAGCCTTCACATGTTACATTTACTAAGTATATTTATGCGTGGATATTTTTTTTTTATAGTTATATCTTCACAGCAACTGTGACGCCGGAAACCATTGTTTTGTGATATCATTCTTGCATTGATGAAATAAAATATACCTCTTATGGTGAGGTATAACATGCGTTCTATAAACATTTTTTCCGAAGATGGAAGACTAGACAGAGAAATAGGAACAAGGTGCCAGAAAGCAAACACGGTGACTTACCAACTTTCATCATTACTTCTTCATCCAAAGATCAAGATGGAAATTAAAAAACAAATAATATCTACAATTTTTATACCAACTCTGTGCTACCAATGTCAAACATGGTCTTTAATAGGTTCGCAACAAAGAAAAATCGTCACATATGAAATGAATTGTCTGAGAAAAGCTGCAATGGTTACCAAACTAGATAAAATAAGAAATGAAGAAAGTAGGAAACTAGTTCGTACAATATCATGTATCCAACATATTGAGGGACAGCTAGTAAAATGGTTCGGGGTTCGGTCACCTTATGAGAATGAAGCCAAACCAAATATCAATAAGAGCATATAACACAAGAATATCCTGGCGTAAAGCCAAAGATAGACCAAGACAACGGTGGATAGAAAACATCAAGGTAGCCTTGAACAAACATGGACTAAATGCGACACATCTGGCCTTGGAACGACAGCGTAAGCTCCTACCCCTACGCTTAACGGCAAGTGTGAATGCGATTAACAATCATTCACCTGGGGAAAGACAATAGATAATAACATGCGTATTTCCAGTAGCAATATACGGCTGTGTTGCATGGACATTCAATAAAACAGTAGCAAAGAGAATCGTCGCTTTTGACATGAGATGAACAGAAGTATTTATGTATACCATGGACAGCTAAAAAGAAATCAAGAAGTGTTACGATCAATAAACCTCGAAGTGGGCTGGCTCCTTAAAAACATCCTATAATAACAAGAAAGTTGTGTTGTTATTTTGTTGCTGTTGTTTGTTTGTTGTTTTTTTTCATATAAAGAGACATAACAGCATGGAAAGATTAATAGCTGAAGGAAGAGTTAAGGGGAAGAAGGAGCCAAAAAAAGACGATGGTGCAGTGATATATGAGAATGTTTAAACAAATCTCTAGCTGCGACAGTTCAACTCGTTCAGAATCGCAGTGTTCAGAGAATCCATAAGGAAGACCACGTTCTGGAACGAATATGTCACATGATGATGAATACAGGCAGAATAGTTCCACTGTGTGATCCATTGAAAGACGTATTTAAAAACTTAGAACTGAAAAGAAGTAACTGTATCTATCAGGCAAAACCATTCCGTAGAAAAATATCAGACTTGCATGTCGTTGACAGCCCTCTAAAGTCTGTACCAGAACAAACCCGTTGAAGAGAGAATAGTGGATTAGGTATTCATACCCAGATTGGGGTGAAAGGAATTTCCAGTGAGAATGAACATTTCAGTGTGCAACATTAGACTTACTCTCTGTCTCATGGATGATAAATATCCGCATAACACTTAGGCCTATGGATCAGAATATATATATACAGATGGGTCAGCAGAGAATGCAGTGAACAATCATATATATATATATATATATATATATATATATATATATATATATATATATATATATAACATCAAGGTCAACGGGGCAGTTCTTAAATAAGTAGACACATTTAAATATTTAGGCACAATTATTACTTCAGATGGTAGATGTGTCACTGAGATAAAAAGTCGAACAGCACAGGCAAAAGCAGCATTCCAGAAGATGAGGAACATCTTGTGTAATAATTTATTATCAATAGAAGTAAGAAAAGAACATACTAAAATGTTACATAGAGCCCATACTGTTATATGGTAGTGAAGCATGGACAATTGACAATATTGCAAGAAAACATCTGGAGGCCAAGAGGTGGTTTTATAGAAGAATGTTGAAAATATCACGGATAGCTAAAAATTATGCTATAATTCTACAACTGGTCAACTCAAATAGAGAACTTATTAACTGTATTAGAAGACGACATTCACAGTTCCTAGGTCATGTCATGAGAAGAGGTGGGCTGGAGAACATCGTTACAACTGGAAAAATCGAGGGTAAGAGAGACAAAGGAAGACAACGGCAAAAAATGTTGGATGGCTTGAAAGCCTGGCATGCTGCAGAATCTTCAGAAACCATATTTAAATGTATAACAGAGTACTGTGGAGAGACATGATCGCATACGCCAGAAGGCATGGTACTAATGCATGAATATATGTGTGTGTGCGCGCGTGCATGCATGTGTTTGTGTGTGTATCGCACGCGCACACACACAGACCGCCTCGGTGATCTGCCTGAATGTTTGCGACTTTAACCATGTTTTTTTCAAAGTCGACATAGCATAACTTTTCTTGCACAGTAGTAAGTTTACATAAATGAATCTGTCTTGGCTAAATTAAATGTCCAGACAGCCATTATTTACTCTTCAGCTTTTTTGGCACATCAGACCAAGGATAGGGACAAACAAAATCCTTTTCTGTGTGCGTGAGTTATTTAGTTATTCAGAAATCTCTATTATGTTGATCCATAGCAACTATTGTACATATGGTCACGTTATTTGACCATTCCCGTGATTTTCATTGGTCACTCTGTGTTTACAAGTGTGTCGAAAGCGAATGGCAATCATAATTAAGTAACACCATCATTTAGAAGGATGAGTTCACGTGACTGTAATCGACGATAAACATGGTATCATAAGTCGACGTGACCTAGCACATCTCACGAAATGTTTCCAAGTAAAAGTCGAATAGTCATGATTGAATAAAATTTCCAAACAAGTCATGTGTTGTTTTTTTTGCAAAAACTAATTTTTCTTGAATTAAACTTAAACTTAGAAACATGACTCTAACCCATCATGAAGTTTTCAACTCTTTCAACACGTAATTATACCCGGGGTTTAGACGTAATTAATTTTAGGCTAATTTTTAGACCCCATCATGATTCAGGCTCTAGCTTCCTGAAGACAAAGTATTAGCTATGGAAAGTAATTTAAGGTATCAAAAGAAAGATAATTGAATGTGAAATTCTTATACAATATAAAAACATAAGAATTGTAAGAACAATAGTACGTGTCATTTACAAACAAAACAAGGCAATTTGGAGGGTATATATGGAGTCCCACTATAACGGGCTTACGTCCTGAAAGGGTGCCGTCTCTATCCCGTTATAACGGGCTTACGTATGAATTAAGTTAAGAAAGTAAAAAAATTCGAATTGCAATGCAACAATACGATAAAAGCTGAGGCTCTGTATGGGAATATACATTTTATGAAATATATTTTGAAATTCTATCTAGAATAGAAAGGTTATAGAGAGTGGAAGTGTGCATTAATTTATATGGATGCTGAGGTCACGGTACTCATCCCCGAACATATTCATGACAAGGATGTGAGACATAGATGGGTCGGTCATTCATTACCAGCGGTTCGCATGGACCTTTACCACTAGATCACGTAGAGAAAAGTTAACGTACCCAGTGGAGCTTTCACCAAACAACAAGCAGTCTAACAATGGATGTGTTTGTAGTAACCATGCCCTAAACGTGCTGGAATTGCAAGCTAAAATGACATCAACATACCTAAACCTATTTGTTTTAATCCCTTAATTAACCAAGAGGCTTTCACAATGAAGTGCCGTAGAAGATGTCTGAGAATATCATGGACAGCAAAGAAGACAGCTAAGACGTGCTAAGAAAAATCAGCGTTCAAGAAGGCTAGCTTATAAGAAGGAAGGTGAATTTTTTTCTGCCATGTGAAGAAGCACAATGGAAGGACGATAGAAGATAAAAGTGGCAAAGGTCGAACAAGATGTCTCTGGACAAGAGATATTCAAGAATGCATGCACATGTCGCTATAGGACGCTGGACAACTTGCCAGAGACCGCGCGGATTTCAGATTTTTAAGGAAGAATACGTTCTGGATAGAATACGTCACATGGCAACAGCAAATCAACCGTGGCTATCGACAGAGTACTGCCGACTGTCACGAGTCAACCAAGCAACCAGGAGAAACGTATTTGTACTCTGTAAATATCACATGAGTGAGTCTCCTTTGTGCATCGTTCTAATGTGTTATTCAAGCGTATTCTTTCATTTATCGTTTTTATCGTGAGGAGAACTGAGATATTTGTACAGGTCTAAGTCTTATCTATTTATCAGAAATTATTAAGTAGGACCCGTACGTATATATTTTTTTTAAAGTGGCATTTTCCCGTAACAATTTCAGCAGTGTAATGTTACAATATGATATTCGGCTAAGATGCAAGTTCGTCTCCGCACAGATTGAATGCAACAGTCCCCATGTACAGTATGCTCAACTCCCTGCTATCATACAATACTATAAGCCCATGACCTGTCAGGGCTTTACCAACAATTAGATACACCAACATGAGGTCCTCCAACAAGTTTAATCTTCAGCGATGCAGATGAGTGTAAAAAAATCTTGATCTGTCGTCCTCGATGTTGTCTATCCATGATTTATTTCCCCTTCTTCTTCTTCATTTTCTAATGTTCCTCGTAACACAGTTTCTTTAAAAACAAGGAATCATGTCATCACACATGATTAAATCATCAGGGCTGTAAATACGTTTTAATTAAGGAGGGGGTTTAAACTAAAAAAAAATAATTAAAAAGGCACTCCGTTTTTAAACAAATGTAATTCCCTCTTTTTGATGAGAAAGTCGATGGTCCTTTCGTGAAAAATCCAAAAGGAAGGATGAGCTATACCCAACTTATGGTTACATTCATAGTATTAAAATTCATGTTATGATTTTCTAAGGATGGGAGGGAGGTGTAAAGAAGCGTATAATGTGCAGTGTAAAGTGATGTTCTAAAGTGATATTTTAAAGCAATGTGTAAAATGATGTGTAAAGTGATTTTAGGTGCTGTGTAAAGTGATGTTTTAAGGTTACTTGTAAAGTATTGTATTAAGGTATGTATAGCGTGATATGTTAAGATAATGATGCACCAAGTAACGTTTTAAGAGGGGGGGGGGGATTTTTAAAGTGATGTGTTAAGGTGGTGTGTAAAGCGATGTTTCATGGGTGCTTTACAAAGTGATATTTTTAAGTGATATGTAAAGTGTTGTTTTAAAGTGATCTGTAACGTATTGTTTTAAAGGGGATTTGGGAAGTGATATTTAACTGATGTGCAAAGTGATGCTGTAAGGGAATTTGTAACGTGATGATTTAAATGGATGTGTAAATTTATGTTGTATGGTGACTTGCAAGTGATGTTTTAATGCTATGTGTTGGTGTTATTGTGGATATCCAAATGCTGATGATTAATGCTACTCTTGTCAGCACAATGCCATTCTTAAAAAAAAAGTGCAGGTCTTTTGAAGTTGTCTTAGCGATCCATACAATAAGTTATTAACTGTTCATAGTGTCTGCATTGTGTCATTGTTTGCACATTCTTGAAGGATATGTTCTGAGGTCTGGTTGGCTTGCACACATGTACACTTTACTGTTGTACCAATTACAAATTTTGTATACATATGGCTGTTTAGTATATTGTGTCCAGTTCTGAGTCGAAATATGATGACCTGTTCTTATCTGTTAAGTAGGTGGTAGTCGTCCCGTGAAGGTAAGTTAGGCTTTCGTTGTGCCTTTATCATGGATTTCTTTTGGTGATAGCTGATTGGTATATCCGGTTGCCGCATGTAAGAACCTTCCTTGGCCAGTTGATCAGCTCTCTCATTTCCAGCCATTCCACAGTGTGATGGAATCCATTGCAGTATAATTCTACACCTATTTTTCACTATGGACGATACCTCTTTTAACTCTGGAAGTTTATTGGATTGTAGTGCCTCTAGTACTGATCTTATCTTACATCTATCAGTATTACAATATGGTGTGAGGTGTTGTCTCATGTTAACAGTTTCTACACAAATAGCTTTGATTTCTTATTCATAGTTGCTGCAGTAATTCCCCGTTGGCATATATGTGGTATCAGTGGTGCCATCTGGGTACTGGGTATTCCACATATACACCTTTCCCCCATTTCTTACTGCCTTATGTGCTGATCCATCCAAACAACAATAACAGGTGTGTATGGGGATGAATAGCTGCATAATCTACAGAAACGGGTAGCAGCTCTCATCTTCCTCGATGACGCTTACCCAAGTGATCTATGGACCAGAGTATATAGGGCCTATGTGGCATACGGACATGCATAATCAATTGCCAAAGTTTAGAAACAAAGTTTAAAAAACATTTAAGTAGTAATGACCCGGAAGTAAAGTTACTTTAGTTTGACCTATTCTTTTAGAAGTTTTATTTTATGATTGTGTTCATTTGTAGGAGTTAGTGATTTACTAGAATTATGTTATTTATTACTGGGCCAGAAGTGTTTAGTACTTTCTTAATTTCTTAAAAAGGATTACAAGGCATATATCAAAATGAATACCACACCATTATCTAAGGAGTTAAGTAAATTTAGCAGTATGTGCAATCGACTGAAAGAAATTTTTGCTGATACGAAAAAGTGTTATGAAGACATAAACAATTCGGGCCGTTTTGATGGAAGTAAGCATCATCATAATCATAGTACCAATTGTATAACTCGTCATTGTTGTTTAAAACTGTATTTCTGTAGTGACATAAACAGTCATCCTTGTGATGACTACTGTGTGACTTCATTTCTTTAAATTAAATGTCACTCGTTGCCACCATCCACTTTAATAAAATTGAGTTTATTATTATAGTTTATCAGGAATAGTTTATCCAAGTTTATAATATTTTAGGCCCTAGGCCTACTTACGAAGTGTAATGTTGATGTAGTATGGTGTAATATCTTGCATATTTCATGAAGTAGTTTGTGAAACAAACTCATACAATCCTGATTGTTTTTGATTCAGTGCACATTTTTGTAGTCTAAACAAAATTATTATAATTATTATGTTTTAGTTTATTAATCACATATATTAAATAATAAAATATTAAATATAAGTAGGGCTTAATATTTAAAAATAAATGAACAAATATTAATAATAAAATATTTATAAACATGAATTTGGGGGAATAGATGTACTACCTGTGACCAAATCAGTGACACATCATGTCTTGTCTTAATTTCTTACTTTTATTTTAGCTCTTACTTATTCACCTGTTGCTTTAGGAGTTAGCACAGAAGTGTTTAGGCTAAGGTTGGCAACACCTAAATAAAATCCCCACTGCCTAGCAGTTAGCATGGAATGCTTCAGGCCAAGGGAGTAAACCAGTACAGAAAATCTGGAGAGGAGAACCTAAGGCAGTCAACAGTGTATTAAACCATCTTCTGGTATCTCCCGCAGTTCTGCTTGTTTCCAAGCATATTGCTGTTCCCCTGAATCTTATAAACAGAGCTGAGAAGGGGTTAGTGCAAATGGGCAATAGGCTTTCTCCATAAAACATTCCCAGATAAGCAATCATATGTGAAATTTAAGGGGTTCATATTCCATTTCAAATTTGAGGAGCTCATAGTCCATTTCAAATTTGAGGGGTTCATAGTTATTTCAAATTTTTATACTGGTCTGTTTTCTAATTGTCTGTAATAGCACAAAAGGTTATTATCAACATGATGACAGTATGACATGGTCTAAAGTCTGACTTGGTGTTCTAAAGTCTGACTTGGTGGTCTAAAGTCTGACTTGGTGTTCTAAAGTCTGACTTGGTGTTCTAAAGTCTGACTTATTGTTCCAAAGTCTATCTGAAATTTCATGCAACTAGAATGAATCTAAGATTATATTGACTATAGTTATGCAAACTATAAACATGCACATAACAAAATTGTAGATTTGAAAAGTCATTTCTTCTCATTTTTTTCTCCATTGAATAACAAAATAACAGAACATACTCAAGTCGGAGGGAGGGGGGGGGGTCAAATACGGCCCATGTGTAAAATTTGGCCCACCAAACTATTTTTTCTGACTCACCAGTCTTATTTAAAATTACTATTCACTGGTCTGTGAGCTCTGAAGAAACACCAGTACTTGGAACTACAAGGACATTTGGAACCATTAGTATGCACACTATTTGCCATCGACTAAAGGAGATTAAGAACCTATGTGTTTTCTTAGGGTGCAGTGATTATGGTTCATAACCAATCTCCCAGTTGTGTTGTAAATTGCAATCATTGTTAAACAGGTTGCCATTTTCCATCATCAAATCTGCTATATTTTAAACTGATTGTTTTAACGTTGTTTATTTTCAGTACAAATTGTCAGCACTGAACTGCTAAAGGAGGAAGAATTTGAAATTTCATCAGTTTGTGGACATCCACCAGCAATCATAATTTTTGGTCAGACTGCCTATGCAAAATCACGTATTGTGAATGAACTCTTTAACAGAAATGTGTTTCCTTCATTGGATGAGAAATCAAGAATCAAGCTTCGAATGGTCAAAATTGTACTAGGTACAGTTAGTACCAAAAACCATTTACAAACTTATGACCCTACTCAATTAGACAATACAGATAGCAATAAAGGACTTCTGTCAACATTAAGACTACAAGATTTAGAAGTTCCAGAAAGTGATATATTAGAGAATTCATATGACTTTGCTATGTTGAAATTGACACAGACTCATCCGCTTCTGAAATTTGGCACGCAGGTTATTGTATCTCCATCATACCAAGAAGATCAGATTGAAGAGGCAGTCAGAAAATGCATAGAGAATGTCATGCCAATATTGATCTATGGCTTTGCCAGTGATGTTCTCACAGAAGTGGTAGGTATTAGTTTACAGTCTGTGTTACAGTTGGTATTAGTTTACAGTTGGTATTAGTTTATAGACTGTTACAGGTTGCTGGCTGATATTGTTGCAAGCAATGGATTGAGCTATTACAGGTTGCTGGCTGCTACTGTGACAAGCAATGGATTGAGCTGATATTGCAGGTTGCTGGCTGCTACTGTGACAAGCAATGGATTGGGCTGATGTTCTGAGTGCACTTAGGGAGTTATAGTTCATTTCAATCAATCAAGTGCCATGCCGAGTGGCGTTGGCGATCATGCTTCTCCACAACTCTCTGTCTCTTGTGTTGTTAATAAGTTTAGTAGGTGACTTCTTTTTGTGCCACAGTGACAACCCATCCAGAAATTTCCCTCTTTGTCTGTCTCTGTCTCTTCTCCCTTTTATCTTTCCGGTGGTTACTAAATGTTTGTTTTACTTTTCTTATCATATGACTAAAACAATCTTCATTGTCTGTTTCTAATTTTCGCCATAATTTGTAATTTTACCCAAACATCTCTGAGAACTTCTACATTAGTTTTTTTGGCTGTCCATGGAATTTTCATTATTCTTCTTAGAAACCACATCTCAGTTGTCTCCAGCTTCTCTTGGGCACTTTTGTTTACTGCCCATGCTTCGCATCTATAAAGAAAGATTGGCTCAATATAACATCTTATCACTCGAACTCTTCTATGCATTGATATTACTCCAGCGCATAGAATAGTTGGTTTACTAATTCATAAACATGGTTGAAATCAGTTTTCTCCCAAACTACCTGTTAGATCTTAGAAATCTACAAACTGTTTTTGTTTACAGTATTTGTTTTGTAGTGATGATTATCATGATTATTTTGTAATGATTATCATGTCAGTTCCATGATTGTTCAGACTCAGTTCCATGATTGTTCAGACTCAGTTCCATGATTGTTCAGACTCAGTTCCATGACTGTTTAGACACTTATGTCATTACAGTACCAGAGGCAGTTTATTTCAAATTTTTAGCATAAAGTGTGAGCAGATTTGGTAGTTACCTATACTGAGTAATATGTTAGCTAACTAGGATGATTTGAGTACCCGTGTCCCAAGGTCTTTGAGGAACTTGGCACTTGATACACATACCATGAAATCAACTAAGCACATAGTCATTGTAACAGTAAAATTATTTTTGCATGAAACAAGTAATTCTTATAGCATGACTAATTCTTCAATCATAGTTAACATAGTCTACTGAAGGTACTTTCACATATACTATATTACTGAAGGTACTTTCACATATACTATATTACTGAAGGTACTTTCACATATACTATATTACTGAAGGTACTTTCACATATACTATATTACTGAAGGTACTTTCACATATACTATATTACTGAAGGTACTTTCACATATACTATATTACTGAAGGTACTTTCACATATACTATATTACTGAAGGTACTTTCACATATACTATATTACTGAAGGTACTTTCACATATACTATATTACTGAAGGTACTTTCACATATACTATATTACTGAAGGTACTTTCACATATACTATATTACTGAAGGTACTTTCACATATACTATATTACTGAATGTACTTTCACATATACTATATTACTGAAGGTACTTTCACATATACTAAATTACTGAAGGTACTTTCACATATACTATATTACTGAAGGTACTTTCACATATACTATATTACTGAAGGTACTTTCACATATACTATATTACTGAAGGTACTTTCACATATACTATATTACTGAAGGTACTTTCACATATACTATATTAATCTATATTCCTTTTGCACCAAATACTTCTGTATATGGCAGAAACAACAGCTCTCCAGTTTGAGTGATGTGATACTAATATGTGTAGTTCTTGAGTGTTCTTGAGACCCTTAGTCTCTTAGATGGTTGTGTGAAGAGTTTCTCTTGATCTCCTCTTTATTTCGCTGCCCTCTAGTGCCCTGTTTAATGCTTGTAGTCACGCATGCGGTTGCGTCTGTGGTTCTCACCAATGCCCACTCGACAAACCATCCATGCAACATAAAACCTTGGTATATGGCATGCCGTTATATTGAGGTTATCTTCTTATAGAAACTTCATGGCATGTCATCTATACAATTATGCTTCTCATGCTTTTATTTTGTTGCTGAAATGTGTTTTTTTAATTCTTATATATGTATGCACCCTCTGTGATTGGGAGGGAGCCAGAGATGTACTGCTTAGCGCTGGGGTGGAGAAAACTGACAGCACTGTTTTTTTCCTATGGCTGAGGTCAATCATAGAGGCACAGTGACTCAGGACGTGACAATCCTTTTGACTTGAACATTTGGTTGCATGCCTGGAGCAATAGAGAATTTCGGCATAACCAGTAGTCTATTGGTGGCAGGGAATTAGCACAGCAAACCATATCTTGGCTGCAGTGGCTCAGAGCAGCTCAGAGTTCTCTCAGGTTGAAATCTACCTTCCTGGGGGTGTGGTAGTTATTCACTGGCCCAGGGTGGGCTGAAAATCCAGACTTCCCAGCAATATAATGACATTAGGTCAAAGGGCATGAGCCCATGGACCGCTGGATCAGCAACCGACCAACCAACCAATGCTTGTAGCGATAGTCAAAGTACATATCTCATATAAAGTCTGCCAGTCTCTTATTGTTGTAGAAACATATTGCTGTTTGGTGTCTTCACTTATGTGCTAATTTGACTTGAATACTTCCCAGCCAATATTTACGTCTTCTAAGACATATATTTTTAAATGAATTTTATTCTCCAGTACTTTATTACCTTTCCACTTTCTCAACCATATATTAATACAGATTATATGTTGGAGTTGAACATTTGTAGTTTAGTATATTTACTTAACCACTTTTGGCAATTGTGAAACTTCATAAATTCAGCGATGGTATGAGCACATGATAAGACATTCCTCGATGACAAAAGATATTCTTAAAGGTACAGTGGAGGTTGTAAGAAGATGAGGTGACAAGAAGAAGACGTGACTGGATAATATTAAAGAATAGACAGGGTGTGGAGTTTCCAAACTCATCAGGATGATAGAGGATAGAGATGAGTGGAGATAATTCTGCATCAAAGGTCTCATGACATCCCTACTACCTTCACAGGTTTTGGGTTTATTATTATTATTATTATAATTATTGTTTTTTTTATCTCCATATGTTTGTTGCATTGTTGAATGCATTGCATGCCAAAGTAATTCTTGTACAGATCTCTTTTGTTGCGTCTCCATCTTGTGTAATTTTACTGTCTAAGTAGGAAAAGCTATCAATTTTCTCTGAATTGTTATTAACCTTTAGTCTGCTGCATTAAAATTTCGTTATTCGCCATTGGATTCTTTCTTGACTTTATGCATTATTTATGAAAGGTATTTGAAAAAATGCAATACCTTTTTTTGTTTTGGAACTTTTTAAAATTTTTGTGATGGAAATTAAAGAATGGTTACTGAATGTAGCATTGTAAGTTTTGCTGGTGTGTATGTAATATGTGATGGACTAGTGAAGATTCAAAATGCACAAAAAAATAGAACAAATATAAGTGACTCGCCTATTCTTGATAATATATGCAATGCAGAATATAACGCCACTAAATACCTACACCTATTCTATATGTGATGTCATTTCATAACCAAACAAATGTATTCATAATATCATCTGTGAAAAGAAGCTAATGTGTTCATATCATCTGTGAAAACAAAAAAATTATGAGTTTCTGTTTGAGATAATAGATGTACATATTTTCAGATAAGATGCTTGTCTGAGATAATGATTGTACATAAGATGCTTGTCTGAGATAATGATTGTACATAAGATGATTGTCTGAGATAATGATTGTACATATTTTGAGCAACATTGAAGAGCTAGACACTTTATGAATATTACATGGCAGTTGTGCAATACGTTTGAAAGGTTGCATTGCTATCCCAATTTGTTCTAGGTTCTAGAAGGTCAGAGTCATGCTGCCGCATTAATATATGTTTACATGTGTATGTATGAACTTACAAGTAAACTAAAGTAGGAAGCCAGAGGACAATTTAAAAATTCTTGAGACAATTCAATTCCCGTTAGTCTCAAGAATTTTTATGTATGACTTTGCATAGTAAATCTGACATCAGTGAAACATTGGCCTCACAGATGATAAGAGTTTCTGGTCACATTTTTCGACACGGTATCGCACGCTTACATTTGAAAAACTGGGCCTTAGCATATCTTCTGTGTTATCACACTCAACTATTCTATATACTGCATAGATAATATATTCAAGGGCAGCTGTGGTCAGTCTCAAGCTGTTATCATTTCTTGGAATGTTGTTGGTCATGGCCGCATAAGTGTTCCCATCTTATCTTATGGTTGGATACTGTAGCAGAGCTAACACAGAGCAGGCCTTGCAAACCTAATTTACCAAACTAGGTGATTAAAACCCTGACCATCCACATTGTTCAGGTGTTACTGTTGGGTGTCTTAGTGAGACCTCAGATTTGAAATTTATTTGAATAGCTGTGTCCGGTATATAGGATATTGTTATGTTTTTTATTTTATCTGACACACATTTGTAAGAAGCGTTTTGCATTATAGAGCGTTAGACCGAATGTCTAGAACATCCGTCTCAAATCCACGATGTCTCTGGTTCAAACCACATTTTGGAGCGGGATTTTATCTTTCGGATTGAAAATGAAGAATTTAAAATCTTTCCTGTAGCGATACTTCTAAGGAAGAGTGGCATTTATTTCTCTGACTATGAAAAGCCTCCTTGCAATTTACCTTCACCCTATTTCGCATACTCATTAAGTATTTTTATAATAGTTTTCTTGTTTGACTGAATCAAATGGCCACACTTGTCATGGATTGTCTGCCATGCTTCACTGAAAACAATGGGCAGCGACTGTCAATCATCACCATCTACTTTCTGCTACCATCATATATAAGAGAGGGAGTGGGTCGGTTTGAATGTTCAAATATCTTCCTCTCCAATCCAAAAAATAGAACATATATAAATAACTAAAATGTCAGATTATGCCAAAGTCTGGAGTGCCGATATATTGTTATTTATTTATTACATTGTTTTTTTTATTTGATAGTATAGATTATAGCAACATTATTGCTAGTTAGTATAGATTATAGCAACATTATTACTGCATATAGTATTTTTTATTTCATAGTTAGTATAGATTTTAGCAACATTATTACTGCATATAGTATTTTTTATTTCATAGTTAGTATAGATTATAACAACATTATTACTAGTTAGTATAGATTATAGCAACATTATTACTGCATATAGTATTTATGGAAAATAGAAGATATCTATTTCTCTGAATCAAAAATCATAGAAATAACTCATATAAGATACCTAGTTCTGTCTCATAAATCATAACAATAACTCCTATAAGTCTCATAAATCATAACAATAACTCCTATAAGTCTCATAAATCATAGAAATGACTTTTATAAGATTCATTTTTCTCGTTCTCATAAATCACATGAATCATATGAATATGAGTTACCTGCCATCTTCTTACAGGATGTACTGGAACTGGGTCAGATCACCAAGCAGACAAATTTGACGCCGATATTCTTTGTGAGAGTTCCACCTCCAGGTTCTCGCACAGTAGATACAGACCCACCAGATGGAGCACCTAAGGAGACTCAAACAATCTCTTTAGTCAGCACCAATTACCAAACAGACAGTGCAGTAGACAGTGCTAGTTTATCCAATAACATTGCAAGCGTTAAGACTTTTTTACCGTCTTCCATAACCGGAGCTCATCTAGAAGGCACATCTGGCGTGCACATTAGTTACATTTACGAACAGTTACGAAGGCTCGGTTACTTAGATGGCGATCCTGATATGAAAACGTTCAAAGGTTATTTCAGTGTGGATAGTTATTTTGTTGAAAATTTCACGGACTTCGGGCACAGTTTTTCGTCTTTCACCGGGAACATGTTACAAAGCTACTTAGCCAATTCTACTGCTGTATTGAATAACTCGCACACTCGATGCTTAAACAAGTTTATATTGTCAGCATTTGACATTGCCAGGGACATGCTGGTCACACCGAGAAAACTGGATTTTGTTCGGGATAAAGAAGATGAACTCTATAAATCATTGATGTTGGTTTCGGTTTCAAAACTCAAAGAAATCAAGGAAGTCATAGCAGAAACCATATCAGTCATTCGTAGTTGTCTTATAGCGGAAGCTGGAGAATTTGACTTCATTGGTAAGTATTCTAGTTATTTTTGTGTGGTTAAGTTGTTTAATTTATTTAAAAGTGTTTATCACACTCCACTTCACTATGAGAACCACCATAAACAACAACTATATTATGAGAGAACTGTCTCTCATAATGAATAATCTCCAAAAGAAAATAGTAGTATGTAACATGATTGAAAATATGTACCCCAGAGATGTGTGGATATGCTGACGGATCAGCAACCAGAGCAGTGAAGAATGGAGGTGCTGAGTATACATAAAATATCCAGAAAAAGAAAATAAATCCACATGTTCACCAACTGGAATATTCTGCTCCAACTACTCTGCAGAAGTATAGACTATAGCATTGCTGCAGAAATAATTAAAAACACAAGCCAATGTCAACAGGTGGTGTTTCTTACTGATGCAATGTCTGTCCTACAAACACTTGACAGCGATAACATAGACATGAAGGAACCCATACGAGAAGTGAGCATCCAAAGAAGGGTAGTCATCATCAGGTGGCATATCCTGAACTGGATGTAGCAGTCATCACAGCCTTTCCAAACTTCTGTCTAGCTTGAGCCAGTCTTCCTGCTACTGTTACTGTCATGTTCATGTTGTCTTTGATGTCTGGCGCCCATCTTCTTCTTGGTCTGCCTATTGTTCATCTCCCTGGCATCATCCTCTCCATTATGGTCTTCTCTAGGCTGTCACAGTGTTTTATATGGCCAAAATATTGTAGTTTTCTGGAAAGAACCATGCTGTTTAGCCAGTTTTCTTTTATATTCATTTCTCTCAGGATGGCTACATTTGTGATCTTTTTGGTATACCATGGTATTCTGAGGTTTTTCTGTAATAGTTTACACGTGTTGGTGATTGTCCAGGATTCACACCTATATATTGTCACTGGGAATATGCAAACTATTAGGAATGTTAGTTTTGTTGTTTTGCAGCAACTCAGCCATATGTTTTTCATTTGTATCACCTTTTTTTGATACCATAGCCAACCTCTTTCTGACTTCTTCATTGCAATCACCATTACTGTTGATAAGAAAACCAAGGTATTAAAAACTAGTGACTCATTCTAATTCTCTGCTGTTGATACTGTAGTAGAATAGCTAGTACTACAGTGAATACCATTCCCCCACCACGAAATACCAGGAAATAAAGAGACGGATATGCTAGCAGAAGATGGAGAAATACAGGAACAAAAAATACCAAGAAATCATATACAAAGAAAAGATTACCCACATCAAAGCTATTAGGAAAGTCATCCACCCTAAAGAGAACTACGGTATTACTATCTCATCAGAGCTGAGTACATCTTCTGCATCAGAACAGGACATAACAGATTAAACAGTCACTTAAATAGACTAAGACTGGTCCCATCACTTCTGTGTCCATTTGGGCAAGCATCTCAGACAGAGAAACATATCTTACAAGACTGCATTACACTAAACCAGTTAAGGGAGGAACTCTGGTCCACAGAGATGGATATCCTGTTTTATCTTGAGCAGAAAGCTTTATGGGAGCACTGAGGGGCTTTCTAATACAGCAGCATTTATCTAAAATAAAAAACTCGCTGAGTAGACATGTTCAACTGTGGATGAGAAGATGACTCCAGCTGGATCTATTTTGCAACAGGACAACACTGCTATTAAATTTCTAGCAGAATGTAGACTAGAGAATGGAGTTGCATTGTGTCACAGAATGTAGTCAAGAGAATGTAGTTGCATTGTGCCACAGAATGTAGTCTAGAGAATGGAGATGCATTGTGCCACAGTTTTATTTGCATCATCTAACACTTCTAACTTCAATAGTGTTGTTTAATTAATTAAACTTAAACAATTAAATTAAAGTCAATTTAAATTAAATATGTTAAAATAATAATAAAATTAAATTTAAATTAAATTTGTAAAATCATAATAATAAAAGGTTCAAAATGTGCGGAGAACTGACTTCACTATATTTGAGTTTCCCCATGTGTATATCTTCCCTATCAACAGAGAATCTGAACACTGTACGCTGTTTTTCCTGTATTCAACATCATCTCAGTAAATCTAAGTGCGGCAAATATTGAGCAATTTGCATGCACATAACCTGTAGGAGAATCTTGCAATAGTGTAATGAAGTTCTGATAATTACTGATAACACATGATAATTATTGGTAACACATGATAGTTACTGGTAAAACACATGATAACGTACACAAATGTATGTTTTGACAGAAATATCTAGTTTGACCTACATGGTGCCGGTACCTTGCGCAGTAACTGACATACATAAATTCTAATGGTCATTTCAAATAAATGATAATTATAATCTGTCAGCTATTATGTTTTTGTTTCTCATTTTTTATTTATATTTGTATGTTTTCCTTGATAAAGGCCTTTCGGTTGAAACATCGATTTGCGCGTGCCTATGTTTGTTTCACGTTATTAGCAAAACTTTATTACCCGTTTCACGCTTTACATGCTTTTGTGTGCAGGCATTGAAATCAGCAGTAATGGAGCTGTACAGACATCGAGGGAACTGAAGATGTGCGAGGAACAGATTCGAGAGTTGGTTTTAGGCAGACTCAATCATGTCATTGCTGGGAAGCTGGTCAGTACTGTTAACATTCTCAGAGATTCTTACACAGGTAAGCAATGTTAACATTCTCAGAGATTCTTACACAGGTAAGCAATGTTAACATTCTCAGAGATTCTTATACAGGTAAGCATGGCCTAAATACTTCATGTCTTAACATTTCACAGGCCACCTTTTTTTCTTTGTCTTTTTTTTTTTTCTTTTCTGTTAGGAGTCACAGGATTCAATGGCGATTAGTTTTTGGGCTATGACAAGTTTGGCCACTTGATATGCAGTAATGTTATGATGTCACAGAATGTCAGTGACTCCTTCAATCCACCTTCTTCTGGGTCTTCCCCTGTCACTTAGTATATCTATTCTCTTGTTATATTCTCATGCTGCTGACCAGTTTTGGTTCATTCTCATTAAGTGACAGAACCATTTAAGTCTATGTTTTTCAATTGTCCATACTGAACTGGCGATGTATTAGCAGTGTGAATTTAGCAGTGAAAATTTAGCAAACAACAGTGTCACGTACATGAAATTATAGAGCATGTCCCGGACATCTAAGGTCTCATAAAATAATACTCAGTATTATTGAGTGGCTACTTAACATACGTTGGTCAGACTGCAAATCAAACACAGTTGTCAGACAAGAATCAAAACAAGAATATGTATCCACCTATATTAGAAAGCGTCGCTGGAATTACATCGGACACACACTACGAATGGATACTGAAAGACTCCCCTGTCAAGTTTTGATGTGGTCACCAAAAGGCAAGAGAAAACGAGGAAGACCAAAGGAAACTTTACGTAGAACTACTACAAGAGAACGTTTCACCATCGGTATCAGAAACAATGAAGACCTAAAGCAAATTGCAATGAAATGAGAGACATGGAAATCTATGACATCCGCCTTATGTGCCGTCTTTGTCTCTAGAGGAATAACTAACTGACTAATCACTGAGTTTTGTTTAGGAATGTTTTATTTACATTTTATTTGTTGGATTTTTTTTCTATTGAATGTAGACACTACTATAGATGATGCATCTAGGATACGATTTGAAAAATTTTGTATTTAGTGTGTTATAAGTAGAACTGAGCCACTACCCGCTGAAAAGTGAGCTCTCTTGTGTGAAGAGAAGCAATGTCAAGAGAGACAATTCGTGGATGGGTCATGCCAAGGATACCGTTAAACAGATTTGTGCCCCAGACGGCATAACTCCTGGTATGTAATGGATACCTATTCCTATGGTCTTCCAAGAGGCAGCCAAGATAGTCATTACACTCAGTAGAGAGTGCTAGAGGCAGCCAAGATAGTCATTACACTCAGTAGAGAGTGCAAGAGGCAGCCAAGATAGTCATTACACTCAGTAGAGAGTGCAAGAAACAGAACCCTGTGAGCTGAGGTCAAGACACACATCTGCTAACATGCAGATGATACAGATGTTGTGAGATTTACACGGACGGTCATCTGCCACCAGCGATGCACATGGGCCTTTACTGACAGATCACAAGGAAGAACAGTACACAAAGCCAGTAGGACCTTTACCGCAACAAAAAGCAGTCTAACGGTATAAGTATTTGCTGTAACACAGGCACTAAACCGGTTGGAATCGCAAACTGATTCCTAGTCGTGCATACTAAGTGACTCAATGAATATGATTCATAAAGTAAAAACAGGTGATGCATTTAATTGAAGGGTGGAGTCGTTAGGGAGAACTAATATCTGGACCTCATTGCAAAATATCACCCTTTTGTCCCTAGACACGCGGGTGTGGAGGGAAATGAACGGGCCGACCAATTATCTAACGTCGCCTCCATAACAGATGGTCAGCCCATGTACCGAGCAGACATAACAGATGGTCAGCCCATGTACCGAGCAGACATAACAGATGGTCAGCCCATGTACCGAGCAGACATAACAGATGGTCAGCCCATGGACCGAGCAGACATAACAGATGGTCAGCCCATGGACCGAGCAGACATACTCAGTGCTCTTCGTGAGTCTACATGATCAAATGATTTTGATATGAATGAGCATAAGTATATACATGATTTGGGAGTCAGGATAGACGTGGCCCGTAGAGAAAACCTAACAAAGATTTCAAAAAGAGCACTGAACCAACATAGAACAGGAACCATCAGCCGTTATACCCTGAGAGATTTACTGAAGCGAAGATCTGAGCAACTATGGACATGTTCGGTGTGTCAACATACCTAACCTAAGTAGAACCGGGTATCGGCAAAACGTGGAATGTATTCAGCCAGCGAGGCACAAGAAGCATCAGTATTTCTCTCTCTCTCTCTCTCTCTCTATGTGCGTGTGTGCGTATATATAGATATGTATATAAACACTTCAATATTTTCTTGGGGAGACTGAATACCTATGGGTTTGCCCAGAGTACAGTGACTTTGGCTTATAACCAGAAATTAATATTACCGGGTATTTAAAAAAAAAATAATGGCTGTGCCTGAGGCTTATAAAATAAAACTTTGTCTCAGCATAAGGCTAATTGTAGCGAATGTATTAATGTGTTTGTTGAGTGTCGTGTGGTGCGTTTACCAAGCATTTTCATTGTCAAATATCATTGTTTTTACTTTGTGCTCTTTTATTAATGAAAAGGAACATTGACCAGATGCCTGGAAAGTCTAGAAACTATGGATAGAGACAGTCTTGAGGGACAGAAAACCACAGATGCCTTAAAGCAGGTAAGCTATCTCTGTACTCAATCTCTGTACTCTATCTCTGTACTCTATCTCTGTACGCTATCTCTGTACTCTATCTCTGTACTCTATCTCTGTACTCTATCTCTGTATGCTATCTCTGTACTCTATCTCTGTATGCTATCTCTGTACTCTATCTCTGTACTCTATCTCTGTACTCTATCTCTGTACTCTATCTCTGTATGCTATCTCTGTACTCTATCTCTGTACTCTATCTCTGTATGCTATCTCTGTACTCTATCTCTGTACTCTATCTCTGTATGCTATCTCTGTACTCTATCTCTGTATGCTATCTCTGTACTCTATCTCTGTACTCTATCTCTGTACTCTATCTCTGTATGCTATCTCTGTACTCTATCTCTGTACTCTATCTCTGTACTCTATCTCTGTACGCTATCTCTGTACTCTATCTCTGTACTCTATCTCTGTACTCTATCTCTGTATGCTATCTCTGTATTCTATCTCTGTACTCTATCTCTGTATGCTATCTCTGTACTCTATCTCTGTATGCTATCTCTGTACTCTATCTCTGTATGCTATCTCTGTACTCTATCTCTGTACTCTATCTCTGTACTCTATCTCTGTATGCTATCTCTGTACTCTATCTCTGTACTCTATCTCTGTATGCTATCTCTGTACTCTATCTCTGTACTCTATCTCTGTATGCTATCTCTGTACTCTATCTCTGTATGCTATCTCTGTACTCTATCTCTGTACTCTATCTCTGTATGCTATCTCTGTACTCTATCTCTGTACTCTATCTCTGTACTCTATCTCTGTACGCTATCTCTGTACTCTATCTCTGTACTCTATCTCTGTATGCTATCTCTGTATTCTATCTCTGTACTCTATCTCTGTAGTGTAGAATATTAAGTGTAGTAGCAGCAGAAAGGAATACCTGTAGTGTAGAATAAAGAGCATATGTTGAACTAGAGAGCCACAAGAACCATCAGCATTCATACTATTTGACATCTGTTAGGAGAAACTGAAGATCTTATTGGTCTGCCTGAAGTGCAATGATGCTGGTTCATAATCAATAACTTCGCTAAGACGGATGTGACGGGCTATTGTCACAAATATAATGGTGGTGACAACGCATTTCCATTCTTTGGGCTATATCCTGCTGGAAATCTAGTAGGATCATTGTCCTGCAACAAGAGAGAACCGGCGGGAGTTTGAGAATGCATGCTGAAGAAGAAAAACAATAACCAACGACTAATCATGATAATTTATGTAAAATTAAAATGCAATAATAAACTATAACCTTTTATTCCTTGTCGGATTATCCTCTGTCAGTTTTGCTATTGAAACCTTTTATTCCATTAGTTACTACCGTATGTTTCCGTGTATAAGCCGAGAATTTCTGTATTTATTTTTGCTTATGATATTGCAGGTTTGACTTATATAAAAGTACAATGAAATGATTTTAAAATTATTACCAGTAGAATCAGAAAAAAGTGGTAACATAGGATACGGTCAACTAGGTCTATCAGTAACAGGAAAAATTTACTAGTGCAAAGTCATTCAAATCCTTCGTAGATGGAAACACTGAATTCTGAAACAGTTCATGAATTTCACTTTGTCATGGAAATCATAAGAATACGATCGTAAAAACAACTATACTTCAGAAATATGGGAACCCCTGTTACAATAGTTACTAAACATAGCTCATCTGGGAAATTATGTTCCAAAATGGTGGCACCGCTGATAAACAGTCTATAGATCATCATTAATGAGTTCTGGTATTAATCATGAAAACGTCAGAGTTTTCAAGGGGAAAGCAAATGTTCTTGATTGGCCATGAAACATGCAACTGAAAGCAATAGTGAAACAACAATATTTTCACTGTCCAGTCCCTTACAAAAACTGTATTCACACCTTTTCTTTCCATTGTGGAATTTGAAGGTAAATCTAAATGCAAGATAAAAGTTCACCTGTTATGATCTTGACTAGGCATGAAATGACAGTAATGTCTGATGCTATGGTTACAGCCATTGTCACGGAGACAGCAATTAATGGATGAATTAATGGATATTTGGGAAAACTACAGTGGCTGGTAATGTCTCTGGACAAATGTCACACTGAAATGTCCTCATTGTTGTATTTTATGTGAGTACAGGTAGGCTGCAAATGGAAGAAATGACCTTACTATTGCTGAATTTTGTGCTAGTTTTCATATCTTTCTTTTCATTTTATACCCCTTTGCGTCTTGCAACGTCAGGGGTAGAAGAATTCTCTGGAGGGCTTTTTTGTGTGCTTCATATATTTTTGTTTTCATTGATGCTTTTATTTCTGTAATCCATGGTTTGCAAAGTATGTCCCTGGCTTTGTATCCATCGTGTCTGTATAGTAATACTTTTTGTATAGTAATGCTTTGGGCACTGTCTGATGCTAATCTGGAAACATGTGAATACCACTTAATCTGTTGTCTTCTGATGTAATCCACGATTGACAATGTGTTTCTTAGTGTTCTGATGTGTTTGTTTCTGATTCTATCTCTAATTTTTACTCTGAAGATTCTACATAGACAAGTCATTTCTATTGTAACAAATTTTCTTTTCTTTTTGTTGTCAGTGTCCATATTTCACATTGGTAGCATAGTGATGGTATGATGATCATTTTATATAGTGCAGTTGTGGTGTTTATATTCACATATTTGTTTTTGAAAAATAGCAGACTGCTGTGCCAAGATTCGGTATGCTATGTTGCATCTATGTTAGATTTATTTGGTCTTTTTACAAATATGTAACATGCTTCGTCACACCTCATGTTTTTAACATTTTGTGTGTGGTATATTTTATTGCCTTTACTTTTGAGTTTACCAGTCCAGTTGAGATAACTAGTTGAAGCAGAGAAACCACTATTTGAAGCAGAGAAACAACTATCTGAAGCAGAGAAACCACTATCTGAAGCAGAGAAACAACTATCTGAAGCAGAAAAACCACTATCAGAAACAGAGATTGCAATTTATTCAGAGTTTCTTGTGTCCCTACATTGTGCTTATTAATATTCTTTTCTGATTTCTTATTTACTGTTTGTTTCTGCCAGATTCTGAACGCTGCATACACAGTGGAGATAACTGTAAGGTCCAGCTCATCCTTTGTTCAGAATATTCTAGAGAAGATGAAGCAGGTAAACACTTCAGTCCAGTAACAATATATGTTCTTGTGTCGTTAGTTGCCTAGTTAATGTGCAAACAGGTGATTGGTTGATTGCTGATCCAGCGATCTATGGGCGCATACCCTTTATCCCAGTGCACATATGTGAAAACCTCAACTTAGTAAGCCTTTCGAGCCCTTTTAGTTACTTATTTAAAATGCACAATGTTGAAAAGATGATGAAATCTGTGAACAAAGAGACTTCAATGGGAAACACTGGTAAAGAAATCGAATGGAATTTAAAACATCTTGATTTAAATTATAAGGTGAATTAGTATCAGTCAACTGGACCTGGTTCAAATCCTGTTTGCTGCCGATTCTTTCTATAAATCCTCAATGTTTCTTTATTATATCATTCATTTATTCATCTTTATATTTTATTAATAGAAACGAATCTCCCATAGCTGGACTTAAAACTGTAAAGATGCTTTAAGAATAGAAACGAATCTCCCATAGCTGGACTTAATACTGTAAAGATGCTTTAAGAATAGAAACGAATCTCCCATAGCAGGACTTAATACTGTAAAGATGCTTTAAGAATAGAAACGAATCTCCCATAGCAGGACTTAATACTGTAAAGATGCTTTAAGAATAGAAACGAATCTCCCATAGCAAGATTAAAAACTGGAAATCCGCAGAAGATAGATATGTCGGCCATTGGCGCAAATAAAACGGCTACACAACATATTTCCATTTTTTGGATTACATCCTGCTGGAAATCTAGTTTGACCATTGTCCTACTTTTAGAGAGATCCAGTGGGAGTTTGAGAATGAATGATGAAGAAGAAATACTGAAAAGATGCTTTAAGAATAGAAATGAATCTCACTTAGCAAGACTCAATACTGGAAAAATTTTTACAACAAAAATGTTTTATTTTGAATAGTTAGTCCAGTCACTGCCATGGAAGAGCTCACCAACTATTGACAGTGAGTGGAAGCGGAGGGTTGCTACAGAAATGTTGACCAGTCTAAGTGAATCCAGGTATGATGTGTTTACTGCTGACCAGTCTAGATAAATCCAGGTATGATATATTATTATTGACTAGTCTAGATAAATCCAGGTATGATGTGGTTGTTGCTGACTATCACAGTTCATTTGAATGAACTATGTAATAAAGTGATTGAACTATGTAATAAAGTGATTGAACTATTTATAACCAAACTAAATAAATAAATAAAATACTTAGATGTGACTAAGCTTCTATAATCAAATTTGAATTGTATATTTAAGAATTGCACTAAAATGCAACTTTAGGCCTAACTTTAGTAAACTAGATTCCTGAATTTCCTCGTCATAACTGACTGTAGCTATATCACTATTCAATATTAGCAATATCTCTCTCAACCCCTATACCATTATATACATGACCTGCGACACTGAAGCCTTCAAAATCTTCTTTGTCCGAATCAGCATCTCCATGAAGAAATTACGAAAAATAGCATCACTGAAGTTAGGTCCACACAGTGTTGCCTGCAAACGTCAAGAGGACGAATAAAATACACTATGAGGCTTTCAATATAATGGCAAAATCAGGGATGATCGCTCTAGCAAATAATTATTATAAAAGCATGATGGGAAATTAACATGGCTGATTGTTGTCTGTGGCGACAAATGTCTACCCTTAATGTGGCTTTAGTCGACATCAGGTTTTTACAGGTTAATAACAGTTGCAATTTTGCTACCATGGAATTCAGAGGAGTACAGCTGGAAGTCAGTTTATATTCACGCTAATTGCGTGGAGAAAGTTAATATTTATGTTTCAAACCTCAGGAATTATGAGTAATATAGCTATTTTATCCTTTTGTGCAATGGGAGGGAGGCTTCCCATTAGCTTTATTGTATATTCTTCTTCTTAACATATATTCTCAAATTCCTGCTGAATTTCTCTTGTAACAAGACCATGATCCTATTAGATTTCCAGCAGGATGTAGTCCAGAGAATGGAAATGCATTTTATCGTCGTTTTTATTTGCACCAATGACCCGACACATCTGTCTTTGGCAGATATTGTATATTCAGCCTATGTGGAAGGTTTGAAATTCTCACAATTTTCCCATCAGGCCAACCATAATGCAACAGAAAACTCTTTGCAGGTGATATACCCTTACAGTAAAGTTTTTCTCTTGTGGAACCCCCCATAGCATTTCATCTGTAGAATTAAGTTTTCCTTAATGGTGCAACACTCAGAGAACCAAGCATTGTACATCATGCTAAGGTAATCAGATGGGCTTCAGCCCAGACTAGGTTTTTAGTTGTCAATGTGTACATGGTGCCATGGCTATGAACTGGTGTGATACATGGAGTGTGGTGAAATATATCTCTATGCAGGAAGTGACAATTTCATAGAACCCAGAATCTGGTTCCAGAATATTCTCTGACAGTTTGTTACAGCAGCACTCTCCACATTGTCGGATATCCTCTGAGAGTTTTGTTACTGCGGCACTCTCCCCCTTGTCAGATATCCTCTGACAGTTTGTTACTAATGCACTCTCCACCTTGTCGGATATATATAATATACGTACAAAGGTCCCAATTGGACCGACACGTTGAAAATTGTCTTTGTTTTATTGTTATTTCTGATTTATTTATATTGATAGTTATATTCAGTAACCGTTATTATATACTTCGTATTGACCTCTTATTGGATATCCTCTAAGAATTTTGTTACTGTGGCACTCTCCACCTTGTCGGATATCCTCTGACAGTTTTGTTACTGTGGCACTCTCCACCTTGTCGGATATCCTCTGACAGTTTGGTGATTTATAAATGTGTTATTTTTGTCCTGCTTGCAGACTGGCAAAAAGTATATCAATACAAATAAAGGAACGTTTGAATAAATCGCACCTTGACTTTGGCAATGCATTGAAACAACTTGAGATGAGGCATACTGGTAGACTGGATAAAATTGAGGAGCATGGACTCAAGATGCGTAAAGTGCATGCGCCTCGACTTGCTAAACTTGCACTGGAAAGCACTTCTCTGAAGGATGTCATTCTTTATGGTGAGTCATTTGTAGATTTCATGTACATAAAGCTAATGCCATGCAGCATCAGGGGTGTCTTGCAGTGTCAGGGATGTCTTGCAGTATCAGGGATGTCTTGCAGTATCAGGGATGTCTTGCAGCATCAGGGATGTCTTGCAGTGTCAGGGATGTCTTGCAGTGTCAGGGATGTCTTGCAGTATCAGGGATGTCTTGCAGCATCAGGGATGTCTTGCAGCATCAGGGATGTCTTGTGCAAAGGACACATCAGGGATGTGTGCTTCATATATGTTTGTTTTTGTTGACTCTTTTATTTCTGTAATCCATCTTTTGCATGGTCTGCCTTCTGCCTTTGTATCCATTTTGTCTGTATAGAAATACTTTTTGAGGGGCACTTTCTGATAATATTCTGGAAGCATGTGAAAACCACTTAATCTGTTTTCTGATGGTTGGTTGGTTGATTTCTGATCCAAGGTCCATGAGCTCATGCCCTTTGACTCAATGTCATTGTGTGATATATGCATGTGTTTGTGAGCTGTTGTTTTGTTCCATATAATGTATTCCATTTATCTGACCCTGGATGGAGAAGCATTTTCCTGATGTTATCGAGCGCTGGGCATTCAAGAAGGTGGTGGTCAACAGTTTCATAGGGATGAGTGCACATCTGGCACCCTGGAGTGTGTCGTGGTTGTATTCTGTTCAGGTTATTGTTAATTGTCATCTAATGTAATCCAGAATTGGCATTGTTTTTATTAGTCTTCTGATGTTTTCATTTCTGATTCTGTCTCTTATTGTTACACCCATATTACATCTGATATTAAGTAACATATGGATGCGAGTCTTGGACAATCAACAAACAGGAGACTGGGAAATTAGAGGCAGTAGAGATGTGGCTCTACAGAAGAATGTTGAGAATATCATGGACTGCCAGAAAAACGAATGTGCAGGTGTTGAAAGAGTCAAATGCAAGACAAAGTTTAATCAATAATATAAGGAAAAGACAATCTTAAATTTGTGGCCACTTCATGATACAGGGAGGTTTGGAGAACATAGTCACAACAGGCAAGATTGAAGTAAACAGAGACAGAGGGCGACAACATGAGAAAATATTAGACAGTTTGGCAACCTGGCACGACAGGGAAACAACAATGATTCTGATACCTAATACTGGAGATTGAGAGCTGTGGAATGATCACCTACATCAGCTGGCACCTGATGATGATGATTGTTACTTCATTATTTCTATGTAGACTAAAAAAATCATTTCGTTGTAAAAAGTTCTCTTTTGGTGTCGTCTTCTATGAACTCATCAATGAACTCACTCATCAATGAACTCATCATATTTCCTACAAGTGTTTTAGTTCTACACTGTCATCAGTGTGCTAGACCAGTCACAAATTTGTTGTCTTTGAATGGTTAAACCTTCCGCCGAAGACGGATATGTTGAGCCAGTTGCACAAATAAAATGGCAACACAACGCATTTCCATTCTCTGGACTACATTCAACTGGAAATCTTGTGGGGCCATTGTCCTGTTACAAGAGAAATTCAGCGGGAGTTTGAGAATGAACACTGAAGAAGAAGAAGAAGAATGGTTAAACCGTGTTCTATTAAAGCTGATAACAGTATTGTATTAGAATTGGGAATATTTCTGAGCTATGATATTCTGTTTTTGTGGGCATTCATCTTGAAACTCTCACTGAATCTCACTTGTAGCGGTACAATGGTCCTACTAGATTTCCAGCAGGACATAGTCATCAATTGTCTGTGGTGGGATTTAACCAGGTACCATGTCCGCCACAGAATCGCTCTGTACCTCACCAGCTTAGAACCAGACTTATGTGTAACATATATTTACTTATGCAATATTATCTAGGGAGACATTATTGTAACAAATCTGTACTTGTTTCATAAATGTAACAAATCTGTACTTGTTTCAGAAATGCCCCAGCTTGGCAAAGAAATTGGCCGTGGACAATATGGGGTTGTCTATGCATGTGATAGATGGGGAAGTCGGTCTCCTTGTGCTATCAAATCAGTTGTGCCTCCAGATGATAAGCATTGGAATGATTTAGCTCTGGAATTCTTCTACACCAAGTGAGTTATCATATAATGTGTGAGTTATCATATAATGTGTGAGTTATCATATAATGTGTGAGTTATCATATAATGTGTGAGTTATCATATAATGTGTGTTTTTGGTAGATGGATGAGAAAACTGTGTCCCCTACATCAGATGAGAAATAATACTGAGAAAACTGTTTTTATGAGATTTTTTATATCCTAGATTAGAGCATAGACATGTGGTATTCTTGATTAGAAATTGGCCTAATAGCACGTGGGACATTCCCATAAGTGCTCCGCCCTCTGTTCCAGCAGCCATTTGACTCGATGGTGTTTCAAGTCAAATGCAGCTGAAACAGATGTTGACATCAGGGCACAACTCTGGCCTTTGCGACAGGTTTCTTTGTTGTTCTGTTCACCCACGCCGTGCCCGTAACTAGTTCACGCACACCGTCGGCCTGTTGGAACAACATGGTAACTGGTATCGAAGGTTACGACTACAGGATTGTATAGATGACATGCCATGAAGCTTCTATAAGAAGATAACCTCAATATAAAGGCATGTCATCTACTAAGGTTTTCTGTTGCATGGGTGGTTTATCTAGTGAGCCATTGGTGAGACACACAGATACAACCTGTGGAAACATGTAGAAGCTGAAATAAACATGAACTCCCAGGTCAAGGCTTAGTAAGCAGCTAAAGAGAGACTAGCTGCTGCCATGTCAAATTGAAACAGCCAAATTGTAAGAAGTTGACTATATAATACACATGGTATATGCCTCATCTGAAATCACATCTTTCGTATGAGTGTAGAGTGGGCCAAATTTGGGAATCACATCTTTCGTATGAGTGTAGAGTGGGCCAAATTTGGGAATCACATCTTTCGTATGAGTGTAGAGTGGGCCAAATTTGGGAATCACATCTTTCGTATGAGTGTAGAGTGGGCCAAATTTGGGAATCACATCTTTCGTATGAGTGTAGAGTGGGCCAAATTTGGGAATCACATCTTTCGTATGAGTGTAGAGTGGGCCAAATTTGGGAATCACATCTTTCGTATGAGTGTAGAGTGGGCCAAATTTAGGAATCACATCTTTCGTATGAGTGTAGAGTGGGCCAAATTTGGGAATCACATCTTTCGTATGAGTGTAGAGTGGGCCAAATTTGGGAATCACATCTTTCGTATGAGTGTAGAGTGGGCCAAATTTAGGAATCACATCTTTCGTATGAGTGTAGAGTGGGCCAAATTTAGGAATCACATCTTTCGTATGAGTGTAGAGTGGGCCAAATTTGGGAATCACATCTTTCGTATGAGTGTAGAGTGGGCCAAATATGGGAATCATTTTGACTCACCACATGTGCTGCCTTTATCACACAGACCACACACGTCATCCCTGCAACTCCCTAACAGACAAAAATACAGTATTTTTAAAAGTCAGGTAATCTAAGGGCTTGGCAAAAGAATTGGTGGAGTTTTAGATAATCTTGAGATTTTGGCTAAAGGTATGATGAAATATTTGTTAATTGAAGAGTTTTTACTCTGTTATGTTGTATGTTTGATGATGTATTAGATGATCTGAGCATCACTTATGGTCAAGTACATTTATGGTCAAGTACACTTATGGTGAGGTACACATTTGTGGATGTTAGACCAATTTGGTTATATCAAAGCTATTAACTATAAACAATAGAGAGGTTGCGGTTGTGGTAATCTGGTCATTACAGCTTCTGAAGTATAACTTGTTATGGTTTGTCAGAAACATTCCAGAACATGATCGTATTGTGATGTTACGAGGCTCTGTCATAGATTATATGTATGGTGGAGGGACATCTCCTGCAGTTTTGTTGGTGATGGACAGACTTCAGAGAGACTTACATACTGCCATCAGGCAGGGCCTGGACTGGATTAGCAGGTCAGTTGAAGTTTGTAATTGGTGTTCTTAATAATAAATTAGATACTTGTCTAGAGTCCACCCGGTCTTACCTATTACTTCCCTTATTGTGTTTCTAATGACTTATCATACATTGCTATGAGATTTCACACGTGTAATAGGTCGATAGGGAGCGCATAGCCGTGTGGTTAGAACTTCGTTCTCAGACCCTTGAGGTCCCGGGTTCAATCCACTGTTGGGACTAGATTTTATCTTTCGGAGGTACAATCACAATCTTTGATGTACATGTCACGGCGTCTGCTATGATAAAGCTGCCTTTATTTCCACAGCCCATAGAAAGCCTCCCTGCGCTCCTTCACAGGAAAACATGCAGTAACGAAAGTTTTAATAGGTCAATGCTTTGTCTGTTGTTGTATATTGGTCGGGTGATGCAGTTACACAGGTGGCCATTGTTCAACAACGGCCATTTTAAAAAAAATGAAATTAATGTATAGTATATATTGCTGCAGAAATGTCAGACTGCTGTTTTATTTGTTATTATATACTTGACCTAACACGGTTTGAAAATTAATTTAGATGTGGTGGTAATGTGTTGCGACATCGCAGGCAGAAATTTGTTATCGGGGAAGTGCACAGAAATAGAAGCATATGATTGCTGTAGCTCAAAGTATATTCTAGATCTATCTTTTTTCCCCCTTGAATACTGTTAAATTAAAAATACATAGCTGCTCAGGGTTTTTGAATTTCCTAGAATATCTGGTAGTAATTTTAAAATTACTCTGTCGGCTCTGTGGTGGAGTGTTAACAGTGCGCATCTGTAACAGCCATGGTACTGAGTTCCATCCATGACACGGGCATTTGTGCGTTCGGATCATTCAGAAAGCAATGGCATACTACTGAACATATATTGCCTAGAAATTCACTACAGCCAAAAAATGATGTATTGATGACTTCGTGGGACTAAGTTGGCAGAAAATGTTTTGATTATTGCTACCATTTTTTTTTCTATATCTGCAACACTGTTTCTATATCTGCAATACTGTTTCTATATCTGCAATACTGTTTCTATATCTGCAATACTGTTTCTATATCTGCAATACTGTTTCTATATCTGCAATACTGTTTCTATATCTGCAATACTGTTTCTATATCTGCAATACTGTTTCTATATCTGCAATACTGTTTCTATATCTGCAATACTGTTTCTATATCTGCAATATTGTTTCTATATCTGCAATACTGTTTCTATATCTGCAATACTGTTTCTATATCTGCAATACTGTTTCTGTTTCTATAAGAGTGTCTGCAATACTCTTTATTTGATGTTCTCTAATGTGTTTATTTTAGAGTTGTTGTTCTGTATATTTGTATGATTGGCTTCTATTTAAAAATTGAGTATTGTTTGAGACAGTATCTGTGTTGTTCTATAACAGACTGCAAGTAGCGATCGATGTGGTGGAAGGGCTACGTTATTTGCACAGTCAAGGACTGGTTCACCGAGATGTCAAGTTGAAAAATGTGCTGGTGAGAATCAACTTTAAATACACACTTTAAAAAAAATCATGTCTCGTAGTATGTAGTAGATCAATGCAAATATTAGAAGATAAATATTCTTCTTCTTTTTGTGTTTGTGATCAAGCATTATACAGATTAACTGGATATCTTAATTGATGTTAGTCCATGTTAGTTGGATGGAATTTGTTGTGTCATTTGTACAGCTTGGCTGTGATATCTGGGTTTTTCAGTCTTATATATCCGAGTAACATGAGCCACTTTGATCGTATCTGCGATTGGACAGCCAATCTCACCCCTCAAACCTCCTTATTCACTTCTTGATAATAGAAGATTATTGGGACAAGAAGGCAGCTCTGGTCCAACTCTACTGTCGAGCTTTCTATACTGGAAACATGCTTGCGGAGAGAAAGGGTTCAGTACCTGATGGGCTCAGGCACAAATGGGACAAATGTGTTCAGCTGGAGAACACGCCTTGCTCCCAAACACGTGGTGAGACTCAAACTTGGACTAGAGGTTCACGATGTCGGTGAATGACACCTCAGCTAAGAAGGCGAAAGAGCTCCGGTCCAACTCTTCTGTCGAGTTCTTCCTAAACCAGAACCAGGCTCGTGAATGAGAAAAGGTCCAGTACCCGATGGACAGAGGCACAGAATGTCTAATTACATGAGGCAAGTTCATTGGCTGTGGGACGCCTCGTGTGAGATAGACGTGGATGACAATTGTCTCAGCATTACACACCCACTGCCTGTTGACAGATAGGCAGGCTGTCACAGGCTAGGGAATCCTACTACTGGAATTAAAGGCATGACAAAAACAGATGGGCTGGGCCTCAGATGTCTGGGCCACAGTGTGAGCCAACCGAGGTGCAGATAACATAGTTCTATTGTGGAACTAGCAGTACAACGTGCTCCTCTGCGGAAATCACACAATTTATTCACGGTGGTTATCAGAGAGCGAGCACAGAAGAAGAAGAAAAAAAGATGATGATGTAATCCCTTTAGCTATGAGAAAGTAGATCCTGACACATGATGATGTTGAAGTAAAATCCCTTTAGCTGTGAGCAGGTAGATCTTGATACATGATGATGTTGAAGTAAAATCCCTTTAGCTGTGAGCAGGTAGATCTTGACACATGATGATGTTGAAGTAAAATCCCTTTAGCTGTGAGCAGGTAGATCTTGATACATGATGATGTTGAAGTAAAATCCCTTTAGCTGTGAGCAGGTAGATCTTGACACATGATGATGTTGAAGTAAAATCCCTTTAGCTATGAGAAAGTAGATCCTGACACATGATGATGTTGAAGTAAAATCCCTTTAGCTATGAGAAAGTAGATCCTGACACATGATGATGTTGAAGTAAAATCCCTTTAGCTATGAGAAAGTAGATCCTGACACATGATGATGTTGAAGTAAAATCCCTTTAGCTATGAGAAAGTAGATCCTGACACATGATGATGTTGAAGTAAAATCCCTTTAGCTATGAGAAAGTAGATCCTGACACATGATGATGTTGAAGTAAAATCCCTTTAGCTATGAGAAAGTAGATCCTGACACATGATGATGTTGAAGTAAAATCCCTTTAGCTATGAGAAAGTAGATCCTGACACATGATGATGTTGAAGTAAAATCCCTTTAGCTATGAGAAAGTAGATCCTGACACATGATGATGTTGAAGTAAAATCCCTTTAGCTATGAGAAAGTAGATCCTGACACATGATGATGTTGAAGTAAAATCCCTTTAGCTATGAGAAAGTAGATCCTGACACATGATGATGTTGAAGTAAAATCCCTTTAGCTATGAGAAAGTAGATCCTGACACATGATGATGTTGAAGTAAAATCCCTTTAGCTATGAGAAAGTAGATCCTGACACATGATGATGTTGAAGTAAAATCTCTTTAGCTGTGAGAAGGTAGATCTTGAAAGTCTTTGAATTTTCTGATTAAAGTACAGTCCCCCTCATTTGAGTAACCAAGGTTACACCTGAACTCATGTCCGGCTTAACACCTCAATGACCTTGTTTCCGTATAGAGTTTACGGATGTGAATGGAGACATTCCAGTTCTGCAACAACATTATGGGAACGAACATACTTTCCTGGACGAGCAATTTTTAGTAACAGTATTGCTATGATTGCTTTATTTGTGATATATCATAGCGGTTTTGACGATCGTAGAAATTGGTCACAACGGTTCTATAACTGAAAATGGTCAGTAAGGTGTTAATTATCCCCCCCCCCCCCCTCATCAATTGTATTTTTAAAAAAAAGACATCAAGAACCTCAGGATAATGTAATAATTATCCGTAAAAACAAGGACAATACTTGCTTTTTTCCCATTAGGTCAACCCCCCTCTCCCTAAGAGATTTCTGCGGCTCTAAACATAAACATATGACCATACAGAAAATGTTTATTCTCTCTTTAAGATATTAAAAAACCATCAGGTGCCATGCCAGCTGGCGTAGGCGATCATGGCTCTCCAGAACTCTCTGTCTACAGTATTATGTATCAGAATCATTGTTTCCCTGCCGTGCCAGGTAGTTAAAACTGTCTAATTTTTTCTCATTTTGTTGCCATCTGTCTCTGTTGCCTTCAATCTTGCCTGTTGTGACTATAGTCTCCAAACCTCCTTGTCTCATAACGTGGCAAAAAAGGAAGATTGTCTTTTACTTAGATTAAGCTCTGTCTCGCATTTGACTCTTACAACACCTCCACATTAGTTTTTCTGGTAGTCCATGGTATTCTCAGCATTCTTCTGTAGAACCACATCCAATTGTCCAAAACTCACACCCATATGTTAGTATAGGAGTTATATAGCACTGCAGAACTCTCTTTCTCACCTCTAATGACAAGGTCATATTACACAATATATTTTTCATTTTTTCTGAAAGTTGTTTTTGCCTGTCTAATTCTTCATCTTATTTCTGTTGAACTTCTTCCATCTGCTGTAATCATTGCATGCAAGTACTGGACTTGTTGTACCTGTTTTAATACTATAACATTCAATATGATCTTGCAGTTCAGTTTATAGTTGATTGCATGTTTGCAATATATGGTTGATTGCATGTTTGAAATATATGATTGATTGCATGTATGTTTGATTGCATGTTTCCATATATGGTTGATTGCATGTTTGCAATATATGGTTGATTGCATGTTTGCAATATATGGTTGATTGAATGTTTGAAATATATGGTTGATTTCATGTTTGCAATATATGGTTTATTGCATATATGGTTGATTTCATGTTTGCAATATATGGTTGATTGCATGTTTGCAATATATGGTTGATTGCAGGTATGGTTGATTTCATGTTTGCAATATATGGTTTATTGCATATATGGTTGATTTCATGTTTGCAATATATGGTTTATTGCATATATGGTTGAATGCATGTTTGAAATATATGGTTGATTGCATGTTTGCAATATATGGTTGATGAAGATATCACTGATCGAGCAGTTCTAACAGTATTAAATTATAGACTATATTTTCTCTCTTTACTCAAGCTTGATAGAGAAAACAGAGGAAAAATCACAGATTTGGGTTTTTGTAAACCAGAAGTCATGATGAGTGGCAGCATTGTGGGCACACCAATACACATGGCACCAGAACTGTTTACAGGTCACTATGACAACAGCGTAGATGTGTATGCATTTGGAATTCTCTTCTGGTATGTGTGTGCTGGCCATGTCCACCTGCCAAATGCTTTTGAACAATGTGCAAATAAGGATCAGCTTTGGGAGTTTGTCAAACAAGGTAAGTCATACTGTAATGTAGCTTGTATTTTTAGCATAAAAGTCAAGTAACCCATAGCATTTATTAATGCTGTAGGGGTGTGAGATGTTAGCGATCTCACATTTCAGTGGCTCTGAAAATGAGGGCGGTAGCCGAGCTCCTCTCCCTCGCATTCTTTACTTCCCGGATTAATCCGGTACCCATTTAAGGCTGGGTCGACCTGGGAGCTATTGCCATCTGAAAAAATGTTTCCACCTCAACTGGGGAATGAACCCAGGACCACTCATATGCGAAGCCAGTGTGCTAACCACTGCGCTACATGGATCAATTTTAAGCATACATACCAAGAATCTTCATCATCATCAGACCCATAATCCTTCAGGGTTGTAGGGGTTTCACTTCAGGGTTGTAGGGGTTTCACTTCAGGGTTGTAGGGGTTCCACTTCAGGGTTGTAGGGGTTCCACTTCAGGGTTGTAGGGGTTTCACTTCAGGGTTGTAGGGGTTTCACTTCAGGGTTGTAGGGGTTCCACTTCAGGGTTGTAGGGGTTTCACTTCAGGGTTGTAGGGGTTTCACTTCAGGGTTGTAGGGGTTTCACTTCAGGGTTGTAGGGGTTTCACTTCAGGGTTGTAGGGGTTTCACTTCAGGGTTGTAGGGGTTTCACTTCAGGGTTGTAGGGGTTCCACTTCAGGGTTGTAGGGGTTCCACTTCAGGGTTGTAGGGGTTTCACTTCAGGGACATTAACACAAAATTCTTGTTACAACAAAAAAGGACTCGTCTACGTAGAATTAAACCTCCCCCTACCCACATCAGTCCATTTCTAGTCAATTTAGGGACAATTTAGTGACAGGCACCTAAACCTCCACTGCATGGTAATCTCATAATCTTTTGCGGTTGTATCACCATCGTCGCTGCCACCACATTCATCACAACCACCGCTATCATCATCATCATCATCATGTCTTACTGTGAATTATTTATCTATTTGAACAAGGTCTAAGACCAGAGCAACCGACTAATGTCACTGAGGATTGCTGGAAGCTCATGCAAGTTTGCTGGGAAGGGGAGCCAAATCAGAGGCCATTTTTTGGAGAAGTGGAGAATACTTTGAAAATTATTCATGAAAAGCATAAACGAAAAGCTGCGGAAAGAAAGCTGAGTTATGGTGACCACAATAGCCGAACTGTGTCACGACATCAACCAAAACAGGTTCAAACTAACAGTTAGACAATATTAAAAAGTATTTTATATAGGGTTGTTTTAATGCAAGTGAGTAGTGATTATGTCAGCAGACAGCGTCTTGATGCAAGTGATTAGTAATTATGTGAACAGACAGTGTCTTGATGCTAGTGGTTAGTGATTATTTGAACCTACTGCGGTGCAATTAAGGCATCCCCATAGGAGTTTTGTGTTTTCAGAAGGTGATCAAGGGTATGCGTGCTCCTAGTTCCTGTAGCTCATTGACTATATTTTCCAAATCTACAATTCAAAATACCTTCAATCTATTCATAATAACCTTGTCCACCATGGTTACCTTATCCAACAGACACATACTTGTACATAGGAATTGACAATGTCCCCATTGTCCTGACATCATCAATGCTCTCGATGCCAGTCTATAATCTTTCTCATTACCCCCAACTCTAGCATGATCTGGCACTATCATCCTTGCAGGTGTGAAACCTAATGTATTCTATCTACTCATGGCATGCCGGGGTAAGGGCTGCCAAGACAACGATGGATAGGAGATATCTCAGATTGTTTAAGCATGCCCCAGACTGCGGCAGGTCAATTTTGGACAGAATCCATGAGGAGTTCAGCAGACCGCGGCAGGTCAATTTTGGACAGAATCCATGAGGAGTTCAGCAGACCGCGGCAGGTCAATTTTGGACAGAATCCGTGAGTTCAGCAGATCGCGGCAGGTCAATTTTGGACAGATTCCATGAGGAGTTCAGCAGACCACGGCAGGTCAATTTTGGACAGATTCCGTGAGTTCAGCAGATCGCGGCATGTCAATTTTTGACAGAATCCGTGAGGAGTTCAGCAGATACATAAAGAATACGTTCTGGAATATGTTACCTGATACATACTCATGTCATAGTCATCCATTGTGAGACTAGCGGATCATGTCATAGTCATCTATTGTGAGACTAGCGGATCATGGATAGCCATCCATTCTGAGACTAGCGGAGCATGGATAGCCATCCATTGTGAATCTAGCGGATCATGGATAGCCATCCATTGTGAATCTAGCGGATCATGGATAGTCATCCATTGTGAATCTAGCGGATCTTGGATAGCCGTCCATTCTGAATCTAGCAGATCATGGATAGTCATCCATTGTGAATCTAGCGGATCATGGATAGCCATCCATTCTGAATCTAGCAGATCATGGATAGTCATCCATTGTGAATCTAGCAGATCATGGATTTAATAAGACACAATAATGACCCGGATTCACACTATTTCTAAGAAGTATTTTAGATCCTCCATAACTGCCTTGATTTCTATTCTCATATTGGGTGCATGTTCTACTATTATGTCTATACTTCTGAGTCAGGAATCTAACTCTTATAATGACAGAGGAACCCCAGCCCAATATTGACCCTCTCCAATCAGAACCATCTGTATATAATCACATCATTCTCTACAGTGTTGCCAGTTTTTAATTTCTAGACCAGCTTTTCCATTGTACTATTGCTTTTCTTCCTTGCCGAATATGATTGAAACCGTTTGTTAACTTGACATTTTCGCTAGCTCTTAACCATTCACGTATTTCTTCAACAGGGGTAACCTTGAAAATTGTCTTCTCCACGCCTACCATCCATGACACACTTTGTTGAAGTCTTGAACCTTTAATATCGATATGTTGCCACGTTGAGGTTGCCTATTCTCACCTGTACATCTCATATGAGATTTGCCCATCACCTATGCCAGTTATTATGAAATTTCACAGTCGCCCATGTCTTGATAAGATAGAAACTAATCCCAGTCTGTCCTATCATTGTAATAGGGGCATCGCACATACAACCCAAGGGCTATCTACATACCATCATTCTGAATATGTTCGAAATGTTGGTATTGTGCACTTCAGTGTGTGATTAATTGCTGGCGATAATCTATCACTTAATGAACCACTTGTTGAAAAATCAGACATAAGTAACCACAACTATCATTATTTTTAGAGCTGTCAGACATATATAACCACAACTATCATTATTTTTAGAGCTGTCAGACATATATAACCATAACTATCATTATTTTTAGAGCTGTCAGACATATATAACCACAACTATCATTATTTTTAGAGCTGTCAGACATAAGTAACCATAACTATCATTATTTTTAGAGCTGTCAGACCATATTTACTTTCCTGGATAATAGTATCTACATGGTATTTCTAGGACAGGATCGGCTCAAATGTTTATTTATATTCAAGAAAACCACAGGAAGCATGCCTTACTGGGACTCGCCTGAAAGCTTGAATTATCACACTATTGTGAAATTTCCCATAATATGTCATGTGTAATAGTTACCGTAGCTACATGATGAATGTGTAATAGTTACCGTAGCTACATGATTAATGTGTAATGGTTACCGTAGCTACATGATTAATGTGTAATGGTTACCGTAGCTACATGATTAATGTGTAATGGTTACCGTAGCTACATGATGAATGTGTAATGGTTAATGCTGACTGCATTATATGAAATGACACTTATATAGTATCTCTCCTCCATTGTCACGTTTATATGAAGTTGGATTATTTCGTATACACCATATAACAACAATAACAGTATTGACATTGACAATAATAAGAAGACCCATAACCCGCCAGGGTCGGAGGGGTACCATGAGCACAAAATGCCATCCCAAACAGCTCTGTCCTCTGCCAATCGGAGAAGCGTAGAAAAATTGCACCCAGACCATTCCGTGATGTTATCAATCCAGGATTTTCTCTGTCCTCCTCACCTCCTTCCAACCACGACTGCTCCTTGTAAAATAATTTTAGAAAGCGCATCGTGTCTCATTACATGCCCAAACCAAACAAGTTTACACTGTTAAATATCGTTATACCATATATGTACCCTTGAATAAACTTTGGGTAATAGAGAATTGATACTCTGCACGCAATTGTAGAACTTGCTGTTACAAATCTCATCATTGTCTATGTTGCAATACATTCTTTCCATCGCCTCAGCGTTTTCTGTCTCTTCAAATCTCTTCATAAGCAGTAACTTTATCAGCAATAACTTTATCAGCAGTAACTTTATCAGCAGTAACTTTATCAGCAGTAACTTTATCAGCAGTAACTTTATCTGCAGTAACTTTATCTACAGTAACTTTATCAGCAGTAACTTTACCTTTTAACTTTATCTGCAGTAACTTTATCAGCAGTAACTTTATCAGCAGTAACTTTATCAGCAGTAACTTTATCAGCAATAACTTTATCAGCAGTAACTTTATCAGCAGTAACTTTATCAGCAGTAACTTTATAAGCAGTAACTTTATCAGCAATAACTTTATAAGCATAACTTTATCAGCAGTAACTTTATAAGCATAACTTTATCAGCAGTAACTTTATCTGCAGTAACTTTATCAGCAGAAACTTTATCAGCAATAATTTTATCAGCAATAACTTTATCAGCAATAACTTTATCAGCAGTAACTTTATTAGCAATAACTTTATCAGCAGTAACGTTATCAGCAGTAACTTTATAAGCAGTAACTTTATCAGCAGTAACTTTATAAGCATAACTTTATCAGCAGTAACTTTATCAGCAGTAACTTTATCAGCAGTAACTTTATCAGCAGTAACTTTATAAGCATAACTTTATCAGCAGTAACTTTATCAGTAGTAACTTTATCAGCAGTAACTTTATCACCATAGAGTCTGTGGCTGTATGACTAGAATACCTATTTCAGAACCCTGAAGGTCCTGGGTTCAACCCGCGGTTGGGATAAGGATTTTTGTATTATTATCATTATTATTTTCTTGCTTGTATAGTATTAATTTTAGCTTTATTTTTATTAGCAGTGTCAATATTCTTTATGATACACATTCTTGACCTCCAATGCTCATGACCATATCTGGGTGAATAATGAAGCCAACTTCACAACAGTCCTGCCATCTTTCTCTAATGCTACCCCCAGGTTCAAACATAATTCTGATATATTGCTACAACATCACTACTTATCTGTATTGCTATTGCCATGTTTAGAATATAATGTTTCTGGGGTCCAAGAGAGAAGCAAGGAATAGGAACATGACCTACTGTGATGTTGTAAGAAGTGACCATAAAAAGCCACAATCACCCAGATACCACACGTAAGTCAGATAAAAAGCCACAATCACCCAGATACCACACATAATTCAGATAAAAAGCCACAATCACCCAGATACCACACTTAAGTCAGATAAAAAGGTACTGATACCAAAGAAAAGTCGATAGGAGGTGAGGAATATGTGAGCAGAGATACAAATGGGACAAAAACATCATGTGATGTGCGTGTTACAGTTTAACAGAGTGCACCACCGAGGCAAGAGACGAAAGTCTGTTTCAGCTAACCTTCATTGTGGAGATGGCATTTAACGAATGAATGATACAACAGTCAAGCTGAAAATCATGACAATGCTTTCTGTAGGCTAGTCTACGGCCTTGTTAACTATGAGAACAACTGTAGAATGTTAACAATGACACAATGCTTTCTGTAGGCTGGTCTACGGCCTTGTTAACTGGATGAGGACAAGTGTAGAAAGTTATGTTTTATACTGAATTTTATGATTTCAGGACCCTGTTGTTGAGACAGCAGATATCCCATGTTCTATTTTAGCTGTCGTTCTTTGTTGTTGTTGTTGTTGATTAACATTTCTAGTTAATACATCATTGTTGTTCTAGTTAATACATCATTGTTGTTCTAGTTAATACATCATTGTTGTTCTAGTTAATACATCATTGTTCTAGTTAATACATCATTGTTGTTCTAGTTAATACATCATTGTTGTTCTAGTTAATACATCATTGTTGTTCTAGTTAATACATCATTGTTGTTCTAGTTAATACATCATTGTTCTAGTTAATACATCATTGTTGTTCTAGTTAATACATCATTGTTGTTCTAGTTAATACATCATTGTTGTTCTAGTTAATACATCATTGTTGTTCTAGTTAATACATCATTGTTGCAGTATATTACCTTGACATTTGAACCAAACATATTTTACGTATATCATATTTATTCAGATGAAATACACAGGGTTGTTATTTTTGCATAGAGCTAGCAGTGTTTAAGGGAAGGCCTAGGAAAACATTAACTCGCTACGCCCTCTATAAATATTCCTTCTCAACAGTCAGCCATTGATGGAATTATACGAGAAATATGATAATTAACAACATTTGAATTATATGTAATAATTTACAACAAAACAACTATCCAAACTAAGTTTCATAGATTTGACGAGTCTTTCATATATGATTATTATTCATGAGCCGTAGGGTATTTGTAATCAACATTGCGTCCGACAGCTACCGGTATAATTATGTACCCAGCTGATATACCAGAGGTGGGCTTGTAAAACAATCAAAATTTAATAGAATCTATACATTTGTATCACGTATATTATACATTTCCTTGTCAAGAGAATGTTATTCTGGTTTGGTGTGAAATTTAGTTGTCCCCTGTCCAACCATAACTTGTGAAACTTATTTCTATATTACAACAAATATTTTTGGGCACAGACATTTTCCTTTTCTTTCTTTCTTTTTGCTTTACACCCTTTATGTCTTGCAGTGTCAGGGGTAGAGGAGTTCTCTGGAGTTGGCTTTTTTGTGTGCTTCATATATGTTTGTTTACCTGGACTCATTTATTTCTGGAATCCATTGTTTTCAAGGTCTGTCCCTGGCTTTGTATCCATTGTGTCTGTACAGTAATGCTTTTTGAGGGGCACAGTCTGATGACAGTCCAGAAGTATGCGAAAACCATTTAATCTGTTGTCTTCTGATGTAATCCAGGATTTGCATTGTGTTTGTTAGTCTTCTGATGTTTTCATTTCTGATTCTGTCTCTTATTGTTACTCCGAGGATTGTACTTAGACAAGTCATTTATGTTGTAACAATTTATGTTTTCCTTTGGATTCTGCTGTTGGTGTCCACGTTTGACATTGGTAGTACAGTGATGGTATGATAATCATTTTATATAGTGCAGTTTTGGTGTTCATGCTCACATATTTGTTTTTCGAAAATAAGAGACATCTGCCCCAAGATCCGGCAATGCTATGTTGCATCTATGTTGGATTTATTTGGTGTTTTTCCTATTCGATGATACAATGCTTCCAAGAAAAGTGAATTCTTTCACCTGTTGAAGTTGTTGGTCATCAATGAGAATAGTGATGGTCCTTTCTTTTTTTGCAATTGACATTACCTCAGTTTTTTTCTGCGTTTATCTTCATGTTAAAGTACCTACATGTTGTGTGAAGTCTATTTACATGTTGCTGTAGTTGTTCTTTTGTTCTTGATATTATTGCTTGATCGTCTGCTAAAAGAAGTTCACTTTGGAGATTGTTTAGTTTGTCTTCTTCATTGTTGATGCCAATTTTACACATGTAATCGATATCTGTGATAAATAACATGGGCGATAGGACATTTTCTATGGCAGACAATTTGAGGCTGTTTATTGTTGTACGTAAAAAATTATTCAAACACGTCAACTATATATTTTAATAATTTATGTTGAAATAAATATACCTATTGATTGACTATGGGTAGAAGAGGTAGCTAACATAACGAGACCTTCATATTTTAGAGATTTATTCTGAAGGAGATCTTTGATCTTTGTCAATAATTTTAGTAATTATTCTTTTTATTACAATTATTTTTGCAGTAATATCTGTTTATTATTAGTAGGTTTTGTAAGATATATTTCTGTATCATCAGTAGTAGTAGTAGGTTATGTAATATTTATGTATTGACCATACTTACCTAAAAATTAACACAATTGTTTTGAGTGAAAAGGTTTCCACTCAATTTTATGTAAATGTAGAATCAACAACTTTTTGTTACTGCATATTTTCCTGTTAATGAGCGCAGGTAGGTTTTTAAAAAAATTAAGCAGTGAAAATAAAGGCAGCTTTGCCATAGCAGTCAGCATTTATTTGCAGAATCGGTCTTGCAAGCCTCTATCCAGTCTCACCTATACCCAACTCTCCTGTCTTAGCAGTCGGTACTTTACAAATCGATTGATGCCCATAGCTTTCTTCTATACGCCTTCTTTCATTCCTCTGCCTGTTGTGATTCCTTTCCAAACTCTCAGCTTCTTTATCTCCGGCGTCTGTGTAGTGGTGAGGAGAATTTTTTTGAGAAAGCTCATGAGATGATAGATTTCTTCTGCTGTCGGCTATACTCCGACAGGGTTCTCAGGTCTGCCCTGTTTTGTATTTTTAGTGTGTTGCCTCTCCCGCCAGGATGCCCTCATGAACACTTGAAGGTCTTTCTCTTTGGATAGGGTCAAACTTGTTCTCACTTTCAACACCCCCATAGCACTGCTGTTCATCATCTCCTACTCCAATCCCCCCCCCCACTTCTCCAGTCAGATCCCAAGAAATAAAGGCAGCTATGCTATAGCAACTGCCACAATATTAAGTACCAGAAGGACTTTTTTGTATTGATTTGTGTGTATCTGTCTGTGTACTTCCATTTTTTTTTCCAACAAAGATTCATTATTCTGTGTTTTCAATTATTTCTTTTGGACCATAGTTTTGCTGACATTCTGCATATTATCGATTTTCTGGCTTAGTGTAGCAGAGACCAATATAAGTTCTACGGTGCCTGCTGAGACCAATATAAGTTCTACGGTGCCTGCTGAGACCAATATAAGTTCTACGGTGCCTGCTGAGACCAATATAAGTTCTACGGTGCCTGCTGAGACCAATATAAGTTCTACGGTGCCTGCTGAGACCAATATAAGTTCTACGGTGCCTGCTGAGACCAATATAAGTTCTACGGTGCCTGCTGAGACCAATATAAGTTCTACGGTGCCTGCTGAGACCAATATAAGTTCTACGGTGCCTGCTGAGACCAATATAAGTTCTACGGTGCCTGCTGAGACCTATGCTTGAAGAAGTAATACTGAACGTAGTGCAATAACATCTGTTTGAAATCTTCATGTGTATTCTATTAGTTCCCCCTCTATCATTTGACCTGATGATGTCGACGCCCACCAGTTTTGACCTATCACAGAAATAGACTTGTTAAGTCAAGTTTGTATAGATCTAATTCTGCATATTTGTTATTGATCTGTGTGTTTTTAAACAGGTGTGTTTGTTTATGTAGTTCTATTTCAGCAAGTTTTTAAAGCTATATGTGCTTTGTTGTATAGATTTATATTTGCTATTTTTGTATTTTATTTATAGATTTATTTGCATGATTTTATACATTTATTGGTATTTTTTAAATACATTTACGTAAGCATATATATATATATATATATATATATATATATATATATATATATATATATATATATATATATATATATATATATATATATATTTTTTAATTTATATAATATCTGTATTTTTTAATATAGATTTATGTGTATTTTTTATTTTTAGATTTATGTGTATTTTTTATTTTTAGATTTATGTGTATTTTTTATTTATAGATTTATGTGTATTTTTTATTTATAGATTTATGTGTATTTTTTATTTATAGATTTATGTGTATTTTTTATTTATAGATTTATGTGTATTTTTTATTTATAGATTTATGTGTATTTTTTATTTATAGATTTATGTGTATTTTTTATTTATAGATTTATGTATGCATGTTTTGATAAATTTATGTGTGCATATTTTTATAAAGCAAGATCTGTATTCACATATTTCATAGATATATCAGCACATTTTAAATGTAACCTAGGCTTGTGTGCACATATTTTTTTATTAATCTGTGTATAAGTTTTTTTAAAATGTGTCACCCGTATGTTGTAGGGGCCAAGAAGGGGAGCAAAGAATAGTGACAGTTACCTGTGCCATTCATGTTGTAAGAGGTGAGTAAGTAGGTTTTGGTGGTTGGAGTTGGCTGAATTCCATAGAGGGTCAAAGTGTCTCAGAAGTGATTCTGAAGTCAGATGTATCAGGCCAAAATTCACAGATATCACAGCAAAGCTGTAAACCATGACACAACACATTCCATTATCTGGACTACATCCTGCTATTCTGCAGGAGTTTGAGGATGAACAGAGAAGAAGAAGAAGACCTATGTGTCCATATTTTTGTAACTCTAAGTATTGGCTAATGTAACAAAGACATTTTATGATGTTTTTACCGAGTTATTAAACAGAGGGAGGTCTGGAGAATATAGTGACAATAGGGAGAATATAGTGACAATAGGGAGAATATAGTGACAGTAGGGAGAATATAGTGGCAATAGGGAGAATATAGTGACAATAGGGAGAACATAGGGAGAATATAGTGTGGATGGGATAGGAAGAAGAAGAGAACAAAAGAAAGTATGGATTGGTAATATAAAAGATTGGACAGGATTAAGATTCCCCACATTTAGACAAGGAACTGATAATACGGAATCCTCATGAATTTGTATGTTTCTTCTAGAGTGGCACCCCGAATGACCGTGAAGGGTTATGGCTTTGACGATGATTAGTGCTGCCTAAAAAATTCTGCGATATTTTCATAGCAATGTCGTATATAGTATATACTGCATATACAGTGTGTGCAAGTGGTGGTATACTCCTATGTGTAATGGCAGATGCATTGTTGTTATCCATTGATATATTTATACTTGTACCTGTTCTGTAATATCATTATTACTCCCATAGTTTCTCGTACTTGTTTGTTACTTCTCGTACTTGTTTGTTACTTCTCGTACTTGTTTGTTACTTCTCGTACTTGTTTATTACATGTGAATGAGCTCACATCAAAGATCAGCAATATTTATGCAAAATTTGTGTTACATTTTTTTTAAAAATTGATTGTAAATATAACAATTCACCATGATTCTGTTATAAATATAACAATTCACCATGATTCTGTTATCATGATTTAATTGTGTTTGAGTGCTTAATGTCTGGACATTTTCTCTCTTTCTCCTTTATTTCTGGGCGCAAGAAAGATATTAACATGAAGAATATGTTCGGTACAAAGCAGAGTTAAAGGTAACCAATATAGTAGATGGGTACATTTCCTGTACAATGTGTCCATGCTGCGCAAGATAGAAAAGTTCATGCTGAGAAAAGAATGGTGGGATATTCCGATACGTGCTCCGCTCTCCGTTCCAGCAGCTATCTCAGTGTATGTAGACTCAACTGTATAAGTTGCTGGTGCTTTCTGTTGTGCTGTATGGTTGCGAGAGTTGGACACTCACTGCGGACATGGAGAGAAGATTACATGCTTTAGAGTAGAAATGCTACAGAAGAATTCTATGAATTTCCTATAGGGAACATAAGACCAATGTGTACGTAAGAAATAAAGTAGAGATGTGTGCAGGTGTTCAGGAACCATTGCTTTCAATAGTGAAATAACAAAAATTAGCATGGTTCGGACATGTATGCAGACATGATTCCTTGTAAAAAACAATACTGCAGGGAACTGTCGATGGTGGAAGAAGCAGAGGAGGACATATAAAGGCATGGACAGACAACATCAAGGAATGGTCAGGACAATATATTGCCACACTCATCCGCATTGCTGAGGATATAATTCGCTGGAGGACTCTGTGTGCTGAAGCATCTAATGTTGTACCCCCCAAGACCCTGAAGGGTTACGGGTTTGTTGATTGATTGATGTAGATTCAGAGTCCCGGTCAGGTGTTGATTGCGTGATCTTCAGGGCCTTCCAAAAGGTTTAATTTTCCTAGCCTCCCCTCTAGATGCTCTCATTTCTGATATTCTCTGTATGTGTACGTTCTCAGCTTCATTGACATCATCTTCATCTTGAAATGAATTTATTACTTCCTTGATCAAGGCTGCTTTTTCTCTTATCAGCAATGTGTCGTCTATAGCTGCATTGCCTGCCAATAAGTCAGCTCTCTCGTTTCCTCCGACCCCAGCATGACCAGGGCAGTATATCCATGTAATGCTCTGGACAGTTGAGCGGTTTGCTTGAATGAGGTTCCTTCTATTGGTCTACTTCCCGTGGACAATCCTTCATCTCCGTGTCCAGAAAGAGAACAACATGGAAAAAGTAACATGCTGGTTTCAGGAGATCCTGAACCTGGCACATACAGTAATTTATATATATTAATATGGTTCAAAACGGGATGATGTGTCCACAAACATTCAACTTTTTAAATATTAAGTTTGACTTCATACAGCTGTGAAGCAGAGATGATAAAAAAACAGCGTCTGCTATTGATCATTCGATCTGCGCTACGCACTGAGAGCCCCCACCTCCACCAAGGGCCTTCCGGGGGTGGCACTCAGTGCATTGCGCACAGATCAAGGGATACTGCATTATATGCTTCTTTAACGAAAATGTGTTTAATAATGTATGGTTTGTTTCGTTAAAAGCGCAGGCACATTATTCCGTAAAATACCATAACTATATATAGATGCTTCAATTCAAATGACACTACTTTATCTGACCACTATGTTGTTAAGTAACTTGCAAAATACGTTTTGCAAAACAGTCACTGATACACCAGCTACTTTGTCATTTGCATATGATCTTTACCAGGCTTATGGCCTCAAATATCAGACTACTATGATGTAAGGCACATGCTACTATGATGTAAGGCACATGCTACTATGATGTAAGGCACATGCTACTATGATGTAAGGCACATGCTACTATGATGTACATGTCTCGTAGGATAAATAACACCCACTGGAGAGTATTTAAATCGAAGGAAAGCATCAGAGAAGAGACATAAAAAATCCATCACAGATGTTATTAGAAAACCCCATTGGTCCTACATCGGACATGTCCTACGCTCAGACAAAAACAAAATACACTAATCTCTTGCATGGATACCAACAGGCAGAAGAGCCAGGGATAGACCAAAGGAAACACCCAGAATAGTAATACGTAAAGAAATTAAAACAAACAATATACATACTATTCAAGAACTGCACATAATAGCTTTGAACAGACAGAATTGGAGAGAACCGACCTATGCGCTAACTTCAGGGCTAAAGAAAAATGAATAAATAGTGTACGGCAAATACTTCTTTATATTCGTACAGCACTTTAATCACAAAAATATGATTTTTGTGATACCCCGACTGATTATTTGTTTCCCTGTCATTACTTTGTGAGGTCAGTAAATTCTTCTTTAGCGTTCATTCTCAAACTCCCACTGGATCTCTCTTGTAGCAGGACAATGGTCCTACTAGATTTCCAGCAGGATGTAGTCCACTGAATGGAAATACGTTGCGTCGCCGTTTTATTTGCGTCGATGGCTGAACACATCCGTCTTCGGCAGAAGGTCAGTCAAATAAAAGGACGAATAATGTCCGATTAGCTACAAGAGTAATAACTTTTTAGGACGAGCACTTGTTTTCTGACTAGTAATTGAAATAGAATAGACAATAACGATAATTATAGGGAGAAGAGAGAGGGATTGACAGAAAAACTCAATGAAGTGATGAAAAGTAATGAAGATTCACACATCCTTTATTTAAACCAAACAAAAAAATGCACAAGTTGCGTCTGTTGTGGACGTAGGGCAAGGGCATGTAGCATGTGATGCATGTTCGTTAATGTAAACTGTTAGAACAGAACGGTAAGCTAATTAAGACACGGGTCAAGATAGGTCAAGGTTGTAACCTAGGATACTGTTTAATCTCGAAGCGATGTGCATGTGGTCAGGCACCTGTTTCAAAGCGGATGATGATGATGATGGAATAGGAGATGGCAATAAACCTTCCTTACATAAAACCATGCCTTTGTGACAACATAATATGATTCCCGGAGTCACCTCAATTACACAACTAAGAAGTTACACAACTGACAAGTTACACAACTGACAAGTTACACAACTGATAAGTTACACAGCTGAGAAAGCTACACAGCTGATAAGTTACACAGCTGATAAGTTACACAGCTGAGAAAGCTACACAGCTGATAAGTTACACAACTGACAAGTTACACAACTAAGAAGTTACACAACTGACAAGTTACACAACTGACAAGTTACACAACTGATAAGTTACACAGCTGAGAAAGCTACACAGCTGATAAGTTACACAGCTGATAAGTTACACAGCTGAGAAAGCTACACAGCTGATAAGTTACACAACTGACAAGTTACACAACTAAGAAGTTACACAACTGACAAGTTACACAACTAAGAAGTTACACAACTGACAAGTTACACAACTGACAAGTTACACAACTAAGAAGTTACACAACTAAGAAGTTACACAACTAAGAAGTTACACAACTAAGAAGTTACACAACTAAGAAGTTACACAACTAAGAAGTTACACAACTGATAAGTTACACAACTGATAAGTTACACAACTGATAAGTTACACAACTGATAAGTTACACAACTGAGAAAGTTACACAACTGATAATTTACACAACTGAGAAAGTTACACAACTGAGAAAGTTACACAACTGATAAGTTACACAACTGAGAAAGTTACACAACTGATAAGTTACACAACTGAGAAAGTTACACAACTGAGAAAGTTACACAACTGATAAGTTACATAGCTGAGAAAATTACACAACTGAGAAAGTTACACAACTGATAAGTTACACAACTGATAAGTTACATAGCTGAGAAAATTACACAACTGAGAAAGTTACACAACTGATAAGTTACACAACTGAGAAAGTTACACAACTGATAAGTTACACAACTGAGAAAGTTACACAACTGATAAGTTACACAACTGAGAAAGTTACACAACTGATAAGTTACACAACTGATAAGTTACACAACTGATAAGTTACACAACTGAGAAAGTTACACAACTGATAAGTTACACAACTGATAAGTTACACAACTGAGAAAGTTACACAACTGATAAGTTACACAACTGATAAGTTACACAACTGAGAAAGTTACACAACTGATAAGTTACATAGCTGAGAAAATTACACAACTGAGAAAGTTACACAACTGAGAAAGTTACACAACTGATAAGTTACACAACTGAGAAAGTTACACAACTGATAAGTTACACAACTGAGAAAGTTACACAACTGATAAGTTACACAACTGAGAAAGTTACACAACTGAGAAAGTTACACAACTGATAAGTTACACAACTGAGAAAGTTACACAACTGAGAAAGTTACACAACTGATAAGTTACACAACTGAGAAAGTTACACAACTGATAAGTTACATAGCTGAGAAAATTACACAACTGAGAAAGTTACACAACTGATAAGTTACACAACTGAGAAAGTTACACAACTGAGAAAGTTACACAACTGATAAGTTACACAACTGAGAAAGTTACACAACTGATAAGTTACACAACTGATAAGTTACACAACTGAGAAAGTTACACAACTGATAAGTTACACAACTGATAAGTTACACAACTGATAAGTTACACAACTGAGAAAGTTACACAACTGATAAGTTACACAACTGAGAAAGTTACACAACTGAGAAAGTTACACAACTGATAAGTTACACAACTGATAAGTTACACAACTGAGAAAATTACACAACTGAGAAAGTTACACAACTGATAAGTTACACAACTGAGAAAGTTACACAACTGATAAGTTACACAACTGAGAAAGTTACATAACTGATAAGTTACACAACTGAGAAAGTTACACAACTGATAAGTTACACAACTGAGAAAGTTACACAACTGAGAAAGTTACATAACTGATAAGTTACACAACTGAGAAAGTTACACAACTGATAAGTTACACAACTGAGAAAGTTACACAACTGATAAGTTACACAACTGAGAAAGTTACATAACTGATAAGTTACATAACTGAGAAAGTTACACAACTGAGAAAGTTACACAACTGAGAAAGTTACACAACTGATACGTTACACAACTGAGAAAGTTACACAACTGAGAAAGTTACACAACTGATAAGTTACACAACTGAGAAAGTTACACAACTGATAAGTTACACAACTGAGAAAGTTACACAACTGAGGAAGTTACACAACTGATAAGTTACATAACTGAGAAAGTTACATAACTGAGAAAGTTACACAACTGATAAGTTACACAACTGATAAGTTACACAACTGAGAAAGTTACACAACTGAGAAAGTTACACAACTGAGAAAGTTACACAACTGAGAAAGTTACACAACTGATAAGTTACATAGCTGAGAAAATTACACAACTGAGAAAGTTACACAACTGATAAGTTACACAACTGAGAAAGTTACACAACTGATAAGTTACATAACTGAGAAAGTTACACAACTGAGAAAGTTACACAACTGATAAGTTACACAACTGAGAAAGTTACACAACTGATAAGTTACATAGCTGAGAAAATTACACAACTGAGAAAGTTACACAACTGATAAGTTACATAGCTGAGAAAATTACACAACTGAGAAAGTTACACAACTGAGAAAGTTACACAACTGAGAAAGTTACACAACTGAGAAAGTTACACAACTGAGAAAGTTACACAACTGAGAAAGTTACACAACTGAGAAAGTTACACAACTGAGAAAGTTACACAACTGAGAAAGTTACACAACTGAGAAAGTTACACAACTGAGAAAGTTACACAACTGAGAAAGTTACACAGCTGAGAAAGTTACACAACTGATAAGTTACATAACTGAGAAAGTTACACAACTGATACGTTACACAACTGAGAAAGTTACATAACTGAGAAAGTTACACAACTGATAAGTTACACAACTGAGAAAGTTACACAACTGAGAAAGTTACACAACTGAGAAAGTTACACAACTGAGAAAGTTACACAACTGAGAAAGTTACACAGCTGAGAAAGTTACACAACTGAGAAAGTTACACAACTGAGAAAGTTACACAACTGAGAAAGTTACACAACTGAGAAAGTTACACAACTGATAAGTTACACAACTGAGAAAGTTACACAACTGATAAGTTACATAACTGAGAAAGTTACACAACTGATACGTTACACAACTGAGAAAGTTACATAACTGAGAAAGTTACACAACTGATAAGTTACACAACTGAGAAAGTTACACAACTGATAAGTTACACAACTGAGAAAGTTACACAACTGAGAAAGTTACACAACTGAGAAAGTTACACAACTGAGAAAGTTACACAACTGATAAGTTACACAACTGAGAAAGTTACACAACTGAGAAAGTTACACAACTGAGAAAGTTACACAACTGATAAGTTACACAACTGAGAAAGTTACACAACTGATAAGTTACACATCTGAGAAAGTTACACAACTGAGAAAGTTACACAACTGATAAGTTACATAGCTGAGAAAATTACACAACTGAGAAAGTTACACAACTGATAAGTTACACAACTGAGAAAGTTACACAACTGATAAGTTACATAACTGAGAAAGTTACACAACTGATAAGTTACACAACTGAGAAAGTTACACAACTGAGAAAGTTACACAACTGATAAGTTACATAACTGAGAAAGTTACACAACTGATAAGTTACACAACTGAGAAAGTTACACAACTGAGAAAGTTACACAACTGATAAGTTACACAACTGAGAAAGTTACACAACTGATAAGTTACACAACTGAGAAAGTTACACAACTGAGAAAGTTACACAACTGATAAGTTACACAACTGAGAAAGTTACACAACTGATAAGTTACACAACTGAGAAAGTTACACAACTGAGAAAGTTACACAACTGATAAGTTACACAACTGAGAAAGTTACACAACTGATAAGTTACACAACTGATAAGTTACACAACTGAGAAAGTTACACAACTGATAAGTTACACAACTGAGAAAGTTACACAACTGATAAGTTACACAACTGATAAGTTACACAACTGAGAAAGTTACACAACTGAGAAAGTTACACAACTGATAAGTTACACAACTGATAAGTTACACAACTGAGAAAGTTACACAACTGATAAGTTACACAACTGATAAGTTACATAACTGAGAAAGTTACACAACTGATAAGTTACACAACTGATAAGTTACACAACTGATAAGTTACACAACTGAGAAAGTTACACAACTGATAAGTTACACAACTGAGAAGAACATGTCCTTTTATCAGAAAGGATATGTGCTGTCAAGAGCTGCCTGCTCACATCATCATCATGTGTCAAGAGCTGCCTGCTCACATCATCATCATGTGTCAAGAGTTGCCTGCTCACGACTAAAGGGATTACTTCATCATCAGCTAGCGTTGAGAAATTAAACTGAATACCATCAGTGTTTACTGGGCCCGAAAAAGAATCAAAGAATGCCACGTGTAACCTGCCATACATGTTATAGAAGGCGGTTCAGGATTTCGGTGCAGGGTTAGCTATCCCATATAGGATTAAAGTCATGCGGAAATCGGATATGTGCGGTATACAGGCGCAGTATCGCAGCTAAGCTGAAAATCATAACAAAACGTATTCCCTATGTTCTCCAGATTACGTCATTCTAACTAGTTCAAGTATGTAAACGAGCACAGAAGAAGAACTGAAGGCAATTACCAGACATATATAGTATAATAGATAATAAGGAATCTTGGAATGTATTAAGAGACAACAGATCAAATGGTTTGCACACATCAGCAGACAACCATCAGACAGCATACCACAGCAAGCTATGCTACACCGATACAGTGAAGGCAGACCTAGAGGCCGACCACGAAAACGATGGACCACCAAATTAAAGAGGCGACAAATTCTACAATATACTCAGCACACACGAGGGCCATCTCTAAACTCTTCTACCTCTGACGCTGAAAGGCAATAAAGGGTTTGGCGAATAGATATATATATATATAATAAGGCGGAGAGTAACAAAGAAAAGAGAAAGAAAGACAACGAGAGAGGTGGTTATGTATGCGTGACATAAAGTTAAACAAACCAGCGCTCAAACTCGAATTAACGCGGAGAAAACACAGCAGAAGAAAGAGATAGCTGACATCACGCATACATTGCCAGTTTGCTATATATAGCGTTTGGCTGGTTCACTTTTACAACTTCGGCTTCATGCACAATTTTATTTGGTCAATGTGTTTATCTTAAAATGTTCAGTTATATGTTTTCTCAAGTTATCAATAGGAAAGTATAGTGTGTGCTACTGTCCATATAGGCATATATGTGTCCACGCAGTGTGTTAATTGATGCCCATACAGGTATGTGCATGCAGTGTGTTATTGTTGTCCGTCAGGGTTGCCAGGTGGGTTGAATATTTATGGCCAAATTTTGTTCAGGAAAAAGTTCAAAATAAACATTAAAAATAACTGTATACATTACTAACAACTAAATAGTTAAATCGTCAAAACAAGAGCAGTAAAGAAATACACATCAGATGTAGTAAAGCATAGGGCAAAGGACACCAATCTTCAGAAACAAAAATGTAGTTTAAACACCAAAATAACACTATTAAAAACGATTATTATGCAGACGCTGTGCTACCAAACCAAACATGGACAACAACAGCACAAGACAAATGTAAACATGTAACAACTAAAATGGCAGGCTTACGCAGATTCCTAGGAATATCGCTAAGAGACGAAGTGAGAAATTAGGACATTCGACAAAAAACAGGCACCACCCCAATCTTGGAATATATTAAGAGACAACAGATCAAATGGTTTACACACATTTACAGACCACCACCAGACAGCATACCACAGCAAGCTATGCTACACAGATACAGTGAAGTCAGACCTAGAGGCCGATAACGAAAACGATGGACCACCGAAATAACAGAGGTGACACATTCCACAATATACTCAGCACATAAGAGGGCAGATTCCAGAAAACTCTTCTACCCCTGACGCTGAAAGGCAACAAATCGTTTAGTGAATATATAGATGGATGGATGGAGTAGATAGATAGATAGATAGCCTACTAACAACTAGCGTAACTCTAAAGAATGCTAATTTTAAAAATAAACTTGTACTAACTCTCTGAAACTATCAACAGTTCCTCGTAACTTGCCTACGTTACACGTGTACACATCTATGTCTGAATGGCCAGTAGTGCACACTACTTTCATATTCACACTATGAGAATCAAAATCACAATTGAACATAGTCAATATTCAATTTCCTGGGTAGGGACAAATGTTAACCTTTGCTGATGACACCCAACCTACAGGACCGGTTTACACAGACAAAAGATGGCCGAAGACACACTTAAGAAATTACATGCAATATCGCCGCTAACAATACCGTTAGAACAGACATGGCTCAATTCCTGTCAGCCTTAAGAATTATTTTCATTTACCCCCATGCTTCCTACTTGAATTTACTTGTATATTATGTGAAGCATCATTTTCCTGTCTCTATTTTATTTATGGTTGTAACTAGGCCTATAGGTCCTTATAGTACGAATACGGATGTTCTATGTTTGTGTTCATGAGGATACGCTAATACTTGTACGGGATGTTCGTACATGTAAAATGTAAACTGTACGGGATGTTCGTACATGTAAAATGTAAACTGTACATGTAAACATCGAAACTGTTTCACTTAATTTCAGGAATGCAACAATTATACACCTGTATAACCGCAAAGGGAACCGTCAGTCTTCTAATAATCATCGTGGTATCTCTCTACTGTCCATCACTGGAAAGATATTTGCTAGAATCCTTTTGAACCATCTTACATCTCATCTGAATGAAGGATTACTACCCGAAAGCCAATGTTGTTTCAGAAAAGAATGTGGAACAACTGATATTATCTTTGCTGAAAGACAACTTCAAGAAAAATGTCAAGAACAACACTTTGACCTGTACACATCATTCATAGACTTAACAAAAGCATTTGACACAATAAGTAGAGAGGGACTGTGGAAGATTATGGCAAAATATGGATGCCCACAGAAATTTATCAAAATGGTGCAGCAATTGCATGATGGAATGCAAGCTATAGTTCAGGATGATGGAGAGTTATCTGAAACGTTTCCTCTCTCAAATGGAGTAAAAACAGGGATGTGTATTAGCACTTACCCTATTTAGCATCATGTTCTCTGCTATGTTGGATGATGCTTTCAGAGATCTAGACTTAGGAGTAAACATTACATATGGCATAGATGGAAAATTGTTCAACCTTCAGCGGCTCCGAGCAAAAACAAAAGGCAAATCACACACAATCTGGGATCTCTTATTTGCTGATGACTGTGTCCTAAATTCCAACTCTGAGACTGATCTACAAATTATTATAGACAGATTCTCCAAAGCCTGTACCAACTTTGTACTTACTATAAACACAGAGAAAACAGAAGTCATGTTACAACCAGCACATGGCAAAAGCTATATTAAGCCATGCATAAAGGTAAATGGCGTGACACTGAAAGTTGTGAATAAATTCACATACTTAGGTAGTACGTTATCACAAAATGTCAACGTTGATGATGAAGTGTATACAAGGATCGCCAAAGCAAGCAGTACTTTCGGCAGATTATACGCAAATGTTTGGCGTAGAAATGACATTAACATACAGACTAAGCTGAAAGTCTACAGAGAAGTGGTACTTCCAGTGCTGTTTTAGCTAGCGAAACATGGACTGTGTATAGACGTCATGTGAGGAAACTTAATCACTTTCACACAACTTGTCTCAGAAAAGTTATGAACATCAAATGGCAAGACAAGATTCCAGATACCACTGTCTTTGATAGAGCTGGTATCCCCAGTATTGACACTATCCTGATGCAAACACAGAATCGTTGGGCAGGTCATCTAGTACATATGCCAGACTATCGTCTGCCAAAGATACTTCTCTATGGTGAGCTGGAGAAGGATAAACGAACTCAAGGTGGTCAAAAGAAGCGCTACTAGGACTCGTTAAAGACCTAACTGAAAATGTTTGAAATAGACTAAGACACATGGGAAGAACTTGCACAAAATAGATCTACATAGCGTCCTACAATCAAAAAGAGCGTATCATCTTGTGAAAAGAGGAGAAATGCTGCACCCCAACAGCGGAGAGTAGCTAGAAATTCATGGATAGACCAAAATCCGCTTAAAGTGGTCATTGCATGTCCAAACTGTCCAAGGACATTTACAGCTCGAATAGGGCTCATTAGCCATCTACGAACTATTATACATGGTCATAATTGTAATTGAATTTTCAAACTTGGATGTAAAAAAGTGGTCATCATCACTTGTGATGGACGAAAAAACACATGTAAACATGCACTGTCGCGATTGATTTGGAGGACGCTTATAGCAGACTGCCGTTCGAATACTTCATCAACATGCTCTTGCTCTTTAATGTTGACCCTTTCGTCGTCAAATGGATGCCAGCGGTGTTGCTCGAGAGGAAGGTGGCTCTCAGGTGCGGTTGTTGCACATCTAAACCAATAACAATACGACCAGGTCTACCACAAGGATCTCCCATATCGCTCGTACAATTCAATGTCTACACCCTGGTAATCACATAGCAGCAGCTTGACGGAAGAGGTAGAACACTGCCTTGTACGGACGATATCCTGATATACAGGCAGGGAAGGGTCAAAACAGAAACTGTCGGATCACTGCAGAATGAGCTAGACCGTATCACCTCCTGGTGTGATAATTTCAGAGAACTAATCAACTAAAAGAAGGCTGCGGTTACATGGTTCTCTCTTAACAATCACATCGTAAAGTCTGCGACACCGACTGTGGAGATAAGAGGGTATGATGTAATCAGGACCTCATTCTTACAATACCCGGGCGTGCGATTTGATCGTAGTCTGTGTTTCTGAGAACTTGTTGACCATGTTATCACAAAGGCCATTGATTTGAACATTCAGTAAATTGTTAGATATTTCAAGCAATTTTTGAACATTCAGTAAATTGTTAGATATTTCAAGCAATTTAGCAGGACTAATTTTTCTTTCATAATCAACGACTACTCAATGTCAAACATGGTCCTTAACAACAAAACACAAGAGACAAGCTGGTTACAATGTCAAACATGGTCCTTAACAACAAAACACAAGAGACAAGCTGGTTACAACAGAGATGAGATGTCTGAGAAAAGCCACAGGAGTGACCAGAAGACACAGAATTAGAAACGATGTCATAAAAGAAAGAGTGGGTGTCATATCAATTCTACAATACATACAAAACCAACAGATACAATGGTTTGGTCATCTGGAAAGAATGCCGTGTGATTCATTAGTTTATAAAGCATATACGAAGAGATGAGAAGCAGAAAGAAGAGCCAAGGGTAGACCTAGAGTACGCTGGATCGACAACATCAAAGAGACATTATACGAACACCAAATAACATTATCTGAAGCTGCCAGAAAAAGCGAGAACAAGAACATTGTATCTCCCTCGACACCCGTAAGGGGTAAAAGAGGAAGGAAAGAAGAAGAAGAAGAGGAAGAAGACCACCCATCTAGTCCAATATATAGATCGATTTGTTTTAGGTGGCTATACGTTCAATTTTGTCCAATGTTATCCACACGCGTCCAGCTTCTACCGAAGCACGTCACATCCGTTTAATGTCATTGTCACTATATCGTATTAGCGAGTCACATGGCCTTTCAACAAGTTTTATTGTTAGAATAGCAGTTAATGGAGACATTGTTATCTTTGGATAGTTTATCGGTGTGATTTTAGATCGTTTAGACTTTGCCCATTAAATCTGGTGGAGACAATTAGGAGTTAGAATACGGTGAAGATATCTACACCTGCATGTTAGTTTTAGGAATTTTAGATCTATCTGTCTGTTTGTCTTCCTGTCCTGCCTGTCTCTATATCTGTACGTCTGTTGGTTGGTCTGTCCGTCTAATCTACCCATCTATCTATATAGATGTCTGTTTGGCTATCTGTCTGTCTACATATCTAATATATATGTCTATCTAACCGCCTATCCCTTAACCAGTTTCTCTCTATAGTAATGTCTGTCTGCTTGTCTGCCCGCAAAGCTGTTTGCTTGCTGCCTGGATGCCTGCCCCCCCGTTCTGCCTGTCTGTCTGCCTTCATGTCGGCCTCTCTCCCTGACCCTCTGTCTGCCTACCACCCGCTGAATTTATTTTGTTGGGGTGGGGGGAACCCTTCCAATTTACTATAATATTTACCCAAATGACAACCTAGACAAGAATCGTATGTTCCTACAGACTTAGAAATCCATAAGGAGTCACTCCTTTATGTGTAACATTGATGCTGTGAAGTTACAGTGAAGGGAACAACACATGTGTAACATTGATGCTGTGAAGTTACAGTGAAGGGAACAATACATGTGTAACATTGATGCTGTGAAGTTACAGTGAAGGGAACAACACATGTGTAACATTGATGCTGTGAAGTTACAGTGAAGGGAACAATACATGTGTAACATTGATGCTGTGAAGTTACAGTGAAGGGAACAACACATGTGTAACATTGATGCTGTGAAGTTACAGTGAAGTAAGCAATATATTTACCATATTAAACTAAAGATACCATTGGTGGTAAGATATATTGATACTCTGATACCCATAATTATGATACACATAATGATACACATAATGATACACATAACTCGGATACACATAATGATACACATAATAATTATACACATAACACTGATACCTATAATACTAATACACACTGATACACACTGATACACATAATAATTATACACATAACTCGGATACACATAATAATGATACACATAACTCGGATACACATAATAATGATACACATAACTCGGATACACATAATAATGATACACATAACTCGGATACACATAATAATGATACACATAACTCGGATACACATAATATTGATAACATTAAGCAATGGTCGGTTCAAGAAAACAAGAAACAGTAGTCATTAACGTTATCCATGGACTAAAGAGATCTGCCAAAAACGCACTGATGAGCTTATTCGTTTTGGCAACCCGCACCATTGTTTTAATCTTTAATCAAAGATATACATGTGGCCGTGTATCTTGTTTTCAACGTATGTTTGACTGTTGTCAGAGGTACAAATACTGTGGAATGCGTATACCAACTTGATCCGTCCAACAAAATATGTATGTAATAACAGAAATTCGCTATATACAGTTAAAACAATAAATAGCATATATAACTGGGGATTTTTAAAAGTGTTGTTATATAGGGAAATATGTTATAAAATAATGCGCTATAGAGGTATTCTACTGTATTTTGGCTATTTAAAAAAAGGGGTAGATTGTCTCACAATTTGAGAACTACCCAGTAGAAGACCAAAGATTCTAGATTACCGATCCCTGACATAAATAAGCATCAAAGACATAAATCTAATTATGTTGTTGTTTATAGTAGAAAAGAATCTTCATTAGAGCCAGGTACAGTTCATGAGCTACAATTTCGCAATGTTTCTAATGAACATAGCACTTTGTTATTTATGTCTTTTAATATAACACATTATAAGTGAGGTGAAGTACAGGAATATCGATAATATAACACATTATAAGTGAGATTAAGTACAGGAATGTCGATAATATAACATATTATAAGTGAGAAGGAGTACAGGAATATCGATAATATAATACATTATAAGTGAGATTAAGTACAGGAATGTCGATAATATAACACATTATAAGTGAGATGAAGTACAGGAATATCGATAAAGGGGAGCATGGGCGTGTGAAAGTTTCAAATATTTCAATCTCTTTTAAGTGGTAAATATTTTAATCTTTACATTAAATTTTCATATTAAATCTATTCCCTTATCCATCTCTCACAATTTCCCCCATTTAAGCTATTTTCCCCATTTATCCATCTCTCACAATTTCCCCCATTTAAGCTATTTCCCCCACTTATTCCACCTCTCTCCTGTTCACCATTTATTCCCTCTTCCTCCTTTACTCCACTTATTTTACTTCTCTCTTTTCCCCAATTATTTCAGCTCTCTATTTCCCCCATTTATTCCACCCTCCTCGTTTCCCCACTTTCCCCACCTCTCCAATTTTCCATTAATCTACTCCCTTTGAGGGATTTCTTCCCTAAAAATCACTAAAACATTTACTAAAAGGGATCGAATAAGCTTTTTCTAAACAAAATATCAGTTACTAAACTTGTATCCAAGTTGTATCCATGATGGCTTTACCTATTTTAGCTTCCACTACATAACCCCACCTGAAATAGGCGCTGTATGTTTCTGATGTTGTGTAAACCGCTGTGAGATTTAATGACCGCCACGGAAATTTTCGATATATTTGGACACAATCAGGAATGTTTGATTAGATCGGATCAAATGGAAATATCACTCGGGTGTAGTAATCAAAGATCACGGTTGAATCACAAGGATAATGAGGTGAACTAATTAACTTCAATATGACAGTATTGAACCGATCTGTGCGAAGTTGAAAATGAGCTAAGTTAGCAAATGAGGCGTAGCTTCAACCTCGGTTTAATGAAGACAAAGCGACAAAAACATATATATGTAATAACGTTACAAGGATAATTGAAGCGGAGACGGGCACCGCAAATTAAACCTTTCATCCACTGAAATAATGTAATGGTGAATCGAGCAGAGATACCGATCACGATGTTTCCAATCTAATCCACTGAAAATGTTGATCGCTGAAGAGCTCTGTAGCATTGCTTCAAATCTCGACTTTCGTTATAAAAGCCTGAGTGGTAACCCATTTATGTAACTATACAAGGCCAAACCGACAATTTTTGTGATTTTTGTTGTGGATGGCGAAGCACAGTACAATTAAATGACCATTGAAGAATATGGTAAAAGTACGAGTAATATAATACAGTAACGCTGCTTTCATTCCTTTTACAACGAAGGTCACGATTCAATGCAGTCTGCCTACCGCCACGAAAGGTTATGAATCCTATATATAGTGATATGGCTTCCATTCCTGGATCTGGCAAGTGAGTGGTGGTGACGTTTTCAACCCCAAAAAAATCTCGCTGTAGCCAAAATGGCTATTCTCTCAGTTGTTCAAGTCTGAAATTATTTGTGAAAATGAAACTGAAATTTCTTAATTTGCAATAAGATGTGATGCAATTATATAAAACCGTGAAGCTTTTCAGTTACTCGTCGTGTGTTAAGTTGTTGCATCTTGTGAAATGTTTAAAAAAGATATATGCAACATTTCAACAGCGGAGGTTAGATAAACCGACTCGAGCACATCAAATACCACATAATGTGATCACATTAATCTCGGCTTGTCCAAGCACCTCTGCTGCCAGTGTAAGATTCATTAGCCATATGCGAACCCATAGTAATGACTTGTAAATCATAAATTGAATGTAACAAATGGTCATCATCACTTGTGATAGACGAGCCATATTGCTATGTTGTGTTTAAAAAAAATTTAGATCATTCAGATGAAACGTCGATTTTTGTATTTATTCGGTGTTTTTCGGGTGATGAGTAAATAGTCATTATCCCCTGTTTCCAATTATCGCCTGTTTCCAATTATCGCCTTTTTCCAATTATCGCCTTTTTCCAATTATCGCCTTTTCCCAATTATCGCCTGTGGAAATATATAACTTCTGACTAGAATATTAGATTACATTCTGTGTGAATCTATTACTCTAAAGCCATGCGTGTTTTTTCATTATCCAGAAATGAATGAGGAACAGAGTTGTTGTATACATTTCTCAAATATTTTCAGGGGAGGATCGGAATGCTTATCCAAGGTTTTATTGCGTACACAGAAGACACCGACTAGCAGCAGTATTCAATGCTTTCAAAATAGAGGGAAAGGGGAGGGTGGGGTTCATGTATGTATGTCGAATGTGTGTACAACCATTATGTATGCAGATTTGCAATCAAACATGTCAGGGGATGCGGGTATATCGTCAAATCAAACAACTAATAGCCGACAGCACGGAAGAGAATGGTGTAATAACAGACAACACAGAAGAGAATGGTGTACAAAGAAGAGAATGATGTACAGATTGCTCTGTGCGGAGAAGGTTTAGATCGGGCTGGGGTTTTTCTGCAGTTGTAAGAGATACAATTATTGCTGAGAAGTGTGGTGAATGTTCAGCAAACTCAAGTGTGAGAATGGAGATTGTAATACCTATGGTGCACCTTAAATGGATCTCAGAAACATTCATAATCAGTGCCGTTATTCTGAAACATTCATAATCAGTGCCGTTATTCTGAAACATTCATAATCAGTGCCGTTATTCTGAAACATTCATAATCAGTGCCGTTATTCTGAAACATTCATAATCAGTGCCGTTATTCTGAAACATTCATAATCAGTGCCGTTATTCTGCTGTACTATCAATCCATGATCGGCACAATTCAGAATGGATGACTGCGTCACAAGTGGATAGAGTATATTGGGTTTTCACATCTCCAAGGACTTGAGGGATATTTCTCCTGGTTACGCTGGAGTTGTGGGTAATGAGAGTTGATAGGCTAGCTTCAAATGTGTCTCATTTGATAGTCGACAAGAGGAACATTGTTAATTCCGTATATAAGCCGTCTGCTGGACGAGGGCAGGATGGTGGGTGAGGCTAATGTTCAGAGATTGAGTGCTGAATTTCTCGAGGAGTTTGTATTATGGCACGATTGACGGGTAGTGCTAGGAAAATATACAATCAACGCGCCACATGAACTATCAGCATAATCTCAGCATCGGCATTTGCTGAAAAAGACGGAACTCCTAGGGGGATATGTCTCAGAGTCGGATCTTCTGAGGGGTTGGGTATGCCCAGAGTAGGAGCCCCTAGATGTATACCCAGAATGTATCTCATTCGGTTCAGATAATCACTAATCAATCATATAAAAAGTTGCACAAATTTAGAAGATAATCGATAATCAATCACATAAAAACTTGCACAAATTTAGAAGGTTCAAATTTAGAAGTATCTTATATTGACTACTTCTTATGACAAAACCCATATGACCGCGTTGCTTCATTTATTCATTTATAACCTCTCTCTCTCCCTCTCTCTCTCTCTCTATATATATATATATATATATATATATATATATATCGTCATCATGATTGATTCATATATCGATTGTATATTGTAAAATTGCCAACACCAACCAATGAAGAAGACAAACTAAACAACTTCCTGAGCGAACTTATTTTTGCAGACAATCAAGCAATAATATCAACATAAGAAGAACAACTACAACAACATATAAGTAGACTGCACACAACATGTAGGGACTTTAACATGAAGATAAACACGCAAAAAAAACGGATATAATGTCAATAGCAAAAACAGAAAGAAACACCACCATTCTAATCGATAATCAACAACTTAAGCAGGTGAAAAAATTCACTGAATTTGGAAGCATCGTATCATCGAATAGGACAAACATCAACGGAAAGAAAACTCAAAATAAACGCAACATAGCATACCAGATCCTAGGGCAGATCTCATATATTCAAAAACAAACATGTGAACATGAACAATAAAACTGAACTATATAAAACGATCGTCATACCATCACTATGCCACCAATGTCAACCGTGGACAATAACAAAAGCTAAAAGAAAACTTGTTACAACAGAAATGATTTGTCGGAGAATCCTCGGAGTAACAATAAGAGACAGAATAAAAAACGAAAACATCAGAAGACTAACAATCATAATGTCAATCCTGGATTACATCAGAAGACAAGTGGTTTTCACAAGCTGATATTGAACCATTTTTGTGTAATTAGTAAATAACATCAACATTTGGCATGAAGTACAAACTGGCATTAAAAATGTATGCCTGGAATAAACAAGATATTATTATAGAACCTACATTTGTCTAGTATACATAATAGATGTAGTAAAGCATACAAAGCCCTAGGGCAAATAACACCAATCGTCAGAAACAAAATTTAGATTTAAAAAACAAAATAACACTATTCATAACGAGTATTATGCCAACTCTGTGCTACCAATGCCAAACATGGACAGCGACAAGACAAATGTAAACTTGTGACAGCTGAAATGGCATGCTTACGCAGAATCCTAGGAATATCGCTAAGAGACAGAGTGAGAAATGAGGACATTAGACAAAACACCGGCACCGCCCCAATCTTGGAATATATTAAGAGACAACAGATCAAATGGTTTGCAGACATCAGCAGACTACCACAAGACAGCATATCACAGCAAGCTATGCTATACAGATACAGTGAAGGCAGATCTAGAGGCCGACCTCGAAAACGATGGAACACCGAAATAAAAGAAGCGACAAATTCCACAATATACTCAGCACACACGAGGGCAATCTCCAGAGAACTCTTCTACCCCTGACGCTGAAAGGCAACAAAGGGTTTATCGAATAGATAGATAGATAGTACTTATCTGGTTATTCACGAAATATTTCTGGGTACTAATACTTCAAAACAGTGATCATGTTTCGTTTTTTATATTTTCCTCTAAGATTTTGGCCATGAACCTAAGATTCATGTCAATTTATTGTCATTCTAAAACCAGATGTCTTAAGCCACACACAAGCGAACATGAAAAGAACTTATCCAATCAGTCACTATCAAGACGGGATTGATAGACCTACAACTTCTATAATGTCAAACCCCTGAACAGACGTTCATTAATGCGCTACAGTATGTTGGAATAATTAAGTACGTACCGTACACTGTTAGAAAATAAGGCTATAGTAGCACAGTTAATTGAGGAAAAGTCATAGCAAACATATATTTGTGGTTTTATAACATACAATCCTAAGACACAGCAAATTCTGAGAGCCGAAAAGAATGTCAGAAGACCAAAGACAACAGCAATTGCCTAATCTACACGATCGTCATGGCGAAGACCCCGGACATCTGCAAGGACAGTTGAAAGATAGACGGCGAGTTATGATTGCCATGGATGGCAGCAGACACTCTTTTTACGCTTTTGATTGTAAGTATTCTTTTATTAGTCTATTTGTTGTATTATCTATTGTCAATGATGGTTGCTATATTATATTATCTATTGCCAATGATGGTTGGTATGTTATATTATCTATTGCCAATGATGGTTGGTATGTTACATTATCTATTGCCAATGATGGTTGGTATGTTATATTATCTATTGCCAATGATGGTTGGTATGTTATATTATCTATTGCCAATGATGGTTGGTATGTTATATTATCTATTGCCAATGATGGTTGGTATATTATATTATCTATTGCCAATGATGGTTGGTATGTTATATTATCTATTGCCAATGATGGTTGGTATGTTATATTATCTATTGCCAATGATGGTTGGTATGTTATATTATCTATTGCCAATGATGGTTGGTATATTATATCTATTCTCTATTGTGTTTCCCCATGTGGTTTGTGATCTACTCTTGCCGTTAAGCGTAGGGTTTATTGGAGCTCGAGCTTGTGTTCTAAAGCTAGATGTGTGGCCTCGGATGTCCTATGACCGTGTGTGTTCAAGATGTCCCTGACGTTTTCTATCCATCTTTTCCGTGGTCTTCCTCTGACTTTATATCCTGATCTCATTTGGTTATATGCCTGTACGGGCAACTTGTCGTGATGCATTCTCATAATGTGGTCAAACAACTTGATCTTCTGCCTTTCTGTGTATTATGTGCAAGGTATTACACCTATTCTTTCCCTGATGTCTTCATTTCGTAATCTATCGAGCCTGGTGATCCTTGCAGCTTTCCTCAAGCATTTCATCTCACATGTCACTATCTTTCTGTAATGTGAAGATGAGAGAGACCAGGTTTGGCACTGGTAACACAGTGTTGGTAGGAATATACTGTAGATCATTTGTCTTTTAACTGCAATCACGATCTTGGGATGAAGAAGTGGTGACAGTTGACATGTTACTGCATTTGTCTTTTGATATTTCGTCTCTATCTCTCTATTTTCTGTAAAAATACTACCGAGATATTTAAACTCTGTTACTTGTTTTACTCCTATATTGTCTATCTGTATGTTTAGTGGGCTCGGAGTGCTGCATATTTTCATAGTTTCCGTCTTGTGTGTATTGATCTTCATGTTGTATTTTCTATATGTTGCAGATATCATCTATTATAAATCATTGTTTCTATGTTGTATCATCTATTATAGATCGTTATTGCTATATTTTATCATCCGTAATCAGCCATCTATATTATATATTGACAAATGCGCGCAGTATTTTCCCTCGAATCCCATGGTTAGCAAATAATCAAGATTCCGAAAGCACTTCACTCACTGCCTTCGGATAACTGGTAGATAATATTTTATGCCTATCTCCGGTCATTGCTTTAGGCGTTGAACATGAACAGTCGAGAATACAGATGGACTGATAATGGATTACAGCCATACAATTAATATCTTTGATCGTTGCCTCTTGCATATGGCACCCCATAAAATCGTCGCATCTCTGTGTTTCAACTCGACAATCTGCTTGTTCGTCGCATCTCTGTGTTTCAACTCGACAATATGCTTGTTCGTCGCATCTCTGTGTTTCAACTCGACAATCTGCTTGTTCGTCGCATCTCTGTGTTTCAACTCGACAATCTGCTTGTTCGAATTTAAAGAACACGATAATGCATATAGCCTGGGTTCTCTGACATAAAAAGTTCTGTAACGTTTTGCATGAGTACAAATTGTAACGCCATTAGAGCAAGCAACACACGGTAACAGAGCGACGCCGTATACGCAGAAAAGAGGACACACTGAAATTACAAAAGTCTAGCTTGACAACGGCTAAGGTGGTATTTCCCAACGTCGGACGTACTACCAGACATCGAGATTACAAAAGTCTAGCTTGACAACGGCTAAGGTGGTATTTCCCAACGTCGGACGTACTACCAGACATCGAGATTACAAAAGGCCCAACGTGGGACGTACTACCAGACATCGAGATTACAAAAGTCTAGCTTGACAACGGCTAAGGTGGTATTTCCCAACGTCGGACGTACTACCAGACATCGAGATTACAAAAGGCCAAAATGCTGATGTCACAGCAGAAAAATTAGTCGTTTTCCCTCTAGTTTGTATCGATACCATACTAAAAGCACGAAAAAGTCGAATTTGAATTGGTACCAGACTAAAAAGCACAAATAGTCGAATTTGATTTGATACAAGACTAAAAGCACAGAAAAATTCGAATTTGAATTGATACTAGACTAAAAGCAAAGTTGAATAAGCAAAAATAAGTGAGGCTGCTGCGTGAGATCAGCACGTAAGACTAGTCTGTAGAAGGACTTGATATACACGTGGCTCGTACATTTTCCAGCTCTACTGGTGAAAAAATTGTCCAAGGACGGAACATCCAGACAACGCCTGCTTAACAACCGACAGTCTTTGCGATACAGTAACAGGATCTTACGTATGTAGATGACAGTGGTTTTACACGTGGGAGGCAATCAGAATTGTTTTGTGTGTGTGTGTGTGTGGGGGGGGGGGCAAATGTGTATGTGTTGAAAACAATGCGCATGATTTAAGGGGGGGGGGACAATTTGTATTTTTACAGGCAATTTGCGTGTCTTTGGGGCAATTTGCCTGTTTTCGGTGTAATTTGTATTTTTTTGGGTGGTACAACAGCGATGTATTTGCATATTCTACAAGCAGTACTTATCTCATACAATCAGTACTTATATCCTACAATCAGTACTTATCTCCTACAATCAGTACTTATCTCATACAATCAGTACTTATCTCATACAATCAGTACTTATCTCATACAAGCAGTACTTATCTCATACAATCAGTACTTATCTCATACAATCAGTACTTATCTCATACAATCATTCCTTATCTCATACAATCAGTACTTATCTCATACAATCAGTACTTATCTCATACAATCAGTACTTATCTCCTACAAGCAGTACTTATATCCTACAATCAGTACTTATCTCCTACAATCAGTACTTATCTCATACAAGCAGTACTTATCTCATACAATCAGTACTTATCTCCTACAATCAGTATTTATCTCCTACAATCAGTACTTATCTCATACAAGCAGTACTTATCTCCTACAATCAGTACTTATCTCCTACAAACAGTACTTATCTCATACAAGCAGTACTTATCTCATACAATCAGTACTTATCTCCTACAATCAGTATTTATCTCCTACAATCAGTACTTATCTCATACAAGCAGTACTTATCTCCTACAAGCAGTACTTATCTCCTACAAACAGTACTTATTTGAAGAGCTGTATTCCAATCTCTCGAAATATTTTTTTGATGAAGTAAAATGTATTTTTTATAGTGAGTTACTTTCCCTTCAACATCAGACGTTAGTCCAATGTGGTTATATCAGAGCTCTTCAGCCATAAAATAATGGAGATCACGGTTACGGACATAGTACCCCATTGCACTGCCTTCTATATTGGCTGCAATTCCGTAGGCCAGTGCAATGCCTTCTATATTGGCTGCAATTCCGTACGCCAGTGCACTGCCTTCTATATTGGCTGCAATTCCGTACGCCAGTGCACTGCCTTCTATATTGGCTGCAATTCCGTACGCCAGTGCACTGCCTTCTATATTGGTTACAATCTCAAAGCAACCACGGGGCATATAGCATAAAACATTGTTTGCAGTGTTCCATACACACTGTGCCAAACCACATTTTTAACGTTATCTTTCGTGAAGTTATCTCCACAAAATTTTCATCAAGAATATTCTCAATCGAATAAACACCATCAGTTTCCATCGAATAAACACCATTAGTTTCCAACGAATAAACACCATTATTTTCCCTGTGTATTGAACACGTGAAATCAATAGTGCCAACCAAACGATTTCAGATTTCCGAAACATCGTTTTTTAAATTGTAAAGAAGAATATACTAATTTATTGTTTTAGTTGTTGTCATGATGATTGCTGATAGTGCGTACGTGCAAGTAGTTGTTTGTCACTTTCATTCTCATCTTCCTGTCTGTGGAGCTTTACTTTTACTCCCAGATGATTTATCTGGCATTCGTTATGATTGATCCGTCTTATTCTTTCGAACGCTTGCAATATTTTTTATATCTGAGGTTGTTTTTCTTCTTCTGTAAACCTGAGTGTTTTTGTGATACAAATGGCCGTAGCGTTTTTCTTGTAAGGTTCTCTCTTTAGGCAAGTGTTTTTGCCTCAGCAGTTTATATTCGCGACATTCTTGAAGTATGTGCTCTGCTGTCTGAGGCCCCGTCCACTTGTACACATGTTTGTGGCGCCAATTTGTGGTGCCAATTTGTGGTGCCAATTTTCATCTTTCATCATTATCATCATATCCCACGCCCGTGTGTTGCCGGGGCCCGAAAGGGGAGCAAAGAATAGCAACACTTTACCTTCCATGCATGTCGTAAAAAGCGACTAAGGAGGTTATGGGATGGAGTTGGCTGTCAGATATCGCAGAAATTCTGTAAACCATTACACAACGCATTCCGTTCACAGGACTACATCCTGCTAATCTGCAGGGGTTTGAGAACGAACGCAGAAGAAGAAGAAGATCATATCCCTAACCCTGTAGCGTCGTAGGGGTGTCACTTTGGAATCATCAATACATAAATGTTGCCAAGCCTCTCTGTTGTCAGTTCTTTGTTTGAATGTTCGTTGTTTAATCCTGTCCTGTAATATTACTATAATACTATCTTTAATATTATCAATCCATATTTTCCTCTCACCTCCTCTTGTTCTTCCACCTTCAACTGTTTCTGTAAGATATTTTTGGAATTGGAAAGAGAATCATGCCTTATCACGCGGATACAATCATACAATTTTCATCTTTGTATACATGCGGATGTGTAATCGATTGTGTCCACTTCCGTGGCGTAGAATCACGACTAGAAAATACAACATGACGATCAATACACAAAAGACGGAAACTATGAAAATATGCAGAACACCGAGTCCACTAAACATACAGATAGACAATATAGGAGTAAAACAAGTAACAGAGTTCACATATCTCGGTAGTATTTTTACAGAAAATAGAAGTCTCGATAGAGAGCTAGAGACGAGATGTCAAAAGGCAAATGCAGTAACATACCAACTGTCACCACTTCTTCATCACCCCAAGATCGTGATGGCAATTAAAAGACAAATGATCTACAGTATATTCCTACCAACACTGTGTTACCAGTGCCAAACCTGGTCTCTCTCATCTTCACATTACAGAAAGATAGTGACATGTGAGATGAAATGCTTGAGGAAAGCTGCCGGGGTCACCGTGCTTGATAGATTACGAAATGAATATATCAGGGAAAGAATAGGTATAATACCTTGTACAGATTACATAGAGAGAGAACAGATCAAGTGGTTTGACCACATTATTAGAATGCATCACGAAAAGTTGCCAGTACAAGCATATAACCAAATGAGATCAGGGTACAAAGCCAGAGAAAGACCACGGAAAAGATGGATAGAAAACGTCAGGGACATCCTGAACACACGCGGTAATAGCACAGCCGAGGCCACACATCTGGCTTTATAACGCAAGCTCGAGCTCCAATAAACCCCTACGCTTAACGGGAAAAGTAGATCACAAACCACCTGGGGAAAGACAATAGACAATAGAATCACGACGTGTTCTTGTTGTTTATTATAATTTGGTAGTCATCTTGTGTTGGTTCTCTAGTTTCTGTGATCATCTTTGATGGTAAGTTACTGGCTGATGTGGTTGGTTTTTAACAGCACCCACCAGTGCCAGACGACCTGCGCTCTCTTTTCCAGGATGACTGAGTCATTGTTTAAAGATTTAACAAGTTACAGATGATTGGTTTATCCAGTGTGATTGTAAGATGCATTGTCACAAGTTGGGCAGTCTTCTACAAATACGGAGAAGACTTGCATTGACATTCTTGTAATTTCGTTCGTTGACCATGACTCACGGACATCTAATAGGCTAACTTCACATACAACAGTCAACTGACAGCACGCACGCCCATAGAACAAGAAATATCACACACATAGAACAATGAAAAATGAACAAGCGTGGGATTGGTACTGTCAGCAGAAGTGTAATGGCGGATATACTCAGGGAGAGATCGTAGTAACTATGGACGTGTCCAGTTTGCAGTGTTGATGATCCGACTAACCAACCGACCAACCAACTGGCTAACTGGCTTGCCGACTGACTGACTGACTGAATGACTGACTGACTGACTAACTAACTAACTAACTAACTGACTGACTGACTGACTGACTGACTAACAACTAACTAACTAACTAACTAACGAACGAACGAACGAACTAACTAACTAACTGACTGACTGACTGACTGACTGACTGACTGACTGACTGACTGACTGACTGACTGACTGACTGACTGACTGACTGACTGACTGACTGACTGACTAACTAACTAACTAACTAATATACCATATCCCACCCATACAACAATGAACTGATAACGCGCCCATAGAACAATGAACTGATAACGCGCCCGTGGTGAAAATAATCAAGACAATTAGTTCTGAACATAACACTACAACGGGACATTTCAGTCAAAAGAATGCAGATTGACCAGTGAAAGAGAGATATAGATGCCAAACGTATTTCTCAATGTCATAATTGACCAATTTATAATACCATCAGATCGATAACTAGAGAAATATTACGCAGTTAAGTATCGACACAAATTACATGTGTTATCTTATTTCCTATATGTTTTGAAATAGAAGAATTTTTCTTGTATACTGTGGAGACATGGGGAAATGTTGTCAATAGGGAATGAAGCGGGAGATGTAAGCCCGTAGATAAATGGGGCTTTGGGACTTGGTATGCTGTTAGTTAATAGGAAAAACGCTTCTAAAACAAATTCCCCCATACACTTCCATGGCGGTTCTAACATGATATTCCCCAATACACTTACATGGCGGTTCTAACACGATATTCCCCAATAAACTTCCATGGCGATTCTAACACGATATTCCCCAATACACTTCCATGGCGATTCTAACACGATATTCCCCAATACACTTCCATGGCGATTCTAACACGATATTCCCCAATACAATTACATAACTGTTCTAGCACGATATTCCCCAATACACTTACATAACTGTTCTAGCACGATATTCCCCAATACACTTACATAACTATTCTAACATGATATTCCCCACTACATATTCCCCAATACACTTACATAACTATTCTAACATGATATTCCCCAATACATATTCCCCAATACACTTACATGACTGTCGCAACACGATATTCCCCAATACACTTACATGGCGTGAAAACATAATACTTCATTTATAATGTTAATGTGGACAAAAACCTGCAAACATTAAAGTCATCACTTGGCAGGATTCCCTATTTCTCCCCCGCGATATCAGCTGACAACTTGTCGAGTTATCTAAATGACAAAACCACTTAAAGGTTTTAAAACAAACATCACGGTCACGTTTCTCTGTTACATTAACGTCCCTGCATGTAGAGTTTTTGTGTGTGCATAGGATCTCACATTTTCCCCCCGATTCAACTTTTTTCGCAATGAAATTTCTTCTTCTCATTAATTTTAGTATCCATTACAAATTTCTTTTGTTTTTCAAACTATACAAAATACATTGTTGAAAATATTATAAAACACATATTTTCTTTAGCTCTATTTAAACAAATATTTATACAATTTCCACATTTTTTATGCATTTCAAAGTTATGGCTTCTCTCCATTGCGGTAAGAAAAGCACAATGCATGTATGTATGTGTGTGTGTGTGTATGTATGTATGCATTTATGTATGTATGCATCTATGTATATGTTTATGTATTGTTTATGAATGTTTAATATTTATATACATATGCATGTTTAGTATTTATAATACCCATGAACATGTATTTCATCTGTGTAATCAGTCTGTGAACGTGTATTTCACATGTGTAATCAGTGAACTTGTATTTCACCTGTGTAATCAATCTGTGAACTTGTATTTCACATGTGTAATCAGTGAACTTGTATTTCATTTGTGTAATCAGTGAACTTGTATTTCATTTGTGTAATCAGTAAACGTGTATTTAACATAGTAATCAAGCTGGGAACCTGTATTTCACCTGTGTAATCAGTCTGTCAACTTGTATTTCTCCTGTGTAATCACTCTGTGAACGTGTATTCCATCTGTGTAATCAGTCTGTGAACTTGTATGTCACCTGTGTAATCAGTCTGTGAACTTGTATTTCACCCGTGTAATCACTCTGTGAACGTGTATTCCATCTGTGTAATCAGTCTGTGAACTTGTATGTCACCTGTGTAATCAGTCTGTGAACTTGTATGTCACCTGTGTAATCAGTCTGTGAACTTGTATTTCACCTGTGTAATCACTCTGTGAACGTGTATTCCATCTGTGTAATCAGTCTGTGAACTTGTATGTCACCTGTGTAATCAGTCTGTGAACTTGTATGTCACCTGTGTAATCAGTCTGTGAACTTGTATTTCACCTGTGTAATCATGCTTTGAACTTGTATTTCACCTGTGTAATCAGTCTGTGAACGTGTATTTCACCTGTGTAATCAGGCTTTGAACTTGTATTTCACCTGTGTTATCATGCTATGAACTTGTATTTCATCTGTAATCAGGCTTTGAACTTGTATTTCACCTGTGTAATAAGGTTATGAACTTGTATTTCACCTTTGCAATCAGGCTGTAAACTTGTATTTCACCTGTGTAATCAGGCTGTGAACTTGTAATACACTTTTGCAATCAGGCTGTGAACTTGTAATACACTTTTGCAATCAGGCTGTGAACTTGTAATACACTTTTGCAATCAGGCTGTGAACTTGTAATACACTTTTGCAATCAGGCTGTGAGCTTGTATTTCACCAGTGTAATCAGACTATTATAAACCTTTTATCCTCACCTGGTCATCTATATTATGCCAAATAAAATAAAACCCACCGTGTGTGAGAGAGAGAAGGGAAATGAAAGAGAAAAGAAGATACATGACGAGAGAGAGCGAGAGAGAGAGAGAGAGAGAGAGAGAGAGATCGCGCAAGCGATGTCACATTTGTTTACTTACAAACAAATAAACAAAGAAGGTAACATGAATCTATGAACTGTAAAAAATGTTTGTATCCAACTTTCAAACTGCTTTGATCATCGTCCGACTAATTGATGAACCAAACGTGCACTTACAAACTTGTATCCAAATATGTGTCAGATTTCAAGCTTGAATGTTCGACAGTACAGAGGATTATAATTTTAATGTTTTTTTTCCTTACTTAGCCTCTCCTCACATTCTAAACATAGCAGCGCATTAAATACATCAAATAAAACGTTTTTCCCCATTGTTTTCCTCTTTAATATTCATTCATATATTCTCCCATCAATGTTAATATTCATTCATATATTCTCCAATCAATGTTAATATTCATTCATATATTCTCCCATCAATGTTAATATTCATTCATATATTCTCCTACCAATATCTCTTCAGGGTATATGTTACACATGCACACGCCGGATACAGATATAATAGTGGCACACAGCACCGCCCTGCACGGGAAACCATTCTCACATGTTCAGAACTTGATGCCATGTAAGTTCTTACAGAGTATATGCGTGTATGTCTATATATATATATGTGTGTGTGTGTGTGTGTGTGTGTGTGTCCCTGTTATTTTTAAAAAAATGTGCTGTCCGTGTGTCGGTGAGAACCTTTTTTTCAATGTCCAAAGCTGTATATCAGGAAAACAAACCAACCACACAGCCAAATAACCAACCAACCAACCAAAGAACCGATCAACCATACAATCAACCTGCCAACCAACCAAACAGCCAACCAACCAACCAGCCAACCAACCAAACAGCCAACCAACCAAACAATGAACCAACCAACCAGCCAAACAACCAAAAAACCAACCAAACACCCATCCAAACAAACAACCAACCAGCCAGCCAGCCAACCAGCCAAACAATCAACCAACCAACCAACCAACCAAACAATCAACCAGTCAAACAATCAACCAATCAACCAAACAACCAACCAACCAAACAATCAATAAACCAAACAACCAACCACCCAATAAACTAACCAATCAAACAACCAACCAACCAGCCAAACAACCAACCAGCCATCCAACACACCAATTAACCAACCAATCAGGCAGCCAGCCACCTAACCAACCAAAACAACCAACCAATCAAAATCAACCAATCAACCAATCCTACAAATTTCAATATCTTTTTAACTGTGTTCAAGATCCTTAGAGTGTATGTCTGTTCTTGTTTTTCTCCCTCTTTGTGTGCGATATTTATCAGCTGGCGACGCTTAGAGCACGCATATCGGCCAATGATCAATAGTATCAGCCAAGATAAGTGACGCTCGTGAGATCCGCATGCCCTCCTGTAAAAGGGCTTGTTAGTTACTGTAAAGGAATTCCTTGCTAGTTTTTGTAACAGGGGACTTTTTTTGTAAAGCCGTAGCATGACCTTATATATATATATATAAGACCGTGTTTGAATTCCCCTTTCGTAACTCTATTTTGTGATTGATAACTATAGTCATACTAAGTTTCTTGTCTCTATAATTGTACTAAGTTGCTCTTCTTCTACTTGTAACCCAATGCTTCCACCGAATACGGATGTGTCGGGCCATTGGCGCAAATAAAACGGCGACAACACGCATTTCTGTTCTCTGGATTACATCCTGCTGGAAATCTAGTTGGACAATGATCCTGCTAAAAGAGAGATCCAGCCTGAGTTTGAGAATGAACGCTGAAGAAGAAGAAGCCAATGCTAGCTAGCTTTAGTTCAATCGAACCCTGACTTAAGTTATCGCTGAATAGCAAGTTCCCGTAATGTTCCTTGCTTCTGTTTTGCAGCTGTGATGGTAACTGATTCTCCAGTTATGTCAAGGATTGCACACGAGGAGGACGAGATCAATGTCATAGTTGCCCAAATTAAAGGCAAACTCACACAAGCAGGGGTAAGCTCCCTATAAACTCACACAAGCAGGGGTAAGCTCACGATAAACTCACACAAGCAGGGGTAAGCTCACGATAAACTCACACAAGCAGGGGTAAGCTCACGATAAACTCACACAAGCAGGGTAAGCTCACAATTGTCATTTTTCTTAAGGAGTCAAAGTTGCATAGCGATGGAACGATATTTTTATCATCATTGTATTAGTAGCAGTAGATATTTATAACATATATTTACATATTTATAACATACATTTACGTAATTTTAACATACATTTACGTAATTGTAACATACATTTACGTAATTTTAACATACATTTACGTAATTTTAACATACATTTACGTAATTGTAACATACATTTACGTAATTTTAACATACATTTACGTAATTGTAACATACATTTACACATTTGTAACACATATTTACATATTTGTAACATACGTTTACGTATTTGTAACACACTATTACGTATTCACTATAGATAATCATACACATTAGTTTTTAATACAATTTTACTTTACATTACATATTTTATGTAACACATGTTTCTGCAATGATTTTTTTTACCGATTATTAATTTAAAAAAAAAAATCTGTATGTGTCCAATTAGCTGCCACATACGAATTTAATCATTCCTCCCCCCTCTCTCTTATTGATAAGGACTAAATTATTCATGATATTATTTCTTCCATTCTCTCATTGCTAAACATTATTTTACTCTAAATTCTCCTAGCTTCTGTACGTGCCAAAACTCCACTCCATGGGTATATATTTTCTGGTAAAAAAAAAGCCAGTACTGTGAAATCTCTTATTTTTGTAACTCAAGAAAACGAATCAGCACACGAGAAAAATCAGGAAAGAGGGGGGGGGGAGGGGGAAAGAGTTGAGCACAGCTGGGAACAGTTACTGAGAACAATCTATCAGCTAAAGGGTTAACTGTTGCGAATATTATTTCTTCTTTTCCCCAGGTAAATATAAATTTTTAAACATTTTCTTCTGGGTTCGATCTCAGGTAACCATCAGACAAAAATAGAATAAATGTCTTATTTTCAGATTATGTCGTAGGAGGCAACTAGAGCCAAAAATAGAATCAATGTTTTCATTCTAGACTATGTCGTAGTGGCAGCTATGGAGAGTTGGGGATGGGATGACAACCTGAGAAAAAATAATTATTGTCACATTTTGTCTCCAATTGTTTACTTCTGTCTACTGTCAAATTGTTTACTTCTGTCTACTGTCAAATTGTTTACTTCTGTCTACTGTCAAATTGTTTACTTCTGTCTTCTATCAAATTGTTTACTTTTGTTTTCTATCAAATTGTTTACTTTTGTTTTCTATCAAATTGTTTACTTTTGTTTTCTATCAAATTGTTTACTTTTGTTTTCTATCAAATTGTTTACTTTTGTTTTCTATCAAATTGTTTACTTTTGTTTTCTATCAAATTGTTTATTTTTGTTTTCTATCAAATTGTTTACTTCTGTCTTCTATCAAATTGTTTACTTTTGTTTTCTATCAAATTGTTTACTTCTGTCTTCTATCAAATTGTTTATTTTTGTTTTCTATCAAATTGTTTACTTCTGTCTTCTATCAAATTGTTTACTTCTGTCTTCTATCAAATTGTTTACTTCTGTCTTCTATCAAATTGTTTACTTCTGTCTTCTATAAATTGTTTACTTTTGTCTTAAATTGTTTACTTCTGTTTTCAATCAAATAATGCACATGTATGATAAAGAGATGAAGGCTAACCGATACTGCTACTGTGTCCTTTTGTGATAACTCCTAGGAGACAGAGAATGCTAGATGTGCCATCACCGCAGATTGGTCAATGAATCTGATAGAAAAATGATGCGATAGTTGGTCTAGATGTGTGTCCTGTTATTCTAGCATGGCATGGTAATTCTGGGACACATAACCCTTATACGACCAAGTCTTTGAGACAAGCATACATGAATCTGGGTGTTGTCTCAATTGTACAACTGAGAAAAATCTGTGCTTTTGTCAGAAATCTATGGGGTGTCTATGAACTAAATGCTCACAGCAAAAGAGATTATATAATCATTGTTTAAGGAAATGAATGTTATGCAACAATTCTACACATATCCATAGGAATATATTTTATTGAGCTGAATGTGGGTGCATGTGTTGATCTTGTAAGAGAAGAGACAAAACAAGAATATGCGACGAACTTCATCGGAAAACGCCGCTGGACATACATCGGCCACGTACTTAGAATGAAGGAAGACAGAATTCCACAAGTCTTCATGTGGACACCAGACGGGTAAAGAAAACAGGGAAGACCAAAAACAACGCACAGAAGAACATTTATGAATGAATTAAAATAAACAGGCATAAATGCACAAGACCTGCAATCCCTAGCAACTGACCGACAGGCATGGAGAACTATGACATCCACCCTATGCGCCAAACTTGGCAAAAGAGGAAATGACTGAATGCAGATATTAAACTGAATGTGGGTGCATGTGTCGATTGGTGCATTTGAACTAAAGCTTATAAGAAATTTATGCATTTGTTTGGTTTGTACTTAAACTCCCATTGGATCTCGATTGTAGCAGGACACTTGTTCTACTAGATTGTAGCAGGACACTGGTTCTACTAGATTGTAGCAGGACTCTGGTTCTACTAGACTTCCAGCAGGATGTAGTTCAGGGAACAAAAAAAAGCGTTACCGCCGTTTTATTTGTACCCATGGTCCAACACATCCTACTTCAATGTGATAACTAATACGTTCAGTATTTTATCACGTCATCTGAACGGTGGACTTCTGTGGCCATATCGTTAGTAGAGTAGGTCTGCCGTACGAGAGAATTGGTTCCTATTCTGAACGGTGGACTTCTGTAGCCATATCGCTAGTAGAGTAGGTCAGCCGTACGAGAGAATTGGTTCCTATTCTGAACGGTGGACTTCTGTAGCCATATCGTTAGTAGAGTAGGTCAGCAGTACGAGAGAATTGGTTCCTATTCTGAACGGTAGACTTCTGTAGCCATATTACTAGTAGAGTAGGTCAGCCGTACGAGAGAACTGGTTACTATACTGAACACTGGACACTAACCTAAAAGCTAGCAATAGTCAAGCATACTTGGCGTCATCGGCGCTGTAGACATATCGAGACGTGTAACGCTATCAACGTAGCCATATGATTCTAATGACGTATTTAATACTTACGGTCGGCCATCACTACATGTACTCTAGAGTTATTGTAGTAACTGCTATAACTGGTATGAAAATTGTCTCTCTTGTCTGAAATTTCAGGTCAGGGGTAACTTTCTACGACTTTCTGGAGAACCTGGCGCCGCCATCGTTCAAGCAGCCAATGAAAACAATGTTTGCTGCATCGTTACAGGCACACGTGGTCTTGGAACTGTTAAAAGAGCGCTGAGTGGCTCAGTGTCGGATTACATTTTGCATCATGCAAATTGTCCTGTACTGATCTGTCGGCACAAAGACGGAAAGATAACTTAATGAGAATATTTCTTTATTATCATTATTAGATGAGAATTCACGCTGAAATGTACATTCTTTTTGTTGTAAAAATGAATAATAAAATAGCCCGGAACACGTCCTTAATCCTTCGCCGAAACCGAAAATTTAATCGCTACTTCCCTTTAGTGACCTCAACGGGCTACCATAAATCGCCTGGACACAAAGTATTTTCATTGTAATCGTGACCATATCCAGATATAAGACCTTCAGGCTCATTGGAATCGTCCGTGTAATGTGTCAAATACAGTCTATGAATTTTCCCGCGATTTTCATTTGTTGTCGACACCGACTATACACAGCTGTCAACACAAATCACGGGAAAACTCTAATGCATCACTTTAGAAGGACGATTTCTCGTCTCCCCCAAATGAAGAACCAGAGAGTCTTATATCTGTCAGTCGTCACGTTCTAATATTACGGAGAATGGTAACTAGCTTAGAGATCATATAGGGAAAGTAAGACGCACATTATCTGTTTTGTTTATAATTGGGGTGGGGGGGGTGGATGGGGGGTGGGGTGGGGGGGGAGAGAGGATAATTGAGAAAAATGAAATAAAAATGAAAGTTTACATATTTTCTTACATTGTTGAATTTGATGATCATGAAATAAAGTTTAAAATACGAATTTGAAGATGAATTGATAGCAGCACACACACACACACACACACTTACTCCATACAACCTGCGAACAACACATCATGAAACTAAACACACACACACACACACACTTACTCCATACAACCTGCTAACAACACATCATGAAACTAAACACATCTAAAACAGAGACTATGACGTGTAGCAGACCACCAGGCTAGTTAAATGTGTCTGTCAATGGTACAAAACTAAAACAGGTTTCAGAGTTGAATATTTAAGAAGCGTCTTGACATAGGATGGGAAACTTGATAAAGAGATCACAACCAGATGTCAGAAAACCAATGCTGTGACTTACCAGATGTCAGAAAACCAATGCTGTGAATTACCAGATGTCGCTAATACTCCAACATCCATTAATCTGATTGGCTACAAAATTGATATTTGATAAACAATATTTGTATAAAAACTCTGTGTTGTCAATGTCAAACATGGACACCTTGACAAAGACACTAGGCCCTCCCACCGCCCAAAAAAAATATAAAAGAAATGACAGCTTGTAAAATGAGATGCTTTATGAAAGCTATTAATGTCAGCAGAAGAGACTAACAGGGATGAAGATATCAGGAAATAAATAAAGACCATCTCGTGACAAGACTACATCAATCGTACGTACAACATCAGAAGATGGGGTTACAAGACACGAGGAAGGTCAATAACTAGGTGGGTGGAGACAATCAAAGAAATCTTTTAGAGATACTGGCTGGGCATTGCCAATGGGACCAAAATGATTAAAGCCAAAAACACTGCACCCCCCCTCCCACCAACGACGCGGAAATAACATTAGATAGATAGAATGAAAACAAAAATTATGACAACAGACAAAACAAAGATCAAACCAATAATAAGCAGAAACAACATAGAACTAGCATGTGTACACATTCGAAAATCTGGGGGCAATATAATTAGTTTCTGTAGAACGAGATTAGAAGAAGACTTACAATTGCAGCACTCAAATTAACACAAAGTAACAAGTTATGACTAAGTAGTAATATCGGCACTAAATTAACCATTTTAAGATCATGTGTTTTGCCAGTGGCAACATATGGATGCGAGACTTGGACTTTAAACAAGACAATATACAAAAGAATAAATTCATTTGAAATGAAGTGCTACAGAAAGATCCTACGAATATCATGGACAGAGAAAAAGAAGAACATTGAAGTTTTGAAATTACTGAAACTAAACGAAAGGTGACTTTTAAATAACATCATAAGAAGGAAGCTACAGTATTTTGGACACTTAAAGCGGCATGACGGTATCAAAAGGCTGATTCTAGAGGGCAGAGTGCCGAGGAGGAGAAGAAGAGGAAGACCAAGAAGAAGATAAACGAGCGACATTTAAGAATGTATGCACATGTCTGTGGCCAGTGCATGCCTGCTTGCCCGGGACAGAGAGGTGTTCAGAGTATCCACGACGAAGACAATGTTCTGGAAAGAATATGTCACGTGATATAAAGATAGAATGATCAATGAATGTGTATATACAAAGATGTATTGTTAGATTGTGTTTGTCTTTATTGTCATTAGGTTGTGTTGTCATTAGGTTGTGTTGTCATTAGGTTGTGTTGTCATTAGGTTGTGTTGTCATTAGATTGTGTTGTCATTAGATTGTGTTGTCATTAGATTGTGTTGTCATTAGATTGTGTTGTCATTAGATTGTGTTTGTCTTTATTGTCATTAGGTTGTGTTGTCATTAGGTTGTGTTGTCATTAGGTTGTGTTGTCATTAGATTGTGTTGTCATTAGATTGTGTTGTCGTTAGATTGTGTTTGTCTTTATTGTCATTAGGTTGTGTTGTCATTAGGTTGTGTTGTCATTAGGTTGTGTTGTCATTAGGTTGTGTTGTCATTAGATTGTGTTGTCATTAGATTGTGTTGTCATTAGATTGTGTTTGTCTTTATTGTCATTAGGTTGTGTTGTCATTAGGTTGTGTTGTCATTAGGTTGTGTTGTCATTAGATTGTGTTGTCATTAGATTGTGTTGTCGTTAGATTGTGTTTGTCTTTATTGTCATTAGGTTGTGTTGTCATTAGGTTGTGTTGTCATTAGGTTGTGTTGTCATTAGGTTGTGTTGTCATTAGGTTGTGTTGTCATTAGGTTGTGTTGTCATTAGATTGTGTTGTCATTAGATTGTGTTGTCATTAGGTTGTGTTGTCATTAGGTTGTGTTGTCATTAGGTTGTGTTGTCATTAGGTTGTGTTGTCATTAGATTGTGTTGTCATTAGATTGTGTTGTCATTAGATTGTGTTGTCATTAGATTGTGTTGTCATTAGATTGTGTTGTCATTAGATTGTGTTGTCATTAGATTGTGTTGTAATTAGGTTGTGTTGTCATTAGGTTGTGTTGTCATTAGATTGTGTTGTCATTAGATTGTGTTGTCATTAGATTGTGTTGTCATTAGATTGTGTTGTCATTAGATTGTGTTGTCATTAGATTGTGTTGTCATTAGATTGTGTTGTCGTTAGATTGTGTTGTCATTAGGTTGTGTTGTCATTAGGTTGTGTTGTCATTAGGTTGTGTTGTCATTAGGTTGTGTTGTCATTAGGTTGTGATGTCATTAGGTTGTGTTGTCATTAGATTGTGTTGTCATTAGATTGTGTTGTCATTAGATTGTGTTGTCATTAGATTGTGTTGTCATTAGATTGTGTTGTCATTAGGTTGTGTTGTCATTATATTGTGTTGTCATTAGATTGTGTTGTCATTAGATTGTGTTGTCGTTAGATTGTGTTGTCGTTAGATTGTGTTGTCATTAGGTTGTGTTGTCATTAGATTGTGTTGTCGTTAGATTGTGTTGTCATTAGGTTGTGTTGTCATTAGGTTGTGTTGTCATTAGGTTGTGTTGTCATTAGGTTGTGTTGTCATTAGGTTGTGTTGTCATTAGGTTGTGTTGTCATTAGGTTGTGTTGTCATTAGGTTGTGTTGTCATTAGGTTGTGTTGTCATTAGGTTGTGTTGTCATTAGGTTGTGTTGTCATTAGGTTGTGTTGTCATTAGGTTGTGTTGTCATTAGATTGTGTTGTCGTTAGATTGTGTTGTCGTTAGATTGTGTTGTCATTAGGTTGTGTTGTCATTAGGTTGTGTTGTCATTAGGTTGTGTTGTCATTAGGTTGTGTTGTCATTAGGTTGTGTTGTCATTAGGTTGTGTTGTCATTAGGTTGTGTTGTCATTAGGTTGTGTTGTCATTAGGTTGTGTTGTCATTAGATTGTGTTGTCGTTAGATTGTGTTGTCGTTAGATTGTGTTGTCGTTAGGTTGTGTTGTCATTAGGTTGTGTTGTCATTAGGTTGTGTTGTCATTAGGTTGTGTTGTCATTAGGTTGTGTTGTCATTAGGTTGTGTTGTCATTAGGTTGTGTTGTCATTAGGTTGTGTTGTCATTAGATTGTGTTGTCGTTAGATTGTGTTGTCGTTAGGTTGTGTTGTCGTTAGGTTGTGTTGTCATTAGGGTGTGTTGTCATTAGGTTGTGTTGTCATTAGGTTGTGTTGTCATTAGGTTGTGTTGTCATTAGGTTGTGTTGTCATTAGATTGTGTTGTCGTTAGATTGTGTTGTCGTTAGGTTGTGTTGTCATTAGATTGTGTTGTCGTTAGATTGTGTTGTCGTTAGATTGTATTGTCGTTAGATTGTATTGTCGTTAGATTGTATTGTCGTTAGATTGTATTGTCATTAGGTTGTGTTGTCATTAGGTTGTGTTGTCATTAGGTTGTGTTGTCATTAGGTTGTATTGTTGTTAGGTTGTATTGTTGTTACAGTTTTTATTCTATTAACTTTCTGAAATAAACATGTATACGTAATGACACATGCATGTCAGTCATATCCATGGATGTCATGGGTATCCCCGGATGTCATGGGTATCCCCGGATGTCATGGTTATCCCCGGATGTCATGGTTATTGAATTACCTGAACTATAATGTCACAAGCTTTTAATGATTAAAATATGTGATATAACTTAATTTGATTAATACCCGGGGTTGAAAGTTGTGTGTCATGTGAGGTATTCTCTCCAGAACGTTGTCTTCCCAATGAACTTCCTGAACCCTTCTCTGTCTTGGGCGATGAGGCCTGCATTTTCCAACGACGTATTCATGTTATCTTTAATGTCGTCAGTCCATCGTCTTCTCAGTCTGCCTTTCATCCTCTACCCAAGTACTCTGCCCTCCATTATTTGTATTTCTAAACAGTTATGTCTCTTTACATGGCCAAACAGGTGTAGTTTACGTTTTGCTATTGTGTTTAGTAACCAACACTCTGGAATACTTAATGTGTTTATAATATCTGAGTTTCTCTCTTTTTCCTTCCATGATATTCTAAGTATCTTTCTGTAGCATTTTATCTCAAAGGTGTTGATCTTCTTTTGCCGCTGTTTTATTTAGGGTTCATGTTTTACAGGCGTATGTTGCAACCGGAAAATTAAAAGTTCGTAACATTAGCACTTTCGTTTCTATTTTGTTGCTTTTCCATATGTTTTTCAAACGTGTTATTCTATAATATGCCATTGTCAATCTCTTCCTTATTTCTGCCATGCAGTCTCCTGCACCGTTGATGTTTGCTCCTAAGTATTCAAATTCATCCACACATTCTATCTCGGTATTGTCTATTTGGTTGTTGTGTTGTTATATCTGTTGACAAGAATTTTTATTAATATAAGTTGTCGACAAGAGTAAAAACTGACAACGTCGTTGACGTCATTTATGAACATGACCAAAGTTCTTTCAGAACTGATTGACTCACAAGGTGGCCTTTGGTGGACCACCTGTATAGATGGAGGGCCGCTTGTATAGATTAACCGTTGATGAACCACATGTATAGATTAACCTTTGGTGGGCCACTTGTATAGAGTAACCGTTGGCGGGCCACTTGTGTAGATTAACCGTTGGTGGGACACTTGTATAGATTAATCGTTGGTGGATCACTTATATAGATGAATCGATGGTCGGCCACTGGTATAGATTTGTAAGACAAGTCATTACTGAATGAATATTTCAGAAGTTTATTCATGAGTAGAGCGCGTGGCCGTACGGCTAGAACGCCGGCCTCAGATTCCCGAGGTGTCGGGGTCAATCCGCGGTTGGGACAAGGATTTTTATCTTTCGGAGGTGCAATAAAAATTCTTCCTGTACACGTCGCGGCGACAGCTTTGGCAAAGCGGCCTTTATTTCCACAGCCTTAACAGCCTCCCTGCACTCCTTAATAGGAAAACACGCAGTAATGAAATTTTTTTTAAATTATTCATAAAATGCACGAATATAAACTATGCGGTTGTTGTCTCACGCCTGCGCACATTTTCTGTCTGCCTTCTAAACTGAAACAACTCAAACAGGTCGCTCATGTAATTCAAGTAGATATCGAGTAGATATGAGTGGAATTCCTTCTCAATGTTATACCCCGAAGTTAATCCTACACGATGCTATACCACAATCTCTCAACAATACGCTCTCTCTCTATATCTCCCCCTCTCTCTATCTCTCTATCTCTTATGTTAGCACAAAAACTGTCACATCTCCTAAAAAAAAGAAATGGTAGCTTATCCAGGACATAGTCTTCAACCCAGCGTTTTCTGACTGTTGTAATTTTCTAAGCAATATCAATACACAAGTAGTTTGCCATTGCTTTCTAAACTGTCCGGAAGCAGAATTGTCTGCGGCGGGGATCGAACTCGGTACCTTGGCCGTCACAGACACGCCCTGTATCAATCCGCCACAGAACCGGATATATCTGCTATCAAAGAAAGAAAAGAATGCAGGAAACGTAATTTGCATCAGATCTGCTCAGAACCCTAATAAAAGATGCGAATTTAGTCAAGTCTTTGAACGTGTATATACTCAAGCTACTTAGAATATGAACATGTCCAGCGACACACACACACATAACAACATACACACTGCAAGTTTAGGTAAATTCCTCGAGCACCAAAAACATTTAACATTAGTACATGCCAGTAGGCCTCAGTATTACAAATAAAAAGTATGCCTACTTGTAACATACATAAAACATAAACAAGGTTGCCCTGATGTAACATGAGTAAATGTATAGCATAACATAACATAACATAACATAACATAACATAACATAACATAACATAACAACTTAACATAACATAACATAACAACATAACATAACATAAACATGCATCGAGAATTTATTACTATAGAAAAATCATAGTGTTGCAAACGAGATTTGAAACTAGATCCTTTCAGATGGCACCTGCTCGCCTCGCATCTTGAGTCAACACGCCAAAGACTTCCATTATATCAAGCTACTACGAACATGGACTGGTCAATCGGCACACATACATTAACAATTTGTTTGTTTGTTAAATGGGGGATTAAAACCTCTTAGCTGAGGCACGACCCTTTCAACCTAAGATAGAAGTCTATTTGGGTTATATCAGGCTGTATTAGCTTTTATCTAAATGTGATCTAATGGTCTGGGTGTTTGGAAAGCCGTGCTTGCTATTGCTAAATATTATCTATATTGCTAGGTGGAGGTCTTCTTCTTCTTCTTTCTGTCCTCATGTACCTTTCGGTGTTGAGGGGAGAGTGAGTGTACGGTCTTTTGCCCTTCTATTTGCCTCCTCTGCTGTTATATTTCCGAGTGTCTCTAATACACTATCTATCCACCTTTTACGAGGGCGTCCAATAGGTCTCCTGTTTTCGTATCGTTTGTTAAGTGTTTTTTGATAATACTTTGCTCTTTCTGTCTGGTTATGTGACCGTACCATTTAATTTGTTGTTTCTGTATGTATTCTATTGTTGGCTTGATCCCTAATTGTTTCCTTAGTGCTTCATTCCTGATTTTGTCTCTCAAGCTAACTCCAATCATACGTCTCACACATTTCATTTCAGTGGTGTTAATCTTATGTATTGTTCTAGAATCTAATGTCCAAGTTTGACATTGATAACACAATGTTGGTAAGAAAATGGTGTTGAAAAGCGCTTTCTTTGTTTCTAGTGTAATATCTTTGTTTCTTAGTAAAGGTGTTAATTGACCAATGATCTGACAGGCTTGATTACATCTTGCGTTTATTTCTGCTTCTTGTTTGTTGTCATATCTCAATGTGCTGCCAAGATATTTGTTTTCGTCTACTTGTTTTAGCTGTTTATTGTTTATCTGTATGTTGATGTTCTCCTTTTCTCTTGCAATATTCATTACTTCTGTTTTGTCTATGTTGATTTTCATTCCAAATTGCTTGCCTGCTGTGTCTATTATGCTTAGGTGGTCTTGCAGGTTTTTATTGCTGTTGTGGAATAAAACCTGGTCATCTGCAAAAAGCAGTTCATTTGCTTCATTCGAATTTGCTGTTTTGTTTATATGGTCCATGTATGTAATAAAAAGTAGTGGGGATAATAAACATCCCTGCTTTACTCCTGTGCTAATCACAAAGTCTTCTGTGTAGCCTGCAGCTGTTCTTATAGTGCAACTGCTGTTGTTATAGAGACTTCTACAAACGCTAATTAAATGTGGGCATACTCCATCAATTTTTAATGTTTCCCATAGTTTTTCTCTGTTTACTCGGTCAAATGCTTTCTCTTGATCTATGAAGGATATGTATAAATTTTGGTTGTATTCTATTGACTTCTCTGCCAACTGTTTAAGAATAAATATTGCATCAGTACATCCTCTGTATCTTCTAAAACCCATTTGTGTATTGCTAAGTTGTTGTTAAGTGGAGTAGTTAGGTGGAGGTGATGTTTATTTTTGGAAAAGATTTCTTTTATCTTCGTGTGACCCTATGGTCTGGGGGAATTGAGAACCGTGCGCGCTATTATTGCAAAAGAATGTTATATTGCTAGTTGTTGTATTAAGGAGAATATATACGTTGCAAGTCTGGACTAAAATATAATCTATTATGAGGGATTACGTGTGGTCGAGAATGAAAAAGTGTTGACTTAAGTTGCGAGACGAGTAGGTGTCATCTGAGCGGAGCTGGTTCAACTCTCCTTTGTTATATCATGATTTTTCTTTAATAATAAGTCCTCGATCTACTATATTTTATTATTCGTTATTCCTACCACAATTTCTTAATTAACAAACACGGTCACGCTGTCTTGTGTAACCTCAAAGGTTTTGTGTAACATTGTTGCTATAGTATGTACTGCTCAGGACAAATATATCGCTACAACACTTTGTGGCTGTGGTGATTTTCTAAGCAATACACGCTCAATTGGTTGCCATTACTTTCTGAGCTGTCCGGAAGCACAATTACTTAAGGCTGAAATCGATCCATATATCTTTACACTTCAAGACGCGCCCTATACCACTCAGCCACAGTCCCGGACAATGTAACGTCGGATACGTGAGAGTTCCTGAAACAGGATACTGTAACCTAGTGCAGTTCGTTCATGCAGATCCATACATACCTTGTTGTACTTTTGTTAATGTCACCTGTTATTGATTGTCAGCTGTAATATCGTTAGCGCTACATTCAGTAAACTAGCTGTACGCCATTTCATTTCGAATTTCAACCAAATAAAATCGAATGATTTAACGAGATAAATACGGTTCATTGTTATGACGTCAGTAGAATCCGGAAATTGTATTGTTTTTCTGTGGAAAGGGAGATAACGTATCAGACAATGCTCAGTTAACGCCAAGTATAGGGACTGCGAGGCCAAAATTGCACTTGAAAATGTTCCATTTTGTAAAATAGTTCCCATAACGTTCTGATAAAATGATTGCAATGTCTTTACATATGTCTTTTTTCTTTCTTCAGATGTGTTATGTTTCTATAATATGCTGTCTGTAGTCATTTGTGGGTATTTTGTTTTCACCGTAGGAATCTGCGAATGTTGTGGTCAAATACTCGAGAGAGATATGCTTGTATTAGAGAATGTTGTGGTCAAATATTAGATAGAAAAATACTTGCATCAGAGAATGTTGTGGTCACCTACCCGAGAGAAATATGATTGTATTAGAGAATGTTGTGGTCACCTACCCGAGAGAAATATGATTGTATTAGAGAATGTTGTGGTCACCTTCCCGAGAGAAATATGCTTGTATTAGAGTATGTTGTGGTCACCTACCCGAGAGAAATATGCTTGTATTAGAGAATGTTGTGGTCAACCTACCCGAGAGACATATGCTTGTATTAGAGAATGTTGTGGTCACCTACCCGAGAGAAATATGCTTGTATTAGAGTATGTTGTGGTCACCTACCCGAGAGAAATATGCTTGTATTAGAGAATGTTGTGGTCACCTACCCGAGAGAAATATGCTTGTATTAGAGAATGTTGTGGTCACCTACCCGAGAGAAATATGCTTGTATTAGAGAATGTTGTGGTCACCTACCCGAGAGAAATATGCTTGTATTAGAGAATGTTGTGGTCACCTACCCGAGAGAAATATGCTTGTATTAGAGAATGTTGTGGTCAAATATTCGAGAGAATACCCATGTGCGAATACAGTTACTCTCTCATATGTGGATATATAGACCTCTCACTCATATGTGGATATATAGACCTCTCACTCATATGTGGATATATAGACCTCTCACTCATATGTGGATATATAGACCTCTCACTCATATGTGGATATATAGACCTCTCACTCATATGTAGATATATAGACCTCTCACTCATATGTGGATATATATATATATATTACATATGCGGATTTGCCGTACAGAGTTTTGTTCTTCCTTGGTCATGCTCATGTTTGCTTGTGAAGAAGGCACATCATCCAATTATATCAATGTGATTCCTGTATTGTATGTGACGAACTTTGATTAGAAATCACATAAACTATAAGAATGAAAGAAAATACAACCACATTCCACAATTATGTATTACAATAATTGACTTAAGTTCACGCCTGACCAAACTCAATTTTCATACAATAACGTTTGGCTTTTTTCTTGCTATTTCAACCGCAGATGATAAATATTTGATCAGCTGTGATTTCGGAATCTCTTTTGAAGAGTAAAGTAAGTAAATAAAGTAACACATAGCATTTATTAATGCCGTAGGGGTGTGAGATATTAGCGATCTCACATTTCAGTGGCTCTGCTATATGAGGGCGGTAGCCATCTCCTCTCCCTCGCAGTCTTTACTTCCCGGATTAATCCGGTACCCATTTAAGGTTGGGTCGACCCGGGAGCCCTTGCGATCTGAAGAACATTTCCGCCTCAACTGGGGAATGAATGCGGCACCACTCATATGCAAAGCCAGTGTGATAACCACTGTGATACGCGACTCCCTTATTTTTTTGAAGAGTGTATATTGTTGAACAGTGACCATCGATTATATAAGACCTGCTGACTCACATGGATTATTCCCTATAAAATTGACTACTTTGAGTTTTCACGTGATTTTTTTATTGATCACTTACATGGTATCGACAGCCAATGAAAATTACGGGGAAATATCAAATGCGTCAAATTAGAAATTTGATTCCCAATTTAGTCCACATGTCTGATATTGTGGATTGTAGGTCCGTAGATAAGGGGAGAGTTGTGAGGTTCAATCTCCCCTCCTACCTTATCATTTCCGAACATGACTTTTAGCACTAGCAACTTGGCCAAAAGGTGGGCCGAACCCCCTCCCCCCTATCAATTATTCATAAAAAGATCATGAAATTTGTCATAAATAAGATCATCTGTGGATATAAGTTCCTCAAATTTGTTATAAATACGATAATATGTGGATATAAGTACACCAAATTTGTTATAAATACGATAATATGTGAATATAAGTTTAACTGTAGAAATGAGGGACGAAGTCTACCACAAACGGTAAAAATGAGGGATGAAAGTTATCACAAACTGTAGAAATGAGGGATGAAAGTTATCACAAACTGTAGAAATGAGGGATGAAAGTTATCACAAACTGTAGAAATGAGGGACGAAGTCTACCACAGACTGTAGAAATGAGGGATGAAAGTTATCACAAACTGTAAAAATGAGGGATGAAAGTTATCACAAACTGTAAAAATGAGGGATGAAAGTTATCACAAACTGTAAAAATGAGGGATGAAAGTTATCACAAACTGTAGAAATGAAGGATGAAAGTTATCACAAACTGTAGAAATGAGGGATGAAAGTTATCACAAACTGTAGAAATGAGGGATGAAAAGTTATCACAAACTGTAGAAATGAGGGATGAAAGTTATCACAAACTGTAGAAATGAGGGATGAAGGCTACCACAAACTGTAGAAACGAAATTCAATAACAAAATAAAAAAAAAAAAACCATTCTGAAGTGTAACTTCGAAATAACTAACCAATCATTAACAGAAGAAAAGGAAATAACTAACCAATCATTAACAGAAGAAAAGGAAATAACTAACCAATCATTAACAGAAGAAAAGATGATGCACGAGAAATACTTGATATAAAAAAAAATTTGAGGAACAATCATGAGACAAAAATATATGGAAGATATTTATTGGATATTTTATAGGAGCCACAAACGAGACCTGAACGATGAATAATAAATCACAAGTTTTATTGATGACCAGAATTGGACGAACTCATGAACATTAACCACCGTGCAGGCATAAAGGAAAAAACTAATTAGGAATTAGAGCTTCTAATGCAAACATTTTGAATTCACATTTTAAAAATGTGCACATACAAAAATGTGTACATACAAAAATGTGTACAAGCAAAATATACAAATTGGTATCATATTCTATACAGGATCTTGCCATCAACCCAGAATTGTTTTGGCTGTAGTGATTTTCCTGGCAGTATTTACGTTCAGTAGTTTGCTATTGCTTTCTGAACGTTCCGGATACACAATTGCCCGAGACGGGTTTCGAACTTGGTACATTGGCCGTCACAGGCGCGGTCTGTACCACGCCGCCAAAGGGCCGGAACTGCGTAAATATTTACATATATTTAAAAAATATTCACGTGCCATTGCAATATCTAGAACCATAATTCATAAACATACATTTTTTGAAACATGTATTGCAATATCTAGAACCATAATTTATAAACATACAGTTTTAACAACATGTATTGCATTATCCATAACCATAACTTACAAAAATACATTGTACAAAACACATCTAATATCAGATGGAATATGTATTCATTCCAGGAAGAATTTAGGAAATGGAAGCACTAGTTTCTCATTTATTTTCTGAAATATGAAACATGGAATTGTATAGAGCACATGGCAGACATAAATACATGTTTCATTGACTACCAAAAGTTCTTCCTTGTCTGTGAAACGTTCCAAATTATGGAGCACAATGAGAATCACTCATTTCCTATCGCTCATTTAAATTCTGAAGTAAAAGCAATATGTAAATATGCATATCGAGGGAGATTCAAGCGAATGGTTATCGGTCCCAAAAGGAGGCTGACACCGTTGAATCTTCTTATAGCATGTTTCACATCGTATATACACGATAGGGTAAGTTTAGTGAGGCTCCATTCTGTCTATGTTGGAGGTCATGAGACACCGGAAATTACTCGTAGATATGCAAATGACACCGACCCGATATCAATATGTTCCACATGTCTAGAGAAAAATGAATATGTCAGTAAAGCGGCACAGCCTGTCTGAAAAGATTTTAACCAATGCACAGATGACAAAAATAATTCATGCCTGTAGAAATAGTTTCTCATCTACTGTAAGTACTTGTAATATCTGCCAACAACAAAAATATAACAAGATCTGAATATCTCAAGTATCTGAACCTAGTCGTCTTGACATCATCATCATAAAGTGCCGTCTCCGCAACTAAGTTTCGCTGCAACAGACCTCCAACATCCCTTGTCTCGTGTTGTGGTGGTGCACTCTGCTAGACTGTAACCTGTCCATCGTGTGATGTTATTCTCCCACTTGTATCTCTGCCTACCTCTTGCTCGCTTCCCTTTGACTTTACCCTCAAGTAAGGTCTTCAATAAGGTGTCATGTCTTTTACTGTGTCCAAAGTATTTTATTTGCCTGATCTTTATTTCTCTTAGTAGTTCTTTCTTCATATTAAGTGTCTTTAGCACCTCTTTATTTGTTTTCTTCTCTTTCCATGATGTTCTCCCTATTCTTCTATATACCCACATCTCAAAGGCATCAATTTTGTCTTCTGTTTGTTTATTGTCCATGTTTCTGAGCCATACATTAATATGGAATAGATGTAGCATTTTATAATTCTCATTTTTAACTTGTTTGTAATTTGTTTAGATATTAATAATTTCCTCATGTCATTGAAGGTACTTTTAGCCATTCCTATTCTCCTTTTAACTTCTGTTTCACATCTGCCATCATTTGTGACTATGTGTCCAAGATATTGATACTGTTTTACTTGTTGTAGTTTCTCTCCCTGTATGTTTATGTTTACCTCCTGTTCTTCTGTGTCCTTGCTGATTATCATGGTTTTTGTTTTTTGGATATTTATATCCAGCCCATATTCATTACTTGATTTATTGACTTGATCTATTAGTCTTTGTAGTTCATGTTCACTTTCTGCTAAAAGAACAGTGTCATCTGCATATCTAATGTTGTTTATTATTTTCCCATTGATCTTGAGTCCTGGCATTTCTTCTATATTTTTAAAGATATTCTCTGTGTAGATATTAAATAAGCTTGGTGATAAAATGCATCCTTGTCTTACCCCTCTTTTTATTTCTATGTATGGAGAGTAGCTGTTTTCACACCTTATTGATGCAGTTTGTTCCCAATATATATTTCTAATCAGCCTGATGTCTTTTCCATCTATGCCTATTTCTTGAAGACATTTGATTAATTTTTCATGTTGAACTCTGTCAATGGTCTTGCTGTAGTCTATGAAGCAAATATAGATACTTTTTTTTACTTCTATATATTTATCTATCACTAGCCGGATACTCAGTATAGCTTCTCTAGTTCCTTTGTTTTTCCTAAAAATTGTTCTTCACCAACCTCCATGTCCATCATGTTTTTAATTCTTTAATGTATTATCTTGAGTAGTATTTTGGTTATATGATTCATCAAATTTATTGTTCTGTTTTCGATACAGTCCACAGCCCTGGGCTTCTTACATATTGTTATTAATATTGCTTATTTCAGGTCTGTAGTTATGTGGCCTGTTTTATACATCTCATTGCCAAGTTGTCTTGACCTACGGTCGGAAGCAAGATTGTATCTGTTGTAGTTAAGTGGACACAAGTTTAAAGTTCTCGCATGTTTAATTATGTTAATTTGTGATAGATTTGATCAGTTGCAGAAGAAACAATTACATCACTGGACTGTTGACAGATGAAACTAGAACAAATGATATTACTGGACTGTTGACAGATGTAACTAGAACAAATGATATCACTGGACTGTTGACATATGAAACTAGAACAAATGATATCACTGGACTGTTGACAGATGAAACTAGAACAAATGATATCACTGGACTGTTGCCATATGAAACTAGAACAAATGATATCACTGGACTGTTGACATATGAAACTAGAACAAATGATATCACTGGACTGTTGACAGATGAAACTAGAACAAATGATATCAATGGACTGTTGACAGATGAAACTAGAACAAATGATATCACTGGGCTGTTGACAGATGAAACAAAAACATATGACATCACTGGACTGTTGCATCTTTCATCTGCGCATTCGTTTTTCAGCAGTACTAAATGTAGAATTGTTAATGGGCTGTTGACAGATGAAACTAGAACAAATGATATCACTGGGCTGTTGACAGATGAAACAACAACATATGACATCACTGGACTGTTGACAGATGTAACTAGAACAAATGATATTACTGGACTGTTGACAGATGTAACTAGAACAAATGATATCACTGGACTGTTGACATATGTAACTAGAACAAATGATATCAATGGGCTGTTGACAGATGAAACTAGAACAAATGATATCACTGGGCTGTTGACAGATGAAACAACAACATATGACATCACTGGACTGTTGACAGATGAAACAAAAACATATGACATCACTGGACTGTTGCATCTTTCATCTGCGCATTCGTTTTTCAGCAGTACTAAATGTAGAATTGTTAATGGGCATATCACAACTACACAGGCTGGTTCTCCATGCGACAAGCTCTTCTGATACATTTGTCCAGTTGTCAAAAGATATTCAAAAGCTATTCAAAGTTATTCATTATTAACATGAGAACATCTTTCTATATTAACTTTTTATTAACAATTTGGCCCTTTCAACAAATAAAACAAAGAGTTAGACAAGGATGTGTACTATCACCAGACATGTTCTATTTATACAGTAAAAACACAATGCTTGCAATAGTTGATATTCCTGGAATATTGGTGGGAGGGCGTAACATAAATAATGTAAAATAGGCGGATGGCACTGTTCTGATTGCTAAAAGTGAGGAAGATCTTCAAGAATTAATTAATGTAGTAGTGACAAAGAATAAAGCGAAAGGCTTCTTCACAAACATCAAGAAAACAGAAGTAATGGTTATTTCAAAGAAACAGAACATCACAACTTGCAAGATCATAGTGAATGATATAGTATTAAAACAGGTGCACCAATTCAAATATCTAGGTACAACAATTACAGCAGATGGACGAAGTTCAACAGAAATAAAATGCAGAATATGACAGGCGAAAGCAACATTTAGAAAAATGAAAAATATATTGTGTAATATGACCTTGTCATTAGAGGTGAGAGGGTTCTGCAGTGCCATATAACCCCTATACTAACATATGGCTGCGAGTCTTTGACAATAAACAAAATGGAAAGTGGGAAATTAGAAGTAGTAGAGATGTGGTTCTACAGAAGAATGCTGAGAATACCATGGACTGCCAGAAAAAACAATATGGAGATATTCTATCTATCTATACGCTGTGGCCCTTGTTTGCCTTGCGGAGTTAGGGGTGGAAGAGTTCTCTGGAGATGACCTTCTTGTGTGCTGTTTGTAAGATTGTTCCTGTGGCTTCTTTGATTTCTGTGATCCATCTTTTACATAGTCTGCCTCTGGCTTTATAACCGTTATGTCTATGTGTCATGGCCATTTGTGGCATGCTATATATCGGTAGTCTGGAAGCGTATGAAAACAACGTGATCTGGTGTCTTTTGATGTGTTCCAATACTGGTATTGCTCTGGTTATATGTCTGATATGGACGTATTGAAAGAGTGAAATGTGAAATCGACCTTAATCAACAATATAAGAAAAAGACAATCTTCATTTTTTGGCCACTTCGTGAGACATGGATATATATGCAGAAATATATAATACAAAGTTGTAAATATAAGAAAATAGACTAAATCACAACGTTAATCAATGAATATATTACACATTATTCATGTGATTTAGTGTGTTTTATGAAGTGTATAAAACATGCACACATTCGTTTCTGTTTATGAAAGGTAAAGTTATTATTCAAACATTCAAATTTTCAACATTAAACAAGGAAAGAGAACTGTTGTTTCCTTAAATTATGGCGTAAACATACTGAATTGTCGGCCCTATGATTTGATTAATAATTGTCAAGTTTTGATATTTTGTTTCTTAATTAATTTCTAGTTCATGAAATTCTTACTTGATCGAATCTATTTACTATCTAGTTTCTAGAGAAATGTTTGCAAGAGCCGCGAGGCGCACGCCTCAAATGTGGGCGATTTGATTTCTTAGTAGAGGGAAGTAACTCGTTAATTATCAACTTTTCTCAATCGTGAAACATCAAGTTACAATTAAAATGAACAAACTTTCCCTGAAGTAAAATATTAAATATTTCGGTGAGCACACCGCATTCAACCGCGCGGGTTAGTCAATTTTTTAAAATGTCAGAGCATTAGAACCATAAAAATTAGTTAAGGTCGAGGTTCTGGTAATGCAGTCACTACGACCTCCGACCACAAGGTAAATCGTCATCGGAATACGCTGTGTCATGGATTACAGCAATACTGCGATATCTGCACACTTCGACCGGTCACATCAGGCTTCAGCAAGGCATTCGGTCACTTTTAGCCTGTATGGGGTGGGACAGCCAACTCCACCCCATAACCACCTTACATTCCATGCATTTTGCAAAAAGCGAGTAAGGAGAAATCATTTCAATTCTTATACCAACACTGCGTTACCAGTGCCAGACGTCGATGTATAACTCAAATGACAAGAGAGAGAAAGCTTAACTATTTGTGGAGAAGGAAGGAGAACACGATTATAATGATAAGTAATCACTTGAGCTACAAGAAGGTAGTACTTGAGCTGTGAGAAGGTAGTACTTGAGCTGTGAGAAGGTAGTACTTGAGCTGTGAGAAGGTAGCACTTGAGCTGTGAAAAGGTAGCACTTGAGCTATGATGAGGTAGTACTTGAGCTGTGAGAAGGTAGTACTTGAGCTGTGAGAAGGTAGCACTTGAGCTGTGAAAAGGTAGCACTTGAGCTGTGAGAAGGTAGCACTTGAGCTGTGAAAAGGTAGCACTTGAGCTATGATGAGGTAGTACTTGAGCTGTGAGAAGGTAGTACTTGAGCTGTGAGAAGGTAGCACTTGAGCTATGATGAGGTAGTACTTGAGCTGTGAGAAGGTAGTACTTGAGCTGTGAGAAGGTAGCATTTGAGCTGTGAGAAGATAGTACTTGAGCTGTGAGAAAGTAGCACTTGAGCTGTGAGAAGGTAGCATTTGAGCTATGATGAGGTAGCACTTGAGCTGTGAGAAGGTAGTACTTGAGCTGTGAGAAGATAGCATTTGAGCTGTGAGAAGGTAGTACTTGAGCTGTGAGAAAGTAGCACTTGAGCTGTGAGAAGGTAGCATTTGAGCTATGATGAGGTAGCACTTGAGCTGTGAGAAGGTAGTACTTGAGCTGTGAGAAAGTAGCACTTGAGCTATGATGAGGTAGTACTTGAGCTGTGAGAAGATAGCATTTGAGCTGTGAGAAGGTAGTACTTGAGCTGTGAGAAGGTAGTACTTGAGCTGTGATGAGGTAGTACTTGAGCTGTGAGAAGGTAGCACTTGAGCTGTGAGAAGGTAGTACTTGAGCTGTGAGAAAGTAGCACTTGAGCTATGATGAGGTAGTACTTGAGCTGTGAGAAGATAGCATTTGAGCTGTGAGAAGGTAGTACTTGAGCTGTGAGAAAGTAGCACTTGAGCTGTGAGAAGGTAGTACTTGAGCTGTGAGAAGGTAGTACTTGAGCTGTGAGAAGGTAGTACTTGAGCTGTGAGAAGGTAGTACTTGAGCTGTGAGAAAGTAGTACTTGAGCTGTGAGAAGGTAGTACTTGAGCTGTGAGAAGGTAGTACTTGAGCTGTGAGAAGGTAGTACTTGAGCTGTGAGAAGGTAGCACTTGAGCTGTGAAAAGGTAGCACTTGAGCTATGATGAGGTAGTACTTGAGCTGTGAGAAGGTAGCACTTGAGCTATGATGAGGTAGTACTTGAGCTGTGAGAAGGTAGTACTTGAGCTGTGAGAAGGTAGTACTTGAGCTGTGAGAAGGTAGTACTTGAGCTGTGAGAAGGTAGTACTTGAGCTGTGAGAAAGTAGCACTTGAGCTGTGAGAAGGTAGCACTTGAGCTGTGAGAAGGTAGTACTTGAGCTATGATGAGGTAGTACTTGAGCTGTGAGAAGGTAGTACTTGAGCTGTGAGAAGGTAGCATTTGAGCTGTGAGAAGATAGTACTTGAGCTGTGAGAAAGTAGCACTTGAGCTGTGAGAAGGTAGCATTTGAGCTATGATGAGGTAGCACTTGAGCTGTGAGAAGGTAGTACTTGAGCTGTGAGAAGATAGCATTTGAGCTGTGAGAAGGTAGTACTTGAGCTGTGAGAAAGTAGCACTTGAGCTGTGAGAAGGTAGCACTTGAGCTATGATGAGGTAGCACTTGAGCTGTGAGAAGGTAGTACTTGAGCTGTGAGAAAGTAGCACTTGAGCTATGATGAGGTAGTACATGAGCTGTGAGAAGATAGCATTTGAGCTGTGAGAAGGTAGTACTTGAGCTGTGAGAAGGTAGTACTTGAGCTGTGATGAGGTAGTACTTGAGCTGTGAGAAGGTAGCACTTGAGCTGTGAGAAGGTAGTACTTGAGCTGTGAGAAAGTAGCACTTGAGCTATGATGAGGTAGTACTTGAGCTGTGAGAAGATAGCATTTGAGCTGTGAGAAGGTAGTACTTGAGCTGTGAGAAAGTAGCACTTGAGCTGTGAGAAGGTAGTACTTGAGCTGTGAGAAGGTAGTGCTTGAGCTGTGAGAAGGTAGTACTTGAGCTGTGAGAAGGTAGTACTTGAGCTGTGAGAAAGTAGTACTTGAGCTGTGAGAAGGTAGTACTTGAGCTGTGAGAAGGTAGTACTTGAGCTGTGAGAAGGTAGTACTTGAGCTGTGAGAAGGTAGTACTTGAGCTGTGAGAAGGTAGTACTTGAGCTGTGAGAAGGTAGTACTTGCGCTGTGAGAAGGTAGTACTTGAGCTGTGAGAAGGTAGCACTTGAGCTGTGAGAAGGTAGTACTTGAGCTGTGAGAAGGTAGTACTTGAGCTGTGAGAAGGTAGTACTTGAGCTGTGAGAAGGTAGCATTTGAGCTGTGAGAAGATAGTACTTGAGCTGTGAGAAGGTAGTACTTGAGCTGTGAGAAGGTAGTACTTGAGCTGTGAGAAGGTAGCACTTGAGCTGTGAGAAGGTAGCATTGATAGCTTATTTCCTTTTTGACAAAATCAGATTCCTCTAGAGTTGAGTAATTGAGGATACACCCGCAACTGGAATAAGGATTTAGATATTAGGTAAGTTGATTATCTTCCTCGCACATCGGACATGTCCATGGGTACTCAGTTCTCCGGTTCAGTAAATCTCTCAGGGTAAAACTGTTGATGGTTCCGGTTCTATGTTGGTTTAGTGCTCTTTTAAAAATCATTGTTGGGTGTTCACTACGGGCCACGTCCATCCTCACTCCCAATTCGTGCAGTTCTTCATGACATGCGTTGCAGGTCGTAGTGCACCATTTTAGAGTTATTTGAATCCCCTACCCCCATCTCCCCACAAGGATGAGATGGGACTGAATGTAGCACGAGTGGTCAAAGTAAACCATAGGCTATGCTGAATTCGGATGTGTCTGGGCAAAAGGTACAGGTGTCTCTCAACTAAGCCATACATTATTAAACAAGGCTTTCCTTTCTCCGCATTGCATCCTGCTAATCTGTAGGGTTAATCTGTAGGGTTAGGGTTAGGGTTATGAGAACGAACACAGAAGAACAATAAGAAGAAGATAATGTCATACAGTTATCCGATAATCGAATAGATTCAATACACGGAGAAATTATCCGATAATCGACTAGATTCAATACACGGAGAAATTATCCGAAAATCGATTAGATTCAATACACGGAGAAATTATCCGAAAATCGATTAGATTCAATACACGGAGGAATTATCCGAAAATCGATTAGATTCAATACACGGAGAAATTATCCGATAATCGATTAGACTCAATACACGGAGAAATTATCCGATAATCGATTAGATTCAATACACGGAGAAATTATCCGAAAATCGATTAGATTCAATACACGGAGAAATTATCCGATAATCGATTAGATTCAATACACGGAGAAATTATCCGAAAATCGATTAGATTCAATACACGGAGTAATTATCAGAAAATCGATTAGATTCAATACACGGAGAAATGATCTGATAATCGATTAGATTCAATACACGGAGAAATTATCTGATAATCGATTACATTCAATACACGGAGAAATTATCCGAAAATCGATTAGATTCAATACACGGAGTAATTATCAGAAAATCGATTAGATTCAATACACGGAGAAATGATCTGATAATCGATTAGATTCAATACACGGAGAAATGATCTGATAATCGATTAGATTCAATACACGGAGAAATTATCCGATAATCGATTAGATTCAATACACGGAGAAATTATCCGAAAATCGATTAGATTCAATACACGGAGTAATTATCAGAAAATCGATTAGATTCAATACACGGAGAAATGATCTGATAATCGATTAGATTCAATACACGGAGAAATTATCTGATAATCGATTACATTCAATACACGGAGAAATTATCCGAAAATCGATTAGATTCAATACACGGAGTAATTATCAGAAAATCGATTAGATTCAATACACGGAGAAATGATCTGATAATCGATTAGATTCAATACACGGAGAAATGATCTGAAAATCGATTAGATTCAATACACGGAGAAATTATCCGATAATCGATTAGATTCAATACACGGAGAAATTATCCGATAATCGATTAGATTCAATACACGGAGAAATTATCCGATAATCGATTAGATTCAATACACGGAGAAATTATCCGATAATCGATTAGATTCAATACACGGAGAAATTATCCGATAATCGATTAGATTCAATACACGGAGAAATTATCCGATAATCGATTAGATTCAATACACGGAGAAATTATCCGATAATCGATTAGATTCAATACACGGAGAAATTATCCGATAATCGATTAGATTCAATACACGGAGAAATTATCCGATAATCGATTAGATTCAATACACGGAGAAATTATCCGATAATCGATTAGATTCAATACACGGAGAAATTATCCGATAATCGATTAGATTCAATACACGGAGAAATTATCCGATAATCGATTAGATTCAATACACGGAGAAATTATCCGATAATCGATTAGATTCAATACACGAAGAAATTATCCGATAATCGATTAGATTCAATACACGAGAAGTGCATTACATTTTTACGAAAGAAATCTTAAACTTGAATATAACTAATCCTACATTATTTAAAAAAAACAACCAAATTTAGATAGATACACATTTCACAGTAGCTACATGCATCGATCTTCTACCGGAAGTATCGATCTGCTCGCTGCGCAAATACAGTCTCCCCCTCTGTGGTTGCCCCGTGGGGGGGGGGCGTCTCAGTGCGTGGCGCACAGATCGATTAATACGGCAGCAGTTCTAGTAGCTTTTAAATTTTCGATTACAGTAACCGTTTAGACAAAGTTTACTAGTGACGTGATAACAGTGTCGTCACGAAAGTTGTGCATCTATACCGAAGTTGAAATAGAATTGCGCACAATATAAACAAATTGAAATGTAGGCACTTCTTCTTGTAGTAATGCAAAATGATGTAAAAAGGTTACTAAACACTTACCTAGCCTATTAATAAAAATATATTTTTAAGAAAAAAAACAAAAAACATACAATAAAACTAAACAGGACAATTCTCAACGTATCGGCTCAAATTGAACCTTTTTCAAGAGACAAACAACAGAAAACGACAAAATAAAAAAATAAATAGATGTCTATATTTCATCAAGCCCTCGTCTCCATAATAGCGCAGGGATGGCAACGCATCTAGTCAAGGTGAAAATGCGTGCATTCATTATAAACAAAATAAACATTATAAACAAACAAAAGACTAGATGCGTTGCCATCCCTGCGCTATTATGGAGACGAGGGCTTGATGAAATATAGACATCTATTTATTTTTTTATTTTGTCGTTTTCTGTTGTTTGTCTCTTGAAAAAGGTTCAATTTGAGCCGATACGTTGAGAATTGTCCTGTTTAGTTTTATTGTATGTTTTTTGTTTTTTTTCTTAAAAATATATTTTTATTAATAGGCTAGGTAAGTGTTTTAGTAACCTTTTTACGTCATTTTGCATTACTATTTGTTCATTAGGTTACTGCGGCACCATCCACTTTGTCGGACACCCTCTGGCCATTTGGTTATTTACACTTCTTCTTGTACTGCACCATGGGTTATTTTCTGCACTCAAATCCTTGGGATCACACGTCAGATGTGCCAACCACTGATCGTTATATGTAAGATCACGGTCATTACTATCTTGTGACTGTCCCAGCACGCATGTATATAAATCACTAGATGGCCACATTCAGCAGACATTTACACATTTAGAGAGTTCCAGCCCCGCGACCACTCGGCGCCGTAGAATGACAAGTGATAATACTATGACATTGGGAAATTGACTTCTCTTATTCCGGAACAGGAAATGAGACGTCATAACTTTTTAGACACACCGCCCAATCTTGTAACATAACGTCCGGTACGTTCTGGTGTAAACATTTCTATTCCGAAATTGTGAACGCGAGACAATATTAAAGTATTATTTAATACTTTTCAAACATTATAGCTGTGCATATGGTCAGATACAGATAAGGGTTTGTCCATAAATGATTCCAACAATTATGTTTGCTATCTCTGTCCCCTTCAGTGTCAACAACTTTCGCGAATCTTGTGACACATCCCCGTGCTTAGATAAGTCAACAAGAGAATTCCACCATCCCTCCCTACCCTTCTCAACCCAACACTCCCCTCTCCATTAACAAATAACAGAAATAGTATAAAAGTACATGATTTTTGTCAGATTTGTAGATTTTTTAAAATTCTAACAATTTAATTGCCGTATGAAAAGACATTATTGTTGACATTAACTTTCGTCGATACACCCCCCCCCCCCCAGCCTACCTTACTTGTCGACCACTGTCACATTTAGTTCAGTCCCTCTCTCCAAACTCTACATTTAGTTTAGACCCAACCCTACAAAGTCTACATTTAGTTCAGTCCCTCTCTCCAAACTCTACATTTAGTTTAGACCCAACCCTACAAAGTCTACATTTAGTTCAGTCCCTCTCTCCAAACTCTACATTTAGTTTAGACCCAACCCTACAAAGTCTACATTTAGTTCAGTCCCTCTCTCCAAACTCTACATTTAGTTTAGACCCAACCCTACAAACTCTACATTTAGTTCAGTCCCTCTCTCCAAACTCTACATTTAGTTTAGACCCAACCCTACAAAGTCTACATTTAGTTCAGACCCTCTCTCCAAACTCTACATTTAGTTTAGACCCAACCCTACAAACTCTACATTTAGTTCAGTCCCTCTCTCCAAACTCTACATTTAGTTTAGACCCAACCCTACAAAGTCTACATTTAGTTCAGACCCTCTCTCCAAACTCTACATTTAGTTTAGACCCAACCCTACAAAGTCTACATTTAGTTCAGACCCTCTCTCCAAACTCTACATTTAGTTTAGACCCAACCCTACAAACTCTACATTTAGTTCAGTCCCTCTCTCCAAACTCTACATTTAGTTTAGACCCAACCCTACAAAGTCTACATTTAGTTCAGTCCCTCTCTCCAAACTCTACATTTAGTTTAGACCCAACCCTACAAAGTCTACATTTAGTTCAGACCCTCTCTCCAAACTCTACATTTAGTTTAGACCCAACCCTACAAAGTCTACATTTAGTTCAGTCCCTCTCTCCAAACTTTACATTTAGTTTAGACCCAACCCTACAAAGTCTACATTTAGTTCAGACCCTCTCTCCAAACTCTACATTTAGTTTAGACCCAACCCTACAAAGTCTACATTTAGTTCAGACCCTCTCTCCAAACTCTACATTTAGTTTAGACCCAACCCTACAAACTCTACATTTAGTTCAGTCCCTCTCTCCAAACTCTACATTTAGTTTAGACCCAACCCTACAAAGTCTACATTTAGTTCAGTCCCTCTCTCCAAACTCTACATTTAGTTTAGACCCAACCCTACAAAGTCTACATTTAGTTCAGACCCTCTCTCCAAACTCTACATTTAGTTTAGACCCAACCCTACAAAGTCTACATTTAGTTCAGTCCCTCTCTCCAAACTCTACATTTAGTTTAGACCCAACCCTACAAAGTCTACATTTAGTTCAGACCCTCTCTCCAAACTCTACATTTAGTTTAGACCCAACCCTACAAAGTCTACATTTAGTTCAGACCAACTCTCCAAACTCTACATTTAGTTCAGACCAACTCTCCAAACTCTACATTTAGTTCAGACCAACTCTCCAAACTCTACATTTAGTTCAGACCAACTCTCCAAACTCTACATTTAGTTCAGACCAACTCTCCAAACTCTACATTTAGTTCAGACCAACTCTCCAAACTCTACATTTAGTTCAGACCAACTCTCCAAACTCTACATTTAGTTCAGACCAACTCTCCAAACTCTACATTTAGTTCAGACCAACTCTCCAAACTCTACATTTAGTTTAGACCCAACCCTACAAACTCTACATTTAGTTCAGACCAACTCTCCAAACTCTACATTTAGTTCAGTCCCTCTCTCCAAACTCTACATTTAGTTCAGTCCCTCTCTCCAAACTCTACATTTAGTTCAGTCCCTCTCTCCAAACTCTACATTTAGTTCAGTCCCTCTCTCCAAACTCTACATTAATCTATTTTTAGTAGTAAAAAACTTGTCATCGTCAAGTAAAGTAGTGGCTGGCGTAGGCGATCACAAATCTTCGTAACTTTATCTCTAGTATTTTATACAGCTAGAACTATTGACCAGTGGAGTAACTAGTGTAAATAGAGACCGAGGCGATGCTACAAGTATTGTGAAAACAGAGAATTTTGCTGCTGCAGTCGACCACAATAAGCCCGAACCCATTGTTGGGCTCGTCTTAGCATATAAAGCCTTGGGAAGAAGCCTCTTAGCAAATATAACACTGTAATGGAAGCGATAAGACTAACAAAGATTGCAGGATTTTCCATACAAAAATTAACTGCCTCGTTTATGAGGGAATTTGGATGACACTTTTGTTCTAGGAAAACTGCTTTGTGTAATTTTAACCCTAGAACTTCCAGGATTTTAATACTAGAACTTGTATGATTTTAACTCTAGAATTTCAAGAATCTTAACCCTAGAACTTCCAGGATTTCAACCCTAGAACTTCCAGGATTTTAACCCTGGAACTTCCAGATTTTAACCCTAGAACTTACAGGATTTTTACCCTAGAACTTCCAGGAATTTAACCCTAGAACTTCCAGTATTTTAACCCTAGAACTTCCACGATTTTAAATCTAGAACTTCCAGGATTTTAACACGAACTATCATAATTTAAACTCTATTTAACACTAGAACTAGGATAATTTAAACTCTATTTAACACTAGAACTAGGATAATTAAAACTCTATTTTAACATTGCTTATTAATAATACTAAATGTCAAAGGAAATATTTTCCAAAATAATGGGGGTGGGTTCAAGGGGGGGGGGGAGGGGGTGAGGGGGGGATAAGTTAAACTTCCTGAATCTAACATCACGAGTGAGTTCTGGTTGGAAAGACTGATTTCATTGCACTCCATCTACTCCATATTTACCCCGTGACTCTCAACAAAGCGGCACGCAGCTTGATGAGAGTGTACCGCCATAGCACGTAGCGATTCCCGCAATAATCCCCTGGGAACTAACAAATTTCACTTTGTAAACACAATACCGTGAGTGAGATTTGAACTCATGACCTCTTCAACACAAAACAAATAGTTTAACCACTATGTTACGGAGATACGTGAAAACATAGATAAATCTCTGACAGCTGACAGGAAAACTCATACGCATCATTGGAAGTACAGAGGAATACAAAAATTACTAGTAACACTCATGGACTCACACATAAATCACTGGAAGTACACACAGAAAAAATGAAATCACTAGTAGCACCTAGGAAAACAAACATAAATCACTGGAAGCACATAGGAAAATACAAATAAATCACTAGAAGCGCACGGAAAAACAAATATAAACCACTGAAAGTACTCAGAAAAACAGAAATCTTTCGTAGCACAATGGAAAAAAAACAAACATAAATCATTGGAAGCACACAGGAAAACATAAACAAATTGAGATAAATCGCCAAACTAAAGTATCATGTGACTTCAGGTTGTGCCTGTTGGATCATATTTTTTCTGCATTTCCACCTATAATTGTTATGAGTAATCATTAGATATAAGTAATCATCAAAAAATAGTAATCATCAGATATAAGTAATCATCAGATATAAGTAATCATCAGATATAAGTAATCATCAGATATAAGTAATCATCAGATGTGTATCCACTTCTTTCATTTGGAAGCCATTTTTGATACTGTATCGATGTCAATACTCCCCACCTCAATTCACCAGTGGATAGGTATCACTCAATTCACCAGTACCAACCATATGTCAGCTCTGAAAAACACATTTTACCTTCCAGACGAGCAGACAGAAGCTGTACCAGATCGTACTGTCAACAGGATCTAGGCTATCTTTTCTCCAACTGTGATAGAAAACATGAAATTTTGATGTCTTCTTCGGCACGTGGAAGTTGTAATTTTAGTCGTGTCGTTCTAGCGTGACAGCCATGTGGTGCCAGGAGGTGTCAGGGAATCTCCGATGTGACAGGGCTGAAAAGGAAGAACGTGGCAGTTGTGAACTTTGTGAGCGAATTTAAGAGGAACTCGGCCATTTTCATCAGCAATGTATCAGGAGTTGTAGACGCCATTTTAGGTTGTTCCTGTTAGCTGTCATAAAATGAAAGTGCCAGGGAAATAAATGAGAACAGGGCGGAGAGAGTTAATGGAAGATAACAACAATCTAGATGCTTGTAATAGACCAGATAATAGTAGTAATAATAATAATAATAATAATAATAATAATAATAATATGAATGATAACAATACTAAATCTCTTGTGTTAGCTTGATGTCTACGTCATCAAACAAGTCTTCTGGATTATATCTCCCATCAATAATAATAGTAACATTAAAAATAACAGCAAAAGTAATAATAATAATAATAATAATAACAATCATAATCATAATGACAATAGTAACAACAACCAGGGACGTAGATAGGTTTTAAAAAATGTTGTAGGTTACCTAAAATAGTCTTTCAGTCATTTTTAATAGCAATCTTCGCCCAGTTTCATTATCCACCTGTTAGTTGCACGTACTAGTTTCATTACCCACCTTTTAGTTGCTGTTACTAGTTTCATTACCCACCTTTTAGTTTCTAGTACTAGTTTCATTTACAAACCTTTAGTTTCTAGTGTAGTTTCATTACCCACGTTTTAGTTTCCAGTACTAATTTCATTACCCACCATTGAATTGCAAGTACTAGTTTCATTACCAACCTTTTAGTTGCTGGCACTAGTTTCATTACTCACCTTTTAGATTCTAGTACTAGTTTCATTATCCACTTTTTAGTTGCAAGTGCTAATTTCATTACCCACCTTTTGGTTGCTAGTACTAGTTTCATTACCCACCTTTTGGTTGCTAGTACTAGGTTCTAGTACACAAAATCATGCCCTGGTTTCCAAAAAGGGGGTTACGCACCTCCTGCAGCTCAAATCCACCCCTTCAATCCCCCCCCTACATCTACGGACTTGATAACAGTAATAGCAATAATAATAGTAATGGTAATATCAACAATAATAATCATAAATTCGCCAAGTGCAGCGCCGACATGCCCCAGAACAGCTTGATCGCCACATGAAAGGAGAGACTTTAGTTACACCGTAAACCATATTGGTTAATTAAAATATATATATATAAGCTTTAACAGCGTTCTTACACCAGAACAAATTAACGTTTAGATAGGGACCCCCACCCCTTATGACCTCCCCCCACACACACAAAAAGGAATATATTTCCTTATTTCCAGTGTCATTGAAATGTGTAGCCTCATTGACATCCCTACTCATGCTTACGAGTACATCTGACAGTTGTATAAACTGTTTGTAGAATTAACCACACTTTTATTTGTACTCCGTTGGGGTGTCAGGATCCGAAAGAGGAAAACAGACTAGAATAACACCATTGTGACCTTAGGTGTAGAAGTTGACTGTGGCATCCCATAAGACCAAATGATTCAAAGCTATATGGAGATATCTGTGCCATTCGTCCTGTCACATCCGACTTCAGCATACGATAGCTGACAACTACACATATTCTAGGATCCTAAATCAACAATGAATTATTCATCACATCAAAAAATCCAACATTAAGATTGACAATGTTGTCTGTTGTCTGTCCCCAGGTGGATGATGGTTGATCGTATTCACACTTCCGTTAAGCGTAGTGGTGGGAGCTTAACCTGTCGTTCCAAAGCCAGATGTGTCGCATTTAGTCCATGTTTGTACAAGAATATCTTGATGTTTTCTATCCACCATTTTATTGGTTACTCCTTGAATTTATACATAAAATATCATAAAACTTAGCTGATTGTATAAATATTTGCACACTGCATTAGTGCATTAAATTCTAACAGTCTGAAAGACATGCAAGACAGCATGGACCTCTTTTCTTTGGCCGGTAATGCATTCGATCTCACCATCAGCGCCGCGAATACTTGAGTAATGTATCAACCAGCGCCAGGTGTCCCCTACACAGAGCTAGTGATCACAGTAAAGGGACAAAAACTTAATACTGCCAATACGTTTGTATATATCGGCAGCACACTATCACAAACTGTGACAATTGATGAGGATGTTGCTTGCGTATTGCTCGTGCCAGTGCAGCATTCGGGAGCCTTCGTGCCAACGTCTGGATCAGGCGTGGTCTCAGTCTGACAACTAAGTTGGACGTGTACCGTGCAGTGGTTCTACCAACACTACTTTATGCTGCGTCATCCTGGACTGTCTATGCGAGACACGCTCGACAGCTTAACTCTTTTCTTCTTCGGTGCCTACGAAGCCTCATGGGAGTACGTTGGCAGGATCGTGTACCAGATACGGAAATTCTTCAGAAGTCCCGTATGCAAAGCATCCATGCAATGCTGACTAGGTCCCAACTCCGCTGGACTGGCCACATCGTTCGTATGCCAGACAAGCGCCTTCCAAAGAGATTATTCTATGGGGAGCTGTGCGAAGGTAAACGTTCAAGTGGAGGGCTGAAAAGACGCTTCAAGGATCACCCAAAAAGCTCTCTCAAGAACTGCAGCATCGATTCTAGCTCCTGGGATACTACAGCACTTGATCGCTCAGCCTGGCACACTCAGATCACTGCTGGTATCACGAAATTTGAAAAAAAAAAGAAATAACACTGCGGGAAATACCACAAGCGCAAGAAGCGGAAGGACAAATCCGTAAATTCTCCTACCACGAACCTTCAGCACTCCTGCATGCACTGCAATAGAACTTTCCGTGCACGAATCGGACTCATTGGGTATCTACGAACTCACAAACTAAATTAGTTAATTACTATATAAATTTTTTTTCCATCGCATTTAATGTTTTTTCATGCCATACTCATCTTCGCTTGCGAAGGAGGAACATCATCATCATCATCATCATCATCATCATCATCATCATTAGCACACGGGTTCTCCTATTGAATTGCTAGGAAGATCTTATACGCTGAAACGACAAGAGTGGGAAAGTACACCATCATGCCCGCCATGTTGGCCCGCATCAACAATGTTGCCAACGCATCAACAATGTTGCCAATGCATCAACAACACAAAAGCACAACGAAAATACTATCAAAAAAGGTTCTTGGTAAAAATTTACTATAAAAGCAAACTTCTGGTTTACCAGCCTTGTTCCCTCAATACAATCCTCTATATCAGTAAAACATAGTCATCCACACGCACAAGTAGAGAAGATTAAACAGCCTCTACACGTGGCGCATGCATATAATCATTGGAGTTTAGCAGCAGGTAAAAGTCTTCAACACTGAAATATTAGAAACGACAATATCAGAAATACTAAAAAGAACAAACAATACCAGAACATTAGAAAGAACAGACCATGCCAGAATATAAGAAAGTATAGACAATACCACAATATTGGAAAGAAAAGACAATACCAGAATATATGACAGAATATTGGATTCCCAGCTCTCTCAAATTCTTCATGAAATCTCTTCTCTATGTGTTTCTAACTCTCTTGGTTTTTTTAAAATATCCTATGTGTTCAATGTGATTGATCCATACATTTTACTGTATCTCTAGGTTTGTTTAATTCAATGGGTATAATTGCATAAATACATTTCTTCATTTACCATCAAGCATTTCTATTTGTTACTGTTTTGTGTTATTTTATCTTCTTCTTCAGCGTTCATTCTCAAACCCCCACTGCATCTCTCTTGTAACAGAACAATGCTCCTACTAGATTTCCAGCAGGATGTAGTCCAGAGAATAGAAATGTCTTGTCGACGTTTCATTTTCGCCAATGGCGCATCCATCTTCAGGGTGTATTATATCTGATAATGTTTATTTTTTAAATTATAAATGAAAAAATTATCGCATTTTCTCTAGTTTTTTGTGCGTTTTTTGTGACCTCTTGTAAACTGCAGGGGCCCGCATGCGGGGCCTGCAGACCACACGTTAAGAATCACTGATATAATCCACTTGTATAGTTTATTGTATAATTTATTCCATTTGTTATCTTTGTTGATATTCTCTTTAAACCAATGCAAACATTGCCTCTCATGCATTGTCTGGCCGTCCCCCCTAGTGAGGAAACGATTCGACTTCAATGAAAACCAAAGAAATATGAAACCAAAGGCCCGGACAAGGCAACAAGATAATGGCGTAAAAGGTGGCTATGAAATATAATGTTTATGCGGGAAAAGAGGAAAAGCTATTATCCGTACAATGAAGCAGACGGTATGATATTTTAATAATTTTAAGAACATTAACATAATACAACGGCGTTCCATTAGTACAGAATGCAAAAGATATTATCGATGGTGTATTTGAACTCAGTCGAGGTTGAGTTCCTGGTGTATTTCGTTAGCTAAAATAGAGCTTGAAAGTATCTATAAGATGTTTTGAATAACGTTGCCCATCCCAATATAGGCATGTTCACTGTACTAAAGTGACAGAGAAGACTACGGCCCGCGGGCTAAATCCGTCACGTCAAGCAATGTTTTAGTGCCCAACAGGCTGATCTAACAGTAGGTAAAATAATAACATAATTACCAAGCATCGATGATTTATAGAAAAAGATCAGAAGGCATGGAACATGATTTGAACCAGGTCCGTTCAGCAACCACCTATTCGTCACGTAACTTGACTCAACACATTTTCGGTATGCAACCAATCCGCATTCATAAAAATTATGCAATTTTAGTCTTGACTACGGTCGAGTATATTCACAAGCTATTATAAATATAGACCGGTTTATCAATTTATCCTTGTAGTACTGAGACCTGACGGCACGTACTAGTGTTAAATGTTTGTGCTTCTGAAGGAATCTTCCAGAAGCAGTCTTACCTATTATGGAATCTTTTTTTCCCGCTGGACTGGAACGGTTTGTAAAACAACTGAGCCATAAATCTGTCCATTTGTAATCGGATTCACAGGGCATTAAAGTTTCACCAAAATGGTAGGGTTGTCAAAGTATGAATAGCTGCTGTGGCAATGTTCGTACCGCCTCCGTACTGATCAGATAAGGAAAATCTCTCTGAGATAAGATAAATGACAACGTTTGTTCCGCCGACGTGAACAAAGGTGATGCTACTGATGACTAGCGATATAATCACAGTAAATCTGTTTATTTGTGATCTTTGATATTCGTTTTCAGCTGGAGTTCTTTTGTATTTTGACATTATTGGGAGATCAAAGTGTAATAATAATGTTACTATTCTCTCATTTTCTTTGTGTATTTCACCCACAGACAACGTGATCATGGGGAAAAAAGGGGATGCGGGTAAAAGGGGATGGATTTCTATAACTAAACATCTATAAATAAATATCTATAACTAAACATCTATAAATAAATATCTATAACTAAACATCTATAAATAAATATCTATAACTAAACATCTATAAATAAATATCTATAACTAAACATCTATAAATAAATATCTATAACTAAACATCTATAAATAAATATATATAACTAAACATCTATAAATAAATATCTATAACTAAACATCTATAAATAAATATCTATAACTAAACATCTATAAATAAATATCTATAACTAAACATCTATGACTAAACATCTATAAATAACATCTATAACTAAATATCTATAACTAATGTTTGATTTATGATTTCCTAAAAGGACACGGATGAGGGTGAAACACATAGCCCCCCCCCCCATAGTCCTCTATTCTACAAGCTAGACACCAGTCATATCAGTATTAGTACAAATCTACAGCAAACACACAGAGCGACTGTTTGTTCTACTATTCTGTTTGAGTAGCAACTGTTTGTCCTACTGTTTCTGTTTGAGCTTTGACTGTTTGTTCTACTATTCTGCTTGAGCAGCGACTGTTTGTTCTACTATTCTTCTTGAGCAGCGACTGTTTGTTCTACTATTCTGCTTGAGCAGCGACTGTTTGTTCTACTATTCTGCTTGAGCAGCGACTGTTTGTTCTACTATTCTTCTTGAGCAGCGACTGTTTGTTCTACTATTCTGCTTGAGCAGCGACTGTTTGTTCTACTATTCTGTTTGAATACACTACCCAGCACTAACATTTCATTATCACAAAATGTGCATGTCACAAAATTTACTTATTACAATATTTAAAATTTACTTATTGCAAAGTTTAAAACTTACTTATTACAAAATTATTTATCACAAAATTTATTTATCACTAATTACTTATCACAAAATTTACTTTTCACAAAATTACTTATCACAAAATTAACTTTTCACACAAATTTACTTATCACAAAATTTATTTATCACAAATTTACTTATCACAAAATTAACTTTTCACACAAATTTACTTATCACAAAATTACTTATCACAAAATTAACTTTTCACACAAATTTACTTATCACAAAATTTACTTTTCACACAAATTACTTATCGCAAAATATACTTATCACAAAACGATGGGGGACAAACTTCACAAAGAACTGTTACAATACTAAAAGAGGAACATCCTTACAAAAAACTGACATCGTGTACAAAAGAGTACAGCGCATCAAATCTACCATTATTAATATAAACGGCATCATTAGAAACTGCTACACCTTCACAGACCGCCTGCGCAGTTGCAATATTGCAAACAGTTGCGTCGTTATGAAACAAAATTCTTTGCACCGCTGACATCTTAGCTTTAACTTAATCTCCCCCCCCCCCCCCCGAAAAAAATAAATTATAATTTATAAACGTGACAGCATCAAGAACTCTTTTCTATGCCGGCCTGATGGAAGAAAGATAACAGGAAATTCTTTCACAACAGCGACCGCTTTAACCCGACTCCTGTTTCATTTCAAAGACGAAACAAATACTTGAAGTGATCTTGCTCCATGGAGAGCAATTACAACTTGAAGCTCTGCACCGATTGACTCTAATCTCGTCACTCACTCTTCCCATCAACTACCTCCTGGAGCATGGCGTCATAGGCATCCTATGACAGAACTCACACGTCTAGGCATGTTTTCAAATCATCAGCATGTCTTTGAATAGTAAGCCCATCTGATGTTCTTTACACGCGCTTTGTTACACCTGTATTTACTTTGTTACAGATGCATTTACTTTGTTACACCCGTATTTACTTTGTTACAGATGCATTTAATTTGTTACACCCGTATTTACTTTGTTACAGATGCATTTAATTTGTTACAGATGTATTTACTTTGTTACAGATGTATTTACTTTGTTACACCTGTATTTGCTTTGCTACAGATGCATTTACTTTGTTACATATGTATTTACTTTGTTACAGATGTATTTACTTTGTTACAGATAAATTTACTTTGTTACAGATAAATTTACTTTGTTACACCCGTATTTACTTTGTTACAGACGCATTTAATTTGTTACAGATGTATTTACTTTGTTACAGATGTATATACTTTGTTACACCTGTATTCGCTTTGTTACAGATGCATTAACATTGTTACACCTGTATTTACTTTGTTACAGATGTATGAACTTTGTTACAGGTGTATTTACTTTGTTACAGATACATTTACTTTGTTACAGATTCATTTTCTTTGTTACACCCATATTTACTTTGTTACAGATGCATTTACATTGTTACATATGTATTTAATTTGTTACACCTGTATTTACTTTGTTACAGATGTATTTACTTTGTTACAGATACATTTACTTTGTTACACTCGTATTTATTTTGTTACAGATGCATTTACTTTGTTACAGATACATTTACTTTGTTACACCAGTATTTACTTTGTTAAAGATGCATTTAATTAATTAAAGATGCATTTACTTTGTTACTGATGTATCTACTTTGTTACAGATGCATTTACTTTGTTACAGATGCATTTATTTTGTTACACCTATATTTACTTTGTTAGAGATGCTTTTACTTTGTTACAGATGCATTTAATTTGTTACAGATGTATTTACTTTGTTACAGATTCATTTACTTTGTTACACCCGTATTTACTTTGTAACTGATGTATCTACTTTGTTACAGATGCATTTACTTTGTTGCACCTATATTTTCTTTGTTACAGATGCATTTACTTTGTTACAGATACATTTAATTTGTTAAACCCGTATTTACTTTGTTACAGATGCATTTAATTTGCTACACCCGCATTTACTTTGTTACAGATGCATTTACTTTGTTACAGAAGCATTTACTTTGTTACAGATGTATTTACTGTGTTACAGATGCATTTACTTTGTTACACCTGTATTTACTTTGTTACAGATTCATTTACTTTGTTACAGATGAATTTACTTCGTTACATATGTATTTACTTTATTACACCTGTATTTACTTTGTTACAGGTGTCTTTACTGTGTTACAGATACATTTACTTTGTTACACCCGTATTTACTTTGTTACATGTGTATTTACTGTGTTACAGATACATTTACTTTGTTACACCCGTATTTACTTTGTTACAGATGCATTTACTTTGTTACAGATACATTTTTTTACACCCGTATTTACTTTGTTACAGATGCATTTAATTTATTACAGATGCATTTACTTTGTAACACCTGTATTTACCTTGTGACAGATCTATTTACTTTGTTACAGATGTATTTACTTTGTTACAGATGCATTTACTGTGTTACAGATGTATTTACGTGTTTTGATTTGCAGTAATTGCGAGGACTAGAACATATTTGATATAACTCTCCACTGTATCCAGCTGTGCTTGTGCCGATCGCCATTAGAAACTCCATGTACAGAAAATAAACATGACGTAACGTTAATGATTATTGTCGTATTGTCGTTGGTCACTATTTATATACTGAGAGTCACGTGACAAAAGTAGTCAACACCAACCAACGAAATACATGGAAATAATCAACATCAGCCTCTCAGGTCATTCGTACACAGGTCTGTTATACTGGTGCCGGGTCATCTTTACACAGTTCTGTTATACTGTTGCCGGGTCATCTTTACACAGTTCTGTTATACTGTTGCCGGGTCATCTTTACACAGTTCTGTTATACTGGTGCCGGGTCATCTTTACACAGTTCTGTTATACTGTTGCCGGAGTAGTATATAAGGTGCATTTGGATGTGTATTTTCCTGGCACCAATGACAAAGAAGGAAAAACCTGGCACCAAAGACAAAGAAGAATTAATTCCAAGGATAACAAGGCTTAGCTGAGTTTTTCTGGGGGTTTCTGGGGTTTTCGTGAGGTATTTTAAAAAAAATAAAAAATTTTGAAATATTTTATTTTGAGCTTAGTTTATTGTTAATTTTATTTATTGTCTAGAGTTTTCGTGTATTGTTTCTTTTTGAGATTTTCCAATGTTTACTATTTAATGTAGTACCGTAGGATGTCTCCGGCCTTTACTTGTTGTTATTGTTGTGATATCGTGCTATATAAATAAACTGTCAAAAGGGTAAGGGCGAGTCGTCTCTACATACACAAATGATTCTCAAAAACCGTCTACCTCTTCTGTAATGTAGGTGTTGGTAGAATACACATGTCGGTTATTGCCAGGTCGGGTGTTACATGTGATAAGTCTCCTTGGTATTATATATAAAAGGGGAATACATAATGGTCACATATATACAAACAACCATAGATAAAACATGAAGCTTTCTGAGTTGTGTTGAATAGGTTTTTTTATTCAGGTTTCCATTGTTTTAAATGAACATACATATATAATTAGCATGAAAAGTGGCTTTATGTATACTTTATTTGTAACATACATTCATATAGGCATAACACTCGTTAGTAGTCACATAGTTCAGGGAAATACCCGTTGTTTACATATATACATACAAAGCTTAGATAAAACATGAAGATTTGAATAGTTTATTTCATGTTATGACAGGGTCGTCCACCTAAGTTAACATAAAAAACGCTTTGATGGTAGTCATAAATTTCAGGGAAATATATAATTTATACATATATACAGACAAACATAGTACCCTTTTAGTCATCTATTCGTCGTTTTACACAAATATACAAAAAGTTAATATGCAAATTGTGCTTATGTAGGTTTTATTAGTAGCATACATTCATATATACATGAAATAACACCAGTTGGTAGGCACATAACTTAGGGAAATTCATTATGCTTACACATATACATTAAAAACATAGATAAAATATGAAGAGTTTGAGTGGTGTAATTCATATTTTCGTCTTGGGACGGAGTCCCATAGCATGAAAATATGTTTTATTAATAATAGAGTGGTGGTTTAAATAGATAAAAAGGGCTTACAGAGGTTGGCCATGCCTCATATAATGCTATATATGTTATTATATACATGAAATAAGGATTAATAACTGTCGTAGAATTAGATTTTGTGTCAGATGTTCAGGGGAATAGTCGAGATGTCATCGGTCTGTACCTGTCGTTTTATGTAGAAATAGGACAGGGCGGCTCTATCTTGTTCGTATGTGTAAATGGCTGACTTGTGAACTTTGAAACCTACATTTTTACCGCCGTGTGCCTTTTGTGTGCTTAAAACAGCTAAAAATATGTTTCTGTCAAATGTGTTATGTTGATGACTCAACCCTTTAGTCGATATCTTATTATAGCCACCAAAGCAAAAATAAGTTTTACTACAAAGAGCTATAATGCCCTTTCCTGAATATTCGAGTTTGAATAAGCCTGGACATCGTTTAGCACAGACTCTAGCTTCGATGCAATGTGGACACTCTTTCGGAGGACTGAGGCGCCTTTCTGTATGCATCTGGCAGCATTCTCGGGGAAACCACTGGTCATAAACTCGGAGAAATTCAGCTTTCATGTCTGGTTTAATGACATCGTGGAGATTGAGAGCTGATAAGGCTAAATACAAGGAATCAGTATATGTCTTCGTTAATTCAAAGTCAGCCCTAGCGACAAATCTGTCCAGGATATCGTAGTAAAATTCCAACATTCTCATCTTGGCATACTGGTAGACGAAAAACCCTATCTGTAATGGGAGGTCCCAATTAATTTTCTTTTTACTCATCTCTACTTCAAAAATGTCGTCAGCGATCGCCGTCATGTTTTTAAATCGTGGGGAATTTATTAATTTTGATGTTTCATCACCTCTAACATAGGATACATCTGCGTGTCTGGCCTTATTAGTCAAAGTTTTCCCATATGCCGAATTGCCCAACAACTTCATAGTGTCACTCGTGATTGAATCGCCGGGTGAAAGGTCACCATTACGTCTAGCTGCTGTGACAGTATCTCCAAACTGTTTGAAACAAGCTACAGGTTGATACTCAATCACTTGATAAATTTCGGTTACCACCAAACCATGATTAAGATACCATTTTAACAATGGTGTAGCTAGTAGAATTTTTTTACCGAAATAGCTACCGATCAATGTACGCCTAGGCGTCGTTAATAGATTATGCTCTTCTGCATATCTCTGCATTAGAGGGTCAATGTCTGCTCTAGTAACATCTATATTTTTGAATATAGGTGTCATTTCAACAAAGTGAGCCTTCAGGTGTTCTGGTACGTGGATATCGCACTCGACTAATCCAAATAAGGTCTCGTCAGTGACAGAAACCAGAATCTGCTGAACCGATAACGGGTATTTTCTTTTGGCGTAAGATGGTTTTTGGCGAGGGAAGGTGTCGCTCAGAAAATGGGTGATCGCTAGGTCATCTCGTTTTAGTTTCTGCCATGTGCATTCCCACATCACCACCAAATTTACTTGGTAATTCTTAATTAGGTAGTCACTAATCTCAGTAGTTTTTTCATACAAGTTGGTCAGTGATTTCTGTCTGACTGGGCTTATATCACGACCTCTGGTGATTGGGCATTCTAGATGTCCGTGGAACAGACAGCCATGAAACTGGTAAGCTGTTCGAGTTTCACTATCCCAACCATCGACTCTAATATGTCTACGACCCAAAACAATTTCTTTCCCGTTGAACTGAGTCCTCAGGTGTACATTATTTGTATGGGCCACTCAAGTCAACCATTCCCGACATTGAATAGTGTATTTATTGAGTTTGTGCTGCTTGAATCCATCCTCTTTATACCTTCTTACTGGAAAATCTGTGGGCATATTCTGCATCAGGGCCCATAAATATAGAGCGTTGGCATCATAACCCTTGATGGTCTGCACAACTTTACCCTTCCTAATATGCGTATGACCGGCTTCATGGTGTCTATGAAAAATTATCGAAGGACCTCCGACAATATTGTCTCTAATCAGCTTATGTAAATCCTTCTCGCGTTTGGAGCATAAGGAAAAATGGATATTCAGTGGAAGGGTGCTGAATATGTATTTTAAGGTGACACCTGGGACTGATATCGCATCTTTAAACATGTCTACCTTGAGGTTCGCATAGAACGATACCTGTTTCTCTAGGGCATCTAACATAGGTCTGACATCTCTTATGTTGTACCAGATCAGGAAATCGCGTAAAGTTTTCATTTTATGCTCTCTCCAAATCGTCTGACAGTAAGCATACTCCTCAGTGGAAATATTACAATTTTTCAGTTTCGAGTGAAAGGCCGCGTGTGGTGGTAAGCAATTGGCGTGTAACTTAACGGGATCTGTTATGTACTCATAACAGAAAAAACCCTGTGTCTCCTTGACATTATAGGCAGCCAGATACTTACTGTATGAGAAACCTGGTGCTAGAAAATTCAGGACATCCAAAAATTTTTAGTTTGGGGTAGATATACACATAAAATCGGAGCCTCTTTTCACTATAAAATTGAAACCTCGCTTTTCGTTCTCTTCTTGGTCACCGACGAAATACTTAATAAAGCAACCTCTAAGTACATTAAGATCATACGAACTCGAATTGAATCCTATTACTGGTAGTTCCTGTAAATATGCATCTAACCTAGTCACAAGACCTGACAAATCACCCATCTGTGTATATACATTGGCAAATCGTTTCCGTAGCAACGTATAAGCAACCTTTGAGATTCGAGTTAGGTGATCGAGCATCCTATTCACCAACTCCTGGGGGTCGCCTGTGGTGATGAAGCAAACTGGTTCCTCCATTCCAGGAACATTAGAGGCTACAGAACACGAGAGCGGGACGTGTCTTGCTGAAAATGTAGTTACAGTTCCCCCCAACTGGTAAATTGGTCTGATCGAAGTAACACTCGTAATCATAGGTTGCACGATACGGGTATACAAACTGTGTGTCCACCTCTATCCCATGGGCTGCAATAGAGTCCCAAATGGTTTCCTGAGGCCGATAAACCCCACCCTTGAAGCTTTCTATTGTCATGTCACCGTTACATGTTTTTTCGTGTCGATCTAAGTCACGTAAAACTTTCCAAAGTTTTCCACATTTAGAACATGAGAAAGCCTGGCATACTGCATTGATATCCGTGATATACATAAAATGATCATTAAAATATAAAAGTCGCATTGTGTCGTTGTAATTTGTAGTACCTCTGAGTTTTGGGGTAAGAACATGGGCTTCATCAAACTCAAAGACATCTATATTTAATTAAAAAAAACATTGCTCCAAGGCTGGAATCTGCGCTAAAGTTACACCAGCAAACTTTTTTGTAAAGACTAGGGACTGATCTTCGCACCACTGTTTTAGAAGTCGATAAACAGATTTGATTAGGGCTGTGATGGAAGCGCCTCTGTATAAGGCAAAGCAACAAAATAAACACAAATTATCGGTGTAATCTTGGTTAGTATTCAAGTTTCTTTGTAAAATGTGAACATATTTGTTATATTTAATGTGGTCTGGGGTATTACTTAAACAGCAGCCTATGGGGTAGTCTTTAATATGATAAAAGTAGAAGGAGGTGGCTGGAATTGTTTCAACAACGTACTTTGTATTTGGGCGGTTATGGTGGATGTGACTAAGTGGATCACTATCATGTAACTTAGAGATAAACGACTCATAATCTGCTATATTATTAATAAGTACCGGCATGTCCAAGACACAAGCGTTATTGATAGAGGCATGAAAAAATCTAAACTTATTTGTTTCCCTATATCGTAAAATAGCATGATGACTGTAATTTATTTTAAATCTCTTGTTTTGCTTTACAAAAAGCGGGGTCAATAAAGACCTCCAATCTATATACGGGTCACTCTCTGGGTTATGAAAAAATGTATATGACGACAGATAGCTGTTCACGTTGTTATGTGTTCGAATAGCTGACCAATTATCTCTATATAACGGCTCTACTTCAGCTGGTAATGTGTTTATACTGTCATATTCTGAGCTCACTCTGGGTAGTTTGTTAGAACCGGGGGTGGTGTTCATGTTTGGTCGTTTGTCTAGGGTTGATGATATTGAATAGTTTGTCTTGGAGGTCTCTGAGGATCTTGAAATTGTCGTTTGAGTTGAATCTCCTGGTGTCAGTGAAGTCGACGTCTGTGGTGTGTCTGCTGTATCTGTCATAGCACAAGATGCGTGAGCTGCTGAAAGCTTAGTCGTTGGTGAATTTGAGGTCGAGGGTTGTGTGTATGTTATGGATATATCACGCACAGTATCATAATCAGTGCCATGTTCGTTCTGGATGTGCTGTTTCAAATTACCAATTCTGGTAAACACCCTCAGGCAGAGTGAACATTCGTTCTTGTGTCCCCTATGTGCGCTATCCATGTGTTGCGTGAGAGAAACAACACGAAAACGATAGAAAATAAACAAAATTAACTATAAAACTAAGATTAAAATAAAGAATTTTTAATGGAACCGCGTTAAAAGGGTTTATCTAGTTGTGAAAAGTATTAGCATGTGAGGAAACACATCTAAAACACTTCAAATGTTTATATGAGAACCAGGCTTGTAGACAGAGAGAGATTGCTCCTCATCACGACAATTTGGTTTATAGCAAGACATGACAGCACGTAATAAACACAGAATTTAGGTACTTGTAACAGCAAAATAGAAGATGTAGAGAACTTTCGTTGTAGGCGGAGAGTGCCCCTCATTACATATGACAATTCACTTATTTAACAAGACATCACAACCCAAAATAAACACAGAATTTAGGCGCATGTAGCAATATAAGAAAAGATATATAGGGATTTTGAGAACAATTGTTGTTGGCGGCCTTTCATGACAACAAACTTATATAACAGAACGCAAAGAACGGAGACACCAGATTAAACAAACATTAAACAAACACAAAACAATCAAAAATATGACAATGGTAGACACGTCACTCTTAACCACAACCTATGGTTAAAAGGTAACATACACCAGTATAAATAAATAATATCTGTAATTAACATTACAGACATTAATTAAACATCTTTTATTTCACTAGTAGTAGCCAACAGCAAAGTTATAAATCCGGTTCAACTCATTTAGTAGGACATAATAAGATCGATATTTTGTATTATATTAAGAAGACCATCGAATTATATTATAGTAGATCTTGTAGAGAAATATACCCTGTATACAAAACACGCATTTAAGTCAGTAAATAAATATAAAGGAAATTGATTTATGTCATATGCCCGTGAAGTTGGTGAAAAATGTTATTATTTCCCTTTACTCGCACTACTTATATTTTTGTGCAAGGGGATATAATCACATTTTTGTGAACAAAAATGTGATTATATCCCCTTGCACAAAAATATAAGTAGTGCGAGTAAAGGGAAATAATAACATTTTTCACCAACTTCACGGGCATATGACATAAATCAATTTCCTTTATATTTATTTACTGACTTAAATGCGTGTTTTGTATACAGGGTATATTTCTCTACAAGATCTACTATAATATAATTCGATGGTCTTCTTAATATAATACAAAATATCGATCTTATTATGTCCTACTAAATGAGTTGAACCGGATTTATAACTTTGCTGTTGGCTACTACTAGTGAAATAAAAGATGTTTAATTAATGTCTGTAATGTTAATTACAGATATTATTTATTTATACTGGTGTATGTTACCTTTTAACCATAGGTTGTGGTTAAGAGTGACGTGTCTACCATTGTCATATTTTTGATTGTTTTGTGTTTGTTTAATGTTTGTTTAATCTGGTGTCTCCGTTCTTTGCGTTCTGTTATATAAGTTTGTTGTCATGAAAGGCCGCCAACAACAATTGTTCTCAAAATCCCTATATATCTTTTCTTATATTGCTACATGCGCCTAAATTCTGTGTTTATTTTGGGTTGTGATGTCTTGTTAAATAAGTGAATTGTCATATGTAATGAGGGGCACTCTCCGCCTACAACGAAAGTTCTCTACATCTTCTATTTTGCTGTTACAAGTACCTAAATTCTGTGTTTATTACGTGCTGTCATGTCTTGCTATAAACCAAATTGTCGTGATGAGGAGCAATCTCTCTCTGTCTACAAGCCTGGTTCTCATATAAACATTTGAAGTGTTTTAGATGTGTTTCCTCACATGCTAATACTTTTCACAACTAGATAAACCCTTTTAACGCGGTTCCATTAAAAATTCTTTATTTTAATCTTAGTTTTATAGTTAATTTTGTTTATTTTCTATCGTTTTCGTGTTGTTTCTCTCACGCAACACATGGATAGCGCACATAGGGGACACAAGAACGAATGTTCACTCTGCCTGAGGGTGTTTACCAGAATTGGTAATTTGAAACAGCACATCCAGAACGAACATGGCACTGATTATGATACTGTGCGTGATATATCCATAACATACACACAACCCTCGACCTCAAATTCACCAACGACTAAGCTTTCAGCAGCTCACGCATCTTGTGCTATGACAGATACAGCAGACACACCACAGACGTCGACTTCACTGACACCAGGAGATTCAACTCAAACGACAATTTCAAGATCCTCAGAGACCTCCAAGACAAACTATTCAATATCATCAACCCTAGACAAACGACCAAACATGAACACCACCCCCGGTTCTAACAAACTACCCAGAGTGAGCTCAGAATATGACAGTATAAACACATTACCAGCTGAAGTAGAGCCGTTATATAGAGATAATTGGTCAGCTATTCGAACACATAACAACGTGAACAGCTATCTGTCGTCATATACATTTTTTCATAACCCAGAGAGTGACCCGTATATAGATTGGAGGTCTTTATTGACCCCGCTTTTTGTAAAGCAAAACAAGAGATTTAAAATAAATTACAGTCATCATGCTATTTTACGATATAGGGAAACAAATAAGTTTAGATTTTTTCATGCCTCTATCAATAACGCTTGTGTCTTGGACATGCCGGTACTTATTAATAATATAGCAGATTATGAGTCGTTTATCTCTAAGTTACATGATAGTGATCCACTTAGTCACATCCACCATAACCGCCCAAATACAAAGTACGTTGTTGAAACAATTCCAGCCACCTCCTTCTACTTTTATCATATTAAAGACTACCCCATAGGCTGCTGTTTAAGTAATACCCCAGACCACATTAAATATAACAAATATGTTCACATTTTACAAAGAAACTTGAATACTAACCAAGATTACACCGATAATTTGTGTTTATTTTGTTGCTTTGCCTTATACAGAGGCGCTTCCATCACAGCCCTAATCAAATCTGTTTATCGACTTCTAAAACAGTGGTGCGAAGATCAGTCCCTAGTCTTTACAAAAAAGTTTGCTGGTGTAACTTTAGCGCAGATTCCAGCCTTGGAGCAATGTTTTTTTTAAATTAAATATAGATGTCTTTGAGTTTGATGAAGCCCATGTTCTTACCCCAAAACTCAGAGGTACTACAAATTACAACGACACAATGCGACTTTTATATTTTAATGATCATTTTATGTATATCACGGATATCAATGCAGTATGCCAGGCTTTCTCATGTTCTAAATGTGGAAAACTTTGGAAAGTTTTACGTGACTTAGATCGACACGAAAAAACATGTAACGGTGACATGACAATAGAAAGCTTCAAGGGTGGGGTTTATCGGCCTCAGGAAACCATTTGGGACTCTATTGCAGCCCATGGGATAGAGGTGGACACACAGTTTGTATACCCGTATCGTGCAACCTATGATTACGAGTGTTACTTCGATCAGACCAATTTACCAGTTGGGGGGAACTGTAACTACATTTTCAGCAAGACACGTCCCGCTCTCGTGTTCTGTAGCCTCTAATGTTCCTGGAATGGAGGAACCAGTTTGCTTCATCACCACAGGCGACCCCCAGGAGTTGGTGAATAGGATGCTCGATCACCTAACTCGAATCTCAAAGGTTGCTTATACGTTGCTACGGAAACGATTTGCCAATGTATATACACAGATGGGTGATTTGTCAGGTCTTGTGACTAGGTTAGATGCATATTTACAGGAACTACCAGTAATAGGATTCAATTCGAGTTCGTATGATCTTAATGTACTTAGAGGTTGCTTTATTAAGTATTTCGTCGGTGACCAAGAAGAGAACGAAAAGCGAGGTTTCAATTTTATAGTGAAAAGAGGCTCCGATTTTATGTGTATATCTACCCCAAACTAAAAATTTTTGGATGTCCTGAATTTTCTAGCACCAGGTTTCTCATACAGTAAGTATCTGGCTGCCTATAATGTCAAGGAGACACAGGGTTTTTTCTGTTATGAGTACATAACAGATCCCGTTAAGTTACACGCCAATTGCTTACCACCACACGCGGCCTTTCACTCGAAACTGAAAAATTGTAATATTTCCACTGAGGAGTATGCTTACTGTCAGACGATTTGGAGAGAGCATAAAATGAAAACTTTACGCGATTTCCTGATCTGGTACAACATAAGAGATGTCAGACCTATGTTAGATGCCCTAGAGAAACAGGTATCGTTCTATGCGAACCTCAAGGTAGACATGTTTAAAGATGCGATATCAGTCCCAGGTGTCACCTTAAAATACATATTCAGCACCCTTCCACTGAATATCCATTTTTCCTTATGCTCCAAACGCGAGAAGGATTTACATAAGCTGATTAGAGACAATATTGTCGGAGGTCCTTCGATAATTTTTCATAGACACCATGAAGCCGGTCATACGCATATTAGGAAGGGTAAAGTTGTGCAGACCATCAAGGGTTATGATGCCAACGCTCTATATTTATGGGCCCTGATGCAGAATATGCCCACAGATTTTCCAGTAAGAAGGTATAAAGAGGATGGATTCAAGCAGCACAAACTCAATAAATACACTATTCAATGTCGGGAATGGTTGACTTGAGTGGCCCATACAAATAATGTACACCTGAGGACTCAGTTCAACGGGAAAGAAATTGTTTTGGGTCGTAGACATATTAGAGTCGATGGTTGGGATAGTGAAACTCGAACAGCTTACCAGTTTCATGGCTGTCTGTTCCACGGACATCTAGAATGCCCAATCACCAGAGGTCGTGATATAAGCCCAGTCAGACAGAAATCACTGACCAACTTGTATGAAAAAACTACTGAGATTAGTGACTACCTAATTAAGAATTACCAAGTAAATTTGGTGGTGATGTGGGAATGCACATGGCAGAAACTAAAACGAGATGACCTAGCGATCACCCATTTTCTGAGCGACACCTTCCCTCGCCAAAAACCATCTTACGCCAAAAGAAAATACCCGTTATCGGTTCAGCAGATTCTGGTTTCTGTCACTGACGAGACCTTATTTGGATTAGTCGAGTGCGATATCCACGTACCAGAACACCTGAAGGCTCACTTTGTTGAAATGACACCTATATTCAAAAATATAGATGTTACTAGAGCAGACATTGACCCTCTAATGCAGAGATATGCAGAAGAGCATAATCTATTAACGACGCCTAGGCGTACATTGATCGGTAGCTATTTCGGTAAAAAAATTCTACTAGCTACACCATTGTTAAAATGGTATCTTAATCATGGTTTGGTGGTAACCGAAATTTATCAAGTGATTGAGTATCAACCTGTAGCTTGTTTCAAACAGTTTGGAGATACTGTCACAGCAGCTAGACGTAATGGTGACCTTTCACCCGGCGATTCAATCACGAGTGACACTATGAAGTTGTTGGGCAATTCGGCATATGGGAAAACTTTGACTAATAAGGCCAGACACGCAGATGTATCCTATGTTAGAGGTGATGAAACATCAAAATTAATAAATTCCCCACGATTTAAAAACATGACGGCGATCGCTGACGACATTTTTGAAGTAGAGATGAGTAAAAAGAAAATTAATTGGGACCTCCCATTACAGATAGGGTTTTTCGTCTACCAGTATGCCAAGATGAGAATGTTGGAATTTTACTACGATATCCTGGACAGATTTGTCGCTAGGGCTGACTTTGAATTAACGAAGACACATACTGATTCCTTGTATTTAGCCTTATCAGCTCTCAATCTCCACGATGTCATTAAACCAGACATGAAAGCTGAATTTCTCCGAGTTTATGACCAGTGGTTTCCCCGAGAATGCTGCCAGATGCATACAGAAAGGCGCCTCAGTCCTCCGAAAGAGTGTCCACATTGCATCGAAGCTAGAGTCTGTGATAAACGATGTCCAGGCTTATTCAAACTCGAATATTCAGGAAAGGGCATTATAGCTCTTTGTAGTAAAACTTATTTTTGCTTTGGTGGCTATAATAAGATATCGACTAAAGGGTTGAGTCATCAACATAACACATTTGACAGAAACATATTTTTAGCTGTTTTAAGCACACAAAAGGCACACGGCGGTAAAAATGTAGGTTTCAAAGTTCACAAGTCAGCCATTTACACATACGAACAAGATAGAGCCGCCCTGTCCTATTTCTACATAAAACGACAGGTACAGACCGATGACATCTCGACTATTCCCCTGAACATCTGACACAAAATCTAATTCTACGACAGTTATTAATCCTTATTTCATGTATATAATAACATATATAGCATTATATGAGGCATGGCCAACCTCTGTAAGCCCTTTTTATCTATTTAAACCACCACTCTATTATTAATAAAACATATTTTCATGCTATGGGACTCCGTCCCAAGACGAAAATATGAATTACACCACTCAAACTCTTCATATTTTATCTATGTTTTTAATGTATATGTGTAAGCATAATGAATTTCCCTAAGTTATGTGCCTACCAACTGGTGTTATTTCATGTATATATGAATGTATGCTACTAATAAAACCTACATAAGCACAATTTGCATATTAACTTTTTGTATATTTGTGTAAAACGACGAATAGATGACTAAAAGGGTACTATGTTTGTCTGTATATATGTATAAATTATATATTTCCCTGAAATTTATGACTACCATCAAAGCGTTTTTTATGTTAACTTAGGTGGACGACCCTGTCATAACATGAAATAAACTATTCAAATCTTCATGTTTTATCTAAGCTTTGTATGTATATATGTAAACAACGGGTATTTCCCTGAACTATGTGACTACTAACGAGTGTTATGCCTATATGAATGTATGTTACAAATAAAGTATACATAAAGCCACTTTTCATGCTAATTATATATGTATGTTCATTTAAAACAATGGAAACCTGAATAAAAAAACCTATTCAACACAACTCAGAAAGCTTCATGTTTTATCTATGGTTGTTTGTATATATGTGACCATTATGTATTCCCCTTTTATATATAATACCAAGGAGACTTATCACATGTAACACCCGACCTGGCAATAACCGACATGTGTATTCTACCAACACCTACATTACAGAAGAGGTAGACGGTTTTTGAGAATCATTTGTGTATGTAGAGACGACTCGCCCTTACCCTTTTGACAGTTTATTTATATAGCACGATATCACAACAATAACAACAAGTAAAGGCCGGAGACATCCTACGGTACTACATTAAATAGTAAACATTGGAAAATCTCAAAAAGAAACAATACACGAAAACTCTAGACAATAAATAAAATTAACAATAAACTAAGCTCAAAATAAAATATTTCAAAATTTTTTATTTTTTTTAAAATACCTCACGAAAACCCCAGAAACCCCCAGAAAAACTCAGCTAAGCCTTGTTATCCTTGGAATTAATTCTTCTTTGTCTTTGGTGCCAGGTTTTTCCTTCTTTGTCATTGGTGCCAGGAAAATACACATCCAAATGCACCTTATATACTACTTGCCGGGTCATCTTTACACAGTTCTGTTATACTGGAGACGGGTTATGTTCTAGCCATAAGAGAACTATGCACGTGTTATAAATAGCTATGATGGACAAGCTCAAATGTCCCCTATATCGGGACTATTAACCGCAGTACAGTTCATTGAAGAATTGACGGACAAGCTTACCGGTCACATATCGGGACTGTTGACTAGAGCCGTCTTTACACCATTTTGGGCCCCTGGGCAAAGAAATAGTGTTGGGCCCCTGGGCAAAGAAATAGTGTTGGGCCCCTGGGTAAAGAAAAAGTGCTCCCCCCCCTCAGGAATACAAAATAACCCTACAACATATTCGCATGGGGCCCCTATGCTCGTGGGCCCCCGGGCAAATGCCCAACGGGCCTATGTGTTAAGACAGCATTGCTGTTGACCACGGTACATTTCATTGACGAAATGCATACCAGCGTCTGACAGAAAGAATAACGAGCGAACAAGCTATTATATTGTTCTGTTCAGTGGAATGCAAGGGCTCTTCAAACCATTATTCAATACCACGAAGACTTTACCTCTGAGAAGTGTGCAATGACATGATAAGCTTCAGGAAAAGCGTACTTGTATAAGCGTAGTGTTGTATGGTCCCCTCAAGAGAAAAGCCTCATTATAGAGTCTGTCCATGTTTCTGACATACATTAATATAAAATAAATGTAGCGTATTATAATTCTTAGAATACACCACCGATCTCTTGAATGGATACCTACAGGCAAAAGAGCAAGGGGTAGACTAAAAGAAACACCCAGAAGAACAATACTTAGAGAAAGTAAAACAACCAATATTCATACTATTCAAGAACTGCACAGAATAGCTTTGAACAGACAGAATTGGAGAGATCTGACTTCTGTCCTATGCGCTAACTTCAGCGCAAAAGGAAAATGAATGAATTAATGAATTATAATTCTTATTTTTAGCTTGTTTGTAATTGACAAGATTGTACAAACAAACCTGTTTGTACTTTTGTTTGTTTTTCTTACTTAAGTAGACAAGGATATATGTATAAAATATATGTTAGTTGCTGGGTGTTTGCAGCTTTTTGTTATAATGACCAACTTTGAAGTATTCGAACCTAAGTACGCAAGTCCAGTACAAGACCGTAGCTTTTCAAATATTCACATCATTGTCATGAACCGGCAACTGGTTATACAAAGTAATACAAGCATTTTCATGTGAAAGATATTTTAGTGTTCAGTTGTTAGATTGTTTCACTTCTCCGTGCATGGTTTCGGTTGAGAGCTAGTTATTTATATGTGGTTTATAAGCGTTTCTTTATGTTGTAGAAACAAAGTCGCTGTTTTGGTACTTCTAGGGCAATAATTTATCCAACTAACCAATTTTTACATTTTCATGTAGTCCTTCAGTTTGTTGAAATATTAGGGTAAATGTAATATCAAATAAGGGTTATGTTGTAGTTATGTTACAATTGTTGCAATTTATCAGTTATTATTGTTCCGTTATTGTGAATTATTGTGCCTGTTTTGTGAAAGCAACTAGACTGCCAGTGTCATGAGCAGTGTTGCCATGTTACTCATTTCATGAGCAGTGTTGCCATGTTACTCATTTCATGCGCAGTGTTGCCATGCTACTCATTTCATGAACAGTGTTGCCATGTTATTCATTTTATAAGCAGGTTTGCCATGTTTATCCATTTCAGGACCAAATTTATTTTTTCTTTTTTCTTATTCTTAGTCCAAATTCGGATGTTGATATATTTTTCGTCTACGAACTGCGTTGTGGTTATCAGCCTCGAGACAGGGCCGTAGAAGCGTGTCCGTCAGAAGTGATCAGATGGCCATTGTTGTTTTTTGTAGTGTGGTACAATGCGCAGTTCTGCAAAATATGTTTCATGACGATTGTTCAGGGGCACATTTCGGAGTTACCAACTCCAAACTTCCCATATGTATTTTGTCCTATTTTGTAGTGGCCTTTTTCCCAATATAAAAACAGCAGTTTGTTCTTTCCTTCCAATCTTTCCCTCATCTTATGAGCTGCATGGCTGAGTTGAGTTCGTTTCCATGTTTATATAGCTTTTTATAATAGACTTTCCATGTTTATATCGCCTTTTATAATAGACTTTCCATGTTTATATAGCCTTTTATAATAGACTTTCCATGTTTATATCGCCTTTTATAATAGACTTTCCATGGTTATATAGCCTTTTATAATAGACTTTCCATGTTTATATAGCCTTTTATAATAGACTTTCCATGTTTATATAGCCTTTTATAATAGACTTTCCATGTTTATATAGCCTTTTATAATAGACTTTCCATGTTTATATAGCCTTTTATAATAGACTTTCCATGTTTATATAGCCTTTTATAATAGACTTTCCATGTTTATATAGCCTTTTATAATAGACTTTCCATGTTTATATAGCCTTTTATAATAGACTTTCCATGTTTATATAGCCTTTTATAATAGACTTTCCATGTTTATATAGCCTTTTATAATAGACTTTCCATGTTTATATCGCCTTTTATAATAGACTTTCCATGTTTATATCGCCTTTTATAATAGACTTAATTTCTTAAAATGACAATTTAAAAAAAAATGCCACTGGCCATGAAATTAATCTTTTGAAGTTTAAAAAAAATACTTTTAGGCAACTTAGATTGCATCTATTTTTAAGCAACTTAGATTGCATCTATTTTTAAGCAACTTAGATTGCATCTATTTCTGTGTTACACTTTGTCTTCTATTTCGTCTGTTAGATTGTTGCACAAATATGTATCGTTAAATTATGTTATAACGGCAAATAACTGCTGTCACAACAGAAATTATATGCAAGATGCAACTTAATGCCTAGTTGCAGATATTAAATATAATTCTGGGTTAATTATATTTCACACTCAAGCTGACTTAGTTTTGAGTTTTGTACGCAATTTAGGAGTCTGGTCATTTAACAAAAAATATCTTACCTAAAATTTGGCAATAAACAGTTCGAACTACCTGGCAGACACTTGTCATTGAAATGTAATAAAAGGAATGATGAAACATAGGTCTACTCCGCCTATAGAAATGGGTACCATAACATCAAGGCGACGAGCGTGATATTGACATCTTCCCTAGTATTCGCCTTGGACAATAAAAAGTAGCAGTCTAATACAGTACTCGATACGCTTCAATGTAGCAGTCTAATACAGTACTCGATACGCTTCAATGTAGCAGTCTAATACAGTACTCGATACGCTTGAATGGCGTGGAAACGAGCATTTTTACTATTACTATCATGTATAGAAATACGGTTGCTGGATAGTTGAAACCATAGGTTCTCACAGCGGTATATATGGGGACCACCAAGAGTCAATTCCTATCAAAAGGGGGGGGCCATGTCAACAGTATTAAAAATTGGAGGAGGGGGTGTACGAGATATACTATTTAAAAAAAAATAAAGGTAGGAATACAAATAGCACATGTTCTTTTTTTTTCAATTGTCCATTTTACAAAATAAAACCCCAGCAAAGTGGGCAGCACTTTGTCAGCTGTCAAAAATACATTTGAAGTTCATATGTTTAGGAAAATTCAATATTATTATATGAGAATAAGAAAACAGCAAATGGTCCACGTGGCAAAAATGTTTGAGATTCATTGGTTTCAACTGTATATGGCCAGAATGTCGAGGCCAATAAATATTACCAAATTGAAAATGTATACAACAATAAAATTGGCTTAAATGCAGTGAAATGAAAAAAAAACCAATACAAAGTTACATATACAAAGGTAAATATACACAATAAACGTTGAGTTCTTGTGTAGTATAATAAAATTACGTTCACTTTCACGTGCCATCTATTTTCAGATGTGCCGTGTCAAATAGTAATTACGCTTCATTATCATGTTTAAACCCCACCCACATCCCCAACCCCTTCCAGTGAATTTAATGGAGAATTGCATTTTGTTTTATTTATGAAAATGAAAATTCATGAATTAAAATAGAATCTTATTTTTTTTTTAATGAGGAAACCAAGAAATACATGAATGATTTTACAATCAAGATGAAAGCAGTTTATGTTCTAATGTTTTATACACAAGAATACAATTGCAAAACACCTCATGCGTTTTTATGATTTTATTTAGAAATGAACAGATCAAACCGGTTGTTTTTAACTATCTGTTATAAGGTATACTTTTAAATTTGTTGTCTTTGTTTTATAAAAATAAAATATGCTTGTAAATATGTTGTGTGATTCTTGATTATAAATTAGAATCACAGCACACGGGACGCTCCCACAAGTGCTCATCTCTCTGTTCTAGCAGCCATCTCAGTGTATGTAGTCAGAGAGTGCCGGTCAGCTGCTGATTGCGTGATCTACAGGTCTTTGCAATAAAGACTTTTCCTCCTCCGACGTCTAGATACTCTCATTTCTGATATTCTCTGTATGTGAACGTTCTCAGCCTCTTTAACTCCATTTTCATTTTGCAATGAATTTATGACTGCCTTAATCAAGTCTGCTTTATCTCTTCTCAGCAATGTGCCATCTATCGCCGAATTGCCTGCCAATAAGTCG